>CM021110.1:374780610-375497282 GCA_007115665.2 Sequoiadendron giganteum
TTTTTAGAAACTAGACTCCATTCTATACATATTCAAAAAATAAATTTATTTTCGATCAATTTTCAAATTTTATAGGGTGGAGCATGATCAAATTTTTATTTTTCAGGATGTGTCCACTTTGAAAATTAGTTAAAAAATTATATATTCATTAAAAAAATAACAAAAAAATTGGGGATAAACTACATGTTATTAGCTAATTTCTCATCAAACTGAGTTTTGAAATGCTAAAAAAAAATTAACATTTTAGGGGGGCCACACTAGACACTATGTTATGTTTTAAAAAAAATAGGACCAATTTGTGTGATCCCCGTTTTTCAACTTCTTAATCTATACCATTTAAAAAAAAATAGTAGTTTAGAAAGTAGATTTGGAGCACTACAACTCTTGTTTTCGTTGCATCTTAAAATTTTGAGTGTAACTATATTTAATTTGTCATCCAAGGTCAGTCTTTCTTGATTTTAGAAATAAAGTGGCCACTTAAGACCTCTTTTTGGTCCCACATCTTTATGCACTTACCCTTGATCAAAAAATATTTTTTCTCTCTATGCACTAGATTTTCAAGTTATCTAAGTAAAAAATAATTTAAATCTACTATAGTTTTAGTGGCATCCCATCAATCTCATTGTTTTTCAATCTTTTTAGCAATTTTTTATTTTTAAAAAAAATTGTAAATAACTATATCCATCTAAGTTTTCAATTAAAATAAAATTTATAAATATAAATTACATTAAGAGTTATACATTTCATTAGTTTATATCTTTTTAAAATTCAAAACATAAATGTTATCTTTTAGGTGGCCTAAGTTGAAAATTTGTATTTGTGTTGGTTATTTATTTTATAAAGGTGTGACACAATTTTAAACTTTTACTGTATAAAGTACTCTAATGTAAGAGAGTATTGAAGATCGATGATCAATTCCTATATAATATCTTGTATATAGTGCATATGGATCTCAATATGTTTGGTTTGTTGGTGGTGAAATGGATTCTTAGGATTACAATAGCACTTTGGTTGTCACAATAGATGATGGATGACAACTGATAGGCGATGCCAAACTCTATTAAGATGTGATGAAGTCAATTGGCCTCTATAGCAACATTCACAATTCCTCTATCTTCTACCTCTATAAATGAGAGAGCAATAACATGCTAGATGTGGAGTTGCGATCCTTGGAATCACCAATCTAGACATAATCTATGTATCTAACTAAGTTTGTATCTCAACTTATTGCATAGTGTATCCCAAATGCATGTCCCATGTACATAACGTAGTACACATATGGTAACTTTCTAATGAAGCTCATGAGGTTCTTGCATAAAATGAGAGACTATGCTAACACCATAAGAAATATCAAGACAAGCATGTGTGAGGTATATGATACTTCCCACAAAGTTGTCGATAAAAAGTAACACCAACAAGAGGAGTCAAACAATGAGCCTCCAATTTGACTCATGATAGAAAGAGGGTTGGGTGTGTTTACGAGAAACCATCTAAAACCATGAGAGTAGACCAAGATCATATTTGAGTTGAAAAATAATTATATCAAAATCAATATGAGTGATTTGAATCCCAAGAAAGTAATGTAACAATCCCAAGCTAGTCATGGAGAATTTTTCATGTAGAGCAAACTATATGGAGTAGGCCATGGATGAAGAACTCTAGGTGATGATCAAGTTGTTAAAATACAAACCAGTAAGAGAATTTCATCATCTTGTCACAGAATGTAGACATTAAGGTTGGAGTGTCATTAAGTGAAACCGAGAGAAATGAGGAAGAAATCCATATTGGCATGCCTAACACTAGGGGCTTATTTGAGGCCATATAGGGACTTTTGAAGTCCACACACCAAGGAAAAATCATACATACATCTTTGTTCTTGTGTCATTCAAATCTCCTCTTGTAGATCACCATGAAGAAACACAATCTTTGCATCCATCTGATATATGAACTACTAATTAGTGGCAAAAATGGCTAGAGTGAGGCAAATGAATAGGTGCAAAGGTCTTAGTATAATCTATGCCAGACACTTATGAGAATCCTTCAGTGAGAAGTTGTGCTTTATATTTGTCAATGTTTCCATCTATCACATACTTGATGTGAAATATATCCACTTGCATTGAATCAGATTTATTTCCTTAGAAATGGGACTAGATCCCAAGTGTGATTGCTGATCAAGGAAGTGTATTCTTCCTCCATTTTTGAATCTCGTTCAACAATCCACTTTTCATCCTCAAATGTTTGTGGATCGGAAGCTTGAGCGATGTATGCACAAGGAAAATCTTGATATTGTGACCTAGACCTTCTAGTCTCTCATGAATCCCCAATTGATGCACATGTTGCCTATATTGGTCTAACAAGCCCAAAGTGGAAGAGTAGTTGAAGTGGAAGTAGACATGTGTGCTAGAAAATTAGGACTAGAAGGTGGAGTGGGAGTATGAGGTTCCTCTATCTTTAAATTATCATCAATATATAGATGAAAGCCTTATGTAGAGGATGAATGGAAAATGTCAATCATAGGGGAAGGAGTTTCCTCAAACTTGACAATTTGTGCGATGATCACATCATGAGTATTAAGATCCAAAAGTTGATACCCTTTGAATCCATCATGATAACCCACAAATATGCAAGGCTTGCTTTTTTGCTTTAATTGCCTTACATATTTTTAAAGATATGTGGGCCCAAGCTTTAGATCTAAACACTCTTAAGTGCTTAGCCAATGGTTATGACCACTCCAAGTCTCAATTGGGGTGATCACCTCCATGGCTTTGTGTGGAATAAAATTTTGCATGTCATTAGCATAGTTTATTGCCTTAGCCCAATATTTTGGTGTCAATGAACAAGACCGTATCATTCAATTGGCTATTTATTTCAAGGACCTATTCTTTCTTTCTAATAATCCATTTTTTTGTGGGCTATATAGAACACAATGTTGAATATTGACCTCTTCAATAGAACATGACTCATCAAATCAATGGTTAAAATATTTCTTTCCATTATTAGTGCAAGGATTTTGATGACCTTGCCTTTTTGTTTCTCATTCAAGACCTTGAAGTGTCCAAACTTGTCAAACACTTCATTCTTCTTGTCACAAAAATACACCATTATGAAACATGAGAAATCATCTATGAAGGTGAGGAGATATCAACATTTTTTGAAGGACAAAGTATGAAAGGGGCATGCTAGATCATTATGTATCAACTCAAGAATTGTAGAAGTTTCCATTGCCTTTCCTTTTTCATATTTCTCTTTAGGATGTTTACCTAAGGTACAACCATGACAAATACATTTAGAAAAGGAGATTTGAGGTAGTCATATGACCATTTGTTATCTTTCCAACTACCAACCATAGTGGTAATTCAAGTGACCAAATTGCTCATGCATAGTTTATCCACTTCATTAGCATGAGTAAGAAGATCCTTGGAAGGTAAAACAAGGACAAAATGTGAACAATTGTACAAGTGTGTCATTCCAAGGGCAACATGGGAATCATCCTCAAGATCCCTAGTGGTGATTATGTTTGGAGAAAACTCAACTCACTTCCCTAACCCTATATGATTAAGCTGGTAAATGAAGAGAAAGTTGGATGACAATGAAGGTACACATAATACATTGTTAAAGTGTTCTCCAATATTCTCAAATGAACTAATTCATGTAACATCAATTGTAGAATAATCGCCCATTTGAATAGTCAAAGTAGATCACAACTTAAGTGATGAAAAGTGTTCACATGATGCAACCATGTAGTGCATAACACCCAAATCAAGTATCCATGTTTGAAAAGATGATGAAGAGGCAATAGTCATGAGAGATTTACTTTTTCCTTTCCCTATGTTGGAGGAGGATTAGATTCCACTTGAGGTCTTAGGAACCTCAATGTTGTGCTTTTTTAAGAAGCTCAATGAGAGATTCTATTCATTTCATCATACACATAGACTCAATGAAATGGAATTGAACCAATCTAATCATAAAACATGTTTCTACAACATTGGATAGTAACCCAGTTCAATAGATAAGTCTAGATAGTTCTAAGATAATCAATAGTACAAACTACACTCAAATTTGCATTTTATTTTTAATTACTATTGTTTCCAATTGTATCAAGGTAAATATCATAAAAAAGAGAGCCAATATATTTATTCAATGCAAAAAAAATAGCTTTCACTAAATAGCATTTGTTCACACAATCTTGTAATTGGTCTTCTCTAGCTTTCTCCATGCTTTGGTGTCTTAATTATTATAACCGATTCAATAAAATTCAATCTGCCCCATTTAATTGCCTTTGCTTTGTGCCCCAATGTTAATTGTTTCCTTGGTTGAGCTTCAAACGGTCTCCCATGAAGTCTTAGTTCATTACAAGGCTTTGCTAGGTCTTTGTGTGCCTTATTCCATTCAAAGTGTTGACTTGCAATTGCTTGTGGCATATAATTTAGATGGTTTTCTCTTTGTGTATAAGTGATTAGATATTGATATCATTCTATTGCACCAAAAATGTTTGGTCGCATAAATTTTTTGTGCTTTTTAGTGAAATAACATTAGCTAACATCTCTGTTGAGATGAATTGGCAAGTTGGAGCAAATGAGATATGGTTGCAAGGAAAGATGATGAATAGAAGTGGTGAACCTATATGGTCTTCTTAACAAGGGTTTGGGTGTATTCTTTATTCTTGTAGCTATGTGGAATGCATGCTATGTCTCTCATACCCATTGAAATGACTAAAGGTCAAGCCATCTCTACATATTTCTCTATTAGTTGTTGATGGTAGCATAATGTTATATAAGGGATGCATGGTGGTCACATGGTACATAATCATTTTTTATTGATCCAAGAGACTAATGAGAAGATATTCTATGGAGTCTAGGTGGAAATGATTACTAGGGATGTACCATGTGGATATGATCTTACGAAGATGGTGTACTCTATGTTGTATCACTTGGCAAGGCTTGTTTATATTTTCCAAGGGGTACTATGTGTTTGTTCCATAGTGGAATGACTAAATGACAAAACAAAGTCTGTACATATTTTTCTAAGTGTTGTAGATGTTATAGGGATGCAAGGACACCTAGGAAATACCCCTACCATCCTTGAATTTTTTCCCTAGTCATCCTTGAAACATGGTGATGACCCACTATTGTTGGGACAATTGGGGGATAGTGTTGATGTCCCAACTATTGGGATAGCCGACTATCCTTTCCAAAAAACTTATTTTTTAAAGCGCGAAATTAATAAAAGATAATTTAATATTTTTTGTGGGCCCACACACCACACTTAGCCCTAAATGAGAAAAAATAGCCCTCCCTCTTTCATTCTAATTCATTTTTACATACCAGAAAATGTAGTTAAGTGGGTGGGAGGAAGAAAAAATATTTTGAATAGGTATTGAAGGTGCAGTTAGACAAATCAAAACTAAGACAACATTAGTGAGCAATGAGATAGAAAAACAAATAGAAGTGATTCTTCCACTTGTTTTTTCTATTTTTTTTTTTAAGTTATAAATAATAATATTTTTTCTTTTTATTTTTAGTTTACACTTGCATTTTTTTCCACAAAAACATGGGGAACAATAATGACAGTTGTGAATATGAAATGAAGGAAATAAATGTTAAATTTTTAGCCTCATCTAGGGGTTCATAAAGGTGTGGGAGTGTTGTGGGTGAAAGGAAACAACCACAAAATTTATTTGAGTGTCATTCCACCATTCATAAAAAATTATGCAAAGAACCCTTTTAATTACAAAAATCCTCTTCTCCAATTTGTAAAATCCCTAGACAAAAATTTGGAAGATAGTAGTTGTGGTTGTCACATTTGCAAGATATATTTTAGGAGCTAAACTAAGCTATATTCTAATCTTTTGGGGTTTACAGGACATGGGGTTAAGGTGTGAGTAAGTATAAAGGATGGTGAGAAGGTAGAGGTTAATATATTTTATGTAGAGACAAAAGCAAGGGTTAAGGGTGTGTTAATGCTAGTATAGTCTACACAATCAATTATGTCTATGCTATCCATGGTTTTTAGTAGTAGTGGTGATATATCCACAAGAGGAAAGAGAAATACTAATGCTAATGAGAGGTTGGGGATAGTTTCATCTACATGTTAAATATGCAAACACAAGATGTGATAAGGTCTTCCATTGCCAAATTTTTCTATGCTTATACCAGAGGTATATTTGTCTCTGGGTTCCCTTGTGCATCCTTTGCATCTTCCTTTTGAGCTTCTATGTTTTCTACATCTGTAGTGGTATTTTATCCTACTAGAGGAGCATCATCAGTGACATCTTTAGTTACAGTGTCTTGTCCACCAACAACTCCTTCCTCTGTAACGATTCCTTCCACTTTCGAAAGATTGTCATCAACATCCTTTTGCACATTTTCTTCTTTAGTCCCATGCTCATGCTGATCATCATCATGTTGTGCTTCTTCTGCAATATTCAGTTTCGGAGCTGGCATGTCATCATGCATTTCATTGGTGTTATCCGAAGTCAGTCTTAGCCTTTATGCAAAATCAACAAAATTCTCTACTGATTCATTTTAGAGCCTCTCCAAATCATTCTGATCTCTACTCATAAGGGTAGTTACCCTTTGCTTTGTTCGAAACTCCTTATTATACACTTAGGACAATGTGGCTTTATTCTCATCTGAAATCTTCTCCAAAGCAAAAGACCTCAACTTTGATTCTTCATCAATTGCCTCTTGTCTTCTTGCATATAATACATTCCTTAATTCTTCAAGCAAATATTTCTTAATATTCTTCATATTTACTTCAAAGGTAATAATATATTTTACAATGCAATAGTCTCTTCTAACATTTTGTGCTCCACAATTCCATTGAATAAGGCATCTAATTTTATAGGGCTATGTGTCCTTACCAGAGTCTTTTTCTTCTTCTTTTTTCTTGTCATCCGATGAATTCTTCTCTTTGTCGGACTCTATTTTCTTCTCCCTCATTTGTATTTTGTAGCCCTCTTTTTCTTTTTCAATCTCTGCCTCACCACCAATTTCCACTATATCAATCTTTTGTTTCTTTGCACTTGCTTCACCTTGTGAAGCTTCAAAATTTATTTTCAAGACCAATTGTGGTCCTTCTTCTTCTTCATCATCAACATTTACACCCAAGTATGTTTCTCTTGTTGCTTTTGTTTTAACTATTCTTCTTGCAAGGCCTACTTCTTGTTTTTTCGAAGTGGCCTTTTCTTTTATAGGCATCTTCTGCTACTTTACCAGAGTTGTCTTCTCCTTCACTGGAGTATTTGCAGACTCTTTCCTCTTCTCTCCTATAATAGACTTAGTCTTGGAGGACTTTGCGGCAACCAGAGGAGTGGTAGTTGTTCTACTAAATCTTCTAACACTTGATGATCCTCCCGGTGAGCCAAACATGGCTTTAGCCTTCTCAACTTGTTCCTTTGTGAGGCCCATTGCCTCCGCAATTGTTGCAGTCATCTTCTCCACTATTTTTCTTATTTATTTTTGTCTTTGGTCCATGTCCACTTGCATGGACTTCTCCTCATAGGTACCATACCTCTTTTCAGTGGTGTCTTTTGGTTTTCTCAACATCAAGTCCACTAAGCTGGTGATCTCTTCCTCTATAATCTCATATCCCATCTCTGGGATCCAAATATTCCTAGGCTAAACGGATTGTATAATGCAACTATCTTTCATCACAAAGAATGTGATATCATTCTTGTATTTCTCCACCATGCTCTAGGGAATCCTTTCTCTAGTTTGCATGTTCTTCTGAAAGGTCTTCAAAAATCCCCATAAGGTTGCTTCATGTGTCTCCAAAATCACCTAACCTCCTTAGGTGGTCTCTAATTTGATGAGCTACTAGTTTGTCCTTCAACCAAACTACATTCTTTGTTTCGAGAACCTCATTCAAGAAGTAAAACAACAAATAGATGATTAGTGTGTTGAATTTGAAAGGATATTTTGAATCCTTTGTCTTTTGAAAATTCTTAATTAGACGTGCCCTCAAAAACACACAAATCATAATCCGCACCCTTCACAACCATTTCATATGATGTATTAATGGCAGTTGTTGATACAAAAATTTCCCTGTTAGTGAAATATATTTTGTAGCCAATCATCATTGAGGCTATTGGGATTAAGGTGTCTCAACATTAGAGTCCTAACATTGATTTAATTTGATGTAATTAATGTATTTATTTGTATTATTTAATTGCCTATGGTGTCATGTCACAAATTGGGACCCATCAGCTAGGTGGCATCCCTGTTGGAGGT
This sequence comes from Sequoiadendron giganteum, assembly GCA_007115665.2. NCBI lineage: Eukaryota > Viridiplantae > Streptophyta > Pinopsida > Cupressales > Cupressaceae > Sequoiadendron > Sequoiadendron giganteum. The sequence continues at coordinate 374,788,842 of CM021110.1, forward strand.
GACTGAATGACACATCATCATCCCAATTGGACATAGGTGTCCCACTTTGGAATCTATGAAACATGACAGATTCTATGACATGCCATAAGGTATCTTTGAATGCATGGGTGAAAGTTAGTGCCCGAGTTGGGATATTACAAGATGTAAGAGAATCAACTAGTTTTAGCTAGTTATGACAGATTCTCTTATAGTTGTAGGTGCTATCAGCTATGACAGATTCTATGGTAGTTGTAAGATGTGTAAGGCATTTATCATAGCCTATTTTTAGCATATTCTAGGTGCCCAAGCTTGGAAGAAGACTATTTGCATGTTGACACTTATCAGGGGTGTAAGGGAATATGTCACATGTGTCCAAATGCATGTCTAAGGCGTTGGAAATTGTGCCATGTGGATTTGGACATCCCTCACCTTCTATATGTTTCATGAAGCTTGTATCACTCTATTCATTGAGTGCCTTGAGTTGTCGAATGCATAGTTTGTTTGCAGGTAACAAAGTGTTGCTAGTATTACTCAAGAATAGGTGTTTGTGTTGAAGCACTTGTTGAAGAAGCTTTGTACTTGGTGATATGTTGTAACTCCTATTTGATATAATAGAGAATTACTGTGCTTTTGGAGGGTAGGGTTTTTTCCTCAAAAGGGTTTTCCCCACGGTGTATTTGGTGTCACTGTTTTATGCATTGCTATTGTTCTATTTCCATTATTCTTAATGTGCTTCTCTAGTTGCAACTATTAAAGGTGTCAAAAATATTTTTTTTGTAACTCTCTCTTTGATTAGATTAGTGTAGGAAGTTTTTTTCGCTCACCTGACTTCCTTTTAGTTGGTATTAGAGCTTGGCCAGCCTTGGTTCCTTTGTTGGGTAGAAGGGTTTTTTGAGCTAATCTTTGTTTTAGTGGGAGTTTTGTAGAAGTGTGTGTTTCGTTACCTTGTTGTAGGAAAGAGATGGCAAGCACATCTGGGAGGATTGAGATGGGAAAATTTAATGGTGGTAATTTTAAGTTGTGGAAGCTCAAAATGGAAGACATGTTAGTAGACTGAGACTTATGGTTTGCAATTTCTGGAACCAAACCTTCAGGTATGAAACAAAAGGATTGGGATCTCATGGATGGGAAAGCCAAGGGTCTTATTAGACTCTGTTTGGATGATTCTGTTCTCTTGAATGTCCATGAAGAGAAAACTTCTACTTTTCTATGGAAGAAGCTTGGTGATGTCTATCAAGCTAAATCCCTGGTAAACAATCTTTTCCTGAGAAAGAAGATGTATTCTATGAAAAATGGAAGATGGAGGATCCATTGCAGGTCACCTAAACTCTTTTAACATGTTGGTTGCACAATTGGGTTCCATTGGAGACAAAATAGATGAACAAGACCGTTGCATGCTCCTTTTGTGTTTGTTGCCGGACTCTTGGGATCACCTGGTAATGGCTATTGGAAGCACTACTTCCACCTTCAAGATGGATGAGGTTGTTGCCTCATCACTATCTAAGGAGATGTGAAGAAAGTCTTTTGAGATGGCCAAGGAGGCCCTTGCAGTCTGTGGCAGACCAAAAGAGAGAAGCAAAAATAAAGACAAGAAATCTAAGTCAAAGTCTCGGGGAATATCAAAGTCTCCTGGTAAGTAGTCCAAGGCAACATGTTGGAATTGTTGTGAAGTTGGTGACATTCATAAAGATTGCAAGAAGGAGAAGAACAAAAAAAACAAGTCTTTCTCTGATTTTGAATCTGAGAAATCATCCCAAGATGATGGAGAAGCATTTATTGCCGCCTTGGCAGCCCATGCATCAGATGATGTGTGGTTGATAGATTCAAGTGCATCCTTTCACATGGCTTCTCACAAAGATTGGTACTCGAAGTATGAGGAGTTTGATGGTAGAGAGGTGTACCTAGGTGATGACTCTCATCTGAAAATTGTTGGCCGCGGAAGAGTCAAAATCCATTTTCCTGATGGAAGAGTGAAGAAGATTGATGGTGTCTTGCATATCTTGGGTTTGGCATGAAACCTTCTTTCTGTAAGTAAATTGAATGATTCGGGAGTGCAAGTTGTTTTATTTGGTTGAGGATGTAAGATGACAAGAGGAGCTATGGTGTTAGCTAAGGGGGTTCATATTGGGAATCTATTTTAGCTTGATGTATGCACTGTCCAGTGCAATAGTTCTTCTAATGTACTGAAGAATATGCCTTTAGATTCTTCATCCTCACCATTAGATTATGTAGAGAAGAAGCATGTTGTAGCTACATTTGATGGTTGTGCATTTTGGGTATCTAAGGGTGCTCATTCCATGTAAATGAAGCTTCCTGCAGAGAAGACAATGTTATGGCACCAACGACTTGGTCACATTGGTGAGAAGGGTCTTAGAACCTTGAAGGTTAAGAGCCTTGTTGAAGGCCCTGATGATTGTAATCTCGAGTTTGAATTTTGTGAACATTGTGTATATGGAAAACAACACCATGTTTCTTTTTACTCTAGTTCTCATAAGTCTTTTGGGGTTTTGGACTATGTACATTCAGATGTTTTTGGTTCTATAAATGTTCTTTCGTTATCAAAATCTGTATCTTTTGTTTCTTTCATAGATGATTGCAGTAGGACATTCGTTTATTTCCTCAAAAGTAAAGTTGAAGTCTTTAGTTGGTTTAAGGAGTTTAAGGCCTTGGTAGAAAATCAAACTAGTAGAAAAATTAAGTGTTTGAGAACTGATAATGGTGGTGAGTTTTGTTCCATAGATTTTGACAAGTTCTGTAAAGAGAACGGGATTGAGAGACATAAGACAACTCCCTACACTCCACAAAAAAATGGAGTTGCAGTGAGAATGAACAGAACATTGATGGAGAGGGCTAGGAGTATGTTGAGTGGTTCTAGCCTTGAACATAAATTTTGGGCTGAAGCAGTAGCCACTACATGTTATTTGATCAATAGATCTCCTACATCAACACTTGTTGTAAAGACACCCATGGACGCGTGGTCTGGTAAAAATACTTTGATGAGACATCTCAGAGTATTTGGTTGTGAATCTTACGCTCATGTTCCGATTGAGAAGAGGTCTAAGTTGGAGAACAAGGATGTTAAGTGTATCTTTATCGGCTATGGTGTCAGTGTGAAAGGGTACAAGCTTTGGGATCCAGAAGCACAAAATGTTCTCTACAAAAGAAGTCTGATCTTCAGAGAGATGAAACCTTCCTCTGTTGAGCTACAACCAGAGAAAGAGTAGAAACAGAAGAAGGAGGTGGTTCAGATTCCACCTACCCCGAAGAAAGAAGAGCCTTGTACTCCTGTTGGACCTGATGATGAGGAGAGCTCAAGTTGCTCTGAAAGTTCTGAAGAAGAAGGAGAACCTCAACCTCATCCTTTGAGGAGTTTTACACGAGTTAAGCGGCAATCGAAAAGGTTTGGATATTCATTATTGGATTCCAGTTGCATATTTGCCTTGATTACTAATACTGACGAGCCTCGGACGGTTAGAGAGGCATTGGGTATGAATGATTCAGATTCCTGGATGCAAGCCATGGATGAAGAGATGACTTCATTAAAGAAAAACAACACTTGGGATTTGGTACCTTTGCCTGCTGGACATAATCTGTTGGCTGTAAATGGGTTTTCAAGAAAAAGTGTGGTCCTGATGGAAGTATTGAGAAGTATAAGGTGTAGTTGGTGCCTAAGGGGTATTCCCAGGTGGAGGGAATTGTTAATGGGGAGATATTCTCTCTTGTAGCAACACTGACATCTATCCGGCTTCTGTTGTCACTTGCAGCTGCATTTGACTTATAAGTGGAATAGATGGATGTGAAGACAACGTTCCTTCATGGTGATTTGGAGGTAAAGATTTACATGTCACAACCAGAGAATTTCGTTGAGAAAGGTAAAGAAAATTTGGTTTGTAAACTAAAGAAGTCTCTTTATGGTTTGAAATAGTCTTGTAGAATGTGGTATCAGAAGTTCGATACCTATGTGTTGTCATTGGGATTTCAAAGATCTAAATCTGACCATTATGTATACTTTAAAAATGATAATGGTTGCGTTCTCATTATTGTCTTATACGTAGATGATATGTTGTTTATTGGAAATGGTAAAAGTATGATTTCATATTTGAAGTTTCAATTGTAAGCACAATTTGAGATGAAAGACCTAGGTACAGCTAGGTGCATTCTGGAAATGGAAATCATGAGAGAAAGAGCTAACATAAATCTTTGGTTAAGCCAGAGCAAGTATGCGAACTCAGTTTTGGAGAGATTCAACATGGTAGATTACAGACAGTTAGTTGTTCCTATGATGTAGGGAACGAAGCTTTATGTGAGTGCTTGTCCAAAATCTCCTACTAAGATGGAGGACATGACCAAAGTACCATAGGCAAGTGCAGTTGGTAGTCTAATGTATGTGATGGTGTGCATGAGACCAAAAATTACCCAAGCAGTGGGAGTCCTTAATCATTTTATGGCTAATCCTAGACGGGTGCATTGGGATGCGATTAAGAGAGTGTTCAGATATATACAAGGGACTTCTGAGGATGCCTTGCATTTTCATGGTTATCCTATTCGAGGATATGTGGATTCGGATTGGGCAAGTGACATTGATAGCAAAAGATCCACCAACGTTTATGTATTTATGATGTTTGGTGGTGCTATCAATTGGATGAGTAAGCGACGGGTTGTAGTCGCATTGTCCACGATAGAGGCAGAGTATATGGCAGCCACTCATGTGTGTAAGGAAGCCATTTGGCTTAAAAGATTGTGTTTTGATAATGGTTCAAATGCAAGACAAATTATTGTTTGTTGCGATAGTCAAAGTACGATTTTCCTAGCAAAGAATACTACCTTTCATGCCAGAACAAAGCACATCGATGTACAATAATATTTTGTTCATTGTATGGTAAAGGATGGAAAGGTGAACTTGGAGAAGGTAGACACTTTGGTGAATGTTGCAGATGCATTGACAAAACCAATGAGCATAGAGAGGTTCAGATGGTGTTCTGATTCCATGGGCCTCGGGGCCCTGAGCAGATGATTTTATATGACTCTTGGGAGGTCTTCGACAAGTGGGAGAATGTCGGGATTAAGGTGTCTCAACCTTAGAGTCCCAACATTGATTTGATTTGATGTAATTAATGTATTTATTTGTATTATTTAATTGCCTATGGTGTCATGTCACAAATTGGGACCCACGGGTAGGGTGGCATCCTCGTTGGAGGTGACTGGATGGTGCAAACTAACTCCTAAGAATCAGGAGGTTGACCTCTAATGGATTCCTCACAAGTTGGAGGCATTTGTTTACTCATTGGGCAAAGATTCCTCTTTGTTGGTCATTGAATGTGTCAGGCATTTGTAACTGTTTTTGATATGTTTAGAAATAGATTTTAGTGGTTCTGACTGTCAGAAATTGCTACAACATGGTAGCTAAAAATAGAGTTTGAATGCTGTTAGGATTGGGTGTCTTTGTGAGCAAAGAAATTATGTATTGAACTAAAGATTTGTAACGATGAGGGGGGAAGGGAATAGAGGATGGATTTACTAAGCATCTGTATTGTGCAAAGACCTCTTGTAAGCCCTTGTATTTGTAAATATATGAATACTGTGTGTTTTGTTGCATGCTAGACTCCGTGGATGGGTTCTTTTCTCCCGGAACTGCTGTAAGGTTGATTGAATGTGTTATTCTCTATTTATTTGTGGATGTTCTTTAATTTATGTCTGTTTGTATTTTGTAAAACTTGAGAAGGATTTTAGTGTTGAATCGAATGAGTTGTGGTGCTGCATTAGTTTGGTATTAGAGAAAATCGATCCATGAGAGAGGACGTTGGCATGAAGGTTGTGTAAGGCAATGTTGTAAGAGCTCTATTTTGGCTTTCATAAGTTTTTTTATGTTTTTGTGGTTAGAAGGGGGAAGCATGGGTACTTACAGGGATAGTTGCAAATGGTTAGGAGGGCCTAGACTGTGGAAGCATTATTCAATTAGGAGGGACAACAGTTTGTTTGAGCTTTGGATGTGAAGTCAAATATGGAGTTAGATTATAATGTAATAAAGAGAATAATAAAGCTGGAAGAAAAAATAAGACAAAGACAAAGACAAAAGCAAATTGAAGACCAATGAAAGGAGCTACAAAAATTAGAGTTTGCATTAGATGAGATATGGTGGATGGAAAATATGGAGTTGTGTCATAATGTAAGAAAGAGGATAATCAGGTTGGAAGACAAAATAAGGCAAAGACAAAAACAAATCAAAGACCAGCAAAAAGAGTTGAAAAAGTTAGAAATCCGAGTTAGATGAGTTATGGTGCATGTTGGAGGAATATGAGGCATGCAATAATAAGAAAGCTGAAGCAAAAGTGTTCAAGGATGGTGAGAAGGTGAAAAAGATTCATGGGAATAAAAATTCACGTTTTGAAGAAGAATTATGTTCTAAGAGGAAACCCATCAAGTTTAGAATTAGCCAAGGAATAGAATTCTTGGAATAGGAAAAGCTTAAATCCCTAGATGAGTTGGAAAAAATTTTATTGGATGGAAGGCTGAATGAATGGGGAGAAGATGAAGAGTATGAATTAGCTGAAGATGTTGAGTTATATTACCTTGAAGAAAGGGAAAATATTGAGGATTATAATGAGAGGCGAAGATTTCAAAGACTATAGTGAAGAGGAATGCAATTTATCACAAGAGGCAGCCCCAAATGTTGTAGCGGTGGAAGCAGTCCACCTTAGAGAGAAAGCTGCAACAAAGAGAGAGGTCATTGAGAGTCCCATATGTGATGAAGCCTTATTGGTCTTAAAGGAGTGCAACCTATGACAAGAGGTGACCTAAAATGTAGCAGCAGTGGAAGTAGTCCACGTTGGAGAAGAAACTGCAACAAAGATGGAGATCTTTGGGAGCCCCATATGTGATGACATTTTATTGGTTTTGGAAGACACAACCAACAAGGACCAGCTAGAGGGATGTCTAAAGAATCTCGTGATTGATGAGAAGAGAGAAGAAGATCATCTCTTTCTTGGAGGAGAAATGAGGATGATTGATGGAGAGAGTAAAGACCTGAAGGAGGAAGCACCTATGAGAATTTTTTATTCACTTAATTTGATTTTTGTCTTTAACAATTTATGTGCAAGTGTGGCAGAAGGTTGGACATACCATGGAAAGAGCCATAGTGGATATTGGTGGAGGAAGACCACTCATTAGGAAAAGAGGAGGAGAACCAACAGGCTAAGAAGGACAATTTCTGATTCAACTAGTAGTTGGAAGCATATGAAGAAATTATGTGAAAATATGCAGAAGTACCTAACTTGGTGGAAAGGTAGGCCACGGAGTTAATGCTTTGAACTTGGAGGTTCAAAATTTTAAAAAGAAGGGGAGAATAGTGCAAACTGAAACCTGAGAGTCAGGAGGTTGACCTCTAATGGATTCCTCACAAGTAGGAGGCATTTGTTTACTCATTGGGAAAATATTCCTCCTTGTTGGTCATTGAATGTGTCAGGCATTTGTAACTATTTTTGATATGTTTAGAAATAGATTTTAGTGGTTTTGACTGTTAGAAACTATTGCAACGTAGTAGCTAAAAATAGAGTTTGAATGTTGTTAGGAGTGGGTGTCTTTGTGAGCAAAGAAAGCATATATTGAACTAAATATTTGTAATGATGAGGGGGGAGGGAATAGAGGATGGATTTACTAGGCATCTGTATTGTGCAGAGACCTCTTATAAGCCCTTGTATTTATAAGTATATGAATACTGTGTGTTTTGTTGCATTCCAGACTTCGTGGATGGGTTCTTTTCTCTCATAATTGTTGTAAGGTTGATTGAATGTGTTATTCTCTATTTATTTGTGGATGTTCTTTAATTTTTGTTTGTTCGTATTTTGTAAAACTTGAGAAGGATTTTAGTGTTGAATCGAAGGAGTTGTGGTATTGCATCACTGGATAACACATCATCATACCAAGTGGAGATAGGTGTCCCACTTTGGAATCTATGACATATGACAGATTCTATGACACATCATAAGGCATCTTTGAATGCATGGGTGAAAGTTGGCACCCAAGTTGGGTTATGACAAAATGTAAGAGAATCAACTATTTTTAGCTAGTTATGACAGATTCTCTTACAACTGTAAGTGTTGTCATCTATGAAAAATTCTATGATAGCTGTAAGATGTGTAAGACATCTATCATAGCCTATTTTTAGCATATTCTAGGCACCCAAGCTTGGAAGAAGACTATTTGCATGTTTGACACTTGTCGAGGGTTAAAGGGAATATGTCACATGTGTCCAAATGCATGTCTAAGGCATTGGAAATTGTGCCACATGGATTTGGATGCCCCTCACCTTCTAGATGTTTCACGAAGCTTGTATCAATCTATTTATTGAGTGCCTTGAGTTGTAGAATGCATAGTTTGTTTGCAGGTAACAAAGTGTTGCCAATATTACTCCAAAATAGGTGTTCGTGTTGAAGAAGCTTTGTACAGTGATATGTTGTAACTCCTATTTGATATAATAGAGAAGCATTGTGCTTTTGGAGGGTGAGGTTTTTTACTTGAAAGGCTTTTCTCCACAGTATATTTGGAATCACTATTTTATGCATTGCTATTGTTCTATTTCCATTATTCTTAATGTGCTTCTCTAGTTGCAACTATTAAAGGTGTTAAAAATAATTTTTTTGTAACTCTCTCCTAATTAGATTAGTGTAGGAAGTTGTTTCCGCTCACTCAGCTTCCTTTCAGAGGCATACTAGATTGCCAAATCTCTAATGTTCTAGATTGTCAAAGCTCTCTTGTCATATGTTGCTCCAGTTAGCTCCATCACTACTTCATTTTTCATAGACTTTAGTGTCAGAACTAGTTCGGTTGAACACAAACCCGTAGCAACCCTAATCGCCTCTTTGTTGATCAAGTGTGGTATGTCAAGCCAAACTCATGGATTCTACTCAGGGAAAATCTTACCCACGCATCATCATGGCTAAAGTTGGGAAAATAGTGCCATACATCGAGCTTTTTTTCACCAAGCTCTCAAATTTTGTCTTCAATTCAAAGTTGTCGTCGGTGAGTTCATTAACCCACACATCACCCATTTTTCCATGATCACACTCTTCCAAATTAACATGAATGTAAACCCTTACGTCTTTTGTGTGCAGAACACCATATGGGATGTGCGAAAATGTACCATCTGGATCACCACCAGGGATTTGTTGGGATGCCATTTGAATTTGGGTCGAGGACAATCCACTACCTCTACAACTTGTCATGTATACATTGTGCAACAAATTCAAACCACTTTCAAAACTTAGGGCAAGATAGAACTGTAAATACCTTTAATCGCCTTCTAGTTAGGGTTTAGCACGCAAGAACTTCTAAAAAATCTTCAATCACTTTACTTTGCTCCTTTCTACTCTTCTCTTCTCAAATGCTCGTTTGTAAATGGCTTAGATTGTGTATGATATCACTTATAAACCTTTTGCACTGACCTGATTTCACATTGAATACACAATTTGAAAAGATGGTAAAAACCCTAATTGTGTGCACAGTCAACTTCAAATGCTCCACAAATTTTCGCATCTTAATTTTTTCCACCAATGTTTTATCCAAAGGGTCAAGCATATTGACCCACACATTATATCCATGTGTTGAAGCATCGACACTAATTTTTTGGTAGGGGATAAAGAATTTTTTTGTTAATGGTCCCCCTAAGCCAAAGCTTTCTTCTTAATTTCCAAAGGAAACATCTACACCAGATGTTGGTACAGACTCAGGCTTAATCTCATTGTCTTCTTTCTTTTTCCAAATCTTGTCCATCTCTTTCTTCATCTCTATTGGATCAACCTTTTTTACCGAATTATTCTTCTTTGCTGGATTATTCTTCTTGCTTTTACAAAATTTGGAAATGTGTCCTAGTCTTTTGCAGTTGTAACAAGTGACATCGTTTTGAACAAGCTTACTTCCACCCATTCTGGATCTACATTGTTTAGCTTTATGCCCAAATCCATTGCATGCATAACAATAACCATTGAAAGATTGAAACCTCATACCATTGTTATAACCATTCATCATTTGACTTCTACATTTATTAGCCTTATGACCAAATATTTTGCATGTAAAGCATTGACTAGGAAAAGATTGAACATTTTGATTCATTCTGCTTCTAAATTCCATAGCCTTATGTCCAAATTTATTGCAAGAATAACAAAAACCATTAAAAGATGCGTACCTTTGTGCATTTGGTTGTTTGATCAGTGGTCTTTTGAAGTCTTTCTTTTGATTCTAGACTTGCTTGCCATTACTCTTCTTGTCCTCGATCTTCTTTTCAATTTGATTTAGAGTTTGATTTGTCTTTGTGCTTTCACCTTTCGCAAACCTTAATCCTTCTTTGTCTTTAGATCTTTTCTAGTTCGTAATCATTTCATCAAGCTCTGTGGAGCTCATCTTAAATTTATCTTTGTGACTCTTTGCTATAACACTCTAACTAATCTCCAGTTTAAGAATGGAAACTAACTACTAGTTTCAGCTAAAAAGTAACTAACTAGCTTTCATCCTAGGGTTTCATTTGCAATTTTGAATGGAAAGATAAACAATTTGAAAATAATTACATCATAATCAAGTCATCAACTAACTTTTGGTTTTCAATTTCAGCTGAAAAGAAAACAATTAACTGTAAACATATAACCGAAAATCACAGTAGGAAAATAACTAACTTTTCTTTGCTTTCAGAAAGTAAAGAGCATTTATTACAGCTATGAAATAAACATGCTAAAATATTTATAACCGAAAATAAGAGAGAGAGAAAGAGTTACAAGAAAGTATAGTCTGAAGGCTTCCCGTTGGAATGCTTGCTCAAGAATCTTCTATTTTCAAGGGAAAAATAAATATCATCAAAGGGCTTTTTCACCCAACCAAAGACCTACTAGTCTCCCGTGTTTCTTCAATTGAAGAAACCCGACCCTTATCGAGGGTAATCAACAAAGGATCTCATAATATCAACATGCCATTTGAGCCTGGTGTCAAAAACCTATACTACCTGTTTGATCCTTCTCTATAGGTTACTCCTAACTAGAAGGACCACTCTGACCAGGGGTATATCTGGTTCTTGATGGCTGACAAATGCTAAATCTAGCATCACAACCTTAGCCAAGGATTTAATCAAATAAGAGCATGTAACCCGTGCTGTCAACACTCTCACCCTTGCTTGACATGTTAAAACCTGACTCAAGGTTTATAATTCATTGACTTAGTTCTTTATCATTCCTCTTACTTTAAGGATAATTATATATATTGTTTTCTTTAAGCTTAAAAGAGTGGTATATTCGATAATGGGATTCTTCCAGATCTTCATTTTAAAACCCATTAGATTGGACTCAGAAAGGAAACTGGAAAAGCACCATTCCATCTCATAAATTATTTGCACAAAGGAGAGTAGTCTTCGACTTAGTCTACAGAAAGATTAATATAGGCTCAGTCTAATAGTTCGGCTAAAGGAACAAAGCAAGAAAGAACTTTAGAATAAGCATTGACAAAAATAACATCCAGGCATTCGAGATCATTCGAGTGAAGTAACCCTACCATCGGTCAATGATAACAAAAAATTTCCAATTTATAGTTTGAGAATTGGGAAAATTAACTAAACAATGAAAAGTAACAACTTTCATATATCTCATTTTGAATGATTAAGGGATGAATAATAATATGCATGTTTAGAAGATAACAAGACTAATATTATGTGCCTGGCAAGTAATTTGAGACTCGACAATAGTCTAGACGTCTTCCTCTTCGATCTTGTTCCCAGCTATAGAATCGTGGTCTACTTAACCGTTTGATATTTGTTGTTCTGAGAACTCCACGTATTTAAGATTGCCTTAAACATTCTAAGGAAAAGAACGAGGAGTCGAGTTGAATGGTGTTCGACTCAAGAGAACAAGAAGGATACCAGAGTATGGAATGCGAGAGGCTATGCCATTGGGAGAGAATGTAAACGAATGACCATCCACATCGAATAGAGGGAGGAAGAATACAGAGAGTAATCCCAAGAAGATTATCGATCCTCAGCAATGGAAACGACACAGGAGTTTACATAAAGAAATGAGGAAAAACTCCCAAATGAAAGCCACAAGAGAAGAATGGAAGCTGAGCAAGAACACAGAGGTAGAAGAATGACGAAAGAGAGCCCGTGATTAAAAGAGAATCTTATTTTTGAAACCTCCAGGATCATGCGGCTGCATGACTCCCTCTTGGCCGTTTCATCTAAGAGCTCGATGGCAGGTTGGCAGGGAGGCTACCGTTTTCCTTTCTATCGACGACTCCACCATTATTCCATTAATTTCTTTATATATTTAAAATAAAGGACTTAAGGTTTAAATGTTATGATAAATTTTAATATTTAATATTCAATTACAATCTCCTTAATTGTATTCCAAGAGATAGTTTTCATGACTTCGAAAGGAGATTATTGGTAAATAATTAAGTTGACTTGTTTTACAAGTATTCTAGCATAGTTTTCGCGAGACTGGTACTGGTATTGGTATGAGAGATTGGTACCGGTACTGATATGACTTTTTTTTGAAAATAGGAGACGAGGGTACTTGGAGACGCCATTTTTTTTAATATAAATAAAAATTAAAAATATAATTTTTTTAATAATTTATAGAAAATATGATGACATTGAACTTTCGAAACAAGAGCAGTAGTAAAGTTTAACAATGAACATTAACTTTAAATACACAAATGTCATTGCATCAAAGAGCCAAAGAGTTCATACTTCATATTTCATAATCATAGTTCACATTTTGATTTGACATTTGCATATTTGATATTTAATATTCGATTACATATTGAAATTCAGAAATATTGATATTTTGATAGGCTCATACACAAAAAAAAAACAAAAATCATAAATCTATCATCTACACCAAATCATGATCATCCATGTCAAGGTCCTCAGCTATGATGCTCTCCAAATACTCATCACTCTCTAACTCAGGTTCCTCTGTTGGTAGTAGAATTGGGGGTAAATCACTAAGGCCATCTTACTTAGTGGCAACAGCTAGAACTCTAGCGTGGCCTTCCTCAGACGTCAATGCAAGTAGCAATGAGCAATGTTATCACCTAAACCGTGGTCGAGAGTCTTAGTCGCATCAAACAAACACTATACATTATGCTTTAATTTTTAAAGTTTCAAATGTTATAAAGCTTTTAGGTTTTTTTTTGCGTCAAATGTCATTTTTTTCAATGGGAGATGATAGGGTACTCGGGAAACTCCAACGGAAGTCTCTAGGTGGCAAGAGGCGTCTCCAGAGACGTCTCCGATATTGGAGACGCGTCTTCGTCTTCGAGATGGGTCTCCGAGGGGGGGAGATGCGTCTCCCGGTAACTATGTATTTTATTAAATGAAATTGACCAAGGTTACGACTTAAATACAACCACCTTACACCGACTCTTGGCTTGTTGATAAATTTGATCCTTTATTAACTACAACCTCTCCTTGATGATATTTCTCTTTCCCTTGAGGTATTGGAAAATCTTGTAACCACTTGACAAAGAATTAGGGTTAGACCGTTCTTGACATATATATATATATATATATCAAATACAATTTCATCATCTCATTCATTTTCAAATATATAAGATAATCATTCACATTTACAGTTACAATCATATAATTAAAAATTATTTCCCCAATTTCACATTCTCATGAAAAACAATTATTCACAACTAACATAACGACCATAATTTCGTTGTCGTAATCATGTTCAAGATAGATAGGATGTAACATTTGCTTTCTCAAGATCTGTTCTCAAGGTCATAACTTCTTCAATTTTTGAACATTCTTCAGATTTGCTTTTCATTCTTGCATTCGTACATTTTTCAACTCTTTTTCCTTCTTCAACTTGTACTTTCAGACTGGCTTCAATTTCTCATTGACCTCCTTATGTCTTTCTCTGAATTGCTTGATTTTCTCTCTCAACTTTTTGATGCATTCTGCTTCTTTGACATTTTCCTTTAGATCTTTATTCTCACTTTCAGTCTTTTCCAAATCTTCAAGGGCTATTCTGAGTTCTCCATTCATGTCAACCATGCACTCTTCTTCTGTGAATCCAACATGACCGATAGGAGGAATTTCTTCTGAAGGAGTAGGATATCTTCCAAGAGCCATGTGTTCAACCTCCAAGATCTTCCCCAAGCGGTTAAGCTTTTTCCAAAGAACCAAACTCCAATACCAATTGTTGAACACCCAAAATACTGAGGGGGGCTGAATCAATATTCTTTGAAACCACTTAAACATTAAACATTCATTCCACATAGCATATTTAATTTGCAATAAGAAAGGAAAGTATGAAATTAACCATCAACATCACATAACACATGAACACCAGATTTTTACGTGGAAAACTCGAAAAGAGAAAAACCATGGTGGGGATTAGCTCACAATATATTATAACCGGTTATATGATATTACAAAGTTGCTCACTATAGGTGGACTCACCGTCCTAGTGGACTCATTGCCCACAAAAGAAGAAAAGATAGAAGAGAGTGGTGGCACACAATTGGGATTTGAACTCTTACAATTGCATCTACAATATGCATGAATTATAGTTCCATTGAAGCTCAATACACTGACTTTATACACTTCATACTGATTTGCACTAACACTCTGCTCTGCTCTACATTCACCTCACACCCATACAATTCACATCAACAAATACTTATTATCTCATCATTCATTCAAAACATCGAAAATGAACTCACATATATATCCATCACAACCTCAAACATCAATTAGGTCGGCCTAATTAGATGTATCATATAAATATATTGCCAGCCCCAAAACATACTCCACGCCACAAAAAAACCTTATGACGAACTCAAATAGGTTGGCATGGACCTATATTAGCTCCTACATAATGTATCAACACTTATATAAACTCCACAATACTCATATCATATTAGGTTGGCACCAGTAATGACCTAACATCAAAATTCACCAACTAATCAACCAAAAATAGACACGCAAACCTCCAAACTTCATGCCACTTGGAATTAAGTTACACTTGACACCTATCAACACTCCGCAAGACCAAATACCAATCTGCAGTGAAGTGCAGATTCACCAAAACATATACATTGTACAACAAACACTATCACTAGCACACCAAAACTTTCAAAACTTCTGTCATCCATAAATTTTATTCTAGAAGCCAAAACAATGTGAAACTTTGTATTTAAACGCTTCTATCATCCAAAAAAATTACATTAAAACCACAAAGCAAGATTCTTTATAGTGGACCAATGCAAACCAAATTATTGGATGTCTTGTACACCGAATTACCTGTTCTAATACTTAGGCAATTTACCACATCAATTGTCTGCACTAGATCAAACCTTCTTGCAAACAATCACTAGATTAACATGTTCAAGCATGCTCAAGCTATACAAAATGATCTTCATATCACAACACAATGTTGACATAAATGACAACACTGTACTGCATATTGTACACCTTGTATTCATACCTCATGCTCATGTTGCCGGTAAGTATATCAATGGCAAACTTCTTATTCTTCCAACACACATACCTCTGTTACATGAAGAGGAAGGTTTTGAAATCCAACCACTCCTTTGAGATAACTTCAAAAGAACATAAAAACACATTTTATGAACTACAAACTAAACTAATGCAAGTTGAACAATTCAATGCGTAGTTAAACGAAGAATTTTATATATAAAATCAAATTCCAATGTGCAAAATGAAATATAATTAGTTATACACAAACATGAAACAACATAAAATTGAAGAGAGACATTAATTGTAGTGTATTTTGTTACGTGATAACCTCAAATCACCAATTATGTCCTTTCATTACTTTTTTTTTTTTTTTTATGAATAGGCAATTAGCTATATTAAATATAAAGATAAAAATACATATCCACACAAAAAAGGTGGGTGGTAAAAAGGCACACCTCGAGAGTCACATGGGCAACACCTAGAAAGCCAAAAAGAACTAGTCACATGGGCCTAGCCCAGAAGTCCAAGATTATAAACATAAAGAAAAAAGGCCATTAAGTGACCGAAGTAGTACCAACAAAGTTGGGAGGGGTCTTTGTCATCCATTTTCTTCCCCCATACATCAGCAGGGTCTGGCGTGATGTCAGGACGACCCCAACCATCATCAACTTCTTTTTCTTTATCTTCTGATTCATCGTGCCGAGGCGAGATTGCAAGTGCCAAATGCAGAAAGCATTTGCTAATGTCTAGCCAACCAGAGCAACTACCAGGAGCATTATCAGAGGGCCACCCAGAGTTGCCACCGATGCTCCTCGCCGCTCCTCTAGAGGGCCACCCCTGGCTAGCCTACGGAGGAGGAGAACGAGACCATCGAGGAGGGTGGGAACCACACCAAAGAGGAGGCTGAGAGCGGGGGTGAGCAAAGCCTCTTCGCTGTTGATAGCCCCGAGAGGGCGACTGACCATGAGAGGAAGTGGGCGAATCAGGCACCCGAACCACAGTACATGGGGCATTGCCCCAATGATCCAAAAGCTTGGGATTGGTTATATGTGGCTTTCGTCGCACTTTCCTATGATTGAAATTCTAAACCAAAGGTGGCATCTCAGTTCCCTGCCCATGTCTAGCGTAAAAGATTCTCTGCCACTTGGTCTATAAGTGTTGAACCTAAACTTGCCCACTTTACTTGGTGTATTCTTTTTCAAGGCTTATTTGTAGGGTCCCGACTTGTTCACTTGGGGGTCCAGGACTTTCGGTGCCTTTTTTGTGGGCAAGCTGAATCTTTTAAGCATCTCTTCTGATTTTGTACCAGAACTCAGTAGTTTTGGAATTGGATTCATGACTTCTTTCGACCTTTCAAACCAAAGCCCTTCTCTTGGCATATGGTTCTGCTGGGATATTTGCCCAAGCTTCCTACTAAATACACCCAACTTCGACACACTTTCAGGGTGGAAATCCTCTTCAATATCTAGAAAGATATGAACTCCTACATATTTGCTCACAGCTAAATGGATAAAAATATTTCTTTGTATTTTAAAACTATTATTTGCTCTAATGTGCTTTTGCAGATTCAAGTTCAAGCCAATAAAATTGCACTCGAGATGTCTCACTTTCACGTCCTTTCATTAATTTCACCAACCTTAAAACAATAAAATTTGTTGAAAACATTTTGAATCAATATTTGAGTCAACTAGGAGAGATATAAATTTGGAACACATCTTAAGAACTATGAACTAAACTTGTGTCTAGTCCCTCAATTCACCGTACCAAAAACTTGATGGAACGTAACAAACAAAATACAATCATGGGATTTTTGAGACCGTCCAACAAGCTATGCCAAAATTGCAAGGAGCAGTCTTCCAATGATCGTAAGCCCGATTGTAAATTCCATTGCTGGAAACCGCTACCGTCGTCACCATAACTCCGAGCCTGCAGACTCTTCTAGGCCGTCAAGCTGAACACCTTCAATCACTTTTGCTTTTCTCATAGAGCGAGTCGAGTAAACCCTTGTGATGAGAAATAATCAAATTCTTAATAACTATTGATAGAAATCCATGAGGTTTCCCACATCCTTGATGAGGTCCCGATATTCCGCTAATTGTCATAACCAACTGCCCAACATCACGTCCAGTAGAATCCCCAGCCCCTGCTCAAGCTAACGTGTTTTTTCCTCTGTATATTGCAGTGACTGCACTATAAACTCCTCCTAACAACCGCACACATCCTCAGCTTGTACTGCTGCAGCTAGGTTTGCCTTAAAATCCACTAAACCTTCTGTCCTCAATTCCTTCACTATCTAGAAGACATCCTATCACCTTCATCATGGATGGGTTCAAGCAATTAAAAATATTTTTCAATCTATGATAAGATGCATTTCCTTTATGAAGAGGGTTCCTGGATGAGCCCAATCCTCTACCAGCCATGATATAGAACGCTAAAGCTAGCCACACACACCATGCTGTCAACACCGAAGACCTTGCAAATAGAAATTCAACACCAGAGGCACAAAACTACCAAACAGAGAATGTCCATTCGTTAAGCACGATCCACCTAAAAACAAAGAGATCAATATAGACAATAACACCAAGAGAGTCAAACTGACACTTAAGTTTACCAGCAAACCCCATACAACCAACCTGTCTCCTAATAAAAGGCTTAAAGAATAAGAGCATCAATCTATCAAATTGATCACGATTCATACCACAAGAAAACCACACAAACCAAGGTACAAAACTGCCCTGATACCAATTTGGTTCATAACTAGCATAGATGTTCCATAATCAACTCATCTAACAAAATCCTAACCTGTATGAATCTGATTAACTAAAATATGTTTGAAGTCATCTAAGATTTATGCGTAAGAAAACAATTGTATGATTTAGAATTGCAATGTGCAAGTTTCTGAAATTGTTGTAGTGGCTGTATGATATGAATTGAATGCAAGAAAGAACTGAAACAAGTAAGAAAACAAAACTTCATACAAGAGATTAACCTATAGAAACCCAATTGCAAAAACTCCTGAAGAATGGGGTTGTGCCTCCTCATTGTTACAACTTACAATCTCTATGCAAGACTTACAAGCTGATTTGCCTCAATTGGGGTATCCAAGAACGTTGTGGGGTTTTATAGACTTACTTCTACAACTCTCTTTACTGCACCTAAATTACTCAGCTGCACATACATGCTACAACTCCATAACTCTCAAGTAGGATGACTTACATTACCCCCAAGGGCTGTATATATTCAAGCTATCAGGAATTGAACTGAACAGAGATCGAAAATGTTCAAAAGCTGGAATTTCAAATACTCAGGCATCTTTGGATGTATGTGAGCCTGCTATTTTGTCTTATGCAAGATAGGTTGAGATATGCAAACACACCTGGATGATCCTGTTCTGTAGAGGACGGGTGTGACCGTATCAAAACATGCTCGACAACTTCGGCTGCAGCCAATCCCATCAAGAATGGACTACTCTAATCTGGCTATGGCCGTAGGATGTCCGGTTCACCCTTGAATTCCATCTTATTCATTTTGCCCCTGCAAATTTGCTCTTACTGAATTGTGTGTCAGGAGCAAGTAAGAGTATCAATCACCTTAGTTAGTCATACAAAATGGTAAATGTACTTGTGACATTTCTTGAATTCCGTTAAAGTGTACTCATGATCTGATTCAGATCATCAAACCGCACAAATCAGTCTTTCTCTAAAAATATTGAAGGCATTTCTTCATTTTTACTTCCTAATGCTAAACATACCCTATTTAAAGGTTGTCTATTGGTAACCATGAAAATGTTGTCAGTATGGCTGGACAGCGATATCTTTAACATATAATAAGGCTGAATTCAAGGTTGGGTTTACACTTTACCCATGTACAAGTGCTAAAACATGGTTTTTTAACTTAAAATTGTTTGACATTTTCTTTTGATTTATTTATTTTATATTTGATGAATTTCCGTGCCTGTAGTATGAAATATGAAACTGTGAAGTACAGAGATGTAATGACATTTTTACAGAAATGATGCAGGAGTTTCAAACAGAGACATAACTGTACATTACATGTCACGTATTAGAATAATTCTTAAGTGATATAATCTATTAACAGATAAGTTTGTTAAATGCAGGACAATTTAGCATTTGAGCTTAACATAGAGAAATTTGAAATTGTGACTTATTTGCAAGGATGCCAAAATTTTATTTTAGTCTTAGAAGGCCATTAAAAACAAATAGATGGATCTCAACTTTTCAAACCAGCAGTGACTCGTGTGTTTGCCATCCAACCAATGAAGTCAGCTGAAATGGGGTGAAATAAACCCTGGAAAACCATCAATTTTGTTTTAATCCATGGTAACAAAACATTTTTTCTAATGAAGTGCCTATTCATTTGAAGCTCCTCAAACTTTAATCCAGTAAAAACAGATGAAATAAAGGTGAAGCAACTTATAGTGAGAGCCCATGTCAACATACATGGCAATAAATAAAAGATGTCATTCTTTTAAGTTCTATGTTTAGAGGACATATGCACCATGTAGCTAGAAACCTTAAATCTGTTATGAAATATGGAATCAGATTAAACTACGAAGGCTTATCTGGGATTTAATCTTTCTTTCATTTTCCCACCAAGTTGTTATTGTATTGATTGCAATGCTTTAGTACTATTAGCATTCCAGGCCTGATTCATAATGTGGTATGCACAAGTCAAATGGGGATAAATAAACTAATTTCAATCAGCTGCAAGTTTGATACTGATGAAATATTAGGTAATGGGTTACTCATGAATTATGTTGTGTGCTGAATGCAGAAGCCAAAGATGAAGCGGGACCTAAATTCATTCCTTTCACTGGAGTTGGAAGGCGAGTGGATGGAAAAACTGTTCAGAATTCTGCAGGACCTGTAACTGCCTCTAGATCTACAAAGTCAACATACCAAACTACAAGTGGAAACTCTTCAGGCCTAAGATCCAAGTCCTCTGCAGCTGCAAAGCGGACATCAGCCTCAAATGATGCTCAAGAAAAGGTATTTGATTTCCTTTGGGATAGGAGGAGTTAAAACCTGGAGGTATTTAATTTTGCAATTAAGTTATCTGAATTGTTTCTTTTCTTGCTGTTAGGCTTCTGCAATGGACGTTGGCAGAGATGAGGTACCAAAGGAACCATCAAAATTCCAGCCTTTTACTGGCAAGAGATATGTATTGAAGGGTTGACAAGAAGATGCACACAACAATTTTATAGGCACTCTACACGGCAATCTATGCATGTATCTTGAATGTCCTAAAGATGTTTGCATGTTATGTTGTAAATGTCTATAATCCGTTTGAATATTTCTGAACTTAAAAAGGCCTGCAGAAAAGAGTTTTAAAATGGATTCATGGCTATTTTTGCACAAAGACTAAAAACATGAGACTTAGATGCAGGATTGGAGATATGTTTATCATACAAAAGTCAGAATTATGGAAATAGAGTTGATAGAGTAAGAAGAGCAGCTTTACATTTACTAGTTTAGAATTGGCAATTTTATTTTCTTCATAAATATTGGATGAATTATAGGCTGCCTTTAACACAGTGTGGGACAAATGTTTGACAATATTCTGAAGATTTGTCAACATGGGCTAGACTCAAATAAACCTATGAAAGCTACATCACGACCTTGCCACGTGGCTGCTCAAGTTATTGACCTTTTTCTTGTGGTGAGGGGGATATGAACCTAGGTCATTCTTTGCAAGTGCCCCCCATTACCATTACACCACAAACTCTTAGAAATATATAATATAAATATAAATGTATATATGGGTAGCTCATAAATTTATAATGCTTCTTAATCAAATTTCTGAAATGTCTTTTTTTCGAATATTCGAGCTACAAAAGAAGTCCAATGTGAATAAGTCTAATAAGTTTCAAAGAGAATAATACATAATTTCAAGCTAATATTCTATGAGTTAGAATAGTTCAATTGACATCAAATTGGATGATGTCTAGGAGTGTAGTCATGGGATTGACTAGTAAAATGAACTACTACACAGTGTCATTCATTGACATCAAGATTTACATCCAATAACTAGGAATTTGTGCAAGATCACTGCTTCCAATCCTACTCTATCTTGAGTATGCTTAATAATGGACTTTTTTAACCACATCAACCCTACTTAGCTTGCTACCCATTAAGATAAACCAAATTACAAAGCCTACCATAGAAACCAAGTTCTTCCTTCTCATTGTTAGAGGCCTCTTTCTATAACATAAAAAGGAAGTATTTTACCATAATTAGAATTCCCTCCAAATTCAAGATTCTACATAGAAGACAACATAATCACTAGTCTTGTCTTCCAAGAATATCAATTCATAATCAATTCTTTAAGGATGAATTGACTTCCTAATTATTCAAATGCACCTATATAAATAGCTATCAACATATACTTTATGTATATGTCATATAAGGAGCTTAGGGATTTCAATATTGAATATTAGGTATGGAAGACAAATGATGTACACATTATGCATGCAACATAAGTAGTTATAGAGATAGAACAAATAAATTAAATTAGTATTATTTTCAATGTTTGTGTATTATCGTCCAACTTCTCAAATAAAAAGTTGCACTTTCACTAAAGAGACATGGCTAAAGAGCATACTGGAATGGTGTGTTATATTAAATTTTATCTTTTGGGTAGTTTATTGTTCCATACATAGTGATTATTGTATAGGTGACAACGCAATAGTATGTCACACTTTTAGGTCTAAATGAGACCCTTGTAATCAATATTTTTAAGAATTTTTAATTTGTGTCAATTCTACTAAACAAACAGTCCATAATATAAGCATGCTATTAAGTAGATTCAAGTTGTAATTTTTTTAACTTTTTAAATAGTTATTTCTATCATTTTTTCGATCTTTTTTTTTATTGAGCGATTTTTTACTTTCACTATTTCTTGGAATTAGACAATTAATTCAAATGCCTAGATATTTTTTATTAAATATTTTATTAATTATTAATTTTTGAATTAGTATTGACAAAAATTTCAGACTTATATTTTTATGTAACACATTCTCTTGTCATATATATCAAAATTTTAAATTTAAAAAAAAGACATTGAAACAAAAACATCCATGTGAAATATAGTGCATTTTCAAAATATTTTTTAACAACATTTGTTATTTTCTCTAGAATCTTGAATAAAGATCATTACTTCTTTTTTAATGTGTGCATTCATTATAAAATTAAAACTATATACATATATATATTCTTAAGCAAATTGTTTTCAAAAAGACAACTCTCATTCTATTGAACTGAGTTAAGAAAAGATTACAGAAAGTTGCCTGAGAGTCAGGAAAGAGTAAAGAAGAAGGTTCTCAGCCCTTGGATTACAGTTTGGGATCTTTCTAGCTGAGCAGTTGTAAATAAGGTACCATTGTGAGATATATAGAAAGCTTATCTTGGACATGTTGTTACTACCATCCCTTCTCTCATGAGTGTTATGGTTTGTTTCATTTCCTCGTTCTTCTTTGCAATTTCAATGAAGATTGTGTCACCCACAAGACCTTTTTGGGATCCCGGTTTAGTGTGGGCAAAGCACCAATGGACTCTGTGTGGAATTTTTCCTTCATGAACGACGTTGTCACTACTTTCCCTGCTCATTCATAGTTCCCAAAAGTCTGAACTACATTATAGAGGAAATGCTCCAGTAGCTCCACATTATGTACGTGAGCTCTCTGCATATAGCTAGCCCCAATCATCGTCCTGATTGCCTCCTCCTTGACCTCTAACCACAGTTTAAATATCTCCTTCAACTTTTCCTTAACATTGGCTTGGTTGCACTTACAGGGGACATTTGGGATCCTCAACATATCGTCCATCTGGCTTGTTGATCTTAACAAGCCAATCACCATTTTAAAGACTTCGAACCCCCCCAACCAAGGTTATCCTTCCCTAGATAATCACATTTAGATTCTTGATCTGTCGACCAGCGTGGATTGACCATTATTTTGGGATACATCCTTCTTTCTTTTCGTCCTTTTAGTGTTTTGTGATTGTGTGGATTGTTTTACAGAGACCAATGTATACACTTATTTTTATGTTCTCTAAGATATTTTGACAAGTGCAGAGGACATTGCATTAAGGATTTGATCAAACCCCTTTTAATGGAATCTCTATAGGCTTCAATTATGTATTCTATTAATTTAGAGAGTTGAGGTATGGAGATAGATACTAAGTGTAAATAGAAAGCCTACACAACCTCAAGAATTATATGCAATACAACACAAAAATAACAAAAGGAAAAAGAACAATGTAGGCTATGATTTTGGTATCAGATCAAGCTCTACCAAACTACCCAATCATGTCCACATTGGCACCTACAAGGTCAATGCTTCCATAAACTCTTTGGTAATAGATTGAGCAATAGTACCAAGATTGTTGACAAGGTCTATCATCAAAATACAGAAAATAAATCTCAATTCCATTGACCCAAGAATAAACTTGAAAGGTCTATACATAAAATAAAACCAAGCACTTTTATAACATATAAAGAAAAATCTAGGCAATTGAATGGTATGTATTGAGAATCTTTTCACAAATTTGGTTGTGCCAATACTAATATCAATTATGGTCAATGTGTTGTTGGCCTTGTCTAGAATGATATGAAAAAAATGTTACAACTAAGAATGAATCTTTCTCTTATCAATTAGATATGAATACAAAGGTCAAGACCCTTGGGACTCAAACACAACCCTTTTCTATACAACTTATCAATCGAATCTTGTTCAAGTTGTGAGTCTTTGTTTGTCACTTGGCCCTTTCAACTCACCGTGCATGCCATGCAATTTTTTCAAACTAGGAACCTTTGCATGAATAAAAAAGAGTTATAAATAATTTATGATGACTAATTATGATTCATGAGATCATTTAACACACATCTGCTATAGCCTTCAATTATCACATAATATCTAGAGTTTGAAAGAATTTTAAGGTAGAACAAATAACACTATCATACTTCACTCTTTGTGAAAAAGGATATATGAACCTAATCACTTCAATAAAATTTAAATCAATGTAGAAGGAAGTGACAAACATTGTGCCAAATCATCTAATTAGTCCTAATACATTCTTGATAAAGCCAATATCAATTTTTAAATAAGGAAATTTTCTATTTTAGTTTTCAGCATTTCATTTTATGTGAGCAATTGACACACTTTTGTTTTTTAAAGCCCTAAAAGATTACCTCAATAGTCTCAATTTCATCTAAGTCCAATGAATCTTGGAAATTGTTAAATGCATGATGGGATGGAAATAATTTGAATTATTATAATATTTTTCAAGTAATGATAGATTCTAGCATTAATGAAATTATAAGTTTCATATAAAAGCTTCTTGAAGGTCATGTGAATTTTTAACTAAGATTTAACAATATAAGGAATAACAAGATTGTTAATTTGGAGCAGCATGAGATTAGTAATGAAGGCATGGAAAATATCATATTGATTGATGTCAAGATTATAGAATGCCTTTTTGAAAGCCCCTTATAGTGGAAGGGTTTTTTTCATTCTTGACAACCACAAACATCTACTTAATTTTTTTTACCAATAAAATATACATATATAAAGAACATATATATACACATTTACACATAGCATATACACATATATATGGAGAACATATACATCAAGAAATATTATTCAAAACCTAGGCTTTAAATTGCTTAAACTAGTTGATTTGTATGAGTAGAGGAAACATAATGACAAAATAATTTACATTGGCTCTTATGATTGAAAAATTGACATTGCGACTAAATTTTAAGCCCATTGACTTGAAATACAAACACACAAATGGAAAATGCATACCCTTTCCTATTGATGCATGCCAAGTTTTAATGTCAATAAAAATGAATGAGCCAATTTGACTTCCAACACAAAATGTAGAACATACATAAAAAACCAATGACACGACAACCAGTATAGACTCTTCTAAATGGTTGGGAAAGTATGTCAATTGGGTTGGAGGGAGGCCAAGCCTAGGCTAGCCACTTGTTCCCTTGTGTCTAAGTTTGAAGCTCTAATTTGAAAATGATACTTAAATGGTAGCACCTATGATTTAAAATGGGCTTTTCTTTTTCTTTTTCTAAATCATGTATGAATAGCAAAACAAAGGGAATGGTTTTAATTTTAAATTTTTTTAAGATAAAATTTTTATTCATTAGGCATGTAAATTTTTTTCAATTATTTATTTTAGCATGCAAGTTTTTCTATTCTAATAAAAATAAGTCGGTTATGTGTTAAGATAAATAAATATGTCTGTGCCTCTATTTTTTGGATGACAAAATAATTTAAAACTAATATTTTTGGATGATAACTTACTAGAAAGAGTTAAAATGGGCATTGTGTCATAGTTTCAATTTCTAGTTCAATTGCATAGAAGGATTAAGGGTGAAATCCTAAGTAGTGTTAAGAAAATAATGTGTATCAACTTAAGGGTAAAAACACAAACTTATGTCACACTTTCGGCCAAATAAATAGTTTGAGTAAACTAATTTCGGTTGAAAATGTTTTGACCAAGTATGTTTTGGCCAAAATCATGTGGCGTATACGTGGCACACATGGTTTCGGTTGAAACCAAAAACATTAAATTTTTCCCTTTCAACTTTCAAATCGGCTTTCAATTTGGCTTATTATATATGCGGGGTTCCTATCAAAAGGGTTTCAGCGAAACCCTTCTGATCGAAACCCTTTCGGCTGAAATTGTCTAGTTGGCATCCTAATTGACAACCAACTCAACATTTTTTAGAATTTTCTGAAACTTTCAACTTTAACTAAGTATTTCTCCAATTAGAATGATTTTTCTGCAAAAAAGAAAAATACCCTTTTGTAGAGCTCAGAGTGGGGAATCCAAATATATAATTTTTTTAATATTTTGATTAGTTTTAACATATGTTATTTTTAAAATAATGCAAGTAGGTTGTTAATTTTTTATTTTTTAAAAGACTAATTAGAAATTAAAAATAAACTAGTAAAACATATTAAATTTTTTAAAAACTTATATGGGGCAATAGAGGAGAGAGTCTTCTTCAAAAGGGTATAATTTGTTTTTTGAAAATGATTAAAATTTTGAAAATAGTTGACGGCCCGTGAAAACTGTCAAATTCTGACATGTTTGACTTTAAAACATTATTATGAGAAAAATATAGATCAAAATTTGATTTTTTTTTTCCATGCAGTAGCTATTGAAGTTACCTATTTGGATAAAAAAAATTAGGGAGAAATGAAGTTTTTTTAAATTTGTTTCTTGACAGCCCGTAAAGTCACTCTTTTTTGAAATTTTTAGCATTCCAAAATTTGTCTTTAAATTGAAAAAAATATAATGAAAAAAATTAATTTTTTTTTAAAAAAAATTACAGGAATAAACTTCATCAAAAGTTCTACATTTCATTAGTTTACACCATTTTGAAATTCAAAACATAAAGACCACTTTTATGTGGTCAAAGTTCCAAATTTATTTTGTTGTTGGTCAATTCTTTTATAAAGTGTGACACAAGCTTGTGCTTTTACCCTTGATTAATAAAATAGATATCACTTTATTTATTTATTCTTTATAGGTAAGTTGAGGGAAGTGGATCCCTCTCCCATTAAATTGACTTTCAAATAAAATTTACATCCCATCAAAATGATAGCTTGTGTAACCAAGCTTTGAACCTTAAACCTCCTCCTACACCTTGAAATCAAAATCATCCCAATGACTCAACTAACCCTTTCTCACTTGGGAACGAAGTGTCATCTTATAATGATAATTCCCCTTTCTAGAGGAAAATTTCTTGTTTCGAAATCACTATCCACATTTTTGAATTTATTTTTAGATAGCCATCCTTATGTCACCCTAACAACCCCTCTAAAACATATGAAGAAAAATATTTCTCAACCTTAGTGATCAAGGGAGATTGATCAACTCCTCTTAGAGTCTTGGGTAGAGTTACATCATCTGCTAAAACCTTTTTAAGCAAAGAATATGGTTAATCATTTAAGTTGTTAATTTCTAAATGTAAAGAAGGGGATTTTTTAAATAAATATTTGCCTTTAATTCTTTCAAATCCCTTAATATAAAATAATTCATTGACTCCTTTTAGTGAAAAAGAGGTAGAGAAGTGGCCTTGACCTCAATTAGAGAAATTTTACTATGGTGTTCTTTGGCCCCATACCACCAAGTCACTTTTCAAGAAGACTCTTTTGGAATCTTTAGTAGAAATAGAGACCCTCTTTGAACATTAAGACTCGAATTGACAATAATGAAAAACCATGGCACTTTTAAGGAACTTTAACATCATCTAGAGTTTTTGACCAATATCTACCATCCTTCTTCATATTAATGGCTTCTTGTAGCCCCTTATCCAAATTTAATTCAACACAAACTTGTGCAAAAGTAGTTTAGGAGTAGTTATAGCTTTCTAGAGACTCATCCAAGAATTTTTTAAAGGATTTTTCTATATCTCTTAGACCTTAATCACTCCAAAATTATGTAGGTGAATATGAAAGATGCATCCAAACAAGAGTTAAGTAAAAATAAATATGCAATGGACCAAAAGAAGAATACCATGGTTTAAATATCAACAAGTAACCATCTCAAAAATATGGCCCAAAATTAATAATTGATTTACTATCATTATTTAATTTACATAGAATAATAAAGAAACATTGAGCACAAACTAAGAATTTTAGACCTCTGAACCCCACTCATACAAGATCTTCAAATTTAACCAAAATGCAGTAAAATTACCAACTAGGGCATATAATTTTAAGGTATCTTCCTGGCTAACCACTTCATCATTGAACTGAAATGGTTTTTTTTTTTTTAATGATCTTTCTTTACAAAATCTTGACTTGCAAATTTTAAAAAACCTTTCACAAATTTAGTGATTCATCACTATTAAGGGTTTTAGAAAATATTGCAACACCCATCCCTCCTAAACCATCATCATTTGAAGCCTAATAGGATAGACCAACATTCATAACCCTAATCTAGCTACTACATAAGAAAAGGGGGTAGACGAAGTTAAAGTTGAGCTACTCAAGGTTTTTAGAATAATCTCATTTCTTTCTCTTATTGCAAGTGAGAAATTATCAAAGGAAATATTGGAAACTAAATCACCATATTCAAATTATAGATCCTCCATTCCCACAAGTGCTACATCCATGGATATAAAATACACCAAATAAGAGAAAATAACCATAAAATAGAGGTCAACATAGAGGAAAGATAACATGTTTATTTATGAACTAAGTTCCCAAAAAGTGGAACCCAAACAAAAGAAGAAAATCATAAGCCTTCGAGATAAACTAAGATTTAAAATGGGTGATAATAGGCCTAATAAGTATCATGATGAATAAATGAGAGGGGAGGACTCATATAAAAAAACTACTACATTATGGAAACCTTCATTCATGGATTCATCTTTAGGAGATAGATTTTTTGTAAACCAATCAACATTCACTTGTCCCATAATAATTTTGATTCAAGTACATGTCAAATCAAACTCACTAATCAATGTACAAAAATTATTAGCTCTCTTAGATAACATGGGTTGATTGAGGAAAGTATTCAAAGGCTATATCAAATTATACACATGTCTCTTGAATCAAGACATAAATTATTTGTGGTGAAGATAATGGTGAGAGACTCCCTTTTACCCCATGTAAGTTCTTCTCATACTCTAAAGGGTGAAACTAATAAAATAAATTACCCTATATTTCTTCTCATCATCCTTTTGGGCCAACATACAAGCTATCAAAACACTATTCAGCCTCAAATATAAGATTCTAGGGTGATATATTTCAATGAGCATGGGAAGAGAAAAAATCTCTTAATAACGTTGAAGGTGTCTTAGAAATTTTTTACCTACATGATATTATTTTCCTTCTTCATTTTTTTTATTTGGATCCATATCTTCAAGGTAATATTGGAATGAAATGTTAGATAACTCCTAACTAGCCTAGGAAGGAGAAAATCCCATATTAGGTGGTTGGAGGGGGTGCATTGATGAACACTTTTTTTTGGTGGGATCGATGTCTATTCATCTATGTGAAAGTATGTTACTTTTTAAAAATGCAGGTCCACAATCCTAGAACATAGTTTTACCATCAAGACCAAGGGGTGTTACTCATGAGGGTAAGACATGAAATAATCAACATAATATAGTGGTTTCAAGGCTAAAAACAAGAGTGGGTGGTATCTCCTATACTTTGAGATCAACTTAAACTTGGGAGAGATATTCATAAAGGTTTCCTTAATAGGCTTCTGCATCAATGAACATGTAACATGGAAACACAATCAATAACTACACCCATTGTACACTCAACCTCGATTGTTGTCACTAGGTCGAAGAAAAGCTAGCTACATATAACCTCTTATATAGTTGATAAAACATATGCAATAAATTACTCCCTTATGATAACTATAAAAAAGGAGGTGCCTATTACACAACTCTTTTATGAAATTCTCCAAAATGTCTACAACTAACCAAGGAGACACAAGATTACATTAATCTACTTTAATCAACTATTGCTTTACAAATTTTGAAATATATTACCTTGATGATGAATGAATATATAGCTATTGAAACCCTAGAATATCCTCTACACTATGGTGTTGTGAAAATAAAAAAAATATCAATCCCTAAAATATGGAAAGAACTCGTATATATAGTTCTCACATTAGAAGTAGCTCAAGATGAGAAACTCCAAGATGGAAGGGAATCCTAAAGATTTATGACCAACAAAAGAGGGGCCATGACACATGTGATAATTTCAAAAATCCTTTGAATTGTACTCAATAGAGGACAAACATAACTCTTGGGAATCATTCCTTCATGATTCACACTTAAAATCATGACCAAATGTGTTAATGTGTACTAGGGAGGCATAAGAGAACATTCCTAGATGATTTGCAAATAATCTTCCAATATTAAATTTTTGGTTATGGCATACTAGGGCATGGGTTGAGTCATCGAAATAGCTACATCCTTCAGGGACCACATGAATTCATTTTGGTTGTTGAATTTCTCACCACGAAAAGAGGGTAGGTGGAAAAATACACCCCATTAAGGTTTCAAGGCTAAAATTATATTTTAGTAGAAGTTTTAGAGTTCCAAGGATGAGAATATTTAAATGCTCTATGTCCAGCCTCTCCTCACTTGAAACATGCTCCACTAAATCCTCTTCTCCTTCCAAATTTTCCTTTGCTTCAAGAGTAATCACCTTTTCATCTACCTCCTTGGGTACTAATTAGATAAGTACTTGCTTATCCTAATAACCATGTCTATGATCGGATTGTCCTCTTCCTCTTGAGGATTTACCTCTTCCCCTTAAACTATTATATCTTCTTGAAATATTTTCTTCTACCTTCAATGCAAATTGATAGGATTCTTCTACACTGGTAATTCTTCCCATGCTAATATCATCTTGGATAGAATATAATGCAATCCATTTACATACTTATAGACTTTCTCAACATCATCTTCGATGTGTCTAGCTCTAATATTTATCTATAAAACTCCTTTGTGTAAAATTACACACTTTTCTCCTTCTGTTTGAGATTGTACAACTTCTTAAACATGGTGATTTAGTGGCATATTGGTAAAATATTTTCCTTCAACTTAGAAACCATTCTCTCCTAGGTTTTAATCTTCTCCTTTCCTTTCCTTTGTCTCTCCACATGCACATAATCCCAACACAAAGATGCACATCCCTTCAATCTGATAGTTATAAGCTTCGCCCCTCTTAGGGTCTTCAATGGATTCCAACTAAAAATACTTGTACATATCTGAAATATAGTTTATCAACTCCTCTGTATTTAGGTTACCACTATATATTGATGGGTCTACTCTAGTTTTGTTGGCTATTTTTGTTATTACACTCATAAACCTCGTTTTTGGTTCATCTACTATTTCTTTTGCTTCTCCTTCACTAACTTCTTCTTCTTTATCCCTCACATCCTCTATAAGAACTCCTTTGTATTGTGGCCTCTCCATTACATACATTCTAGTTGTGATTCCTCTCAACATCTCTACTATTTTTATGTCTCTAGCTTGTGGGATGGCTCTTCTACCTCTTCCTCTGTGTGCCATGTTTTCCAGACCCTCTACAATTGCAAGTTCTTCCTCTTCATTCCTCCTATAACAACCTCCTTAGAATCCATTTCTCAACACTTCCATAGCATTAAGGATTCAACTTGACTCTAATACCACTTGGTGTAGGTCAAGATTCAAGGTCCTTAACAAACTACTAAACCAAGCAAAAAAATGAAACTTCAACAACAAACAAAAAATATTACTTCATTACATGTAAATAAAATTGTTACAATACGAGTATTAGAACATGGATTTGTATATGCCTTCCTACATGCCTTGGATTCAAAGCCTTGCAATGTATATATACACTAAACCAAAATATTCCACAACCCTCACATTGAAATTTTCACATTGGTGGAGTCTTCTTCAATCTATAAGCTTAAAACAATTCCAATACTTCTTCAAACACTTCTAAAAAACCTAGCTCCAAATGTTTCAAATATCACCTTATAAGCATGACATTCATGACCACCCCATGATATATCATTAAGGACACATTTCAAGCTCTTATCGACTCATGGGATCCATTCTACAAGCCATTATAACCATTTATGACACCTTTTGTTGGTTAGGTAAAAAATAGTGACCTTCTTGATGTTGCAAAAACCTGAGGGGGTTTTGGATGCTTCATTGTCACCTATGAAACTCATCCTTATTTTTCCATGTAATAAAACGAGGTTCATCAATACATTGTGTAAATTTGTGGGGTCTCAGGATGTATACCTTGCCACAAAGAAATTCTACACAAATTACCTCTTAGTCGATAAAGCAGAGAAACATGCATTTGAATGATATTGTGATGAAATTGAGTCCATTAGGACATTTGTAGAAAGCCAAGGTGGTAAGGTATATGTGCCCTTTGCATATGAAGTTCCACTTTTCCTCAAGTCTACGAGGAAACACACACTATCTAGATGTTGTAAAGATTTGAGAAGGGACAATATGTTGCGAGGATTTGAGGTGAAACCATATATTCCTCAAAGTCCATGAAAATTTTTCCCACATAAGTTATGCAAGAAAATATAGGTCATTAGGACTTGACAAAATTTTGAGGGCTACCTAGATAATCCAGTATCAAATAAAGGTTTTACAGGTATTTACCTTTGAAGGGAAAGTGGAGGAATAAATTCCATAGGGATTTGTGGGAATTTTAAGGGTATTGATATTTATACTATTTGCATAGTAATTTCCACAAGTGGATAAAGACTTGTAACCAATTGGCAATGAAACAGAGGCATCCAAGACATCAAGAAAGTTTTGCATATCCAATTACTAGGCAAAGTTTTGCAAGAGAATAACTTGTCCAAATTAGCTCGGATCTTCACCAATTTGAAATGTGAGCACCCAATTGGAATTTATCCAAGGTAAAATCATCACTTAGCCATGAACTAACTGAAATTCTTCATAATTTGATCACAAACTACAATAAGAAAAATAAGGAAAGAACAAAATAACAATAAAATATGAAAAATTTTTTGGTTGACACGAGATTTCTTGTGGACTTGAATGCTCCTGCTCACCTCCAATGTAAAATTCTAGCCCAAATCCACTAAGGTTGTAATTCTTGAACTCCTTTAAGAAGCTTGAGGGATTTACCAACCTTTTTCAACCTATTTCTCTCCTTCCTATCATTACTTTTAGTGATAAAGGGGATCTATACCCCTATTACAACTCCACCCATCACTATCAAAGGACTGTTCTATGGAAAGAAGCCTTTCCCTAGCACCATATAATTCAACATAGATTCTTACTCTTCTAGAAATTTATGCTCAATGAGGGATTCTATTATCAACCAAACCACATATGTGTCTTCATCCAACTTGAGAAGAACCCCTACAACATTTATGCAATATTGGTATTTAATTTGTAGCAACAATGCCTTACACAAATGATAATATCTACTTTAGTCTCAAATATTTTCTTCATTCACCTCATTATATCAACCCGAAGAATAAAAACTCTTTTTTTGTGATAAATATTATAATGTATCAATTGTAATCTACAAAAGGTGAGAAATATTATCCAAAATGAAATTTGAAAAAAAAAGGAAAATGGAAACTCTTTTCTTAACTTGTCTTGCTTGGTAATCCTATGCTTGTGCCTTCTCATAATGTGTTAAAACCTCCAAGTAATTTCCTCATAAAATTGTAATAGCTTACCAATTTTTCACTCAATCTTGGACTCCATCACAAGTCACAATGACTACAAGTTGGTCGTCTTCCCACGTATTATTGTCATACCACCTTAGTGGTATGATCCTCTTTTGTCTTGCTTGGTGTATGTTATTGATGTCATAGATTATATAATGGTCCAAACTTCACCCAAACATTGAATTTATTATTTATAATGATCTCATCTTCCTATTCTATTAAAAAATTAGCAAGGAAGTTATTTTGTTAATTGCCTTCTCTACTTGTTAAGGTTTATAAGATCAACCATACCTCTTGTATAATGTTTATGATTCCTCAACTCATAGATCCTCTTCTTCTAATCACATTGATTGTTATCATTACATTTCCTTCTATTTGTACAAAATTAATATTATGTAACATATAAATTTATAGACCTAGTAATATTGCATACACTTTGCTTTTTTTTTATACCCCTTCTTATATTTTTTGAGGTTGTGATAACTAATATTCTCTTCTCATCCTAGATGATACAACCTATGCTTGAGAGTTTAGGATTTCCCCTAGCCACTCCATAAATATTTATTTTCCATCATCTTATTAGAGGGGGTTGTCATTTAATCCTCACTGAATGGATTGATGGAAACATTATCTCTACCTATCCCATGAATAGGGAGATTTCAATCCTTTCCATATTTTTAAAATTTCATTATCCCTAGAGGTGAACCTATCATGTTTATTCCCTTGGCTTGTTCTTCTTGACATTACCACTTCTTGAATTATTTTTCTACTTCCACATAAATATTTCTTCATCCATGTATATTTTTTGAAGTAAATCCACCTAATTCTCTATTTCCATGCTTCTCAAATGAGTAATGAAGGGATCACTTTCCATAAGTAGGAAAACAATTATTTTGGATGTTGGCTCATGATATGAACACTACTAAAAGGTGATCACATAGAGCCCCTACCTAACCCAAACTAATGACATAAATATTATCAACATCTAGTTGTGAAAGGGTAGTTAACTAGAAAATGGTTGATTATTTCCTCCGCCTTTACATAGAAATTGTATTTGAAGGGCCTATGAATCCAAGTTTCAAAAATTTATCATTAGTTGAAGTTTTATTTTGATTTTCATCGAAGAAAGGTTCTTACTTTGGGTAGAAAATACTTATAATAATATAGATCTATTGGCCAATCTATTAGATGCAAGGATGAATCAACCACTTTATATCCCAGTTTTACAATGTAGTATCCTATCTTTAAAAAAATCATTTATGTATTATTCCTCAATGAAGATTTTCTAGTTTGGTGACTCCTCTTTCAGAATAGCCATCTAAATTTTTAAAATTCCCATATCCCTTGCATCATTCTATCTCCTTTCTTTAATTTCATGAGAGCTTCTCAAGACTATGTAGTCTTTGAATTTATGAACCCATGCCATAATTGGTATTTTTTTATCATATCAACTCTCTTTAGTAACAAAAAGTAGCCATTCCATGAGTGTTCCCAAAAAATTATTGTTCAACCATCTTTAATTTCCCATGTAAGGTGGCATGTTATGATTTCTCTTCAAGATAACACAAATTTCAAGAGTTGGGAACCCTATGGGGGGTTATAAATCATCAATATACATTCAAGTTCTCTTGTATCCATATATTTATTTTGGAGGATTTTATAACATTCAAGTTAGGTCTTGTAAAAATTTCTTAAATTGATTTTTTCATAGTACTCCATTGCAGTGTGCTCTACCTTATACCTACACCACCAAAATCCTTTATGGTGAATGCTTTATCCCAACCACAAGGGGTATTATTTTACCCTAAAATTTTCTTTTCCAGAAATGATCTCATTAATTTCTCTAAATCATTTCTTATCTTAGGTGGAATCTTGAAATAAGACATCAAATAAATTGGGATGACTATAATGATTGCTTTGAGTATTAGGATTTATTGACAAAGGTGAGCCATCTTCCCTTCCATGATGTCATTATGATTTTGCATTTACTTTTACCACAAAGATGCTAAGTTCAATCCTCTAAATAATGGAACTCCTAGGAACTTACTTGGGAGCACCAACCAATGTAACCCAAATATTTAGAGATTTTGCATTGAAGATATAAAGTCATATTAAAGAAAAAATCTCTAATTTCTTTGTATTTATTTTATATTCTAACAATTGTGTATATTTCTTCATAATATTGATCATCTCCTATGTTTACTCCATACTTTCCTTACCAAAAAGAATAGTGTCATCTATAAATTATTGATGGGAGATTGCACTTAATCCACTAGTCACCTTACTACCTTTCCACTGTCCCCTATCTCAAATAGTTTTCCATTATAACAAAGAGGAATGAGGAAATTATTTTCCCTTTTCTAAGACCTTTAGAAGAGGTGAATAATCCTAAGGGGTTACCATTTAATTACATTGAGATATGGTGCTAGAGATATAGTTGAAAGACAATTAAATCCATTATTGACAAAAACTAAATTTCTCCATTACTTTCATCGAAAATTGCAAATCCGTCGGATCATATGATTTAATTATATCCAATTGGGAAAAAGTGTGTTCATATCCCCCTCATTTAGCAAACACTCACCAAAAAAAAATCTCTTGCCAATAGTTTAAAATGTTGTGCCATTAGTAATTCTTTTATGAAGTGCTTCTTGATCCATTCATATTATACCCAGTAGCCATTTTAGCCTCTACCTTTTTTATGAATATATTTCTAAAGTGTTACGTGTTCCATTGTTTGATATTTAATTTGATATCGTTTAGTTTATTGAACACTAAAAGCACTATCAATCATTTTTTATTTAAGGGTTCCTTCCAATATTCCTCCATCAATCCCATGAATTCTTCATCTTAAAGCCATATTTTCAAATTTGTTAATCTTTTATTAATTGAACTAAACAAATAATTAATTGGATGTATATCCACTTCGCAAATTTTGTGAAACCCTTATGAGATAGGGTTGCTCTACGCATCCCCCTTTTTGTTTGAATTTGCTAGGAAAATATTAAAATATCCATCAATTATTATGATACCATCAAGGAGAGAATAAACAATGGTGGAAATTCGTTCTCATTCCCTTCTCTTTAGAGCATAAATTATCGGTCTATAAACATTAAAAGAAACAAATTTATCTTTGAAATGAAACTTGTATTCTTGCATACTTGTCATTTTACCTTGCTTCTACCATCTCAATATCAACCAAAGAGGGGACTAGAGGATTCCAATACCTCTCGAGGCTCCATTTTACTTAATGAAATCCTCTTTATAGTGCTTCCATTTGCTTAGGAGGATACCGACATCTTCTTTATAAAGCTTTATTTCTTGCAACATAAAAATATTATCATTTGAAACATCTACATAACCTTTATAAACACCATATAATAGAGATGTTAATCCCATATATCTTCATTGGAAAATAGGAAAGGAGATTTCCTTCCCAAATCTAAAAATCATAATTAATAATTTTAGCTAACTTTTTTAAGCTACATTTTTTTGATCTTCACATCTTTTTTTATACCTTTCTTTTGGGTTCACCTCAACCATTTGTATCCTTCCACAAGTTTGTTTGGATTACCATTCTCTCATCTATAGTTATTGTTTTTTTGTGTTGTTCTTTGTCCCCTAAATATGCTTCTAGATTAATGGAATTCTTTCGTGCCTTACCTGCAAATTTCCCCATTATGAGAGTCTCTTTGCTTAAGCCAATGCCAAACTCTTCCAGGGTATTTTCTAAATTGGTTTATTTTTGTGTATTGAGTTAGAAGTTAGATTTTATGCCACCTCATTTTGGAAAAGGGTTCCATTTCATTTAGTGAGGTCGGTTATGAGAATATAGGAGCTATCTTTTTATTTTCCATGGCTATGACAACTTTCTCCTTTGTCCTCCTTGCAAATTCCATATTTTGTGTTTTTATTTTATAGATTATATTTTCAATCATTTAATTCATACATTCCCTTGTCTGATGGCTTGATTTCTCACATATACAATGCTTCCATCTCATCTATTTGCATCCATGGTCCCAATATCCATTTCAACTCAACAACCTCTAGAATGAAGTGCAAGAGATCTATCCACAAATACATTCATGCATAAACATTAGCTTCTCCTTCCAAGTCATTTTCATCAACATTTATGAAGGAATAAAATGTATTTTTAATTTTTACTAATACTCTTGGGTCCCAATATTTTTATGGGAGGTTATAAAGGCTTTTCCACATTGGAGTTCTTTAGATTGTGGCCTTTGTAAGATCTAAATTAACTTCCCACTCTTTGAGATATACTCCAACTCCATCCATCATCCACAATCCTCAATCCATTATTTCCTTTTTTTTTCTCCTTATTAGGGAATTTTATAATGAAAAATTCTTCGTGAGATACCCCAATTTTCATAAATCCATTTTCTAATTTATTTTCTTATTGGCCAATGGTTTTCCACTTTAGTAAATAAGACACAATTATACAAATGACAAGTGTATGGTCATAAGATCGATTTGTCAATTTTGATTATAAAACTCACTAATTAATTTTTCTTTGGTCCCTTACCAATATAACAACATTTTTTTCTAATATTACCTTTGGGAGATTAAATTTGCTTATTTTCTACCCATTGCAACAATTATGGATATCATATGCATGAATTTTTTTAATTTTGTGGTTCCTCTAGGGTTTCTAGGTGTTCCATTTTCTCTTTCATGCCAATGATTCACATGCCTTCTATTTGAAACCTTCAAAGTCCCTCCTTGTGGTGTTGCAATTCTTCATTTATTTTGTTGTGATGTAACTCTAATTTTGTGTTGTCCAATAAGGGTTGGACTTCTCTTTGCCCACCCCTGTTTTTTTTTCTTCTTTTTTTCCCTTATTTGTTAGGATTTGCTACAAATTTCATTTTCTTTGCTATAATGTAACTAAAATCACTCATTTTTTGTCATCATTATATCTTCACTATGCATCATTTAGTGTTGGTGATTTATATTAAAAATGATTACTGATGAAAATAATTAGTATTTGTGCAAGGAATACTTGATTTAAAATGTTTTAAAAAACAAAAAAAATAGAAAATAAAAGTTACATTAACATTAGTAAACATGAAGAACATCATTTCTTGTATTTATCTCTAAGTTGAACCTTGAGAAAAATATTCAATACATGTCCATTTTGCCTGTGTTTAAATTTGATTATTGAACATTATCTTATTGAAGTAATAAAGTGATCTTGGTAATTATAATTTGACATTTATTTCAAGTGTGTGTTTTGTACATAATCCTAAATATGTAAAAATATCTCTTAAAATGACATTTTTTCACACCACTAACTATAATTTGATGTGTTGGTATGATCTCTTATAGGGTATGGTCATACCATTTACGATTTTGTTTGTTGTTGTAGTATATATGTTATACCAGGGTAAACCCACAAAAGTGGTTTACAATTCAAATGAAGAAGGGAAACTTGAAAAAAATGACCCCATGGAAAAAATTTATATTTTGGGGGTTCAGACGAACCAAAAAAGGGTTCGCTCGAACCAAGGTTCGAGTGAACCCATTAATTACATGTATGGACAAAATTCAAATGAAAACCCCTTTTGGGAAGGGGGTTCGCTCAAACCCCCTGGTTTGAGCGAACCCCCCATTTCCTTGATGTTTGACAAAATTCACAAAAAAACCTAATTTTTTGCACTTCAAAGCTCGATTTGAACATGAAAATGGCAGAGACTTCACAAAACCAACTAGAATCAGGTAGTCCTCGAAATGAGCTATCCAACAAATATAATTTTAATATGTTTTGGTTTTATTATGTATTTATTTTTTTAGTTTTATTAAACATAGGTTTTTCACCGAAAATGAAGCTCTCTGTTCTACACATGTGGAAAAATAGTATATTATCAATTTTTTTAAAAAAAATATGAGTGCACTAGATATTGAAGTCCTTGATCCAACAAAAATAATAATTGAATTTCGATATATACAAAAAACGTTATGCGTTATATGGTCACGCTATGTCTGAATTCTAATTGGTTTGACTTTGAAACTTGATTAAAGAAAAAATATTCAATAAAATTCTATCTAACCAAGTGGAAGTACTAGATATCGGAGCTAAAAATCTAAATTCAAAAGAA
Organism: Sequoiadendron giganteum; assembly: GCA_007115665.2. Classification (NCBI taxonomy): domain Eukaryota; kingdom Viridiplantae; phylum Streptophyta; class Pinopsida; order Cupressales; family Cupressaceae; genus Sequoiadendron; species Sequoiadendron giganteum. Next base: position 374,828,648 of record CM021110.1, read on the forward strand.
TTAGAATTTTATCCTTCATGGAAAAAAAATTATGCGTTGTACGGTGAGCGTCACTTTTTTAAAATGTTGTTTTATGAAAAAAGCTACTTTTCGAGGGAGATGGAAAAAAAATTGAAATCCAATTCCAAAATTTTTGAAAAAAATATTTTTAGAATCTACAGACAAAATGTCACAAAACTCTAGTTTGCACATTCTTCAAATTCCTCACGGTTTAGCCGCTATAGGTGCCCGAAAGTGAAGATTTAGTTAAAAAAAATTATTTTAGTGTCTAGTTTGACCAAAAATTGTAAACCACTATTGTGGGATCACCCACCATCATCATTCATTATTCTTTTGTTTTATTTCATAGTGTTAGGATCCAAAGGTACTTTGGCCCTATTGATTTTTCTACTAAGAATTCTAAACTAGGAACTTCATAGATTTTTTGTATTTTTCTATGCTTACTACAACTATCACCAAGTTGTTGAGCCCAAGAATAGAAGGGGTACATAAGTTCTAGTAGACTATAATTTTATTGTTGACACAAGTTGGAAATTAGAGAACAAAAATGTTCTAGTTGTGCATATGCTTTTATTGAAATAACGACTAGTTAATTGAACATGAGATTTTCATTCAATGTTAGTAGTAACATTTGAATTTTTTGTTGTTGTGTACAATCTCTAGCATAAAAATATATGTTGATACAAAGAGTTATGCTTGAATTTAATTTTTTTATTTTGTTAATCATATCTTAGTTAGCAGTAATGATTCAAGTTTCAAGCATGGCTATAAATTCCATATTTTATTTCACAAGGATTTGATTGAAAAACAAGGTCTTAATATGGAGCTTATTGATGACTAGGGCTACCAATGTACTAGGCACATATAATTTGCAACTTCATAGGTACACTTGTCGTATAATATGGGTGGATTTTGGTCCTATCGTCAAAGTTTTGAGATTGAAATTTGTTTCTCTTTCATATGTATAACAAATTATGTTTAGATTACGTTACATAGTTTGGATATTACTATATTTATGACATTAAAATTATAATTTATATCTACTTATAACACCTAGGTTGGAAAGTGGGCCAATAAAATTATTAGTTGGATAAAGTAAATAATAATTATAGCAAGAACAAAACTAAGAAACATGATTTTCTTATTCAATAAAGCAAAAAAATATTTCAAATTTAATCAATAAAATATCATAAAAGACACCACATTAATGAAAGAAAATAAAGTTTTGTGATAATATAATACATATCATTCAAATTATTTGTAATACATATTTTCTATTTATTTAAATATATATTGTATTTTATTGAAGCATAACAAAAAAAATTACATGGAATTTATTTAAATTTCATGTTCAACTTACGTTCCATAAGTCACTTAATGCTCCCTCTAGATGCATGTTTTAAGACAACAAAATAAAAATTCATGGCCTCTTCTTAAAACCTACTTCCAACTCTCATTCTTTAACAATCAACCAATTCTTAAAATTCAACTATGAGTTGCACCTAAACTTTGTAATTTGTTGTTTCTAGATTGTCATGCTAACTCTTTGAATGACTTGAGATGGCCTAAAGCTCGTAACATTCACTCGTTCCCCCTTAGAACCATTTATAAATAAATCCCTCCCCAATTACCATCTCACTCTGTCTCAATGGGAAGTGGAATTGTACCTTACTCTAGTCCATGTGGAACAAGTTCAACCTCCAATTTAGAAGTCCAAAGTAAACACCCAATCTTAGCTCTTAGCATGGAAATTTCTCCAAGTTAAGTTTCCCATTGGTAACCGTCTTAAATTTGTATCCCCTCTACCCACTTGTCCATTTTGTGCCAAAATGGAGTCCTTAGAACATTCCTTGGCTTCACACTTGTGCCCATTAATTATGGCCCTCACTTTTTGTTAGTGTAAATAGAGTCATTATTCACCTAATTAGCTAATCACCTTTCTAGGATTGACCTATTCACACTTATAGCTTAAGTTTACTTAGGTAATTTAGGCTTTTGTCTCACTTCATAGCATTGAGACATGTATCCCAATCACTTGAGACACCTATTGCATGCACACTTTACACTTTCTCACACACTTGTCAAGTGAGTTCACAAGTGTTGCATTTTGGAGGGGTAGTAAGTCATTGTCTCTTACCTTCTCGCTTCATCCACGTTGCCTATATATGCAAGGTTTCTCATTGTATTTATACACTCTTCATTTATATGATCGATATCCTATTGTGTTCATCCTTTCACTTGTGGAAAGTTATCAATTCATGCTTTCTAACTTTGGCATTCTCCAACATTTTTCACCTTTCTACCTACCCTGTTCCCTCATGCGTGGGCTTGGAAAGCAGCTCTCCTTGTGCCTCTCCGTCCTTTGATATTCTCTCTCACTTGCAAATATGTGATTATTAATTTCATTTGGAAATTACATTGTCTTGCTATATTCTCTAATATGTGTCCTCATCACTTGAGAAACCTATTGCATGCACACCTTACACTTTCTCACACACTTGTCAAGTGAGCTCACAAGTGTTGCATTTTGGAGGGGTAGTAAGTCATTGTCTCTTACCTTCTCACTTCATCCACTTTGCCTATATATGCAAAGTTTCTCATTATATTTATACACTCTTCATTTTATGATAGATATCCTATTATATTCATCGAACTTCACTTGTGAAAGATTATCAATTCATGCTTTCTGATTTTGGTATTCTCAAACACTTTCACCTTTCTGCCTACCCTGTTCCCTCATGCGTGGTCTTGAAAAGTAGCTCTCCTTGGTGCCTCTACATCCTTCAATATTCTCTCTCACATTTCAGACATGTGATTATTAATTTCATGTGGAAATTGCATTGTTTTGCTATATTCTCTAACATCGTCCTCCCCCGTTAGATTGAAATCCAAATGATCTATGCCAATTTGTCTCTCCAGCCTGCGAACCTGCCAACAACACAGTTCAACATCTCACTAGATGGGAGAAGACACGACCATCTCCTTCAGTTGGACACTAATATTGAAGGGCATGTAGGATCGAATGCTTCATGAAACGTTGTTCAGGACACAGATTCAAGTTTGGTTTTCATTTTCGTTTTCTTCTTATAAGCACGGCTTCAAGACCATTTGCTCACAAAGGAACTACGGAAGGTCAAACAGATTGAAAAGAATGTTAGCAACCTTTCACTGTGGCTTCAAGCAGAAAATTTTGAACTCCAAGAGTAACAAAGGTAATCAAAGTGGTTACAGAATGACGTCTTTTCATTGAATTGAGTCAACTGATTTCTTCATTTAGACTAGAGCGGCTCCAGGCTACAGGAAACAACACTCAAAAGCCCTCAAGAATTAATTTGTACGATACACGATTTATTATAGTGTTGTTTTGTAGAGCCTTTAATAGGGTAGTTGGTTGCTGAGCAGACAGCCCTGCACTCCATGTGATTTGAAATAGATTTCACGTACATGCAATCCAACACCCTCGATCTACCAAATTTTAGAATGGGTCATGAATAGGTACGAAACTCACGCATTATATGTAAGCTGAGTACAACATGTTGCCTCTTAAAAATATATATATATCAATCATACTTATGGAATAATACCAACCACACCATGCACCAAATATCTCAATAGTGAAATTCATGGTGAAATTTTGTTTTGGTACAGTAGTATTGTTAAAAAAATTCAAGGTGCTTTCAAAAAGCTGAGTGCGAAACAAAGCAAACATTTATTCTTATTGGTGAGTATTACTTGTTAGATTTATACAAAATAAAAGAGGATTTTAGTCTTGCTTGCATTTTGTTGGGATGGTTAATTTTGTCTGTTGTTTCCAATTTTGTTATGTTCATTCTTTTCGTAGTCTTTTGGATTGCATTCTTTTCTTATTGTAATCTTTTCAGCTTTGATCAATATAAAAAAAAATTGGTCAATCTAGATATAGTGGCGAGCTTAGAATAACTTCATCATTCACTAAATATGCTAGAAGATTATATTTATATGTTCTCAATATCCATAAAAATGTTGGTGGTTTGCATCTTTATTACAAATAATTAATGGATTGAGATTAAAGAAACTTAAGATTATGTGCAAAAAACTAGTCAACATATGAACAAAATCTATCTAGCATTAACGTAAGTGAAATAATATACATACATGAGATTACACAAGACTCAAAGATTTATGTGGGAAACTCATATGAGAGAAAACTCACCACCAAAAGACATTCACAACTATATTATTTAGAATCAATTATTTAATACAACAAAGCCTTTTATAAACTTTAATCTATAACATACTCTTTTGTAATAGCTCTAATGTTTCACACAAGCAATGTTCAATCCAATGCTAACCTTTCAATTTATACAACCATTCACCCTAGCACCTTCGCATTAGATGATACATATAAACATGCAAATTGTCACAATATGAGTATTAGAACATGCATTTGTATATGCCTTCCTACATGCCTTGGATTCAAAGCCTTACAATTTATATATACACTGAACCAAAATATTCCACAACCCTCATGTTGAAATATTCACATTGGAGTCTTCTTCAATCTATAAGCTTCAAACAGTTCCAATACTTCTTCAAACACTTCTAAAAAACCTAGCTCCAAATGTTTCAAATATCACCTTATAAGCATGACATTCATGACCACCCCATGATCTATCATTAAGAACACATTTCAAGCTCTTATCGACTCATGGGATCCATTCTACAAGCCATTATAACAATTTATGACACCTTTTTGTTGGTTAGGTAAAAAAATAGTGACCTTCTTAATGTTGCAAAAACCTGAGGGGTTTTTGGATGCTTCATTGTCACCTATAAAACCCATCCTTATTTGTCCATGTCATAAAATGAGGTTCATCAATACATTGTGTAAATTTTTAGGGTCTCAAGATGTATACCTCGCCACAAAGAAATTCTACACAAATTACCTCTTAGTCGATAAAGCAGAGAAACATGCATTTGAATGATATTGTGATGAAATTGAGTCCATTAGGACATTTGTAGAAAGCCAAGGTGGTAAGGTATATGTGCCCTTTGCATATGAAGTTCCACTTTTCCTCAAGTCTACAAGGAAACACAAACTATCTAGATGTTGTAAAGATTTGAGAAGGAACAATATGTTGCGAGGATTTGAGGCAAAACCATATAGTCCTCAAAATCCATGAAATATTTTCCCACAGAAGTTATGCAGGAAAATATAGGTCATCAGGACCTGACAAAATTTTGAGGGGTACCTAGATAATCCAATATCAAATAAAGGTTCTACAGGAATTTACCTTTGAAGGGAAAGTGGAGGAATAAGTTCCATAGGGATTTGTGGGAATTTTAAGGGTATTGATATTTATACTATTTTCATAGTAATTCCCACAAGTGGATAAAGACTTGTAACCAATTGGCAATGAAATAGAGGAATCCAAGACATCAAGAAAGTTCTGCATATCCAATTACTAGGCAAAGTTTTGCAAGAGAATAACTTGTCCAAATTAGCTCGAATCTTCACCAATTTGAAATGTGAGCACCCAATTTGAATTTATCCAAGGTGAAATCATCACTTAGCCATGAACTAACTGAAATTCTTCATAATTTGATCACAAACTACAATAAGAAAAATAAGGAAAGAACAAAATAACAATAAAATAAGAAAATGTTTTTGGTTGACACGAGATTTCTTGTGGACTTGAATGCTCCTGCTCACCTCCAATGTAAAATTCTAGCCCAAATCCACTAAGGTTGTAATTCTTGAACTCATTTAAGAAGCTTGAGGGCTTTACCAACTTTTTTCAACCTATTTTTCTCCTTCCTATCATTACTTTTAGTGATAAAGGGGATCTATACCCCTATTACAACTCCACCCATCACTATCAAAGGACCATTCTATGGAAAGAAGCCTTTCCCTATCACCATATAATTCAACGTAGATTCTTACTCTTTTAGAAACTTATGCTCAATGAGGGATTCTATTATCAACCAAACCACATCTGTGTCTTCAACCAACTTGAGAAGAACCCCTACAACATTTATGCAATATTGGTTTTTAATTTGTAGCAACAATGCCTTACACAAATGATAATATCTACTTTAGCCTCAAATATTTTCTTCATTCACCTCATTATATCAACCCGAACAAAAAAAAAACTCTTTTTTTGTGACAAATATTATAATGTATCAATTGTAATCTACAAATGGTGAGAACTATTATCCAAAATGAAATTTGAAAAAAAGAAGGAAAATGGATACTCTTTTCTTAGCTTGTCTTGCTTGGTAATCCTATGCTTGTGCCTTCTCATAATGTATTAAAAACTCTAAGTACTTTCCTCATCAAATTGTAATAGCTTACCAATTTGTCACTCAATCTTGGACTCCATCACAAGTCACAATGACTACAAGTTGGTTGTCTTCCCGCGTATTATTGTCATACCACCTCAGTGGTATGGTCCTCTTTTGTCTTGCTTGGTGTATGTTATTGATGTCATAGATTATATAATGGTCCAAACTTCACCCAAACATTGAGTTTATTATTTATAATGATCTCATCTTCCTATTCTATTAAAAAATTAGCAAGGAAGTTATTTTGTTAATTGCCTTCTCTACTTGTTAAGGTTTATAACATCAACCATACCTCTTGTATAATGTTTATGATATCTCAACTCATAGATCCTCTTCTTCTAATCACATTGATTGTTATCATTAAATTTCCTTCTATTTGTACAAAATTAATATTATGTAACATAAATTTATAGACCTAGTAATATTGCATACACTTTGCTTTATTTTTATACCCCTTCTTATATTTTTTGAGGTTGTGATAACTAATATTCTCTTCTCATCCTAGATGATACAACCTATGCTTGAGAGTTTAGGATTTCCCCTAGCCACTCCATAAAAATTTATTTTCCATCATCTTATTAGAGGGGGCTGTCATTTAATCCTCACTGAATGGATTGATGGAAGCATTATCTCTACCTATCCCATGAATAGGGGGATTTCAATCCTTTCCATATTTTTAAAATTTCATTATCCCTAGAGGTGAACCTCTCATGTTTATTCCCTTGGCTTGTTCTTCTTGACATTACCACTTCTTGAATTATTTTTTCTACTTCCACATAAATATTTCTTCATCCATGTATTTGTTTTGAAGTAAATCCACCTAATTCTCTATTTCCATGCTTCTCAAATGAGTAATGAAGGGATCACTTTCCATAAGTAGGAAAACAATTATTTTGGATGTTGGCTCATGATATGAACACTAATAAAAGGTGATCACATAGAGCCCCTACCTAACCCAAACTAATGACATAAATATTGTCAACATCTAGTTGTGAAAGGGTAGTTAACTAGAAAATGGTTGATTATTTCCTCCGCCTTTACATAGAAATTGTATTTGAAGGGCCTATGAATCCAAGTTTCAAAAATTTATCATTAGTTGAAGTTTTATTTTGATTTTCATCAAAGAAAGGTTCTTACTTTGGGTAGAAAATACTTATGATAATATAGATGTATTGGCCAATCTATTAGATGCAAGGATGAATCAACCACTTTATATCCCAGTTTTACAATGTAGTATCCTATCTTTAAAAAAATCATTTATGTATTATTCCTCAATGAAGATTTTCTAGTTTGGTGACTCCTCTTTCAGAATAGCCATCTAAATTTTTAAAATTCCCATATCCCTTGCATCATTCTATCTCCTTTCTTTAATTTCATGAGAGCTTCTCAAGACTATGTAGTCTTTGAATTTATGAACCCATACCATAGTTGGTATTTTTTTATCATATCAATTCTCTTTAGTAACAAAAAGTAGCCATTCCATGAGTGTTCCCAAAAATTTATTGTTCAACCATCTTTAATTTCCCATGTAAGGTGGCATGTTATGATTTCTCTTCAAGATAACATAAATTTCAAGAGTTGGGAACCCTATGGGGGGTTAGAAATCATCAATATACATTCAAGTTCTCTTGTATCCATATATTTATTTTGGAGGATTTTATAACATTCAAGTTAGGTCTTGTAAAAATTTCTTAAATTGATTTTTTCATAGTGCTCTATTGCAGTGTGCTTTACCTTATACCTACACCACCAAAATCCTTTATGGTGAATGCTTTATCCCAACCACAAGGGGTATTATTTTACCCTAAAATTTTCTTTTCCATAGAAATGATCTCATTAGTTTCTCTAAAGCATTTCTTATCTTAGATGGAATCTCAAAATAAGACATCAAATAAATTGGGATGACTATATAATGATTGCTTTGAGTATCGGGATTTATTGACAAAGGTGAGCCATCTTCCCTTCCATGATGTCATTATGATTTTGCATTTAATTTTACCAATGCTAAGTTCAATCCTCTAAATAATGGAACTCCTAGGAACTTACTTGGGAGCACCATATTAATGTAACCCAAATATTTAGAGATTTTGCATTGAAGGTATAAAGTCATATTAAAGAAAAAATCTCTAATTTCTTTGTATCTATTTTATAGTCTAACAATTGTGTATATTTCTTCATAATATTGATCATCTCCTATGTTTACTCCATACTTTCCTTACCAAAAAGAATAGTTTCATCTATAAATTGCTGATGGGAGATTACACTTAATCCACTAGTCACCTTACCACCTTTCCACTGTCCCCTATCTCAAATATTTTTCCATTATAACAAAGAGGAATGAGGAAATTATTTTCCCTTTTCTAAGACCTTTAAAAGAGGTTAATAATCCTAAGGGGTTACCATTTAATAACATTGAGATATGGTGCTAGAGATATAGTTGAAAGACCATTAAATCCATTATTGACAAAAACTAAATTTCTCCATTACTTTCATCAAAAACTGCAAATCCGCCGCATCATATGATTTAATTATATCCAATTGGGAAAAAGTGTGTTCATATCTCCCTCAAAAATCTCTTGTCAATAGTTTAAAATGTTGTGCCATTAGTAATTCTTTTATGAAGTGCTTCTTGATCCATTCATATTATACCCAGTAGCCATTTTAGCCTCTACCTTTTTTATGAATATATTTCTAAAGTGTTACGTGTTCCATTGTTTGATATTTAATTTGATATCGTTTAGTTTATTGAACACTAGAAATACTATCAATCCTTTTTTCTTTAAGGGTTCCTTCCAATATTTCTCTATCAATCCCATGAATTCTTCATCTTAAAGCCATATTTTTAAATTTGAATGTGCATTTTTTGGGGGGTAGTGGTTCTCCATCAGCTATATTTAAATTGGATAATGATATGATCCCAAAATATGGAGAATAGAGAATTCTATTTAATATCGTGAGCATAATCAATTATAGTTGCACAAAAACTATCCAACCTTTTTGTTATATGACTATTTAAAACTTAACCTTTTATTAATTGAACTAAACAAATAATTAATTGGATGTATATCCACTTCGCAAATTTTGTGATACCCTTATGAGATAGGGTTGCTCTACGCATCCCCCTTTTTGTTTGAATTTGTTAGGAAAATATATTAAAATATCCATCAATTATTATGATACCATCAAGGAGAGAATAAATAATGGTGGAAATTTGTTCTCATTCCCTTCTCTTTAGAGCATAAATTATCGGTTTATAAACATTAAAAGAAACAAATTTATCTTTGAAATGAAACTTGTATTCTTGCATACTTGTCATTTTACCTTGCTTCTACCATCTCAATAACAACCAAAGAGGGGACTAGAGGATTTCAAGACCTCTCGAGGCTCTATTTTACTTAATGAAATCCTCTTTATAGTGCTTCCATTTGCTTAGGAGGATACCGACATCTTCTTTATAAAGCTTTGTTTCTTACAACATAAAAATATTATCATTTGAAACATCTACATAACACTTTATAAACACCATATAATAGAGATGTTAATCCCATATATCTTCATTGGAAAATAGGAAAGGAGATTTCCTTCCCAAATCTCAAAATCATAATTAATATTTTTAGCTAACATTTTTAAGCTACATTTTTTTGATCTTCACATCTTTTTTTATACCTTTCTTTTGGGTTCACCTCAACCATTTGTATCCTTCCACAAGTTTGTTTGGATTACCATTCTCTCATCTATAGTTATTGTTTTTTTGTGTTGTTCTTTGTCCCCTAAATATTCTTCTAGATTAATGGAATTCTTTCGTGCCTTACTTGCAAATTTCCCCATTATGAGAGTCTCTTTGCTTAAGCCAATGCCAAACTCTTCCAGGGTATTTTCTAAATTGGTTTATTTTTGTGTATTGAGTTAGAAGTTAGATTGTATGCCACCTCATTTTGGAAAAGGGTTTCGTTGTATTTTAGTGAGGTTGGTTATGAGAATATAGGAGCTATCTTTTTATTTTCCATGGCTATGACAACTTTCTCCTTTGTCCTCCTTGCAAATTCCATCTTTTGTGTTTTTATTTTATAAATTATATTTTCAATCATTTAATTCATACATTCCCTTGTCTGATGACTTGATTTCTCACATATACAACCCTTCCATCTCATCTATTTGCATCCATGGTCCCAATATCCATTTCAACTCAGCAACCTCTAGAATGAAGTGCAAGAGATCTATCCACATATACATTCATGCATAAACATTAGCCTCTCCTTCCAAGTCATTTTCATCAACATTTATGAAGGAACAAAATGTATTTTTGATTTTCACTAATACTCTTGGGTCCCAATATTTTTATGGGAGGTTATAAAGGCTTTTCCACATTGGATTTCTTTAGATTGTGGCCTTTTTAAGATCTAGATTAACTTCCCACTCTTTGAGATATACTCCAACTCCATCCATCATCCACAATCCTCAATCCATTATTTCCTTCTTTTTTTCTCCTTATTAGGAAATTTTATAATGAAAAATTCTTCGTGAGATACCCCAATTTTCATGAATCCATTTTCTAATTTATTTTCTTATTGGTCAATGGTTTTCCACTTTAGTAAATAAGACACAATCATACAAATGACAAGTCTATGGTCATAAAATTGATTTGTCACTTTCGATCATAAAACTCACTAATTAAGTTTTCTTTGGTCCCTTACCAACATAACAACATTTTTTTCTAATATTACCTTTGGGAGATTAAATCTTCTTATTTTTTTACCCATTGCAACAATTATGGATATCATATGCATGATTTTTTTTAATTTTGTGGTTCCTCTAGGGTTTCTAGGTGTTCCATTTTCTCTTTCATTCCAATGATTCACGTGCCTTCTATTTGAAACCATCAAAGTCTCTCCTTGTGGTGTTGGAATCCTACATTTATTTTGTTGTGATGTAATTCTAATTTTGTGTTGTCCAATAAGGGTTGGACTTCTCTTTGCCCACCCTTGTTTTGTTTTCTTCTTGTTTTTCCTTATTTTTTAGGATTTGCTACAAATTTCATTTTCTTTGCTATAATGTAACTAAAATCACTCATTTTTTGTCATCATTATATCTTCACTATGCATCATTTAATGTTGGTGATTTATATTAAAAATGATTACTGGTGAAAATAATTAGTATTTGTGCAAGGAATACTTGATTTAAAATGTTTAAAAAAAAAAATGGTAAATAAAAGTTAGTAAACATGAAGAACATCATTTCTTGTCTTTTTGTCTAAGTTGAACCTTGAGAAAAATGTTCAATACATGTCCATTTTGCATGTGATTAAATGTGATTATTGAACATTATCTTATTGAAGTAATAAAGTGATCTCTTGGTAATTATAATTTGACATTTATTTCAAGTGTGTGTTTTGTACATAATCCTAAATATGTAAAAATATCTCTTAAAATGACATTTTTTTACACCACTAACTATAATTTGATGTGTTGGTGTGATCTCTTATAGGGTATGGTCATACCATTTACGATTTTGTATGTTGTTGTAGTATGTATGTTATACCAGGGTAAACCCACAAAAGTGGTTTACAATTCAAATGAGGAAGGAAAACTTGAAAAAAATGACCCCATGGATAAAATTTACATTTTGGGGGTTCAAACGAACTAGATGGTTCGAATGAACCAAAAAAGGGTTCGCTAGAACCAGGGTTCGAGTGAACCCATTAATTGCATGTACATACAAAATTCGAATGAAAAACCCTTTTGGGAAGGGGGTTCGCTCTAACCCCCCTGGTTCGAGCGAACCCCCCATTTCCTTGATGTTTAACAAAATTCACAAAAAAACCTAAATTTTTGCACTTCAGAGCTCGGTTTGAACATGAAAATGGCGAAGACTTCAAAAAACCAATTGGAATCAGGTATTCCTCAAAACGAGCTATCCAACAAATATAATTTTAATATGTTTTGGTTTTATTATGTATTTGGCTTTTTAGTTTTATTAAACATAGGTTTTTCACCGAAAATGAAGCTCTTTGTTCTACACATGTGGAAAAATAGTAGATTATAATTTTTTTTTGAAAAATATGAGTACACCAGATATTGAAGTCCTTGATCCAACAAAAAATAAATTGAATTTCGATATATACAAAAAAATATTATGCGTTATACGGTCACACTATGTCTGAATTGTAATTGGTTTGACTTTGAAACTTGATTAAAGAAAAAATATTTAATAAAATTTTATCTAACCAAGTGGAAGCACTAGATATCGGAGTTAAAAATCTAAATTCGAAAGAATTAGAATTTTATCCTTGATGGAAAAAAAAGTTATGCGTTGTACAATGAGTGTCACTTTTTAAAAATGTTATTTTATGAAAAAAACTACTTTTCGACAGAGATGGAAAAAAGTGCAATTTGATTCCAATTTTTTTTTTTTAAGAATCTACAGACAAAATGTCACGAAATTGTAGTTTGCATCATCTTCAAAGTCCTCACGGTTTAGCCGCTATAGGTGCCCGAAAGTAAAGATTTAGTTAAAAAAAATTATTTCAGTGTCCAGTTTGACCAAAAATTATAAACCACTATTGTGGGATCACCCACCATCATCATTCATTATTCTTTTGTTTTCTTTCATAATGTTAGGATCCAAAGGTACTTTGGCCCTATAGATTTTTCTACTAAGAATTCTAAACTAGGAACTTCATAGATTCTTTGTATTTTTCTATGCTTACTACAACTATCACCAAGTTGTTGAGCCCAAGAATAGAAGGGGTACATAAGTTCTAGTAGACTATAATTTTATTGTTGACACAAGTTGGAAATTAGATAACAAAAATGTTCTAGTTGTGCACATGCTTTTATTGAAATAATGACTAGTTAATTGAACATGAGATTTTCATTTAATGTTAGTAGTAACATTTGAATTTTTTGTTGTTGTGTACAATCTCTGGCATAAAAATATATGTTGATACAAAGAGTTATGCTTGACTTCAATTTTTTTATTTTGTTAATCATATCTTAGGTAGTAGTAACGATTCAAGTTTCAAGCATGGCTATAAATTCCATAATTTCTTTCACAAGGATTTGTTTGAAAAACAAGGTCTTAGTATGAAGCTTATTGATGACTAGGGCTACCAATGTACTAGGCACATATAATTTGCAACTTCATAGGTACACTTGTCATATAATATGGGTGGATTTTGGTCCTATCGTCAAAGTTTTGAGATTGAAATTTGTTTCTCTTTCATATGTATAACAAATTATGTTTAGATTACATTACATAGTCTAGATATTACTATATTTATGGCATTAAAATTATAATTTATATCTACTTATAACACCTAGGTTGGAAAGTGGGCCAATAAAATTATTAGGTGGACAAAGTAAATAATAATTATAGCAAGAACAAAATTAAAAGAAACATGATTTTCTTATTTAATAAAGCAAAAAATATTTCAAATTTAATCAATTAAAATATCATAAAAGACACCACATTAATGAAAGCAAATAAAGTTTTGTGATAATATAATACATATCATTCAAATTATTTGTAATACATATTTCTATTTATTTAAATATATATTATATTTTATTGAAGCACAACAAAAAAAATTACATGGAATTTATTTAAATTTCTTGTTCAACTTACGTTCCATAAGTCACTTAATGCTCCCTCTAGATGCATGTTTTAAGACAACAAAACAAAAATTCACATGGCCTCTTCTTAAAACCTACTTCCACCTCTCATCTTTTAACAATCAACCAATTCTTGAAATTCAACTGTGAGTTACACCTAAACTTTGTAATTTGTTGTTTCTTGATTGTCATGCTAACTTCTTGAATGACTTGAGATGGCCTAAAGCTCACAACATTCACTCGTTCCCCCTTAGAACCAATTATAAACAAATCCTTCCCCCAATTACCATCTCACTCTGTCTCAATGGGAAGTGGAATTGTACCTTACTCCGGTCCATGTGGAACAAGCTCAACTTCCAATTTAGAAGTCCAAAGTAAACACCCAATCTTAGCTCTTAGCATGGAAATTTCTCCAAGTTAAGTTTCCCATTGGTAATCGTCTTAAATTTGTATCCCCTGTACCCACTTGTTTGTTTTGTGCCAAAATGGAGTCCTTAGAACATGCCTTGGCTTCACACTTGTGCCCATAAATTATGGCCCTCACTTTTTGTTAATGTAAATAGAGTCATTATTCACCTAATTAGCTAATCACCTTTCTAGGATTGACCTATTCACACTTATAGCTTAAGTTTACTTAGGTAATTTAGGCTTTTGTCTCACTTCATAGCATTGAAACATGTGTCCTCATCATTTGAGACAGCTATTGCATGCACACTTTACACTTTCTCACACACTTGTCAAGTGAGTTCACAAGTGTTGCATTTTAGAGGGGTAGTAAGTCATTGTCTCTTACCTTCTCATTTCATCCACGTTGCCTATATATGCAAGGTTTCTCGTTGTATTTATACACTCTTCATTTATATGATCGATATCCTATTGTGTTCATCCTTTCACTTGTGGAAAGTTATCAATTCACGCTTTCTAACTTTGGCATTCTCCAACATTTTTCACCTTTCTACCTATCCTGTTCCCTCGTGCGTGGGCTTGGAAAGCAACTCTCCTTGTGCCTCTCCATCCTTTGATATTCTCTCTCACTTGCAAATATGTGATTATTAATTTCATTTGGAAATTACATTGTCTTGCTATATTCTCTAATATGTGTCCTCATCACTTGAGAAACCTATTGCATGCACACCTTACACTTTCTCACACACTTGTCAAGTGAGCTCACAAGTGTTGCATTTTGGAGGGGTAGTAAGTCATTGTCTCTTACCTTCTCACTTCATCCACCTTGCCTATATATGCAAGGTTTCTCATTATATTTATACACTCTTCATTATAGATATCCTATTATATTCATCGAACTTCACTTGTGAAAGATTATCAATTCATGCTCTCTGATTTTGGTATTCTCGAAACACTTTTTACCTTTCTGCCTACCCTGTTCCCTCATGCGTGGTCTTGAAAAGCAGCTCTCCTTGGTGCCTCTCCATCCTTCAATGTTCTCTCTCACATTTCAGACAAGTGATTATTAATTTCATTTGAAAATTGCTTTGTTTTGCTATATTCTCTAACATCGTCCTCCCCCGTTAGATTGAAATCCAAATGATCTATGCCAATTTGTCTCTCCAGCCTGCGAACCTGCCAACAACACAGTTCAACATCTCACTAGATGGGAAAAGACACGACCATCTCCTTCAGTTGGACACTAATATTGAAGGGCATGTAGGATCGAATGCTTCATGAAACATTGTTCAGGACACAGATTCAAGTTTGGTTTTCATTCTCTTTTTCTTCTTATAAGCACGGCTTCAAGACCATTTGCTCTCAAAGGAACTAAGGAAGGCCAAAGAGATTGAAAAGAATGTTAGCAACCTTTCACTGTGGCTTCAAGCTGAAAATTTTGAACTCCAAGAGTAACAAAGGTAATCAAAGTGGTTACAGAATGACGTCTTTTCATTGAATTGACTCAACTGATATCTTCATTTAGACTAGAACGGCTCCACGCTACAGGAACCAACACTCAAATGCCCTCGAGAATTAATTTGTACGATACACGATTTATTATAGTGTTGTTGGTAGAGCCTTTAATAGGGTTGTTGGTTGCTGAGCAGACAGGCCTGCACTCGAAGTGATTTGAAATAGATTTCACGTACATGCAATCCAACACCCTCGATCTACCAAATTTTAGAATGGGTCATGAATAGGTACGAAACTCACGCATTATATGTAAGCTGAGTACAACATGTTGCCTCTTAAAAAATATATATATATCAATCATACTAATAGAATAATACCAACGCACCATGCACAGTAGTACTGTTAAAAAATTCAAGGTGCTTTCAAAAAGCTGAGCGCGAAACAAAGCAAACATTTATTCTTATTGGTGAGTTCTAGTTGTTAGATTTATAAAAAATAAAAGAGGATTTTAGTCTTCCTTGATATTGTTTGCATTTTGTTGGAATGGTTAACTGGATAATTTCGTGAGTGGTACTCTTGCTGTCCCTAATTCTGTTATGTTGATTCATTTCGTAGTCCTTCAGACTGCATTCTTTTTTTATTGTAATCTTTTCAGCTTTGATGAATATAATTTTTTTTTGGTCAATCTAGATATAATGGCGAGCTTAGAATAACTTCAGATCATTCACTAAATATGCTAGAAGATTATATTTATATGTTCTCAATATCCATAAAAATGTTGGCGGTTTGCATCTTTATTACAAATAATTAATGGATTGAGATTAAAGAAACTTAAGATTATGTGCAAAAAAATAGTCAACATATGAACAAAATCTATCTAGCATTAATGTAAGTGAAATAATATACACACATGAGATTACACAAGACTCAAAGATTTATGTGGGAGACTCTTACGAGAGAAAACTCACCACAAAAAGACATTCACAACTATATTATTTAGAATCAATTATTTAATACAACAAAGCCTTTTATAAACTTTAATCTATAACATACTCTTTTGTAATAGCTCTAATGTTTCACACAAGCAATGTTCAATCCAATGCTAACCTTTCAATTTATACAACCATTCACCCTAGCACCTTCACATTAGATGATACATATAAACATGCAAATGAGAATTCCAACCATCTAAGTGTCTAACCAATATGTGGAATAGCAAGAGTAATGTAACTATATTTCAATCATATTATAATGTCAACATATTTCACATATCATCAAACATGATGTCTCCACATGGATAATCACCTTGTATGCAAGTAGTTGTTTCACACTATGACAATAGTTAAACACTTAGCATTGTTAACAAGTTCTTGTTTTCTCATACAACCATAATTATCAATTCCATGCTTGTTATAGCACATAGAAACACAACTTATGACTACTTGTAATACCTTATGCCATCTTCCAAAGAATTAACTCACTCTTAGATTGTGTTGCATGAACTCTAGCTTTGCAAAAAAGGCTCCTACATTGTAATCATGCTTTTAGCAACATTGTTTTTCATAAGCAGTTGTGAGTTCTTCAAATAACTTGTGATTGTAGTAGAACACCACCATAATGAAACATACCTATATTCTGTACCACAACATACTGCCATAGTATTACCAAATGTAAACCAACATGTATGTTGTACCACAACACTTAAAACTCACTACATCTTATTGTGTTGCATTTTGTAGATAAAATATTGCTACATGAACTCTCTATAGGGGAATATCACCTAAGTTCCAAAAAAAGGATTGACCCTATGCCATCATGGTTTTGATACCACGTTGAATTTGTTATATAGAGGACCTAATGCATATGATCTATCACAAAACTAGGAAAACCAATAAATATATTGAAGTGTAGTTATAAATAGTTATATAAATGTATAGGTCTCTTAGATGCATGAATCAAGGAGATGACATGTTCAAGAGGTCATGAGTTGACTCAAATCATTCTAAATCGATAGGTGAGTTAACTTAGTCTAACTAAGACAAAGGTGGCCTTGACTAAATAAAGGTGGCACCTAACTACAATTAGTCAAGAATTGATGAAGTAGTGGTGGTATTTGTGTGCCTTAATTCAAGTTGAATACATGTAATGATTAGCTGCCTAGATAAGAATAACTAAATATTTAGAATATCCTAAATGAACTTATTAAATGGGTGTAATACTAAATCAACACCTTCTATGGATATATAACCTAATTTCCCTTTCCATTTTTGTATACTATTCAATTTCCATCATCCCAAGCCCTCCTTTTGATTACCATGCCCCTTTATATGTCTTTCCTTTATTTTTCTTTTCATTTCCATGATTTAGGGGTTTTAGCCCTACCATTAGATTTTGGATATTTTTATTCTTCCTAGCCACTTTATTTTCTTATTTTTATTAACATAGCCATGTTACACTAGTTTTATAGAAGTTAATTTAAGTGGATTTGTGTTGAAAAATCCAAAGGGGGTTAACTAAGGTAGATTTCCATATATCATTTTTAATAGGTTTCATGATTTTCTAGATATTTTTGAGTTGACTCATCATAGGTGTCCATACTAAGAAAATGCATTTTAGGACATAATAGAGCTATGGTGAAAATATTGGACTTGTAGGAAGCATTTACTACATACACCACTTGCAAAGGATAGCTCCTCCAGTTTTTAGAGGAGAACTCATGGAAGCCTCATATTCTCTTAGAAACTTTTTCTCACTTTTTTATTATCACTTCTTCTTTTAAAAAATCTAGATTTTACTCTATCATGTATGTTTCTTAGTGAAATTGATGATTCATTTCCTAGTGCATTATTTGAGATTTGGCCTCCTTTTATATTTTTTTCTATTTTTGTAGTATCTAAATAGAAAACCTATAGGATTAGGTAGCCATCCATTTGTACTTTATCTCTTTCTTGATTAGATAGTGATTGGATTAGAAACTAGGTGTGTCCCCTCTAAGGTACTCTTGTATCCTTGCAAGGTACATTTGTGGCCCTATAAGGTACACCTATACCCTTGGATAAAATCAATAGCCACAATACCCAAAATTTACCTACAAATCAATGAGATCATTCTAATACTTAAATTATCTTCTCAAACTTTCCTTCCATTAGGTGCAAAAATTCCACTTTGATGCTTGCAAGTTTATTTTCATAGCATAATCTCCCATTTGTGTTTACACTTTCCAAATTGCATTTTCAATTGTATATCTCTAGCCTTTTGTTAGTCTCAACTCCTTGTGTTTACTTTCCTTGGATTGGACATGAAAGTGTTGTGATTGAATTCTTAATTTGAATCTAATTTAAATGTTAGTTTATGGAGAAAAAAGATAAATTAATTTTATTTTCTTTCATTTGGTGAAGTTATAAATTACATGCTTAATACCTTATGCTATTTCCTTATTTTTCCTTTTCAAGCTAATCTAAAAACAAAATACACCCAATTTTTTAGGGTTCTTCCCCAAATTCATTCCTATATCCTAAAGAAGAAAAATAGTAACTTGTGATCAATTTGCATAAACCTTTAGCTAACTCATTCCTTTCCACACTTTGATCCAATATTCACATCTTTCTTCTATCTTGTAACACTATCTTTTTCACTCCTACAAAACTTCACAAACCTTACCAACACGTGTTGTTTCCTTCTACCCTATTTTATTGACTTTACTTGTATTATGGCTCACATCTTTCCTTTCCCTTATGTTTGTGCCAACTTTCTTGAGCTTCATTTTTCTATAACCTCTTCTCCACCAAGCCCCATATCCTTTCAAGTTCCCAAATTATTCCTTGTATTTAGAGTTTTGCATATCAATGGAGCAACATGTGCACACACAATATGGGCTTAAATCCCATAGTGCAATTTGCATTGAATAAATTAAATATAGCCTCAATCACTAATGGAACACTTTAATTTATAGATTTATAGCATAGAAGATTGACAACTTCTAAAATCTACAGAGTGGATCCTCAATTACCTAGGGAGATCTTCAATATAAGAGGAGTTAGTAAAATTTCATACAATTCACAAATATTTTATCATTTAAGATTGACAACTTCTTTTGAAATTTGCAGTGAAATTTTATACAATTCACAAAGACTGAGTTTGAATTTTGATGTATGATTGTAAGGTCAAGTCTGCATCAGATAGATTAAATGATAATACCTACACATGTTTATCAATTTTCAAGTTGGATTCAACTACTTTGCCACAATATTTTGCAGACATTGTTGCAGCTTACCTTGGAGCTTCGTCAGTCCGAATTAGTAACTTTCTTAATAATCTTGATCTTCTCAAAAGAAATGTTTTAGCTAATAAAATGCAAAAGGCTCTCTCCATAATTCCATTGCTTTGGGGAAGTAGATCTGAACTGCCGGCATGTCCCTTTGACCCGGTTATAGCAACTGATGTGATGTGATGTTTTGAAGTGGTAGATTAATTTTTGAATGCATTTAAGATGCTCTCAAGTCTAGATGCAATTATACTTTTAGCTTATGGGCATAACAAACATGTAGAGGAAGCCTTCTTAGAAAAAGCTTTTATTAATTTTCTTGTCAAACAAGTATCAAATGAGCAATTGGATGATGTGTACCAATTATAGATGTATATGTTTTGGAATTAAGGCTTCAAATATCAACCTCTCTTAATCACATTATTGCTTATCATGTATAATTTCTCTATAATTTGTGAAAATTGAAGTTCAAAATATTAAAAAAATCATGAAGCACTTGCTCTTCACCAACTTATCATAATTGTGGTTCTAAGATTGGACAAGGATATTCATCATAAATGGCTCATGGAGAGAGAGGCATATTAATAACCATAATCAAGAAAGAGCTCAAACAATTTTTTTAGAATGACATTTCATCACTTTTGTACAATTTATTAATTTTATCTAAGATTTTTTTCTATTAGTTCTATCTAAGTTTAAATTCTTGTGTCTGTTCACTTTCTGAATTTCTATACCCTAAATAAGTTACTAATAATATCGATTTTTACTTTTGTCAAAACTATCTCTATCCAAAGACTCCAAAGATGGCTTCTAAATGAAGTTATTTTTAACCTCAATATAAATGGTGCAAGATTTGAAGACGTTATGAAATATCATTCATTTGCTAAAAAATGTCATCAAAATGTGTCAATTTATAAATGCCCCGAGCTTGCACCAATTTGATAATTTTATGTTTTACTTCTACCTTCAATGTGTATAGAGGAAACATGTCAATAAATCTAATTGCACTAAACTTGAACTTCCTTTAGGTTGTTAACATTGTTGCTCTATGTTTTACCTACAAGCAATGATAATAGCAGAATAACCATCACCATTTAAGCTTTTATAGAATGTTAAAAACATAGAACATTCACAAATGGAGGATATACACTCATTGCCTTCAATTGATCTGCGAGTTTGAAAAAAGATGACTAACATGTTAAAACAAAAAAAACTGTGATGTTCATCTTAAGTTAAAAGACAAGTCATGCCCTAATCATCGTTCAATTTTTTTTTAAGGAATACATGATTTCTTTGAAAACTCGACCATTGCTCTCTTGCAAGAGAGTTCTACTTTCATTTATATTGTTGCTACTTCTATATCTTGTCTAGAGATGACTTGCTTTAATTTTTTTTTTGTTTTAAGTAATTAAATTTATATAATAAGTAATTAAATACGTGTCAAGAGGAAAGCTAAGCACAAACATTCATTTATGCAATATTTTACGTTCTCATGTACATCAACCAAAGTCGGTTAATGAATATTAATGAAGGCTTCAAGGAAGATCAAACAAGTTAACCATATAAGATCAAAAATTTTAAAAAAGGAAAGCAAATTACAAACAAAAAACAAGAGGAACATAAAGCTCCAAGCCTTAATACAATTAATATAACTCATAAATTCCTTCATTCAATACAATGTCTCTATGTATAGACAATATTCATTCTCCTTAATTAAGTTCAATATCATACACATGTGATTGTACCTTACATTCCTATAATATAATCCAATGATTTTATATTATGATGCAAACTAATGAATATATTATTACAATCACACAACAATAAAATTGAAAAATAGATTATTTTAATATGTAATAACATGGATAAGCTAAATGATGGTTTCCGTGTCAAATTCCTTTAAAAGAATTATTTCTCGGTCAGATCGTATAAAAACAATAGCGAGGCATTATACAACATTCCTATGTCATTCTCTCCTCCGAAATTTGCTTGAGTTGGAACATACCCAAGGAGAACTGAAACTTACAAGCAGGATGGTTCAATATTGGCTCCTTAAAACAGAACCAAACGAATGGTCATGGCAGCATCAGCAAAACAACAATGGCATCTCCGAGTGGGATGGAGTGAGAAATGCACAGGCCCAAAACAACATGAAGGCCATGAAAGTGGGAGACCAATGCTTTTTCTATCACAGCGGGAAATCCAAGGAGATTGTGGGCATTGTGAAAGTTGTCAAGGAATTCTATGCAGACCCATCTGACTCTTCAGGGAAATATGGGATGGTTGATGTGGAAGCAGTTTCTTCACTAGAAAACCCTCTATCTCTGTCTCAAATCAAGGAGGAAGAGGAATGCAAGGACTTTGTGCTGATTAAACAACCCAGGCTCTCTGTTGTTCCAGTCCCCCACAATATTTGGAAACACCTTTGCCAGCTAGGAGGGTTTTCTGATATCATAAGTTGAGCATTTGGTCTTGTGGCTTTTGGGTAGGCACACTAAGTTAAATGTTGCAAGTTTTTCTACAATGCTAGATATTGCTTTGAAGCTACACGAATGAGTAATTTTGTATGTATATATATATGAATATGGCGGTGCGTTTGATTAGAATATTAGTGGACGTTTTCGATCATTTTCAGTGCGGGATTTTGTAAAGGGTATAAATGTTTTGGAATGCTTTCAGCCTATTTTTAATGATAATAGTGTTTAGTCAGAATAGTAGTCCATGCTTTCAGTTTACTTCATTTAAGAATCTTCTATGAGTGTTGCAAATAGTTTTTGAAGCTTTCGAATGCTGCAAATATGTAGAAAAAAGTGTTACTTTTAATATGGTTTTGTGCCTTTATTGTTGTGGATTAACACTGGTATAATAAACCTGGATAAACCCTCAAGTCAAAAGTCCTGGGTTGTTGCTATTTGGGCGGGCACTATACTTAAATACTAGATAATGCCTTGCTCAGGTAGCCATGTTAACGCCTGGGGGTAGGTGCAATGTATGAACCTAAGCCTGCTGCTGTGTGTTGCCACGGTCTCTGGAGGTAGGGGTCAAGTATAACCGTATTAAAGATCCAACCCACCAGAGCAATTTAGCTGATGGGATGAGCTCAAGTGGCAAAAGCATTAAGGCTTTCAAAGCAGAGATTGGAGTTCAAATCTCCAGAATACATGATAAGAACTGTTGAAGTTTTCATAAGGTAGAGTATTACAACCAACTTGATGGGTGTGGCATACCCTAACAAACAGGACAGGGTGCCGGTCTCAGGTGATTTTAACTGTAGAGATGTATCTGTTTCGCAAATAAACCAAAGCTTATTTAATAAGGTTAATTTATGAAATGCCAAAAAGGAAAAAAGAAGCTAGCTAGGTAATGCTTTTGGTATTCTATTTGAAGAATTTTGCATGAAAAGTACTGGTAGGCTCTATATGTAATTGCTAGATGGTGCTTTCAATATATTCAATTGAAGGATTTTGTATAGAAAGTATGCATGTTGTTGAAACTATTGTAATGCTGCAATTATACTGAATTGGTGCTAATTTTAATGGGCTTTTGTAGTTTATCTCTTATTGTTTAGCGCATTTATCCTCTATTCATAAAACCTGATAAAGGCTCAAATCAGAAGCACTCTGCTTTATTACTGGGATTGTACCTGTGTGCTAAAATATGGTGGAGATCACTAATAATGCAAAATGTTTTGTGGTATTATATGAAATGATTTTAGGTATTTGGTGTTTAGATTGTATCGTCTGAGGCTTTATTAAGGCAGAGTCCTTGGTTCACTTTCTCGAAAGAGGACCAGGAGATGTGTTTGTTATTGGGGGATTAAATCTGGTATTCAGATTTTGATTTTGAGCTGCTGAGGCTCATTATTGCTTGGAAATTTCCAGCAAGGGATAAACGCTGGTTGTTGGAGGCTAGGGTAAGTTTGTTGCTGGAGAATAAATGATCACAACTGACAGCCTGACAGAGATCTGGAAATCCTGGCAACTTGTGAGATCACATGAATAACCATCTCAGCCTGTGAACGGTTTAAGTCCTATTCATTTAGAGTATGCTTCTATCTTTCATGTTGTTCGCATATCTAATATACATGTTTGTTATCTATTGTTTCGTGGTCATAGGGTGCAGAGTTACATGATAATAAATTCTTAAAGGCCTCACTAACAATTAAGCTTTAGCTATGTGCTGAAAAAAAAACAATTTATTAGAATTTCCCTAGGTGAGCACACTCATGTACATGTCCTTGCAAGAAGGTCCAGAATTTGTTATTGGATTTCTGGGATCGTAATGGTTCCAGTTTCACAGAAACCAGTTACATTCTCAGAGCAGAGATGCAAAAGAACTAATGGGCTTGGCCTGTTAGTGCAAAATTCTTTCATGAAAGCAATCATCTCTAAGTACCTATCTTAGCCATTCCTGGAATATGATTTTTAAGATTCACCAGGCTGTACTTTCACTGGCAAGAATCAAAAGAATGCTTGTCAATATACAATTTACAGAGGAGTTGAATGTCTCTGCTAGGATTTGAGCTTAGAGTTTTCATAACCACAGAATCAATTTCTAATGACCAAAGTACAATGCTGCTTGTGTGTAAAAGAGTTACATGTCCTGAAAGGAGGAGGCTTTTAATTTATGAGCACATTACGTCAGAGCTTAGATCTTAACATCTTGGTTGTTTATATGCTTTCCTTTAATTTAATATATAATGTTTTTCATGCCTTTTTACAACCTAACGGGGCTGCTTCCTTCATTTGGAATTGCACAAGACCTAGAAGCTCTGTAGCATTGGCAAGTTAGTTTTGTTTCACACCTTTTCACTACCTAACAGTGCTGCTTCCTTCATTTGCAATTGCACAAGACCCAGAAGCTCTTCAACCTTGGCAGGTTAGTTGTGTTTATGTTTCTTCCCTCCCCCTTCTCCATACGGTGATCAAATATAGGAAATACTTATGCAGGAAGTAGATGTGATTTATGATAAAAAAAATTCAGTATCTATTTTAGTCCTGGCTTTCATGTGCAAATGCCATTGCCCCAGGAATTTATATTCGGACATTTTCAGTGAAAATTGGGATGCATCGGAGCATCCCCAGGTGTACCAACATTCCAGCACTTTTGGGTATTTGGGGATGGGTATGAAACGTCCCCTTGCCATCCTTAAGACACCGTCCCAAGGGGTTGTCCCTCAAATGCCCTGTGTATTTACATGAAATCAGGGGATGCCTAGACCTCTCTTCGATGGCTCAGGGAAGCCAAGATGCCCCCATGTTTTGGGGGTTGGGGGAGATCTAGGCTTCCCCCAAGCAATACTGAAACGGTTGGGTATCCTGATTGTGTTGAGTATTAAAATATGAAAATTAAGTTTCGATATAGGTTTTCCATGAGTGGTACTCTACAATTTTACAGATCGAACAAACAAAATAGTTTTCGATCATTTTATGCTAATTATTAACCCTCATATTTTATAATAGTATCTTCCTGAGGTTGAAAGACAGTTTCCAGCTTTACATGCTAGTATAGTACACATTTTCCTTTGCAATTTGCAGCAAAACATATTGCTCTATAAAATCCTCCTACACTAGTCTAAATATTTTTCAAATTGAAACCACACAAAATATGTGCATGTATCCATAGGTGCCAAAAAATTTGAATTGGCATTAAACAAATACCAAGCATACAAAAGCATCAATATATTAACCATAGAAAATGTTTCAGTTTCAGATGCATTTGAATGTAGAAACTGAACGAAGGGGAAAGGAAAAAACCAATCACAGAACAGGGTAGTGCTGTAAAATGAGAATCTCAACAGGAATAGAATTTATCAGTCAAGTTCAGAAATATCAACTATAATAGTTGTAGGAATTCAAACTCATGAGGGATTCTAATTGCTAGGAATTCCGAAATAAAAGCCAAATGAGTGAAATGATTGATGGTATATGTATTATAATTTATTGTTAAATATTGCTTGGTCAAATTACAGATAAATCTACTTTAAAATCAGTTGTGCTTTAAAGTCTATATATGATTAAGAATTTAAGAGTATATTTTAGTCACAGCAGTTTCCACTACAAGAAGCAGAGTGGATCTGCATACAACCGAACTTGCTATATCCTCTCCTGTTCAAAGTCAAGACTGATCAAGACTGGGCTATATCACCGAAAACAAACTTCCTTTATAAGGCAATCTTTCAAAGCCAACAATGTTGAGTACTCTGACAAATTTGTCTTGATTTTCTGTCTGTTTTCCTACATTTTTTTTTGCGTGTTCAAAAGAGCATAAAAACACACTTGAAAGAGCATTGAATTTATGCCAAGTGCAACAAATGTGAATTTTACTTAGACCAAGTCCAGTGTTTCAAATGCACATCTCAAGCTAGTGTTTCAAATGCACATCTCAAGCTAGATTTGTTATGAAGGAAAATTAGAGCAACTGTCAAATCGTGAACACTCAGAAATGGGTTGAGATTATATATTTTGATAAGTAGGAGGTAGTTTCCACAGTGTGTCAAATTGTAATATTGCTATCAGGGTTCAACCATTTAGTTTTACGAGTCAAACTCATTGACCCATTTTTCATGAGGAGGGGGTCAATAAGTTTGATCTCTCATGAAATATGGGTCAATGAGTTTGACTTGTAAAACTACACGATTGAATCCTGATAGCAATATCACAATTATATATTTTTATAGGGCTTACTATGTACTACAGGAGTTTTGGAGAGATTCTCCCACTTTTGTACTTAATTCATTGCATAGGAATAACACAAATTGTGGGCGGACCTTTTAGTTTGAGGAGTGGATTTAGAGGCTAAAAAGTAAAATCAATACTGCCTGATTTAGGAGCCTTTGCAGTTTCCATTGATTTCATTCTTCTTGAAGGCTCGGGAGGTGTTCTAATGGAAAACTAGAATAAAACTACTATGAATCGCAACAACTAAAGTTCTGGGCATGAAATTTCTTGAACCTTGACATTTCTTAAGCCACATTTGAATGCTTGTTAAACAGGGCGGTAATCCTAAAAAAAATTGCTTCAGATATTATTATATGAAGGAAAATAAAATGACAAATACATTGGACCAAAAAGAACAACTGATCACCGGTATCTTAAAGAAGGAATTTTGGAGCGATTGATATAAGAAAAATAGTTGTAGACACAAGAAACTGTAATTGAAAATATGCTGGAAAAGAGAGAAATTTGAAGCATATTGGGTGGAATAGGGTGGATGCCTTCAATACCTAAACCAGATGTGTCAGATACCAGTGCTCATTTTAAAGGAAAACCAAGATGACCATATTGAAATAAATGTTTTAAAATGAAGAAACAATTTATTGGCCAAGAGCAAAGAAAGAAATTGCTGCTTGCCCTGGTCTTGGAATGTTATACCATAGGCTACTTTGGCCTCGTGGACATTAAAAATCTTCTATCCTATTCTATTCTTTAGTTAGGAGAAGTCGTAGCCTTATGAAATCTGAGAACAGATGTAGAAATCAATCTCAAAATTACTTACAGGTCTTGAATATTGAATGAGAGCCAAGCTTGTTAATTCAATTCGTTAACGATACACTCCATGGATTGGCGGGTTAAAGATTAGTGAGATAGTGGTTAGGATATTATCAGATTACTTGAAGTGACCGAAAAGATAAGATCTGATTCAAGATATTTAAATAATATCGTTAGCAGCGAACTTTTAAAGGACTTAAGAATCAAGGGAACTTTACTATAACATTCCACATAGAAAATACTTCTAAAGATAAAATGAGTGAATTAAATCGTAAATTGCATTTCAAAAGTATGTTGAAGCAAGCTGAGTTGCAGGGTTGCTTGCAGTTGTTGTTGGACTTTGCCTTTAAAATAAACACCTTACTAATGATAAACCCAGAACCATTTGTTGGATGAACCAGGAAAGTTCATTGTGATTTTTTTACATAAATAATTTTTTGAGCAAGATATGTTTCAATTTATAATAAAGCAGATTGCTCAAATTTGACATACTTCGAAAGCAGATTTACGAAATAGTTAGCTGAAGAAAAAAAAATATTGTAAAGGAGATCTTGGTTCATTTAAAGGGAGTGTAGAGCTGACTTTCAATCAAGATTGTGTGTTCACAATAATTTTGTTGTAGCCATTCACAGAAAGGATGAGATGAGTTCCATTACACTTGGTTTTACTGTCAAGTGTAATCTCTTATACTGCAATAATATGCACTATTTCTTATTGTATTTCTTGTTTTATTGTGCAAAAGAATATAGGTGATGCTGATCAATAGAAGTGGAGGGCATATCTTAGTCCAAACCTAGGCAATTCCTGTGAGACAAATCATGCTTTAGATAAGTAACAATGCATTGGAATTTTTAGGGACTCTTATGGTATGTTTTATCAACAATGATGGCTCTTGGAGCTTGACTCGTGTAAGAAAATAAAAATCCCTATGTAAATTATTTAGGGTAAAATAATAAATGTAAATGATAGGGGAGTTTGTTATTTGTTGTTTTTTTTTTGTTTTGCCTTAGATAAATATTGTTGAGGGATTAATAATTTTCATAAATGTTTGAAGATAACAATTGACGATGTAAATGCTATTATGTTGATGACAATAATTTGAATCTTGAACAAAGTGAAAGCATGATGTAATGACCTAGTCTAAGAACTAGGGTTATGGAACTTGTTAACAAAGAGGTGATGTAAATTGGAATAATTGATGTTAAGTGGTGGTAGAACAAGGGCATGAGCGACTCTTGGTGACATAATGCTAGAAGTGGGTGAATTGGAGCAGTAAGAAGTGGTATTTTGATGGATGGAATGATGATATGTGATGAAAAATGACCTAGTGGTGGTGTCATTTTATACATGTCATAGACATACAATTTAAAATATTTGGTGTGGGAGTTGGAATATATAATTGTTAGTTGGAAAGGGATTAGCTTGGGCTTAGGGTTAAACTCAAATTTTGAAAACTTGAGTCAATTTGGGACACGTGATTCCAAATTTGATAGAGAAATTAAAAAAAAAAGGATCTAGGAATTGTTTGAGCAGGGGTTAAGTTTTGTGTTTAAAGGTCAAATTGAGTTTGAGGTCAATGGTATGCTAAATGAGTCAATAATGTTCTTAGGAAACCCACAAAGTGACGTAAAATGAAGGTTAAATGTACAAGGCATGCACTTTCACCCTTATGTTTTGCTCCCCACTTTGATGTGCAAGCAACTTTAAATGAGCAAACATACCAAAATAAAAAGAAAAGCACACACAATTAGAAGCAAAATAACCATAGCTATCATTTAGAGTTCCCCAACAAACAATTGCACGCGAACTTTGAGAATGGTTAGTGACAATATACACTCTTGATTTTGTGTGCCATAAAAGTGTATACACAAATAAAGGAGAGAAAAATTTGATAAACATTTGGAGCATGATAATATTGTATTGTGTATTTAGGGATCATGTTATAATTTGTCATATATACAACAAATCTACCTAAGACATAATGTGTATGAGCTAATCACAAAACGCGGAGATAGAATAAAAATATTGAATATTGAATATAACAAGCAAATTATAATAAGTAAAATTCAAATATATAGGAATTCTTGAAAGCATGAATCAAGGAGATGACATGTCTAAGAGGTCATGGGTTTAACTCTCTATCGCTCTTGATTAAGAGGTGAGTTAACTCAATTTAACTAAGAGGTCAAGAGTTGAATTGCCAACCATGGACTAGTTAACTCAATTTGATTGAACAAAGGTGGTCTTGACTAAACATAGATATCAATTATAAGCAATCAAGGATAGATGAGATAGTTGTGGCACTTGTGTACCTCAAATTCAAATGAGCACACCACTATTAGCTATTTAGATGGGGAAAATTAAATATTTCTAACAGTTTGTGTTAGAATTTGTATAATTGATGAAAACATAGAAATTAGTGTAGGAAATATATGCTATAAAATTGTAAAATACAAATGATTCATGAAATCAAAATAGCATTATAGAGGTACTCCTCAAGGGACTAATGCAAATGCTTAAGAAGCAAAATAGCATTAAGAAAGTGCAAAAGCATGAAGCTTTATGAATGTTAAAGTGTTCAAAACAAGTTAGGAGAGTGAGTATATATAGGCTAAGTGAGAGGGAGGGGATGCCAAATATAACCAATGGAAGGAATATACAAGACTTGAAAAATAAGATAGTATAACTCCTATGGAAGATGTTGACATCTTACACTCCACTAACACTAATACTCACTTTATTATTCTATGCAAGTTTAAATAAAGTTTAGAAAATATTTATGCTAGGAAATAAAAACATACACTAACACCCCTCTTAAATGTAGCTTAGGTGGGTAAAAAGACAGGTCTTGACAAATGAAGCTTGATGAGGTATCCTTGTATATAGAATCCATTTCCAAAGATAACCCCCCCCTCCCCACTCCCCCGACCCCAAGGAAAAAGAGAAAAAAACTCCCCTTCACTAACACTAATGCTCACTTTATCAACCTAAGCAAGTTTAAATAAAAGTGTAGGAAAAATCTATGCTAGGAAATAAAAACCTACACTAACACCCCTCTTAAATGTAGTTTAGGTGGGTGAAAAGATGGGTCCCCACAACTGAGCTCTAATGAGGTTTTCATGTACATAGAATTCCCCTCCAAAGAGAAGAAGCCTTTATAAGGAAAGAGAGAAAAGCACACACCTCTATGCACCCATTCCACCCAACCCATTTCTCCCCCCCAACTAGAGAGAAAAGACTCCTCTCAGAGTAGAGATAGAAGGACTAAGAAGTCCCTTGAAGATGAAGCCTTCTGCATCCCCTAGTAAAGCTCATAGATGAAGATACTTGATTTTTGTGAAGGGTTTGGTGAAAATAGTGACAACCCACTTAGAAGTTGGGCTATAGTGGAGATTGATGACATGTCCATGGATAAGCTCTCATATTTAGTGCATGTGAACCTCCATATGTTTGGTTTGTTGATGATGAATCGAGTCTCGTGAAATCTAAATGGCACTTTGATCATCACAAAAGGTGACTAAAGGTTGCTTAAATTGGATACCAAACTCAATGAGAATACGCTGAAGCTAAATAACCTTAGTGATGACATTTACAACCTTTCAATACTCGACCTTAATGGAAGATAGAGCAATAACAAATTGCTTCTTGTTCAACCAACAAATAAGACTAGAACTAAGAGAGAACCTGTAACCTAAAGTGGACTTACAATCCTGAGAATCATCTACTCAATCAAAATTTGTATAGTCTACTAGTTGATATCAATGCTCACTCCAAAGTGAATCTCAAAATTGTAGGTACCTTGAATGTAATGGAGAACCCACTTGGTTGCTTTATAGTGTAGCTCATGAGGCTCCTGCATAAATTGAGAGACCAATGCCCACAACGTGTGAAATATTGGGCCTCATGTGAATCAAATAAATTAGGCTCCCAACAAGTTGTCAATACAAAGTACCATCAACAAAAGGTGAAGATCATTGAGATTTAAGTTCAACTCTAGAAATATAGGAAGGGAGTTTGAGCAAGTTTGCAATCAACCATGTGAAGCCATGAGAACAAATCTAGAAGATATTTGGATTGTGTAATGGTGATCTCGAAAGCATACTGAGATATCTCAATCTCAAGAAAGTAATGCAACAAGCCCAAGTTGGTCATCAAAAATTTGTCATGAAGGGTAGGTTTTATTGTCACAATGGATGAAGAACTCGTAACCAATAGGTCATCGACATAGAGAGCCAAATAGAAGTGAATTATATTGTTGTAGAATACAAACATTTGGATTTGAATGGAAATGAGAGAACCCATTTGTGAGAATAAAAGAATGCATCTTAGTATACTAAGACTAAGGAGCTTGTTTGAGGCTATAGATAAATTTCCCAAGTGTGCAACTAAGCTAGTGATTAAAAATGGTCTTTGGCAAACATTGTTGCACAAATTTGAATTAGTAGTTTTAGAAATGGTCTTGGAAAAGCATTCCACACTAATTTTTTTTAGCAATTTGATAAGCTATTTTGATGCAATAAGGTTGTTAGCAATGAAACTCAAAGTCCTACACAAATCAGAAAATAATATTGATACATCGCAAAATAGATGTCACTGTGACGTTCTTCACTGTTTTCTATCCAATTTTTTAAAAATTCATTAAATTATGCTTTTGTATGCAAATGATATGCACATTTGAGATCATAGACACAGAGGGAGGTTCAAGGGCCAAAATTTTCAAAAAATATTGGAATTCCAAGAAATCACCTACACAAAATTTGAGAATTTTTTATTTTTATTTTGGTAAGAGGTTTGCTGAAGAAATGAAAAAAGAATTTGAAATGTTTATGTTAGGTGAGTTATCATTCTTTCTTGGACTCCAAATTGCTTAGTTAGATAATGATATCTTTATTTCTCAAGCAAAGTATATCAAGAAGATGCTAAAGAAGTTTGGTATGGAAGACTGTAAACCAATGAGTACTCCAATGGTAATAGGTTTCCATTTGAGTAAGGATGATGTGTCACTTAAAGCTGATTAGACTCTGTACATAGGTCTATGATTGGGGGCCTACTGTACTTAACCGCTTCAAGGCCTGATATTATGCAAGTTGTTTGCTTGGTTGGAAGGTTTCAAGTTGATCCAAAAGAATCTCATGTAAAGGCTATCAAGAGGATTTTCAGATATTTGAAGAGCACTACAGAGTTTGAACTGTGGTATGAAAAAGATAACGACTTTTCTCTGAGTGCATATATTGATGCTGATTGGGTTGGTAGCGTTGATGACAGAAGAAGCACCAATTGTGGAGCTTTCTTTTTGGGAGACAAATTGATCTCTTGGTTTATTAAGAAGTAGGACTCAGTGTCCTTATCAACAAAAAAAGTAGAGTATATTGTTGCAACATCCCGCTACACCCAAGTGTTGTGGATGAAGCAAACGTTGAGGGACATCAAGGTAATGTATGATGAGCCTATTCCAATTCTACGTGACAATATAAGTGCCATCAATATACATGCTATAACTAAGCATATATCTATCAGGTATCACTTCTTACGAGAGAAAGTTGTGGATTGAGAAGTAAGATTGGAGTATGTGCCCACAAAGGAAAAATTTGTAGACATATTTACTAAGACACTTTCAAAAGATATATTTGAGTATCACAAACAAAATTTAAGGGTTGTTGCCCCTCCTAACTAGATGCATAGTTGTTGCATTTGTCTTGGGGGAGCAATTCAAGACATATTTTTATCCTTGGATTGATGAAGCCTACCTCTCAGGGGGAGAAGGTAGAAGGATGATAAGGTTTGTGAAGACAAGGGGAGCTTGTATGTTGCTCCAAGCACAGTTGAACACCACTAGCCCTTTGCCCTTGATGTCAAAGGGGGAGAAAATTGCACATCTGGTTAGTGTTGCGTCTATGTTGCCACCAATGCCAAAGGGGGAGATTGTTGCAAGTATGATACAAGTGTTGTCATTGATGTCAATAGAATGAAGATTGTTGATGGTGTTGTCTTTGAGGTCAACAATGTGGTAGTGTGTGGATGGTTGGATATGCTACAATCAATATGTTGATCAAAAGTATTATGTTGTAAAACATTGCATAAGTCTTGAAATAAAACATGAAAGTATGTCACGCTAATAGTGGTTCAAGAAGTTGTACTGGAAACTTTGAAGAATGATTTGCATTCCTTCACATTTGAAGATATTGTCGTACGGATTGGAAGATAGTAAGAATCAAGTGTGATGCATGTATGTTCTTGATTTCAGAGCATAAAAGTTATCGTAGAAGTTTCTAGAGTTAGCAAGAAGGTTTAGAGAAATGCTCTTGCGGTTTGGAGGATGAGTTTAAAATGTCTATTTTCCTTCTCCCTTCAAGTTTCAGGTGTTGGGATGTACCACAAGTCTATTTTTCAATGTTCTATCTCAAAACTATGTTGTTTGGATATGCAAGAGATATTGTTTATGTGTCTGTTTGCATGCGCTAGCATAATGTTTTATGAAGTTGTAAAAGGAGGGCATGGGAATGTTGAATATCATTTAATTCTTATAATGTAATCCACATGGTGTTATCTAGTCTCTCTAGTACCACTTGTGGTTTGGAGTTAATATTGTGTGGGTTAAGTGTTTTGGGCCAAGTTTTTGTTGCGTGCACTGGCATGGGATTGTGTGCAAATGTAAAATATGTCTTGCTTATCTCCTGACTTGGACCACATTCAATTTCCATTTCTCGCAGATATTTTGGAGCCGACTCATTATGGTCATTGCACATTTCATGTTTACAAATTTTAGTTTGGCTGACAAGGAGAAATTTTTTGAAGCTTGCAGAAGGTATAAATGAAGGATCAAGTTTGTGATCAAGGTGGAGTGTTGTGTTGTTCAATGCCAATGTCAAAAGCAATGTGCTGAAGGTAGAGGAATGAGTGTGAATGTGCAATGAAGTATTTGATGTATGCTTAAGGCAGTGATCTAAAATAAAACTTGTATGAATGAAGTGTCAAAGGCAATGAGTCGAAAGGAGTGTGTGAGTGAGTTCTGGAGGTAGTGAGTCGAAGGTAGAAGTGCATGAGTGAATGTTGGAGGCAGTGATCCAAAAGAAAAGGAGTGTAAGTGAAGTGCTAAAGGCAGTGAGTTAGAGGCAACAAAGGTGTTACAAAGGTAGTTGAGTATCTAATTCATCAAGTATTATATTATGAGGTTGCAACCTCTTTCTGTATGTGTTGTAATTGGCAAAGAGTTGTAAAATTTCTTTGGTTGAAGTTGTAAAATTGTGATTGTAAATTTTGTTTCATTTTTTGTGAGGTTGGATTTGGACAATAGCTCCAAGTAGTTTTCTCACCATGGTTTTTCCCTTGTTGGGTTTTCCACTTAAATTTGGTGTTGTAGTTGTGCTTTGAATGCTTTATTTGGTTAAGGGAGTAATAATTTTTTATTGTTAAAATTGAATTGGATTAATTTGAAGGATATACTTGTAGCAACATAATCCTTCTGTTGGGGCAACAGTGGGGCATCCAAAAAAATCAAATTTTTTTTTTGAATTTTGATCTTGGCAACATCAATATTTGAACCAACGCAACAGGTACATTTCTTCAAATAGGGGCAAAATATAAACACTTAAATAATCCTAATCAGTATCATGCATCTAAGTTTGACTACTAACATCGTTTCTTCCTAAATCATTTATGATATAATCATTAATTAAATAATCTTTATTATTTAGTTAAATCCATAAATTTATGCTATTAATCCAATAAGTAACTTTATTAGATTAATTCATCGTATTTTAACTAATTTTCATCATATTTAATTAAATAAATCAATTTACTTAATTAAAACCCTAAATTCTTCTCATTTGATTAAATAAATCAAATTATTTAAAATCAAATGTCATAAATCCCCTAACCCACTTGAGTTGATTTAATTTCGAATTAATTAACTCTAATCTCCTCCTAACCCTCATTACCCATTTCTCTAGCTTTTGACTCAACCTTTGTCAAACTAAACTCATGGTCAACTAACCAAGTTGCACATGAAAATCATTTCTTCTAATTAACTAATAAGCCTATTTTCCTCACAATGGCATATTCCTAAGAATATTCTCCTCAACCACCCATTCATAAATTTCCCTCCAAAAGGCTTTTAAAGCCTTTTACAAAGGTCTTAAATGCTCTTACAAGAGCCACCTTTGCCTTAAATGGCCTCTTACATGGCATCTTGTCCCTCTTACATCTCAACCATATTTATTCAATTCCCTTACATCCTCTTACAAATCCATCTACATGCCTTAAATTCTTCACATCTTTCAAAATGTTCTCCACACACATCTCCATGGTTTTCATTAGCCTTGTGACAAGTGTCACAATGCTATTGGCTCCCATCTTAGTCCCACATTCACCAATTTCATCCGTTCTTCAACCATTCACTCCTATAATTAGAGGCCTATTCTACTTGAAATGGATCCACAACTTGAAGCATTGTTACTCTACCCATCTCATTGCTCAATCACTTGTTTTTTTTATGTCATTTTAGCTTGGATTTCACACTCTTTGCATCAAAGTCATCTTCACATTAAGGGATCAAGAGCTTATCAAAGGGATTAAAAGGGTCACTTTCCACATCAAAGTGACACCAATCCCCCTATGGGATGATGGTTTGAGTAGCTTAGAATAAAATTTCATGTTCATTTTCTTATTGTTTCATGTTAGTTTTGATAATGTTTTCATCTTGTTTGCATGCTCAACAATTTCATGGGGAATTCTTTATTTGGCTTGTTTAAATTGAGTAATGTGCCAATATTTGTCCATGTTTGATCAAGTGCAGATTGAGCGTTCACATTCTGGTGCCCACTGTGTTTGTAAGTTGCAAAGAGAAAGATTTAAATATATGATTATTTATGTGTTCATTCTTTCCAGTTGTAGAGTTTATTGCAAGAGGAGGTCAAATAGAGGTTAATAACATATTGAGGAGGAAATCTGTACGTTTGATTAATAATAAAGTAATGTTTGAGTGGGGCAATATTATATTGATGACTTCAGGTGATTATTAGTTTATTACCTGACCGCCTTGGTGAGGAACAGGTTGGACGTGAATTTAAAGTATTCAACATTCACTGAAGGTTTCCATCTGCATTTCGATGGCTTTGAATCCTTGGTTAAATATTGATTAATGCATTAGATAGGAATGTAAAGCCTTTGTTTTTGTTCATATTAACTTCAAGCTTTGGGCACTCAGTTACTTTTACTCTTACTGTGGAAATCTTTGTTGGAGCAACATCTTTCTTGAGCTTTGGGCGCTCAGTTACTTTTACTCTTACTATGGAAATCTTTGTTTGAGCGACATCTTTCTTGAGGTGGTAACGCTAAACTATTGAGGGAATATTTGCATTTAAATTCAGATACAATCATATACTTGATACCTAAATCGAATTTTCTGCTTAACATCTATTTTCTTTGAGTGCAGAATTAGCAAACTATCACTTCTTAACATTTGTTTTCTTTGAGTGCAGAATTAACGAACTATCAAATTAGTGAGCTATCAATTCTATCACTTCTAGCTGTCATTGCTTGGTTGCATGATAGGCATCCCTTTTTTTTGTGATAGTGTTGTCTTAAACGCTTAATGTCATAAATGCTTTACGCAACCTTAAATGTTTCTTGAATATTTCAATAAATGATTTGCAAATTTCTTGATTATGATGGTGTAGCAAGGCAGAGAAATCCAAAAAAATAACAAGCATATTTGAGTTGGAGAGTTGGGGCATTGGAATTGAAAAGACATTTTTAAATGCTCATTGTAATAGCTTAGGGCATCCATTGTTGCTTTCATTTTATGTTGTAGGACCAACTAGCTTCACTTTGGGTTTAAAATTAATCATTGACTTGAGCTTTTAAAATTCGTTAAAATTGAACTTACAAACTTACTAGACATTGCTATGTTGGGTTAAAATTGAACAAGGCAAACTCACACTCAGTTTGGTGCTTAAAATGAACTCACTATTGTTTTGAAGGATAAAATGAACAAGTGTTTGAGTGAGTGATCTTATTTTTTGACACACTTCAAGTGCGTATCCTCTCCCCTTGCGCTTCATGTGATTTTGGGTGATGAGAAACACTCAAGTGTAGCTTTTCACTTTTTGTGCACTTCAAGTGTGTATCCTCTCCCCTCACGCCTTTTGGCGATCTTGGGTGACGAAAAACATTTTGATATTTTTTTGCACATTTTGTTTTCATGTCAAAGTGTTACCTTTAGAGGTCCTGCCTTCCAACTTGTGAGAGGGAACGACCCAAGCGATACTTTCATTTCAATCCGCTATATAAATTATTTGGTTATGAGTAAAGTCATCAACCAAATGGTGTTGTTGTCCCATACTGACAAGTGCCAGCCCTAGTATCCATGTGATACATTAAAATATCTTCTTAGGAAGGGACTAGGATACCTCTTAATTGAGCTAATCTTGTCGCGTGTATGGCACCAGTTTTATCTTGAAATTTTGAATTAAGAACCAACTTGTTGTAGAGACCAAAAACTTTTATGCTTGTTGGTGCAAGAACGGTCATTCTGAAGCTGCCCTTCGTTCCACTATTCATTGTAGAGACAGAAAATCCTTCGGATTTTTGGATCTTTGGGGTTTGAGATTTGGTGTGCCCGTGCCGTGTAAGGGGGAGCTAGTGTCACCAAATCTCTAGTTGTTCACTTTGTCCTAGTGTTTGGAGCAATCCGAGAGGGGAATCAACAAGTAGTATCTCTTCAGCCTAGGTTGTGCATTTTTATGAGTCAGTTGAACACATTGCTTGGTTCCAAAACATTGAAATAAACATTTAACAATCACTAAATTTCAAACCCTTTGAAAAGAGTGAATACCTTTGAAGAGTCCAATATTACTACTTGTCCCTAAGGATCTCATCTTTAAAGGCTTCTAAATAATTGGGCTCATCTCTCAATTCACTCTCTTCAAAGTCAACCTAGGGAAACTATGGCCTTGGCTCTTTGATTTTCACATAATGGACCATGTGGAATGAAAAGGGGCTTAGACATAGACATTTAGTTTTAAATTTAAGCAAGAAAAGTTGATGTGGTAAAAATAATTCATTAATCAAGATTAAATCACAATTGGACCCCGCACATGTATTTGTTGTCATGATTTCTTGCAAGACCAAAGTTCCTAAATGAAGGTCCACATTCCGTCACTTCAAACTTAGGCATCACAGTTAAAAATATGTTAAGAAACACCTTGTGGGTCTTTATCACAACAAAGATATCTTGGTATTATAACATCATTTCCCAAATTGGCTTTGATAACGAACGATGGCGATAGTGATGTTGGGAAGGAGCCAATGGGTAGTTTTGATTTCGAATGGAAATGGCGTGCAAGATTCGGGCGCGGATCTGGTTTCATGAGCTGCTGGGGAGGTCGAGTGGCCTGTGAGGGCCCTTCTCCTTCTCTACTAGGTGTTCACCAAGCTCTTCCCTATACGGATCAAGGGATTCCTCTGTGTGAAGACCCTTCTCTTGGCGTGTCTCCTTTGTTAGACGGGCTTCCTATGGACACTGAGGTGTGGGCTGGTGTGGGAGAGGGCCCTCCCTCTCCTCCTGTTGCTTCCTTTGCTGGTGTTGTGTGTGTATGCAAACGAAAATCCTTTTCTGATGCTACTCATGCTCAAATTCCTCCTACTCTGGATAGGGTTTGACCTTTGCCTTGTGCTCGGGCCTCCCTTGTGGTGGTTTGTGGGCCTAAGGTTGCTGAGAATGAGAATTTATATGTGCGTTAGGGTGTGGTCTATAGGTTTAACGACTTGTGTCCTTCCCTTCTTGATCTTCATGAGTGGGTTTCCATTTTCTAGAAGCATATTATTTTTGGACAGATTGACCTCTATCACAGTGCTAGAGGTTTTTTCTTTGCAACCTTTTCTTCCTCCGTGGATTGTGACAAGGTGTTGGACAAGGTGTGGATGTGGGGTTTTCATTCGCTATTCATTCGGGCTTGGTCTCGCTCTTTCAATCCTCTTACGGAGCCTCTGAATATCAGACCAATTTGGGTTTGTCTGCCAAATCCCCCTCTCCAGTATTGGGAGGATTCTTGTTTTGAAGCCATTGGCAACACCATTGGTAGATTTTAAAGGTTGATTCTACATCTTGGGATCTTGTGAATACTATGGTGGCTCGTATTTTAATCGATTTGGACATTTACAAACCCCTCCATGGTGATGTGGTCTTGATGGTGGGGGAACGACCTTGGAAGCAGCTTATGGACTACAAGGGGCTCCCTTTTTGTTGCAGGCATTGTTTCTTGGTTGGTCACCTAGCCTCTTGTTGTCCTCTTGCTCGTCACAAGAGTACTACTACTTGTTGGAAGAATTATCTCTCAGACCATCTCATAGTTGGCTCTCCCTCTTCGAATGGTTCCTCTAAGGAGGGCGACCCTCCCTTGATTGTTTCTCCATTAGAGTTAGACCCTTTCTAGGCTCCTCTTCTAGCTATCCCTTATTCAGAACCTCTTCCTCGATTTGCTATCGTTGTTCAGTCGAAACCTACCCATCCCCTACTGAACGATTAGGTCAATCCTTTGATCGCTCCTATCTCCTCTCCTTCGATGTTAGCTCCCTCGCTATGTGGTGGCTCCTCACTCGGGATGGATGGTGTGGATCCGCTCCCCTCGCCTCATTTGGTGGATTTCGATTATGATTCTTCTTGGTCGATTGTGCTGAGGAAGAAGAAGGGACTCCCCAAATCCGTTGCTTCTGTGTGGCCTTGGGTTCATGGAGTCAGATTAGTCCCCTCTAGTTCTGGGGTTGTCTAATCCTTGTTTGTTGTTCTACAACTATTGTTCAACTGTTTCTGTTTGTTTTTCTTCTAGTTCATGCTTTGGTTTGAACTAGCTTCTTTTTGGCCCTTTGGTATTTCTGTGTAAAGGGTACAACACCCTGTAAATGTTGCTTATCTTATCAAAAACAAAGATATCTTGGTAAGAAATTTTTATAGACACCTTTCGAGGGATGATCCAAACTTGTATGTCCAATATGAGCCCCTCATTTAAGGTATTGATCTTTTGGGTTTGAGTCATTTATAGGGTAGAGCATGTTCTTCATCACCTTGGTCTTGTAAAAAAAATCCTTCTAAGTTCATCTAGGGTCAAAACAAACACCTTCATCCATCCCCAAAACATTTATCAAAATTCATCCCACAAACAACCTTCTATAACTTTGGAAACATCCTTATGCTAGACTATTGGTAAATCACTTGGACCAAATTAAAATCATCTTGTTTAGTTAGGTGTGTGGGAATGAATCCTTTCTCACACACAGTTAAATCATCACCTCCTTTTGGACAAGTTCATCCTAAGATCACATCTAACATCTTAGGGTTTACAA
The DNA here is from genome assembly GCA_007115665.2 of Sequoiadendron giganteum. NCBI lineage: Eukaryota > Viridiplantae > Streptophyta > Pinopsida > Cupressales > Cupressaceae > Sequoiadendron > Sequoiadendron giganteum. The sequence continues at coordinate 374,869,537 of CM021110.1, forward strand.
GTTCATCATCCAAATCAAAACAAATCAAAATTAGAATCTTAAAGTCTAGTATTTATCCAAATTTCTTAAAGGTTCAAACATCCATATCACCCATCCCTTCATCTTTCATATCATCTTGATCCTAAAACAAACCTTAGAGGTTCTTTTTGTACCCAAAATTATATTAACCCAAGAGTTGATCCAAAATTTTATGGTCCAAAAAATATCACAATACAAGAAGAGCATGGAGCAACCATGAGTGATTTGAGTCAAACTGAATTCAATCCTAGAACCTCTACCAACCCTCCACTTAATCCCCCTCAACTACCTCAAGATGCTCAAGAGGGGGGATGTCACAAACAAATTAAAAGAGACGTCTCATGATGAATTACTTGAATTAGTGCAAAATACAGACACCAACAAACTTGTCAACACAATCATGAGACTAAATCTCACCCAATACATGCTGACATTGGAAAAAGAAGGGGCTAAACTCCCTTCCGATTTTGACATGAGTACCATTGTCAAACAAAATTTGTTAAACATCCCACAAACATCATTTGCACCATAATTTTCAAGCATCATCCAACCAATTGCTCAACCATCATCATCTCATGCATCAAGTCAACCTATGAGCACAAAAGACAGTTCACTACTCCAAGCCCTTCAAGGGCACCCACTCGTCAACAATCAAAACTTGGAGGCCAACACAGTATTGGGTATGCCAAACACCATCCCACAAGATCCCCAACAACCATATGTGCCACTTGTCTTCCATGACACAAACAATCCATCCTATTTTTGTGCGTCACCTGCCTTTTCCCTTGATACACAAGGTTACACTCCAAATGTCTCATAAGGACAAATGGACCTATTTGGACAAGTAGGTACCTTCGATGCTTCATCTTCACTCCCACAAGGGAACATATCACAATCATAACCACAATTTCCTATCATGACACCATCACCTACACCAATTCAAGGTATAGGACAAATCCCTTCATTGAACACATCAATCCAAAATCAACCAAATCAAGTCAACCCCCCAAACACAAGTCAAATCAACACATCCATCACGTCAAATCCTCCAAACGTACCACTAATATCACAACACCAAGTGGAATCATCCCGAATATCTCAACCACTAATCACATCATCAACAACACCTCAAACATCCCAAAGTCTAGTCTCGCAGGGGCTAAGCATGCCAAATACGGTTCCAAATCCATCATCTATCACCCAAACCCTCATCATTACACAACAACCACCTCAAAAACCACATCAACAACCTCTCAGAATAACATGAAAACAAAATCCACCACCCCCACATCAATATCTTAACACAGTGAATCAATATAACATCACGTTGTAAGCAACGCAACAAGCATATCAAAATGCATTGCAACAATTTCAAACACAATAGACAAAACAAGCAACCCAAGATTAAGCCCAAGCCTTAGCAAAATCCCAAGCACAAGCACAATCACAAGCCTTGCTACAACAACAACAAAAAGTAGCACACCAAAAAGTTCAAGCCCAAACCCAAGCTCAAGCACAAGCCCAAGTGTAGGCCCAATACCAAGCATAAAAAACACAAGCACAAGCCTATCAAAAAGCCCTAAAACAACACACACACCAAAAAGTGTTGATAGCTCAACAACAACAATCAACGCAACAACAGGCTCAACAACAGGAGCTATTAGCACAACAACAATCAACGCAACAACAGGCTCAACAACAAGAGCTATTAGCACAACAACAAGAAGAAGCCCAAAAAAGAGCGTTGTTGGAACAACAACAACAACAGACGTACCAAGAAGCATTTCACGCACAACAAGAATTCCAACAACCCTTCATGAACACACAACAAAATTCCTTGAACCTTAACACGAAAGTAACACATGCCACCCCATCATTCACCCAACAAACCATACCACCCTAAAACACATACATTCCACCACTGATCCCCAAACCGATCTTTCCACACAGGTCAAATTGCTCTCACAAAAAATACAGGACATTCAATCTAGAAAAGTGAAAAAATCATACACCCAATGGAATTTATGCCCCTATCCATTCGATAGGAACATCGCTATGGTTCCATTCTCACCAGGATTTGAAATGCCAAAATTCGACAAATACTGTGGAAAAGGAAATCCCGAGGACCATATAAGAGAATTTCACGTACATTGCATGGAAGTAGCATATGTCGATTCCTATCTGATGCAACTCTTTCCCCAAAGCTTGGCTGGTCTCGCAATGGAATGGTTCTCCTTCTTACCTCTTGAAATAAAAAAGTTCCAAGAAGTCGTGGACCTATTAATAGAAAACTACTCATTTAACCTAGACATGGATGTAATCCTAGAGGAACTATCCGGCCTCAAACAAGCTAAGGGAGAGACATTTGCAAATTTCTTACAATGATGGAGATCCAGAGCCAGCAAAAGAAAATGGTCCATGCTAGAGGAACAACAAATTGGAACCATCATCTCTAACCTCGAAGGGGATTTTTCCTTCCATTTGAAAATGAAATGCATCATGACATATGACCAACTAATCCCCAAGGCTCTCAACATTGAAAGAGCTCTCATAGAAAAAGGGCGCACACTCATATACCAAGACAATAGACCATCAACAAGCTATAATGACAAACCTTGCACATGGGCCAAGAACAAAAATGTCACCAACGATGGTGTTGTTGATGCCAAAGTTGTTATTAGTGCTCCGAGGCAAAACACACAACCCATTCATCAAAACAACCCATCACAACAACAACTAAATAATCAAACAATCAAAAATGTCAATGCTCAAGGAGGACCACCCCCAAGGAACAAATATCTATAGAAATGAAAATATACACCTCTAGTGGAACCCATTGAATCCGTCATGCAACAACTAGTGCAAGAAAACCTCATCACACTCCCTGTTTATTAAAATTACCAAGAGCCTCAAGTTAAGCCACCCTGGTATAATGAGAAGCACCTTTATGATTTTGACAAGATCAAGGGACACACAATAGCTAGTTGTATGAGGCTCAAAAATCTTATCCACGACCTCATTGACGATAAGACCATAACCATTGACCAAACAATGGGAAATTGAGATCTCAAGATATACATGAATTCGATGTCGAATCACAACAGAGGGAATAACAACGTCAAAGGGAATAATTAAACCAATGTAGATCATATCTACTACCATGTTGTAGCATCATTGGATGAGTTTGTAATAGTGATCAACATCACAGGGCCAAGAGTAGAGTGTGGAGTCACCATATGTAACAACTAGATCTCTATCCTAGGACCATCTCCACCACCTAGGGCACCACTTTCCAATTCAAAATCTAACCCTAGTAGCTATAGCATCTTGGAATAGCTGAAAAAGACCCCTTCCCAACTCTCCATCATGAAGTTGCTTAAAATATCACCTGCACATAGGTATATTCTATAGAAGGCCTTATTCACATCCTGCATTCCCACGAACATTGATGTAGACCAATTTCAAGCTATGGTCGGACACATCACTACACCACATCTACTTACATTTTTTGAGCATGACCTCCCGATGCAACTATCACATAACCACACACTCCATCTTGAGGTTTTAGTCCATAAGAACAAAGTCAAGAGAGTCTTGGTGGATGGGGGTGCAGGCTTAAATATTTGTACCTTGCAGCTAGTAAAAAATCTAGGCTTTTTTGAGGATGTTTTTGAAAAAGGAAAGGATAACCATCAGGTCTTATGATGATCAAGAACGGGTGTCCCAAGGTACCATCCATTTCCCCATCCAAGTGGGGCTGACCATCATGGAAACCACCTGCCAAGTCCTTGACTTTGAGATTCCATATGATATTCTCCTAGGGCATTCATGGATCCATGGGATGCAAGCCATCACATCTACTTTTCATCAATGTGTAAAATTCCCATATCAAAATCAAGAAGTTACGATCCATGGTGACCTCGAACCCTTCTATTACTGCAACAATCTCGAAGCCAAATATTACAAAATCCCCCAAGTTCCTAAAAATGATGAGGGGTCCACATCTTCCTACGTTGATCCATCCACTTTAGCCTCCACTTTTGAGACAAAGACACCCATCATCCAGAACATCCTAGATATCAAAGCTATAATCAAATACAATGGTTGTGGGGACTATAACTTGCAGAAGGGCACATACGTGTTGGGGGGGTTACCTCAATCTCCTAAGTCTAATGGAAGACCACAACCTAATGATGGTGCATCCCAAACATTCATAGCATCTCCCACCACCTTCAAAAAGTGGGGGGATTTGAGCAAAGAAGTTGTAGATGAAGAAGACATCTCGGGCCTCCTATATCAAGATAACTGACCTGCACCCGTTCTTCCAATGGAGGAGGACAACAAAGGTCTACATCTAATGTTTGGATGGAGCTACAACAAGAACAAAATGCTAGGGAAAAATAACAATAACCTAGTAGAACCCCTTATTCTCAAGAAGCTTCCAAAGAATCTTGGGCTTGGGTGTACCCCTATTAAGGTGAACATTATTGGCAAGCGTGCTCCTGTTAAGATAGTCAAAGCTTCCCTGTAGGTACCCGTATCACTTAGTAGTCCCTTCAAAGATCCTATCTCTAACCTACCTATGCTATTTGAGGATTCTTGTCTTTTCATGATAACCATCATGTCGTTTGAGCCAAATAACCAAGTCACTGAGCTAAAACTCGTCTATCCCCAACTCATTGACTTTGACGAGCGAGGACCACCAATATTGGATTCATTCAAAAATGATGAGGCTCTGTCAAAATTCATGGGACTAAGGAATAATCTTTCGTATGGAGATCATAAAGTAGAGTTCAACATCAAGTTGGATACACATGCACACTATGGGGAAACGATTGAATCTCTTAGTCACAAAATTGAAAATATAATAGTAACGTCTCGATCTTTAAGTGAAAACCACATTGTGGCACTTTCTGATCCCAAAATAGTAAAAACAAAGGACGTATCCAATGGCGAAAACCTCTCCAAGGTGCCAAAGGATGAGGGATTCAATCTTCCCCTTAGTGTTATTCATCAGGAGAAATCAACAGTCCTACTAGATAAGTGCAACCTATTAAATGTAGGAACCAAAGAGGCACTGCAAATCACCTTCTATGCAGAGTCAGTTTTGACTAAAAAACAAGAAAATATGGTAACATTTCTGAAAGAAAGGAAGGTGAAATTTGCATGGACATACATTGATATGCCAAGTCTTGATCCTAAAATATTCATCCATCATCTAGCAGTGTATCTTGGGGTAAAACCTGAGACAAAAATTGAGAAAGATGCACCCACAAATTGCCTTACTAGTCAAACTTGAGTTACAAAAACTTCTTGATGCAGGATTCATTTGACCCATCGATTATCCATAATGGGTTTCCAACCTTATACTTGTTTCCAAGCCCACTGGGGGCATCCAAATCTGCACCGACTTTAGAGACCTAAATAAAGCATGTCCTAAGGATGATTTCCCCCTCCCCAACATCAATATGATTGTAGATCTAACAACGAGGCATGAAATGTTATCATTAATGGATAGATTTTAAGGATACAACCAAATTATGATTGCAAAGGAAGACCAACACAAAACAACCTTCACATGTCCATGGGGCACCTTTTGTTGGAATATGATTCCATTCAGGCTAAAGAACATTGGAGATATTGTAAGAGAGGGAGACCACCCACTATAAGGCTCCAGGCCACAAAAAGCCAAGAGCGGAAAGGCTGCCCTAACTTACCTTAGTTCAAAGGAAGGTTAGGATGAAAAGGATGAGAATGATGAGGACTGTGTGTCCTTTGATCACTCTGCTATCCCAGGAGTTGCGAAAAGACCAGATAAGTCGCTCCTCCCGAGTCAACTCTGTGTCTTAGGTAGCTCTCTATTTGAGGATGAAAGTGTGGTTTTGTGATGACAGTGAGACGCAATGGCATCTCACAGGTGTGCTGGAGTCTGTACGACTCGAAAACCAAAAGGACGAGGTTGGAATCCCGAGAAGGGACTAACTGCTAAGTCTAATAGTTTCGGGAAGTAAAGAACAAGGTTAAGAAGAGATAAAAGTAAATATGGAAGTGATAAAAGAGGTATATTACTGAGAAGGTGACGAAGATGACCTCGTAGAATACCCTTCTCGCTAGCTTGCTTCAAAATATCTCCACCTGCACACAACAAATGGGGAAATTGTTGGGGCTGTATAGGGGCCTTCCTCAATCAGACCCCTGTCTTGGTGTTTCCACCTCCATGGACAACCAAGTATGGAATGATAGAAAATGATGATAAAGAAATAACTACAAGATACGTATGCAAGAAACACTACAAGACAATAAGTGCTTACCCAACTGAATACGATAGAGGAGATGTGAGGAGATTTATCGCCTCCGTCCAAAGCGCTCAAGGCTTGTGGAGGAGAGAACGAGAGGGAATCGAGCCTCTGTTGCCAAGGTGTCCGTCCTGCGCTTGCACTATCAAGGCGATGGAGTATTGAGTTGATGCAATGGAGTGAAGAATGTTGCTAGAACACTTGAAAATGGATGCTCAAAGGCATGGAGAGAGTGTTCCAACTTGTTCAAAACTTGAGAATGGATGAGAGAGTGAATATTTTGAAGAGACGGATGAAAAACGGCCATATTCGGGTCGATCAGCCAAAGAAGGGTGTTACACTTCAATTTTCAATCGAAAGTGTAACGTCCTTGCAGTCTCTAGCCGCAGGAATTTGCCAAGGACGTAAGTGTGTTGCATGAGCATCCCTGACAAAAACGTCCCCACCGACACACAAACAAGGTTCCAAGTGGATTGCAAGCAACGGGCTTAAGTGGAATTAAATCTCCGCTTTCGGTTTTCTAAAGTGTAAGGGGATAAAAAGGGAATTTGTGCTAGGGGTGGAAATTCACGTTCATACAAATACATATCAAAGGGCTATGACTTTGATCTTTCATGACATGATCCAAAAATCTGTAGAGGACTATGTGGATGACATATTAGCCAAATCAAGGAAATAGCAAGACCATATATCAACATTGGGCCCAATTTTTGATAGGCTAGAAGAGTATAAGGTACGGCTTAATCCCAAAAAATGTGTCTTCAGTATAACTTCAAGAAAGCTCTTGAGATATATTGTGTCAATGAGAGGAATCAAAATAGATCCAACAAAAGTCAAGGCAATCTTATACATGGAGGCTCCACAAACACTAAAACAACTGAGAGGCTTGCAATGAAGGCTACAATCCATTTGATGATTCATAGCACAACTCACGGATAAAATTGTCCCTTATTCCCATTTGCTTCATAAGGGGTAACCTGCAAGTGGGACAAGAGATGCGGTAAGGAATTTAATCAAATCAAGGAATACTTGTTGACACCACCAATCCTCATGCCACCAATCCCGAATAAGCCATTGATCCTTTACATTTCAGCTACAACAACATCTCTTGATGCTCTTCTGGCTCAACACGATGAAAGAGGGAAAGAGGGCCATTTATCACATCAACATAACCTTAATGGGGCATGAGCTCAAATACACTTTCATTGAGAAGTCTTGTCTTGCAGTAGTGTTTGCCTCACAAAAATTTAGGTACTACATGCTTGCTCATCAGATTAAGCTCATTGCCAAGATAAATCCCCTAAAATATCTGGTTTCTAAGGCAACAGTCACAGGACAGATGGCCAAGTGGGTCATGATCTTGATAAAATATGACATTGAGTATGTGGAATTGAAAGCCATCAAAGGACAAGTAATTGCAGATCAATTGGCTGAAGCTCCCATATATGCAGAGAACCCACTAGTATCGGAGTTTCCAGATGAGTCAATTTTCCTCCTGAATTCAATTGACTATTGGAAAGTGTACTTTGACGGTTCCTACATGCAGCATGGGTCAGGAGTGGGTATCCTTTTCATCACCGCACAAGGGGATTGTATCCCAAAGTCATATAGATTGTCCTTCCCTTGCACCAATAACATTGTAGAATACAAAGCTCTTGTCATAAGACTTCGACTAGTGGTACAATGGAAGATCATGACATTGAAGGTTTATGGGTATTCACAGCTAGTTATCAATCAAGTCAATGATGAATATCAAACTAAGCAGACAAACTCACCCCATACAAAAATTTGGTAGAGGATCTCAAGGAGTTCTTCATCGACATAACATTTGAGCATATACGAGTAAACAACAAAGCAACGGATGCTATGGTCATGATTGGATCATTGCTAGATATCTTGAGGAAAGTCAATAAACAAGAATTTCTTATAGAGCAACTTTTCATACCGTATTTCGAGGTACCAAAATCTAAGTTCGTGTGTGAAGTCGTTGGTCTCCGTGATCCCTGGTACCATGATATATTCACCTACTTAAAAATAGGAGTTCTCCTCGCCGACATCATTGTGAATCTCAAGAAAACCTTCATAAAAAAATCATCTTGCTTCATCATTCTAGGCGACACCCTTTATCGTAGGAGTATCGAAGGGACCCTATTATGATGCCTTAACCTCGAGGAAGATTTGACTGCCTTAACAGAGGTACACAATGACATTTGTGGATCACACTCTACTGGTATAACCTTGGCCAAGAAACTGTTGAGGATGAGGTACTACTGGCCTACTATGGAGAAAGAAGCTCATGACTATGTCTGAAAATGTATGTAATTCCAACAGCATGGGGACCTCATCCATACACCAACTCAGGAGCTCCAACCAATCATAACACCTTGGCTTTTTTCACAGTGGGGGCTCGATCTCATAGGGAAAATAACACCTACCTCATCTAATGGCCACAAATTCATCATCACCACCATAGAGTACTTCACAAAGTGGGTAGAGGCTATCCCTATGACCTACATCATGAGAAATAAAATCTCTAAATTCATTCTGAATTACCTCATATGCCGCTATGGTGTTCCCCAAGCCCTTATCTCAGATAATGGGACACCTTTCAAAAATCCGGATGTCCATGAGCTATGCCAAAGATTTAATAGCCAACATAGGTTCTCCACCCCCTATTACCCCCAAGGTAATGGCCAAGATGAGGTTATGAATAAAACCATTTTGAAAATCCTCAAAAAGATGGTCAATGAAGCTGGTCGTGATTGGCACTTATAGTTAAACCCTACCTTATGGGCTTATAGAACCAGTATCTGCACACCTACAGGCACAACCCCTTTCTCCTTGGCCTACGGATCAAAAGCTATCCTGCCTATTAAGGTTGAGCTCCCATCCCTAAGAATATCCTTGCAAAACCTTATTATTGATGAAGAATAAAAGGGTGTCACGGTTGAACAAACTGGAGTTGTTGGATGAACATTGCCTAGATGCTTTGAATCACCTACAAGTTTATCAGAACTGTCTAAATAGGATCTATAATTAAAAGATCAAAATTCAGTCCTTTTAGGTAGGAGAGCTTGTGCTAAAGGAAAATTAGAAGAATGTGCCAAATCCAGACAACAAAGGTAAGTTTTAACCTAACTTATTGGGACCCTTCATCATCATGACAAGTTACAAATTAGGAGCATATAATTTGTCCACACTAGAAGGTGAGCCTTTGCAAAAGCCCATCAATAGCTCCCATCTCAAAAGGTTTTATGCCCAAGCTTGTAGAAATAAATTCAGAAAATACAAAAAAAATATGATAAAATACAATTTTTTTTTTAAAAAAATAGTAAAGAAAAAAATCATCCTCTAGTGAAAACCACTTTGGTGGTGCTTTGGGCAAGTACCTTACTGAAAACCTGACAATCAGGCGCCTTGTGTAAATAAAGCACTTTCCATCCAACATGGATTCTTTGGCTTGTTCCACATCGCTTTCCATCACACACCCGTCGCATTCCATTGTTCTTTCCATCACTCATCCGCGTTCGCATCATAACTTGATCTTATGTACATATCATGTTCCATCCTAGAACTACTTGGCACATTCCTAAGGTTATTTTTTCCTACCTATATCGAGGTAGTCTATCACATCACGCTGGGGCAATTCCCTATACTTGTATAAGATTGGTTTCGTGTATATCCTCAAATCCTCATAACATCGAAAAATCGAAAAAAATTCATAAAACCAAAAACATCCAAAACATATCAAAAATCCAAAAACAAGTCAAAAACAAAAAAAGAGAGTCAAAAACATAGTCACCATGTCGAACTACGAGGCTTATGTGTGTATAACGTAGGCAAGGCTAATCTTTGATTAGCCCCTGAGGCCCCTAGGATAGGTCCTTTAGGTGTCCATAATAAATTGACAATCCATACATGTTCATATTTCATCAATAAACAAGTCTGTGTTAGTCGAACTATGTGGTCTCTACGTGTATAGCATAGGCAAGGCTAATATTTGACCAGCCCCCGAGGTCCCTAGGATAGGTTCTTGGTCAAAATCTAAGAAAAAACAAAAAAATTAGAAAATTAGAAAATATAAACATTTGTATAACATATCAAAAATCCCAAAACAATCTCATAACATTTTGAAAACACCAAAAACATTTTGAAAACCAAAAAATCATCTGTCCCATTTCGCTTTCACCCGCAATAAAAATCCACTCCAAATAAATCAATCGTCATCTTCAACCTTTGGCAAAACAATTGGAACAAGTATGGAAAATTTATAAAGGGTAAACCTAAACAACAGGGTCTTAAGTCTAGGTCAACAAGTTAGTCAACTCTTTGTCTCAATAGCCCATCACCCCGTCAGTTTCAAAATCTTCTGATAATCATGTCCTGGGATGCATCTTTCCTACAATGGACATCAACATCAGGTATAACCATAGTTTTTGTCTTGGCTAGAGGTATGAAGAACATTAGCTTGTTTATTTATTTGATCTGTTCTTATAACTTATCTTATTGCACCTATTTCAATGACCTCTCAATGATGTCTATCAAAAAGATTTAGAGAGAAAAGAATGGGGCATTGAACATTATCTTTCGTTTATTGTGCTTGTTGGATTTCCTCATAATATAACCTTGGCAAATACTTAATTTGTTAGGTATGTGTGGAGGATGTTTTGCACACCTTGTTGAATATTACATGGGAGGTTTTACCTTTTTGTGTTTTGGTCTGAGGTGTTTGAAGCGTCTAAAGTACACCCTAGCATGGTTTCTCTATGTCAGGTATGAACAAGGTTACTCCTATCTATTTGTTGAGTCAAATTCCATCACACTAGATACCAAACCATCCTAATTATCCATACCTTGATGCATCGTATCTACGTGTTTTATCAAACATAAGGAAAGTTGTCCTGTTTGTGTCCTAATCCCTTGATAAGCAAAACATCATCATCACTCATCGTCATAGCTAATAAAGTCTCGACAACTCATGGACTTGTTGGACTTCCGCATCTTCTCAAAATCAAAGGTTTACCCCTCTCATTCTTCTATCTTCTTTTCATGCTAACATGGTATCATGACCTTTAACATATCCATTCATCCATCCTGCATCCACAAACTGTCAGCATCCTGCATAATCATGGCATATAATCATAATAGGAAACACCATCCGTCATCCATGCATTGCATCATCATTTAAGTCATTTAAGATAATATAGATTTGTTATTCTAAGCATCTTAATTCATCTCATTTGCATTATCATCATCATAATATAGATCTGATGGTCTAACCATCTCATTTCAACATTTTGAGCCTATTTTCGCGAGCTCACCTATTTTCTATAGGTGAACTATTGTTGAAACTTTATCGCGAGCTCGACCTAAAATTTAAAATTTACACCCAATCTCTCGAGGGGGTAGTGTAACAATGTAATTCCTTCCGTTGGGGAAACAATGGGGCATTTGAAAAAATTAGACCATCTCATTTCAACATCTTGAGCCTATTTTCATGAGCTTACCTATTTTTTGCAGGCAAACCAATGTTGAAACTTTATCGTGAGCTCGACCCAAAAAACTAAAATTTTTGCCCGATCTCTCGAGGGGGCAATGTAGCAGTGTAATTCCTTCCGCTAGGGCAATAGTGGGGTATTTGGAAAAATCAGATTTTTTTGAATTTTGATCTTGGCAGCATCAATATTTGAACCAACAACGAGTATATTACTCCAAAGAGGGAAAAAATTTAGACACTTAAATAATCCTAATTAGTATCACACATCTAAGTCTGACTACTAACATTGTTTCTTCCTAAATCATTTCCAATCTAATCATTTAATTAAATAATCTTTATTATTTAGTTAAAACCATAAATTTCTACTATTAATCCAATAAGGAACTTTATCAGATTAATTCACCATCTCCTGACTAATGTTCATCATATTTAATTAAATATATCAATTTATTTAATTAAATCCCTAAATTCCTCTCATTTGATTAAATAAATCAAATTATTTAAAATCAAATGTCATAAACCCCTAACCCATTTGAGTTGATTTTATTCTGAATTAACTAACTCTAATCTCCTTCTAATCCTTGTTACCCATTTCTCTAGCTTTTGACTCAACCTTGGTCACACTAAACTCATGGTCAACTAACCAAGTTGCACATGAAAATCATTTCTTCTAAGTTGCACATGAAAATCATTTCTTCAACTAACCACGGTGGGCACCAAAATGTGAATGCTCAATCTGCACTTGATTAAACATGGAAAAATATTAGTACATTAGTCAATTTAAACAAGCCAAATAAAACATTCCCCATGAAATTGTTGAGCATGCAAACAAGATGAAAACATTATCAAAACTAACATGAAACAATAAACAAATGAATATGAAATCTTATTCTAAGCCACTCAAACCATCATCCCATAGGGGGATTGGTGTCACTTTGATGTGGAAAGCGACCCTTTCCTAATCCCTTTGATGAACTCTTGATCCCTTGATGTGAAGATGAATTTGATGCAAAGAGTATGAAATCCAAACTAAAATGACATAAAAAAGAAAGTGATTGAGTAATGGGATGTGTAGAGTAACAATGCTTCAAGTTGTGGATCCATTTCAAGTAGAAGAGACTTCTACTTATAGGAGTGAAGGGTTGAAGAATGGATGAAATTGGTGAATGTGAGACTAAGATGAGAGCCAATAGTATTGTGATACTTTTCACAAGGCTAATGAAATCCATGGGGATGTGTAGAGCATATTTTGAAAAATGTGAAGAATTTAAGACATGTAGGTGGATTTGTAAGAGAATGTAAGGGAATTGAATGAATATGGTTGAGATGTAAGAGGGACAAGATGGAATGTAAGAGGTCATTTAAGGCAAAGATGGCTCTTGTAAGAGCATTTAATACCTTTGTAAGATGCTTTAAAAGCCTCTTAGAGGGAAACTTATGAATGGGTGGTTGAGGAGAATATTCCTAGGAATATGCCATTGCGAGGAAAATAAGCTATTTAGTTAATTAGAAGAAATAATTTAATGTGCAACTTGGTTAGTTGACCATGAGTTTAGTTTGACCAAGGTTGAGTCAAAAGCTAGAGAAATGGGTAACAAGGATTATGAGGAGATTAGAGTTAATTAATTCAGAATTAAATCAACTCAAGTGGGTTAGGGGATTTATGATATTTGATTTTAAATAATTTGATTTATTTAATCAAATGAGAGGACTTTAGGGTTTTAATTAAGTAAATTGATTTATTTAATTAAATATGATGAACATTAGTTAGGAGAGGGTGAATTAATTTGATAAAGTTACTTATTAGATTAATAGTAGAAATTTATGGATTTAACTAAATAATAAAGATTATTTAATTAAATGGTTAGATCATAAATGATTTAGGAAGAAAGGATGTTAGTAATTAGACTTAGATGCATGATACTGATCAAGATTATTTAAGTGTCTACAATACTGATTCATCCCCCTCTCAGTATATCTATGTGTTCTAACAGACATTAGATTTCACACCTACTTTCATGGGGGAATACAAGATTACACAAGCAAAATCAAAAAAAGAGAAAGAAGATGCAATGGTATCAACACAATAAATCACCAAATCATCAAAAACATTTGATTCCACAACTTCTATTAAGGAGGAAAACATAAATAATGAACAACCACCTTCTTCGAAAGAAATGGAAGCCATTTATGGAAGAGGTTATCAAATTTTGAAACAATTTGGTTATAATGGAAAAGGATGTGGTACAAAAGAACAAGGCATCTGTGTTCCCATAGAGCTTAATGTGCAAGAAACAACAAGAGGTCTTGGATATTTCCCTTCAAAAATAACGAAAGCATAAAAAAGGCCTTCACTTAATGTCAATGTTATCACACAAGATCTCCTAAGATAACTTTAAACTTGGTGCATCCCAAAATGATAGATACTACATATTGTACGATATGTCCTTGGATACCTTTCAAAATGATGTGTCTGTAGCAAATGTTTTGGGTATGTATGACACCTTACCTAGCCATAATCATAATCGTAGATTTCCCTATTGTTTAAATATTAAGGGATATTTTGGGAAATAAACTGAATTATGTGATGATGAACAAGAGGAATCCCAAACAATTCATGATGTTCCAAACCATAATGTGTTACTTGTAGGAGACACTATATACATACCAATGGACCCATCTAATGAGGAAAAGGTGCTTCAAATTGGAAAATGTCTTGATGAGGATGAACAAGAAGATCATGAAAAATTATTACATAGCTTTCCTGAAATATTTTCTTGGACTTATTCAGATATGTTGAGTATTGATCCTAAAATAGTCACACACAACATTGTGCCTGGAAAAGATTCCAAACCTGTGAGACAAAATATATGCAAGATGAATCCTAAGATGGATTTATTGGTTAAGGCTAAGATTGAAAAAATTTGACAAGTTGGTTTCATCTGCCGTATTGATTACTCACCTTGGATATATAAAATTGTTGTGGTGGAAGAACTCAATAATCATATTAGAATGTGTACATATTTCCATGATCTTAATAAAAAATCTCTAAAATATGACTTTCCCCTTCCAAACATAGATATGATAATGGATTCAACAGTGGGACATGCTTTATTATCATTTATGGATGGCTTTTCAGGATATAATCAATATTTCATCAACCCTCAAGATCAATACAAAACAACATTTACTACATCTTGGGGTACATTTTGTTGGATATTTATATCTTTTGGGTTGAAAAATGTTGGAGCAACATATCAAAGAGCTATGATATTAATATTTTGTTTCATTCACAATATCTTGGAGGATTATGTTGATGACATTTTGGATGTCTATAACATGTCAAGATCATGTCAAAATCATTCATCAAATCTTTGAAAGAATTTCTAAGTACAACATGAGGATGAACCCGAAGAAATGTGTCTTTGGTGTGGATAGTGGAAAGATTGGGATTTATAGTATCTAATAGAGGCATTGAGGTGGAAACAAAAAATATTGATGCTATAATAAACATGCCACCTCCTAAGAACATTTCACAATTGCGTAACTTACAAGGAAATATTCAATCTATTCACCATTTTATTGTATCTTTAGCGGATCATACTCTTCCCTTCACCCAAATCCTTAAGAAAGAATCAAAATTTAAATAGAAAGAGCATTTTCAAAAAGATTTCAAAGACTTGAAACAATACCTAGCTAATCCTCTCATTTTACAACTTGCCATATTTGGAAAATCTTTTATCCTATATATATCGGCTTCAACCCATGCCCTTGCTGCATTATTAGCACAACAAGATGAGAAGGGTAAGGAACACCCTGTTTATTACATCAGTCGAACATTAATTGATTATGAAAATCGTTATACAACTATAGAAAAACCATGTTTGGCTCTTGTGTTTGCCACCAATAAGTTGAGACATTATTTATTAAACACAGAAGTGCATGTTGTTACAAAATTTGTTCCTTTAAAACATCTCTTTGCTAAAACATATTTGTTAGGATGCCTAGCTAAGTGGGTGATGTTGTTAACTTAGTTTGACCTTAAATTTGTTTCTCAAAAAGTAATCAAAGGACAAGCGTTGATCGACTATTTAGCCGAGGCTTCTTCACCATTAACATTACCAAATCAAGACTCGTTTCTTGATGAAAGTGTGTTAAAAATAGATGATAATGAAACTTGGAAATTATATTTTGATGGTTCTAAGTGTCGAACTAGCTCTGGTTCCAGGGTTATATTAATACCGCCCTCAGGGAAGCCAATTTCTTTATCTTATCATCTAAATTTCCTATGTACAAACAATACTGCAGAGTATGAGGCTCTTATCACTTGATTACGTGCAGCCTATTCTTTAGGTGTTCAACACATTTGAATATTTGGTGCTTCTCAATTGATCATTACAAAAATTAATGGGTCTTATCAAGAAAAACACGATAAGATATCTTAGTATAGAGACCTCACATTAACATTATTAGAGTGTTTTACATCATACACTATTGACAATGTTCTGTGAAAAGATAATCAACATGTAGATGCAATGGCAAGCACCACTATCCTTATATCTCTCAATGATTCTTCCTCGTATTTTACATTTGTTATTTACACTCTCACATCACCATCAATAAATGAAAAGATAAAGGAAACATTGGTTGCCAACATTGAAATTTCACATGAATGGTATACACTAATATTCAACTATCTAAAAAAAGGTACCTTTCGTGAACCAACCACTAAAAGCACTAGAGCTCATATTCAAAAGCTTGTAGCTTGTTACATAATCCTAGCTAGCATGTTGTATAGGTGATCATTCAATGGTCTTCTCCTAGATTCCTTAAACAATATGAAATCCATGCGGCCCTTGAGGAAGCTCATGCAGGTGCTTGTGGGGGCCATTTCAGAGGATGATCATTGGTTCAAAGGTTAATCCATATTGGGTATTATTGATGAAATATGGAGCAAGATTTTTTTGATCATGTTAAGAAATGTCCCAAGTGTCAACAACATAACAATTTGATTCATGCTCCTGCTTTTGAACTTCATGCCCAAGTTGCTATTTAGCCATTTTTAGTATGGGGCTCGAATCTTATTGGAAAGATCTCTCCTCCATCTTCTAGGCATACATTTTAATCACTGCTACAGATTATTTCACGAAGTGAGTAGATGCAGTTCCTTTTCATTCCATGATTGTTGATGTAATTTGTCATTTTATATTAGAAAGCATTATCACACGATTTGGCCTTCCTTTAGCCTTGGTTACAAATAATGGTATACCATTTAAGAATAAGGAAGTGAAGAAGTTTTTGGAAATATTTCACATTCAACATTGTTTCTCTACACCGTATTATCCACAATCTAATGGTCAAGTATACGCAATGAATAAAAAATTTGAACAAATCTTGTGTAAAACAGTTAGTAAGCATAACAAGGATTGACATACTCAACTCTCTTATGCATTATGGGCTTATTGAACAAGTATTCGTACATCTACAATAAATACACCATACAACCTTGTTTATGGTGTGGATGATATAATGCCCTTAGAGCTAGAAATTCCTTCTTTGAGGATCTCTCTTAGTGGCCTTATTAATGATAACGCTTATAGAGAACAACAATTGCAACAACTTGAAATGATCGATGAAAAACATATAAACACTCTCTAACATCTTCAAGCCTATTCCAAAAGCTTGCAATGCAAGTATAATGATAATGTTATCCCTCGTGCATTCAATAAAGGAGAATTGGTATTATATGAAAATCAATGCAATGTAAACACTACTCTGAACGAAAAAGAAAATTTTAACATGAATTGGTTAGGACCTTTATCATCGATGAAGACTATGGGTCTGAAGCATATAAAATTAAAGAAATAAATGGTGCACCTCTCAAAGAACCAATAAATTTTGCACATTTGCGAAAATACTACAATTAGTAATCTTTTTGAATAGTATGTATCTCAAAGCATCTTGTTAGATTAAGTAGATGGTTTCTATTTTATCTTGGATTGATTTGTTCTTGACAAAGATTTGTGTGTCTTGAAATGTTATGAGTAATTTTTTCGTTATTTGGATTATTACTTCTTTATGCATACTATTCAATCATGTGCGTGCTCTGTTAAATTAGATCATTATATGCATTTAATTTTTTAAAATTAAGATCATAAGGGCATCTAGTTTAACATGATAGCACTTAATAAAAAATGTAACATTTAAGTAGACATAAGTGTTTAATTAGATCACATGCATAATATGGAAAATTAGATCATGGAAGCATCTACTAAATAATCCCATCTAGATTGTTTAATGGATCACATTGACATGTAATCTAACAAGCATAGAAGCACATAAAAATAAAAACATGCTCATATATATAGATCATAAAGTTTATATACATCATAGTCACCACGGTAACAAAATGTGGTGCATTATAATAAAGTACATCTTCATAGTCTAAGTAGGCCTATGACTACCAGACTCCTCAAGGCCTGTTGGTAGTGCTCGTCATGAGACGATAGATCGAGAAAAGCTCCTAGAGTTAATCCACTCTCGTAGATGCTATAGCTGGCCTACTATTGTTGCCTCACGTATGAGTGTTGTGGTGCCTCCTACTCGAACTATCTCTCTCCACCCACACCTTGCTAAGTTCCTCCCATAAAGAGGCTCGTGCCTCGCTCTTGGTAGGAACTTGAGTGGCTCTCAACTCCTCGTGCGTAGCTCTAAGCTCCTCATGTCTAGCTCTCAGCCCCTCGTATGCACCTCTCACCTCCTCATAAGCTCTAGTGATATCCTCATAGGTTGTCCTCCATCATGATAAGGGCTCAAATAAGGCAGCATGGTGCCCCACGCTCAGTGGTGGCCTATACTCAGCCCGTGTCAACTAGTGTGGGGGCATGTATGGAACAATATATGTAGTGACTTGACTGAAGAAGTCAAGCCAATCTCATGTGCCAAATGTAACAAAGAAGACATGAATCAAAATGAAATATAATATATATATAAGAATAAGTAGACTAATAACAAAGGTAAATAATGCATCACATCACTTGTATCACCAGCTCGCCAATTAGGATCTTGGTAGGATACTATGGTGTCCACAACGGGACTTCCCTGAGAGGCTGGTAGTGTGGCGGGGGCTACGTGGTTGCTCTCTCCATGCTCAAAGGTATGTTGTTTGTTAGGAGTCACAAAATGTGCTCATGAGACGCGAAGATGAGATGTAGGTCTCTCCTTAGGGACATCTTTGGCCTCTACGTGCTCCTTGGGATCTCCTCTTGTTAGTTGTTGATCCTCCTCCTTTGCAACATCATCATCAGTGGAATCTCCATCGAAATCCTCATCCTCCCTCTTTGTGTGCTCCTCTCGGTGATGTGGCCAAGGCCCAGGGTCACCTGTGGGATAATCGATAGGGAAGACAAGATTAGGATGTGCAGCCCTCCACCACCTATCATATGCAACTATAGTGCCCACATCATCCTTGTCAAATGCTGGATGTGCATCTTGACCCTCATCCTCTGAGTTGTTGTAGGTGATGTCTATGATGGTGGGACAACAAATGTCTTGTGGCCTAGCACCACTATGTGTAGATCTCAAGTATGTAGGCCATGGGATGGGTGTTGTCTAGAGTTATCCAAACTGTCTCATCACTCGATCATAATTATATGACATGACGATGTAGTCATATCGCCCAACTAATAATCTATATTGCTGCATCCCAACTAGTTGTCGTGTAAGACCTAGCCACTCATGAAGAGTCCTATATGGCATCCATATAATGTCATCTTCCTCTAGCCGATCACAATTGACTCTCTAATACAATAGGTCTCTGCGCTATCAGGGTCACCTGAGTGTATAGCAAAAGACTCGTGGATGGGTATAAGGGGCTACCATGGGGTATCCGACTAGTCTCGTACATGTAATGTGCTCAAAGACCCACACCTAAAGAAGTGTACAAAGAAAAGTATTATTGGACTCTTAATAACAAAACAACCAAGATCATAGTACAAGTATGCTAGCATACTTTGTCCCCAAGAAAATACTGCATGCTCCTCCTCCATCACCCATAAAGTATGTACCAATCCCCCATCAAGGTGTGTTCCTCATCCATCGGCCGCCAAAGCTAGTGCAACAGTAACAATCATGATCCATCAAATCAATGGCACATTAGTGCATACATGTAGAATCCACTTAAGTTGAATGCGGCCCCTGGGATCACAATCTATGTGGCAGACAGTACAGTAGAGTTGATCCCTCCTCGAGGGGTCTGAAAGTTATCATGGTATACAGTCCTCCCCTGCACTAGTAATTGAAATATGAGGTGCATGTCCTCAAGGGTAACTATCATCTCCACCATCGAAAGATGGAAAGTGGAGGTATCAACATTCCACAACTCAACAAGCGCCATCAACATAACATCGTGATATCTCATAGGTGGTATGGTATACACCCATTATAGTCCAATGGTGCATAAATGTTGTTTCTCCTCAAGAGGGAGTCATGTGACCTATTCCCAAAGCAATGAAAATAATCGTCCTCCTAGATGTTGTTGTGCACATGGCGGGACCTGTAAGAAAAAAAATGAAACATCAGTTGTACAAAAAAGTTAGCAATCAACCAACTCTAAGCATATCAATTTTGAACTACACTGGCGCCATTCTGGGACAGGGGCACCAATGCAGGATAGGGTCGCTATTCTTGGGTAGGGTCACCCAAACAGGACACTATCATAAAAAATGGATAGTGGAACCACAATTTTTTTAAAAAGTATGAAAACAACATAAAATAATGAGATAAATTATAGGTAAAAGGAAAAGGAAACTCACTGTTGGTAGCACCATGCCTCTTGTAGCGTCTATTCATAGGATCTCACGTCTCGGGCATTGATGTGAACACCATCTCAACATCCTCACTCCTTGGTGTAATGGTATCACTCTCTAAACCTTCAAACTATAAATATGAAAATGAGTGTCAAAATGGTAATCTTACTATATGCTATAGTCAAATTTGGTAGTAGATTTTACATGGCGCATCTCATTCAAATCAACATAACTAGAGCTAGGGAAATTTGATTTCCATGTTTGTTGTGTTAGAGTCATAGTTCCATTATTCATATTGTATGTTTGTCGATAGTTGGTGTTATGATTTCATGACCTTATCACAATCATTTTTGTCAACCAAGCTTAATAATTCAATGAGGTTAGATTGCTACCCTGATTCCACCTCCATAAAGCAAGCTAAATCAGGGGGCATACATCTACCCTCAAAATTAATTCTCCTTAGAAGTTTTGGTACTAACACGTTTGTTTGCAAGTACAAGATGATTGTTGAATGTAGTGATTTGATTTTGCAGGCTGTAGTTCTGAGCGTTGTGGTTTTGCATATGGCTACACTGGGGGCTTCATTCTTCCATTTGATAAATGATCCACAATATTCTTTTGAGTATCCTTTTAATGCGATAAGATTTACTTTTGGTATTTTAGCTTGCATATGCATGTAGTGTCATATGGCCACTAAAGTGGGGGTTAAATGTAGTGTCCGAAATTGTACTTCCTTTTAGGTGAAGATATAATTTTATGCTTTATTTGGAACTCACTTGAGTGACCCTTGCATCAATGCATTTCAACATCCCTTAATTAGGCCCTAATTTCCAAAATTATGTATTATGTAGCCCATTTTGTCATTTTTTGACAAATTGCAAGCATAAAACAAATGCATTTATTTAATGCTTTGCCCCTGACACCTTAAATCCCACAAAATAGGGTTGGGACACAGTCACCTAGGGCGACTTAGTCCCCCTATTTTTTCCTCCAAAATTGAATACGTCGGTGTCAACATTTTACTAATTCAAATTCAAATTTCCAAAGTAGGCCATCAGGGTCTAACTTTCGAGAAATTAGATTAAATGCCAATACATGCCTAGTCTTTTCACCATTTGAAATCTAATTCAATTTTTTGAGAAAAAAAAAGAATTAAGATATCATTACATTCTGCAAAATATATTTGAATTTTCAAGTTTTCAAGTATTATTTTCAAATTTGATCAAGTCTTATTTCATGATTGGAGTTTGATGGAAATAGAAAAACATGATGGATTCTAGGCTTGGAAAGTGCTCTTGGCCATTTTCTACAACCTATTGACTTGTTTCCTAAGTGTTCTTATCTTCAAGCTTTATTCTACTTGCTACCCAAGGTGAAGTATCATTGTGTTTTAGATTTCCTAAGGGTATTTAACTTTCTCTTAGGTAGATCTTGTCAGTATCATATAGGAATCCTTCTCTAATGCACTCGAGTAGGGTTTAATGCATTTTAGCTCATTACAACCTTAGATGCACTTAAAGTTAAGAGCACACACTTTTATCAATCAAATCATTGGCTATTTGTGGAGGTATAAATACCAAAACAGGGGTTTGACTGAGGGAAACTCCTATATAGCCACCCTCCACCACTTCTTTTTTCAGATTTATGACAGGTCCAAATCCAAAGATGAAAATTTGCAGAGCAAACAAAGTGTTACAGGTCCAAGTTTTCAAATCCGAAACAAGCCTATAAGGACATAGTCGCCTAGGGCAACTCAGTCTTGCCAAATCAGCTTCAAACTTGCAAGACAAGTGCACATGAATTTACATTTCTCAGATCTGGTGTCAAAAAATTCCGTTACAATTTCTTTGTTGTCGAAATCTAGCATTTTCAAGTTAAGGCATATAGTTTGATTAGGTAATTAAGGCAATTCAATTCCAATCAATTTCCAAGGCTCAAAAGGATCAAATCTAGGTCTGATTGACTCACCTTCATGGTTGAAATTCAATCTAATTACCTTGTTGATTTGCATCCTAATGTTCTCTTGAAATAGGATTGATGTTAGTGTTCTATGCATTAGACCTAGGATCCCTTTTTCATCTAAACAATAGGCTACATTGTTGGATAATTCCTTCATTAGATCCTTAACTCATGACTGCATTACTTCACATTATGCATGCCATTATGGTGCATGTAATGAATTTGAGGATGCAAAAAAATTGTAAGTTTTAGCTCATATATTTAGAAAAAAACATATGCAATAATCAAAGAGCATCATTTGTAAATAAAATGGTATAAACTAAGTATACACTATTGAAAACATAATTGTCGTTGCACCAAAAGATCGACTTGTTAATGCTCGATACAACTGTGAGAGTTAACGGATCCACATGAGGTGGTTAAGCCATGTCACGAATCTTGAGGGGAGCGTTGACCATCTACCAACAATCTCCCCCTTAGCATTACCTGAGGGGATTCGAACCCGGAACCTTTGGATCTAATACCAATTGTTGGAAACACAGTTGTCATTGCACCAAAAGATCGACCTGTTAATCCCTGATGCAACTGTGAGAGTTAACGGATATATGGGAGGCGATTAAGCCATGTCACGAATCTCGAGGGGAGCGTTGACCATCTACCAACATACACTAGCCATGCCCATCATATATTGTATTAATATGATTGGTTCCAATAAGTTTGGGGGAGGTTGATGGAGATTTTTTTTCACTTAATTCCAATATGCTTCAATATCGAATTGCTCACCTCTTTGGTCACTTAATAACTCTCCTTCAACTTTTCTAAGTACCTACATACATATTCGATTGCAAAACAAATATTTGGTTAAGTCAAGCACAAAAGGCTTTCCACAAGATGCTTATATAAAGTAGCATCAACTCATTGTACAATACAATAAGCAATCAAATTAACTCTTTGACATAATAGACAGTAGCTCACATGTATCCACATTGAATTTCTTCAACAAGTCTTAGACATACTTATTTTGACAGAAGAAATCCCCTCTAATCCCTGTAGCACATTTAAACTAAGAAAGTAGTGTAATAAGCCTAAGTTTTAATCTCATATCTTCTTAAATTCATGCTTAACATATGTAATAGATGGTAGTTTGCATGTATCCATATTGAAATTCTTTAGCGAGCCTTACACATAGTTTGAGAAAATAAAATCCTCTTCAATACCTATAACATGTGTGTTGAGAAATTAGTGTAATAAACCTCAATTTTTATGTCATATCATCTTAAATTCATGCTTAAAAAATGTATTAAACAAACATTCTCTAATAATCAAACCATTTACATACAAGACAATAATTAGCACATGAAAACCCTCATACTTCACATTGACATTGTGATCAAATTCACTATTATTAAGACAAAAGATTAATTATTAAAACAAAAGATACAACTTATCTATCTTCTCATACCATGCCCTTAATGCCTATTTCAACCCATTGAATAATTTTTTAAATTTCAAACACATAGGGGAGAAGACCCAGTATTCGCTAGGGCTAACTTCGCACAACCATAGAATGTGAACCGTGTGTCGTATCGAAATTTTTTTTTTATGGGTTTTTTTCGCCCACGAGTTAAGAGCTTATAACTAAGCTCCTGGCTTTTGGGAAATTCGTTAGAGTGCGGGAGCATTGGATATGCGCAAGGTGGTCAAAAAGACACCTTTTAGAGGTGTCGTTCGCTCCACGCCACCTAAAGTCCCAGTACTCGCCACCTATAACCATCAATAAATTTAAAAAAAAAACACCTAACTATGTGACTAATAACATTTAAATAAAACTATTCTATCATCTAAATCCGCTCAAAAGTCAATGGGTCTAATTCACGTTGGCACCTTAAAAAATCAATTTCCTGCCCATTAAAAATCACTCCTACATATTAATCTCCTTACTTTAGCACCGGACACCAAACACATTGCACCCCAATTAATCTTCATTTCGGGTCCGATTTAAGCATATGACTAATGTTTTTTTTGGTGGGCACCCCATTATTTACCATCATTTTACCGCTCCCGCTCTGTCGAAGGTTCTCACGGCGATGGCAGTGAACGATGACTATTGTCCATGGCTCCGCACACGCCTTCAGGTAACATCAAACACCATTTTCGTTTGAATATGCAAACAATGGTATTGGTTAATCATTTTCTTCTGCATCTTTCGTGACCCGTGAAGGGTTTATTCGATGTTTGAAAAATTATTACTGCTTGTTTATGAAATAAATCATGCCTCTTACGCGCATTTTCGTTGTGTGCTATTTTTTTTGTTGGGACATGGTGCTCCTGTTTTACACATGGGTTTTTTTGGGGTTAAATGATTTCCTCTCCTAAATTTGCCACGCGCTTTTAGGCTGGTAAAGTGGATTGTATAATGATTTTGTCTGCAGAAATGATAGGGGAATTTCATGAGTTTGACCACATGTCTGCCAAAAATGATTAATGGTCTGCATCGAGCTTTTTATAAAAAACCCATGTGAATACGACCATAAATCGACAAACCCAATTTAGTATACACCATTTTTGCGAAAACCCTTGCTTTGTTTTTCCAAATACGGGTTCTATTGGGGTTAAATGATTAAATACGACCTGGTAAAGTTGATTGTATCATGATATTTGCTCCAGAATGGTGAGGAATTTCGTGGTTTTTGACATGTCTGCAAAAAATGATTAATGGTCTCCATTGACCTTTTTATAAAAAACCCATTTACGATAGGGAATCGGCAAACCCATTTACTATACACCATTTTGGCGAAAACCCTTGCTTTGTTTTTCCAAATTCGGGTTGTTTTGGGGTTAAAAGATTAAATACGACCTGGTAAAGTCGATTGTATCATGGTATTGCCTGCATAAATGATGAGGAATTTCGTGGGTATTGACCACATGTCTGCAAAAAACAATTAATGGTCTCCATTGACCATTTATAAAAAACCCATCTGAATACGACCATAAATCGGCGAACCCATTTAGATGGGTTTTCTTGGGGTTAAATGACTAAATACGACCTTGTAAAGTCGACTATCTCATGATATTGTAACTGGGTATGATGACGAATTTCGTGGGTTTTGATCACATGTCTGCAAATTAATTTCTTTTGGTCTACTTCGACCTTTTTATGAAAAGCCCAGTACACAATGGGCAAAAATTATCTCATGAAACCTTTGCCTGGAATATTGCCCTGCGAGTGAGGAATGACTATTATGAAACCCTTGGTTAATTTCTTGTGCACATTTCTGAAAACCCAAGTGGTTAATCGATCTACTTCTGTTAAAATTAATATCTTATTGTTGTTGAATATAGCACAACTTATTTCATTTGTTGTACAATGTGCTTTGTACATTCTACTTATAGTTATTTTCATGAGTTGTGCATTTAACATTTATATTTATGCACTGTCTTTTTACTTTACTTTATAAGTAAATGAAGGTCTTTTTTGTTCTATTTACAAGATCTACAGAACGAATTCTCCTAAGTTTTGCAGCAATTATTTTCTATCATTTACAGACTAGCATTTGTTTATAAATTTTATACTTTCCATTGCACATACAACAGGCAAACATACATATATTTGTCATTTTACATTCTATGTCTCTTGTTCATTCAGCAAATCAATATATATGTGTGTATCCTTTGCCTATCTTTGGCAATGCAAACAATGGTACTGGTAAATCATTTTCTTCTACATCTTATTGAATTTGTAAAGGAATGTGTACAATGTTATTCCTATGAAACACACATTAAGCAATGTCTTTCAAATTGTAAATGAATCTGTGCAATGTTTTATACATTCATTTACAAAATATGTGTCTGTTGTCTCTTGTACATTGATCAGATTGATATATATGTCTATTTCCTTTAACTATCCTTTGAAAATGCAAACAATGGTACTGGTTAATCATGTTCTTCTGCATCTTTCATGACCCGTGAAGGGTTTATTCGATGATTGAAAAATTATTACTGCTTGTTTATGAATTATATCATTCCTTTTACACTCATTTTCGTCGTGTGCTATTTGATTTTGTTGGGTCATGGTGCTATTTTTTTTCTCCCACATTGCATGTATGTATGTATGTATGTGCATGCATACATACATTATGCATGCACATACATATGTATACATACATACATATATATATATATATGTATACATATATGTCTGTATGTATGTATATATAAAGTTGTTTGTCCACGGTGTGAGGTAACAACAAACATCATTCTCCTTTCAAAGTGTATGTATGTATCAACAAACCCATTTAGTATACACCATTTTTTATGAAACCCCTTGCTTTGTTTTTCCAAATACTAGTTTTTTTGGGGTTATATGTGTATGTATGTATGTATGTATGCACATTGTACACATTCTTTTAAAAATTCAATAAAATGCAGAAGAACATGATTAACCAGTACCATTGTTTGCATTTTGAAAAGGATAGTTAAAGGATAGACATATATATCAATATGCTCAATGAATGTATATATATGTATATATGTATATATATATATATATATATATATATATATCTATGTATGTATCTGCGTATGCATGTATGTATGTATGCACATTCATACACACACACACACACATTAATATGTGTGTACGAATGTGCATACATACACACACACACACACACACACACACATATATATATGTATGTATGTATGTATGTATGCACATACCTACATATATATACATGTGTGTATGTATGTCCATACATATATGCATACATATATATACGTATGTCTGTATGTACATACATATATATATATTTATGAATGAATGTATGTATGTATGTCTGTATGTATGCACATACATACATACATATATATATTTATGAATGTATGTATATATTTATGAATTTATGTATGTATGTATGCACATATATATATATACCTTCCATCGCCATGAGAACCTTCGCAGAGCGAGAGCAATAAAATGATGGTAAATAATGGGGTGCCCACTGGAAAAAACATTAGTCATATGCTTAAATCGGACTCCAAATGAAGATTAATTAGGGTGTAATGTGTTTTGTGTCTGGTGCTAAAGTAAGGAGATTAATATGTAAGAATGATTTTTAGTGGGCACGAAATTGATTTTTTAAGGTGCCAATGTGAATTAGACCCATTGAATTTTGAGCGGATTTGAATGATACAATAGTTTTATTTAAATGTTTTTTTTGAGCAATTTTATAGATAAGTGTTACCAAAGGGGGTAACTCCCATGTACATTTAGTTTTAGCTTTTACAAGCCAAGAACGAGATTACAAACCCAGCTCATTCTATGAGTAGAAAAATTGCTGCGAGGATGTCTCCAATCCTAGTCAACCGTTCCAAGCGGACCTCATTGAGCCAAGCCAAGTCGGATCACATGAAGTTGGAGAAGGCGTCCATGTTGGCGTTTTTGACTCCTGCTCTAAATACTTCCCATGCGTCAATATGGAAATTATCAGTTGCAGCTTGGCGGGCACTTTCGACATCTTCGTCCACATCATCCTCATGGGATTCCACTTCCTCCTCATCATTTTTCGAATCATCGATTGCCATATTCAGTATTACTGGGTCGAAATAGTACTTGAGGAAGCTGACCCAACCCTCTTCACTTAGGTTCAGAATGGCATTGGCTACTGCCTCAGCGTTACCAATTTCTATGAATCTGTTGAGCCGCTCAACCATGACTTCCCTGGCCTCAGTTATGTCCACTAATGCGCATAGTATGAGCTCGTAGAATTGGCCATCGCAATAGTGTTGATCAAGAGACAAAACCGTAGATACTAGGTCAACTACTACATTCCTTATTGCTGGGTTTGGAATGTTAAAAAGCCTTCTGCACTGGGCCATTACTAGCTCCTTAGTGCAATGGCAGTCGACGCCGAACATGAATACCATCCTTCTTTTCTTGGCAAACTTGGAGCTGTTGTGAAGAGGTAGAAATGGAGAACATACTGTCCCTCTATTAATAGCCTTAATCCTATAATGATAAGGATTTCTTGAGAACCGAGCCCGTCGATTCAGGCCATACCAAATCCAATCTAAATCAGTCCTTATGATTTCGCACATGTGAATCCAGTCCTGATTTGAGGTTCACATGGTTTTTGGGATGAGGGATTTGGCATTCTGACTGCTACCATTTCTGCCAAGTAGTTGAGTGAGTTCACATGACAGAGTGCCAAGGTTCTTGTCCCTTGCTAATTTCGTAAGCCGTCACTGTGGGAGCATCGATTATGATACGGCCCAAGGCAGTCCCTGTGCACAAATATGCCACCTAAAGCAGATTCTGCCCCCATAGACCAACGCAGAGTTTGTACCATCCCATATCTTGTTGGAATTATATGTTGTTTTTTACTATTTCTCAATCTATTAATGCCTTGCAATGTTAATAGTGACACATTTAGGTGTTTTTTTTGCTTTGCAATGTATATCAGATATTTTCTGCAATGTATATGTATGTATATGTTTATATGAATACATGCATGTATGCTTGTGTTTCTATGAAGGTTTACATGTATGCTTATGTTTGTATGACTATATGCATGCATACAAACATGCAATAAATCATAGATATATAAGGCTACCCAAATAAACATCAAATCTAAATATAATGCAGAATTCAGTCATATCATCTCTAAAAACCTATGTAAGTGGCAGCTACAAACTCAAATTTGAAACACAACAATCAGATTGAATGCATTCAATTGTCAGATTCAAATTTCTAAATAAGAGGGGCAACAGCCAACGACATTCACAATTAATCTCCCCTAGTAATATCCTCTCCATACTGCAGACCATTCAATGGCATCCTTTGCACATTCCTCATATATCCAAGGTTGATGAGAAACAATGAATATAAGTTGAATAAATATTGGTATATAATTCTATTAACATTTATATGTTTTCACATATATTTATCTATTCCATATGAAATTTATGATATGTTGAACTTGATTAATTATGTGTTGTTGTACATGCATTATTTCAAATGTTGTATGATGTTTGTATGTTACTAGCCTCGGTTGTGACTACCTGTGGTTGTAAATATTTTCTTGCAGGCACGAGAGAACAAGGAGAGGTGGTGCAACAATGTTCAGGTTGGGCAGTTTGCTAAATGTGTTTGTCAACACACCAAATAATTAAAGATTTTTTGTTCAAATGGCTCTATGTTTCAATTATTTTTCTATATTGTTCTATAACTAGTATGTCTTTTGATTTATTTCAATAACTATTGTCCATGTTTGTTTGTTCTATTATATTTGTTTGTTCTGGCAGGCATGTAAAATGGCTAGGAGGTTTTAAAGAACATGTCAAATTGCAAGATTACATTTCAGGTAAAGTCTTTCAAGACTTTACTTTGGCTGTGACCCAGTAGACATAGTGTTCATTTATAATGCTCATTTTTCATATTCATTGTAACCTTACATTTAAAATTTACAATTAGATTGATTTCCAAGTGTAGGTGTTGAAAATTTTATAATTTCAAATATATTAATTTATGGATATGCTGCATATAGATGTATAGATATATGTATGCATATACTTAGTTGTGTATACATACGTACACATATGTATGTATGTATATGTATGAATGTATGTATGTATGTATGTATATACGTACATACATATATATATATACATATATATATACGTACATACATACATATATATTTTTACATATATGTATGCATGTATACATAGCTAGGAAGGTTGTAAAGAGCATGTCAAATTATAAGAGCATGTATACTTTGGTTGTGACCTGGTAGACATTGTGTTCATATATGATGTTCATTTTTCTTATTCATTGTAAAATCCCACTTACAATTTACAATTAGATTGATTTCCACTTACAGTTACAGTTACAATTTATGGATATGCTACATATACATGTATAGTAATATATATATGTATGCATATACTTAGTTGTGTATACATATATATATATATATATATGTATATTTATATTTTCAACAATGTTAGTTAGATGAATACAACAAACACATATCCAACAAAATGATAGATGAATACAACCAACACAAAATCGATTTCGAATCAAAAAAGCATATATCATTAACTTTAAACATGATTAAGACACCATAAACATGATGATTGAAAAGTTGGAAAAAAAACAAGGAGTCTTCAGTCTTACAAAAAAGACACTGGCATACATCAAAGTATATAAGTTGACTACAAACTACCATTCAGTTCTACAAAATTAGACAATAGTATCCTTTGGCTTTCCAATACAACAGACTACTATCCTTTGGCTGTCCAATACAATAGACTAGCATTCGGTTGAACAAAAAACACTCTAGCACACTTTGAGGTCAAAAAGCTGACAACAAAAAATCATAATCAGACATCCACAGATTTGATTAAAAAGTGGCGTGTCCTTGGGGGTCAACTGACTCTGCATCAACTAGAGAAGATGTTAAGGATTGCAGATTGTTTTGTATGGCACTTGCGATACAAGCAAGCAATGCATGATTTGCCTCTGGAGTGAGTTGTAACTATGGAGAGTAGCCTTCAGAAGACTCATTTTGTATGCTACTAAGAGTAGCAAAGGTTGGAGCCAAAATGTTAACCATGTCCCTTAAAATCAAATGTTGACTTGGAAGAGGAGTTGTAGGAGTACTCTTACTTCTGTTCTTTCTGCCTGCTTTTGGTTTTCCTTCAACTGTCGAGCAATCTTTGCTTGCTACCTTTCAAGTTCCTTTTGATGTCACTGCCTCAACTTCTCCTCTGCAATTTTTTTTTTTTTTGTAGCACGCTCCAATCTCTTTGCCTCCCTCTCTACGAGGATTGCTTCTCTTTCTACCTTCTTTTCAGCCATTTGCTCCCTTTTCCTTTGCTGCAATTCTTGGTTTCTTCGTTTCTGTGCCTCTTGTTCATTCAACAAATTGAAGAAATCATTTGATGTCAAAATTTGAGATTGCCTACTAAGGTGTAGGGCCCCATTGCGACTTGTATTAGATGATTGGTGCACCCTTTTCATTGGGAGTTGCAAAAAACTGCTTCTCCTGCCTGTTGGTTGCTGATCATTGACTTCTGTGCATGGCACATAGTCAGCCTCTTCGTCACTTGAGTCATTACCTTCGAGTCCATCCTCATCATCATTTTTAGCCTCCCAATTTCGCCTAGTTGTGAAGTAATGGATGACATCTTCAGGATCAACATCTGGTGGCGATGGCATGGACAACCCTTCATCCACTTGACTAAAATTGAGATGTACCCCTAGGTTTAAAGCTACATCTTGAAATTCAGATGGCAGATTGAGACTCTCTTCATTTTCAACTGTTTCAATTTATGTTGTCTCATTGTTTTCTAGGCAATATCCTTCTTCATTTGTTGGATTTGGGGCTATGCTTGCAGAAAAGGTGTCCACAAACTGTCCAATCTGATCCTCATTCTAACCTGCTATCCTCAAACATGTTTCCACTGCCATGAACTGTGCCTCATCATCAACTGTATCACCCTCTGTTTCTGCTCCCAATGTGGTTCCTTCCTCTTCAACCACGAAAGCTTGGCTTGGCCCCATATCGAAGTCAAGTGCATGTCTATCTAATGGCCAAATTCTCGTTCTTTGAAAACCACTTGCAATGTTATTAGAGGTCAAAGCTTGTGCAAAAGCTTTGCTGGCAAGTGTTGCCAACTCTACCCTTCCAATGTCAAGATGAGGATTTTCAGAGAGCCATATACTCCTTTGTTGTTTGAAGTAGTTCTTAAATGGTGAGAACACACTAACATCAAGGGGCTGCAATTTGTGGCTACAATGTGCTAGAAGTGTGAGCGGATCTATTCCCATACTCTTTGCTTCTTCAATCGTTTTGAATGCAACATGGCTGTCATGACCATCAAATATGAGAAGTTGTCTGTTGGATGGTGAGACCCCTCTTGGGACATTTCTTGCAAAGTGTTTTAACCATTCCACAAATAATGCTTTGGTCATCCAAGCATGCTCTTGGATTGCCATGCATGCCCTTGGCTCACAGTTAACAATATAGTTTTTAATGTTCCTTTTGGACTTGAACAAATAGTAACCAGGTATAGCTTGACCTGCTACACTAACACAAGCTAGAACAATGATCCATTCTCTGTTTTAGCAATTAATTGTGGAACACATTTCATCCCTATTTTTGCAATAACTCTCATTGCACAGTTTTTGCTAGCCTGCACACCTGTTTCATCATAGTTCCATATTTTGTTGGGCCCATAATTATGTTTGTTGTACAACTCCTCCAAGTTATCATAGAATGAAGAAACTATTTCTGGGTGTAGCATTATAGCTCGATTTGTGTCCACTCCTTCGGGTGTTCGAATTGTTAGATCGGGATGCCTTTGACGAAAGCCAACCCACCATGACCTCCCTGGTATCCCATTTGTGAATGGGTTAGGCCTTACTCCAACCATTTGGGCCATCGTTGACTTAAGCTGTGACGCTCGAAGGCTATGGCCAATATTAACCATATCTTTACACCACTGCACAATTTTAGCTTCTTCTTCGTGAGTTAGGATTGTTCGGGGCCCCTTTTTTTGTGGATGTCACACCATTGAGTCATGCCCGCAAACTGCTAGGCGGGATTCCCCATTTGATCACTGAACCTCTGATTGACATTCGCTTGCCCTCAACATCTATAATGGCTTTTTCCACGTCATCCATAGACCAAGTTTTCATGCTCAAATCTGGGGTTGTCACATGGTCAGTAGGTGGCAGTTCCATTTCTACCTCAGTATTATGAACAACAGGTTCAAAACCATCATTTTCATTGGTCTGTTGTGCATTTTCAAAAATAACTTCCTCGTTCATGTTCACTGTTGTCTCTTCATCAACAACATCTGGAACATTGAATATCACTCCACGAAG
Source organism: Sequoiadendron giganteum (assembly GCA_007115665.2). Classification (NCBI taxonomy): domain Eukaryota; kingdom Viridiplantae; phylum Streptophyta; class Pinopsida; order Cupressales; family Cupressaceae; genus Sequoiadendron; species Sequoiadendron giganteum. The sequence continues at coordinate 374,903,005 of CM021110.1, forward strand.
TACTCTAATCGAGCGGCTCCGAGACGGTCTTTTCCTCTTTTGCCCTGGTGCCATGATTGCCAGTGATCCTGTACATTGTAAGCCATAAAGAGTCAGAAAACTGTGATCCTGGACATATAATTAGACTAATATACAGTGAAAAATAGAAAACAGTGCTAAATGTGTCACTATTAATATTTAAATAAAACTATTATATCATTCAAATCCGCTCAAAAGCCAATAGGTCTAATTCATGTTGGCACCTTAAAAATTCATTTTCGTGCCTATTAAAAATCACTCCTACATATTAATCTCCTTACTTTAGCAGCAGACACCAAACACATTACACCCTAATTAATCTTCATTTGGGGTCCGATTTAAGCATATGACTAATGTTTTTTTGGGTGGGTACCCCATTCTTTTCCATCAATGTTCAAAGCACATTGTACATAAAATGAAAGAAGTGTTGTATTCAACAACAATAGGATATTAATTTTAACAGAGGTAGATCAATTACACACTTGGGTTTTCAGAAATGTGCACAAGAAATTAACCAAGGGTTTCATAATAATAATTCCTCACTTGTAGGAATTGAAAAGTGCCTTTTCAGAAAGATGTGGAATATTCCAAGCAAGGGTTTCATGAGATTAATTTGCAGACATGTGGTCAAACCCATGAAATTCCTCATCATTTGTGAAGACAATATTATGAGACAGTCGACTTTACCAGGTGGTATTTAATCATTTAACCCCAAATAAACCCGTATTTGGAAAAACAAAGCAAGGGTTTTCACAAAAATGGTGTATACTAAATGGGTTTGCCGATTTATGGTCGTATTCACATGGATTTTTTATAAAAAGGTCGATGCAGACCATTAATCATTTTGTGCAGACATGTGCTCAAACCCATGAAATTCCCCTATCATTTCTGCAGACAAAATCATGATACAAACAGGGAGAGGAAATTATTTAACCCCAAAAAGATCCTTGTGTAAAACACCAACATATATATATATATATATATATACATGCATACATACATACATACATACATACACTTTGAAAGGAGAATGATGTTTGTTGTTACCTCACACCATAGGCAAACAATTTTATATATACATACATGCATACATACATACATATATGTATACATATCTATATATATATATATATATGTATGTATGTGCATGCATACGTACATGCAATGTGGGAGAAAAAATAGCACCATGTCTCAACAAAATCAAATAGCACATGGTGAAAATGTGTGTAAGAGGAATGATATATTTCATAAACAAGCAGTAATAATTTTTCAATCATCGAATAAACCCTTCACGGGTCATGAAAGATGCAAAAGAAAATGATTAACCAGTACCATTGTTTGCATTTCCAAATGATAGTTAAAGGAAACAGACATATATATCAATCTGTTCAATGAACAAGAGACAACAGACACATAATTTGTAAATGAATGTATAAAACATTGCACAAATTCATTTACAATTTGAAAGACACTGCTTAATGTGTGTTTTATAGGTATAACATTGTACACATTCCTTTACAAATTCAATAAGATGCAGAAGAAAATGATTTACCAGTACCATTGTTTGCATTGCCAAAGGATAGGCAAAGGATACACACATATATATCAATTTGCTGAATGAACAAGAGACACAGAATGTAAAATGACAAATGTTAGACTGTTGTATTGGATAGCCAAAGGAAACGTATTCAAATGGTAGTCTGTTGTATTGGACAACCAAAGGAAACATAGTAAACGATATAAAAGAATTGATGCAAAACTTAAGAGAATTCATTTTGCAGATCTTGTAAAGACAACAAAAAAATCCTTCATTTACTTATAAAGTAAAGTAAAAAGATAGTGCATAAATATAAATGTTAAATGCACAGTTGATGAAAGTAAGAAGACACTGCATAAATATAAATGTTAAATGCACAGTTCATGAAAATAACTTTAAGTAGAATGTATAAAATACCAACCTGAAATTGTAGAGGAATGTGCAGAGGATGTCTGTCGATGCTCTGAATTCTACAGAGACACTGGTTGCTTTCCCCCTCTTATTTAAGAATTCGAATGTGGCAATTGAATGCATTCAATTTTAGTTGTTGAGTTTGAAATTTGAATTTGTTTGAACATTTGAATTTGTACATGCCAGTTATGTAGGTTTTTAGAGATGATATGAGTGAATTCTGCATTATATTTGGATTTGATGTTTATTTGGGGAGCCTTACACCTGTATTTAATTGTGCAGGTACCTACAAAAAATAAAGTAAATACATATATCTGCCAAGGAGTGTGTGGAAGACTGTGCATTTGAAATCCCATAGAGTTAATAGGAGATTGTGATAATGTCATGTAAAGCACCATTAAGTGTGCATGTGTAGTTGTAAATATAAAAAATAATGAAGGATAAAATTTTGCAAGTGGAAGTATTTGTAACAGTACATGTTTTAAATTAAATTGTAAATGAGCCTTTTTATGTGCAAGTTAACTTTTTTTATAAATGCAAAAGCATGTTTAGTTGTCTATTATGATTGGTGAGTTACTCATTGTGTTATGAGCAACTATTGGTGTTGTTGTAATCTTTTATTTGTTCAAATAAAGTTTTGTATTGGGACAAAGTTAAATTTTTTTTTGGAGGGTGGAGTGAGCACGGAGGTGGCGGTTATTCAATAGGAGACGGTAACTGAGGTCTTCTCCCCTACCTTATAATTACTCTACATAAAGCTATTCCTATAGGTCACCATGCTCCATATAAAATATAACACTTCACTTCCCATAGCACCTATTCTAAGTGTTGTCACATCTTTCATAGACTTGGACAAAATCCTATACAAAGCATGATCAGCACAACAAACTCTCTCAACCCAAAATTTGTCATGCCTACCTTTAGCTCGAAGCACACACGTTGCCATCTCAACCAAAGCCCTATTCTTCTACTACACCAGCATCACCACTTTAATGCATCACACAAAAAATAGCAAGATATTGTTGGAGGCTCTTACGCATCCAAAAACACAATATACTCGATACATCGAAAGGACCACAAATGATGTGATCTGATTTCAAGATTGATGAGTGTGGCATAACCTTTTATTTATACACTTTTCCCAAAATGGCAACTCCAATACTAAGCCCAATGGTAAATGACAATAATGATAACTCAATGAGCCCAAGATAAGAGTATGATGATTTTCGTAACTCGAACATTGAAATTCCTATAGAAAGTAATAAAAGAACTGCACATTAAAAAATCCAAATCAAATACCTTTTTGATTTTCTTTGTATAGAGTGTTTTCTATAGTGGTTAGAAATCCAACATAATGTCCAATTAATTTTGTCATAATAAGCATTAAAATGTATTTAAAATTATAAAAGCTTCAGTTAATTATTAATTGGAGTTCTATAACAGGCACCAACAGTCTAATGCATTGACAATCTCAAATGATATACTTTCACTCACTCAACTGCTTCTAGCATCCATATAATCACAAGCAGCCTATTGATTTTCGCTTCCAATTCTAGATCTACAATAATAAATCTAGAACCATTCTGATAGGGTTCACTGAAAATAATCTATAAAAAAAAGATTGTTTTAAGGTGTAAACTCCAACAACTTGCAATCCCTCCAATATGCTTTTATTTGTATATAAATGCAACGCAGATCTTAAATAAACTTCCAATTTATAAAGGGTGGGCAATTGCAATCCACTTTGTGGGCATATGCTTTATAATGCCCGTATCTGGATTGTATATTGAGAACAAATTCGAGGTAATCTAAAGATGACGATAATTTGATCTAAAAAGTATCTTCACATTTGTGGTTTGTCTGACAATTCTAAGGTTTGAGCTCCCATGTTTTGTTAAATCTGATTAAATCGTCTCTTAAACCTTGTAAAGGATTGTTGGAGGTAACTGGGATCCATAAATCTTTAGCCTACATATCATTTGTGAATTAATACATTATATATAGTTTTGCTAAAACCTATTATTTATTCTGTGCAACCATCTGTGGACATTGCATATTACCTTCAGATATATCCTAAGGATCTCCCAGCCACCCTGCATTTCTATCCTCATATACAAACAAGAAACTGAACGAAAAGGTTCTCAATACATAAGAATTTCAATAAATGTTTTTGTGGCATTTCCAACCCTAATGAATACTGTTTCCCCAATTTGAATATTTTTGTTGTTGCCCATTTTAGCTAACTTGAGCATTGAAAATCTTTGATACCATGGTAAATGTAGCATGATTCTATTTTCATCACCTATCCTCTTAAGGATTGTCTTTATTTCAGAAATGCTAATCCAAAGATCTTCATGACGTGGCTAAATTGATGTTGCTTTTATGTAGTCTTGTCCATGTGTTTCAGTATTTCCCAGCACCATAAGAACAAAAATTGCAGCAGTGTTGCTTCTTCAGTGTAGGAACCATCGCTTAGTCTTGGTCCACTAAGTAAGGTTGCTGATGAGCCAGCACCAAATTCAGCAAATTTGGATGTCCATATACATCAGCTAAATTTTCGTGCATGTTGATCAGCTATATGATTAACGCTTTGTATTTCTGCTTCAGTTATTCCTGTAATGTAGACTTGCATGTACTTTATAAACCTATAAAATTCTCTCTTCCTTATTATTCCGTACTTACAAAATTTTCTGGCAAGCAAGTTGTGTGCTGAAGATATCTGCTAGAGGATGGGGAATTTATCATCCCCAACTCTCAAGCGCTATTAAAGTTTGCTTTCCAGGCTACTCCCTCTTCTTCATAGCGTGTGTTCAATTTGTAACCTTAATTGATATTTGAAGTCTAAATTTCTCACTCTCAGCACATAAATATCTAACAATTGCATATTTGCAGTAAAGACTAAACAGATGAAATAGAAAAACTGAGCTGGTCAACAAAGAAACATTCAGTTATTTTGCTTTGCCAGCTACCTTCAGACATCAGATCGTGATACAAAAATATTGGAACTTACATTTTATGAACCACCTCATCTACCACTGGTTTTCCTTCTGGAAATGGCGTCGGGACAAAATATGCCTTAAATATCTAAGTTATCATGTATTTATGTAGACTCTAAATCAACCATTGAGTCTTGGCAAAATTCAAGCCATCAAAGATCCTATGTGGAACTTTTTAAAGCAAAAGAAGAGACATTGTGGAAGCTCAAATAAGTTGTGAAGAATGGAACACATATAGCCGTCTATTTATCACTAAGAATTCTTTGTAACTTTCTCTGAATTTTGTGACTGATGTACACTTGCATCACTCTCGTTTGCTGCTTCCTCTTGCAATTTCTTAGACCAGTATTCCTCCAGTGGTGGTCCAAATATGCTTTTGCCAGAAAGTACTCCAATCCTGTACAAGCATTCAAACAAGATAACAAATAAGAGGGAATCATAGAAAGACAATCAGTTCTATACATGGAATTGTTAAGAAATAAAAGGACTAAGTTGAGATGGCCTAAGAAGAGAAGAACGCAGACGAAAGAAAGACCTTATGATGACAGCTAAAATGATGTAATAATTGCAAAACAGGATCCAACTTAAGGTCCAATAGTTGGTTAAATAAATATGAAAGAAGTGAAATGGAATAGAAACTGACAGTTTGTTTTAATATCTAGATACGATTTCTGAGGCCAGTTGTTTAAGGCTTAATCTTGTTTACAAAAATAAATCGTAGGATAGGGAGTAATAGTTGCAAACCATTATATCATATATATAATGATGTAAAGCAAGATGAGCCAGTGTCCTGTTCGAAAGGATTGAACTGGTGTAATGTATGAATCTTCCAAGAACATTCCGTACAGGGATAATGAAGAGCATGCAAAATTTTATCAGGGAACAGATGCTGACGTCTTGAGGCTTCTAATTTCTCAAGTGCATGGTTGAGATAATTTCAGAAGTCCATGACATCTGAAATATCTAACAATGAGTAGATAGGAGAACATAAAATGATTCTCTCAACACAGTCAAGAGGACTGATTTAAAATGTAGACTGCTAAAATTGACCATTTAATACCATCCATAATTCTTCTTTTTCAACCCACATCACTATATTACTGATTAATTAAATAATTCTTATTATTTAATTAATTAGGATAATTTTCTCCACTCAGTCAAAATAAATAAATATTTCTACATCAATAAATAAACCAAAAATTCACCTGGTCAGATGACCAACTAGTAAATAAAAGTCAGTCGTCTCAATCAATCTCCACTATCTATTTCCATACTACATCTTCAGATCTTGACCATTCATCCTTTGTGTTGCTCTAGAAGCTAGCTTGCCCTAGGATAGATAGCCTAATCAATCTCAACCCTCAATTTCGATCAAATCTCAACCCTTCATTTTTTCATCAACACATCTATAAATAAACCCTCATCCTCAATCAAATCATAGAGCTAAGATTTGCAAATACACGCTACTAAAATGCTAAAGGATCTTCATCCAGATCCATCAAATCGACATCAACATAGGTGCATATCACTTGGGATCTTGCACAACACATACACAACCACATCTAAGAGCAAATTCATTCAACAAGAAGGTATAATGTTTCGTTTTCTTTGAACATTTCTTTTGCTTTTGCCTTCTTAGCTCAATTTGAGATATTCTTGAGTTTGGAGTAAGGATTTTCTAATTTGCATGTGTTTCCCTCTTGTTTTATTCCACATTTAAGGTATACATAGAAAATCTAATTTAAAGCCAAAAATTCTAGAGTAGAAATTCAAATAAGAAAATATATTGTTTATAGGAAGATAATAAATTCCCAGCTATATTACCAGAAACGAGAAATGGGAAACATAATGGAAATGGAAATGGATATATATATATTACATCATATATAGAGATGTTTATCTGTTTCTTTTCACTTATTTTATGAGAAATGCAGAACCCATCAAGTATATCATTTTCCCCATTATGAAGCCACCCTTGTTTTTTCTCTATATGAAAGGTCCATAGCAGAAGAACCAGAAGCACCTGTGTGTCTTATCATCCATGGAGGCTACGATAAAAGTATTTTGATGAAGACAACATAAGCGATGAAAACAGTTAGCACTTGAGTTTGCCTGCCTAATTCTTCACCATCACATATAGTTCCTCTGCATATATCATTCTGAATTCCTTCACAAATCCTATTTCCTTTAAAAAATGGCCTATCAGTTCTTTTAAGGCAAAAATATTAAACAGGGAAATGCCAACTCACCCAATGCTCCTCACTCTGCTGCCGACTGTGTTGAATAAATTGTGGGCAGCATACTCATAAAATGTCATTATAATTAGGGGCTTTCATTAATTCTCCCATTAACCTTTTATGGAAAAAAATGGACTCCCCATTGACAAGGGCTGTTTGTTGTTGCCAATGAGCTGCAAGGTTAAAAACATGAAATGTAGCATATTCATCACATTTCTGGTAACCTAGATTCCCGGTCAATGTAGTAAAATCTCCTTCTACCTATGACTGCAGATTCAGTAGGCTGTGTCTTGATAATAAACAAAAAACACAACATGAGAACCTAAACCTTCACCAATGATGCTGGAGGAACCTTTATTGTGATTTTCAAGGATTTGTGAGAGTGACATAGACATGAAATTTCAACATCTTTCAAGATTTTGGTTGCCTCAAGTCCCTGGATGGCTACATTCTTTGCTGCGAGAGCTCTCCAACTGGAATTATGAGAAGATGACTTCAAATTGTGTGTCATTTTTGCATCTCAATGAAATCCCAGTCCTCCTGGAGAAAAGACCGTGTAAAGAGATTTTTTATTAATATTCAATCACTACCAGTAGTACTTGTTTGTTGAGAATTGAGATATGGAGTACATTAGTTTGGAGAGTCTGTGTGTAGATGGGCATTGTCTATTAGAAGTAAATAATCTCTTTTTCCTTTTCTTTTGGAAATAGCCATATGTTCTGCTTTATAAATAATGTATTTTTTTTTTTCATTTTGCAGATGCAACAACTACATGCACAAGTTGGAGTAGTTGACAAAGTAGATGGGTAGGTTCTTATGGAGGTTAGTTTTGTTTATAGCTATATTGATGGCTGAGATTAATGTTTAATATGTTATCATGTTGATGCAGATCTGCTATTTTTGAAATGGGGAATACTAAAGTCATGGCAGTGGTATATGGGCCTCATTAGGTGATGACATGAAATGACAATCTCACTCCTTATTTCTAAGTTGAAAAATGAAAGATAGTAAAGGATAATTTTAAGTTTGAGAAACTGTCTTATTTCTTGGGCACTATAAATTTTATTTATCTGCTCTGTGAAAATATCTACTCTCCAACCAACAATCAATCAGAATAATTGGATTGACTGACTGAATTGAATAATGAGCCATTTTGTCCTTTCAGTGATGCAACTGTGAAGATTAACACAAGTAGATAATCTCCCAATTTCTGTTGTCTTTATAGGCCAGAGAAAAAGTTGTACATCAATGCTTGTGAAAGTCGGAGAATCATTTACTTGTTCATTTGTTCCAAAACTAAAGATTAACTTTTTTAGCCTTTGAAGCTTCCCCTAGTTTCAATCTTGTCATGGCTCTTAATTTAGGTATTTCTACCAGAAAACTATTCTTTTACTAAAAAATATCCAAATATTTATTTCTTTTCAGTTCAATCTACAGCAATATGGAATAGATAGTAAATGAAATTCACGGTTGAAATACACGTCCAAATGAACTATTAATTACAAATATGATATAACTAATAACCTTCTAAGTAAAGAGGATAAGAATCAAGAAAATCGGATTTTAGTCATTTGTGGACATTAACATGTGGATTTTCTTTATATAGTTTTTAACTTTTTGATAATGGAGAGTAGAAGCATTACAGGGGTTTGTGGTGGAAAGCATGGAAGTAAAGCCGCAGATGAACATGATAGTAGAAAAGCTGTAACAGGTAAAGGGGATGCACTGTCAGTGGAGGATGATGATAATCCTGATCAGTTTTGGAGGTTTTCAGCAGTGCAACACGGATAGATTAGTCAATCTGGTGCTGAGTATTCTGCTGGTTTGCATTTTCTTGGTGAGTCATTTCTGTTGCAGCAGGAGGTTCAGCCTTCAGATCGGTTGATTTAGGGTGAATGTAAGAACTCAAAGAACCCCGTGCACTCTTGCAGTGCTTTTTGTTTGTCAAAATTTTTGAAGGTGTTGAGCAATGCCGCCCTAGTCTTGGTCAAAGTGTCTGACATTGAGGATAGAGGTTTGTAAGATCAGTGTGGATGCTTTCAATCTCATTGTTGTTGTTTCCTCTGAGGATTGTTGTTTAGGAGGTGCAACTAAGATTTATTTGGAGCATGGAAGTCAGGGTTTCTGCTCCCTTCTCTGGGGGACATCCCCCTCATTGTGGCAGCTAATCCTTTTGATCTGATTTTCCTAGAGGATCATGTCGCTGAGGTTTTGTCAATGCATGGAGATAAATCTCTAATCTGCAAATTTCTCAGCAGAAATCTGATCTTTGCTGAGATTTCTACGTGGATGGAATCATCTTGGCCAAATATAGAGATGCCCTCTACATATTTTCTCTCGAGGGATTTCTTTCTTCTTCATTTCCATTCAGCCACTAAGAGAGATTTTATTTGGAGCCAAGAACCATAGTTCTTTGGGAGATCTGATTTGTTCTTGTATCCCTAGTAGCCCTTCTTTGATCTTCTTCAGGTTTTGTTTTTTAGGCTTCCTGTTTGGATTCACTTCTATAATCTCCCTCTAATCTGTAGATCAGAGAAGATGATCCAGCAAAGAAGATTGGGGAATTTGTTAAAATTGATCTTTGTATGGATGGTTCCTATAGCAGCTATGCCAGGGTGTGTGTTTTTGTGGATATATCTTGCCCTGTTACTCAGTCCCTTTAGATTCAGTCTTTGCTTGGATCTTGGTTGCAGTTTGCAGATTTTGAGGGTTTTTCCTTTTAAATATGTTCATTGCAACCAGATTGGGCATAAGAGATCGAAGTGTTGTTCTTTGCAGTGGTCTCAACAGAGCTCGGTCACGCTGTAGAAATGACTGACTAAAAAAGGTTCACCCGATGAGCACTTTGTCTAGAGGAACCATAGTTGCTTCCTGGCCAGTCAGCACATTGCTTTTTCTAATTTGCCTTCTGTGGATCATGCAATTTGAATGGAGGAATTCCCCTCAAAAGATGCTGGATCAGAGCAGAGATCGGAGGCTTTGTTGGAAAAGTAGAAGGTTTAAGAGGACGAGGAAGATTGATGTTGGAATAGGGAGAAGCATTGTTTTCATCAGGAGTTCCCCTTGTAGCAGGTTGCACTGGAATGCCTGGGCATTGTTTCCTCTATGAGGCTGCAGACTGTGAGTAAACCCAAGAAGCACAGAGGGCAAAGGTCAGAAGCTGAAAAAAATAAGCTGGAAGCTCAGGACAGTGATTGGTGAAGGCTTTCAGTGAATGATGGAGAGTCTCCTTTCTCAATGGAGTAGGAGGTTGGTTTCTGCTTAAGCCTGAGGCTACTTCTTTAAGGTAGCTTTTAAGGGTTTTCTGCTTTAGTCTTCTTCATGTTCTCTATGCTTGATGGTTTCTGTTTTAGTTATCTGTGTTGATTTATTTGGGTATGATGTCATTTCTGGATTGGTTGGTTTTCTTCAGATAGTGATATTTGTACTCTTACGAAGATAAAAAAAAAATCTTGGTTTTCTATGGTGTAATCACATTTCTTTTGTTATGGGTGAGGACCCCAATTGATCTCTCTCTAATTGTAATAAAATTAATTCAGTAATTAATGAATTTAAAAAATAAAAAATGAAAAACTTCTAAAGTGTAGTTTTGGAGTGAATATGATCCAAAAGTAAATACAAGCACTGATACCACCTAGCCAAAGAGCACCAGAAAAGTCCTCTACAATTTGCATAGTATTGAACCTCATCCATTCTACACCTACACAAATCTTACCACAAAATTGATAGATAAGAGGACTAAATCATGTATATTACTCCGTGCTTGCATAAAATTTCATGCTTACAAGATTGAATGATAAAGGGACTAATCCCTTTTTATGATTCTAAAATTATGAAAAATTCAAAAAACTCACCAACAGATTGAACAAGATGGGGATTATATCACAATTTTTGTTCTACAGTTACATAGTATCTCACAAACAATATTGGACAAGAAAGGGTCTCAATCATGTATGTCATTCTACAATTAGAAATTTTACTAAAAGATAAAACGATAATGAGCATAATTCACATTTATCATTTTACACTTACTCATAATCTCACCACAAGATTGAATGATAAAGAGACTAAATCATACCTGTTATTCTATGTTTAGTGTTTACATTGAATTTCACCACATGATTGGTCAATGAAGGGGCTAAATCACATTTATCATTATACACTTACATAGACACTCACCACAAGATTGAATGATAAAGGGACTTAGTTGATGAAAGGGCCATATCACATTTATCATTATACACTTACATAGATGCTCGCCACAAGATTGAAGGAATAAAGGGACTTAATCACATCTATCATTCTTCACTTATTCAAAATCTAACCACAAGCCTAAACAATAAAGGGACTTAATCATGTCTATCACTCTTCATTTATGCAATATCTCACCACATGCCTATATGATAACAGATAAGGGGATTAAACCACATTTATTATTTACATTCACCACAAGATTGATCAATAAGGGACTTGATCAAGTCTCTCAACCAACATTTATACAAAATCTCAATACAAGATAGAAGGATGAAGCAAGTAAATCACATTTATCACCCTAGATGTGCACAAAATCTCACTACACGAAAGAACATAAAGCTTAAAGCACATCTATCAGTAAACGCTTACAAAGAATCTTACCACAAGATGAAAGGATAAAGATAGCAAATCATATCCATTATATTGCACTGACTGAAAATCTTACTCAAACAATGAACAACAAAGAGACTAAATTGTGTCTATCATTCAACATTTGCACAAAAATTCACCTCAACGTTGAACTATAATGGGACTAAATCACATTTATCAGTCTACACTTACACAAATTACCACAAAATTGAGCAATAAAGTGAATAGGTCACATCTATCATCCTGAAATTATAAAGAATCTCACCATAAGATTGAATAATAAAGGGGCTAAATAATGTTTATCATTCTTCACATGCACAAAATTTCAACACAAGATTGCATGATAAAGGGACTTAAATGCATTTACCATTCTACTCTATCAAAAAAAAACTTACCACATAATTGAACAATGAAGGTAATAAACCACATCTATTGTCCTTCACTTAGAGAGAATCTCACAACAAGATTGAAGGAGAAGGGTACTAAATCATGTCTATCATCCTACACCAACAAAATCTCACTACGAGATTGAACAATAAAGGAACCATATTAAGCTTATTGTTCTACACAAAATCTTAGTACAAGATTAAATAATAAAGTAAAATTTACATTGAAATGTTTTTCCTGGATCAACTATGTAGTTTTATTAGGTTCCAACATTTTGGGCAACATTATTAGACCCTATGTCACAAGGTTCATGTTCATGTTTGGGTTCAACAAAGATAAATTTGGATTAAGTTCAGAAAAGATAAAATTCGAATAAAAAAAATCTTGATTAATTTTGCCTAATATAAATTTGATTTTTTTTAAAAATATAAGTAATAAATCCACAAATTTGTCAAAATAGGTGAGCATTGATAAATATATTTGAAATCTTTATAAAAAGATGCCACATTTACAAACCATGATCAATTTATCAAAATTAAGCCAGAAGAGAAATGAAATCATGATCGCGAAGATGTTTTCTTTGTCAAAAAGTGACAATCAAGAGTCAAGACTCTAAAACTTCAAAAACGTTCCAAGTCATCAAGAGCACTTGGTTAAGTTGAAATAGTATCATCATCACTAGATAATTTGTCATCAGAAAAGTCACGTTCATTTGCAATTGCTGTCTTCTGAAATGTGTTGTAGTTGTGAAGAAGATGTGGAGTCTTTTAATGATTTGTTCATACATAATTGTAAATTATTACGAACATAAACAAGATCTCCCAACTCTCTAGACAGCGACTTGTTCCTCTTTGTAGAATGAATGTGGTCAAAACAATTCAAATTCCTCTCACAAATTGATGAATTTGTTCCCTGACTAAATATTCGAATAGCAAAGCGTTGTAGTTCAGGGGTTTGTGCTCCATAAAATGTCCACCATCTATCCCCAAGCACATCAACTTATGACAAGTCATATTTGGCTGCAGACATTCCAAACATCCCTACTGCTGACTTGTATTTCTGACACTGATCTCTAATTAGACTTGCAGCTATTGGATTTGGTTCAAACCTCTCAATAGCTTCATTAAGCCCTGCCATAACTTCACAATCATTTTGTCTATCAATTTGTAATAGCTTAGGCTCCAAATAACAAGCTGCTGCATGTAAAGGTGTCTGCATCATTTTCAATCTGGAATCAATGATATCCCATATCTCCATGTAGTTTGTTTCCACATTATTGAGTGTTTTTCTAACAACTTGCTTACAACAGTCAATACTATCATAAAGCATGCTGAGACAAGGGGTGTCATCATCAACCATATGAAGCACATCCATAATTGGTTCACATACATCTAAAACCTTTGTTGCACTTTCCCAAAAAATGCTACTTAAAATTATTTCCTCTATGATCTTCCCCTTAGGACCTTTAGAAAGAACAGAATTCTCCCACTCATTAGAACAAATAACAAATCTTAAAGCTGTTTTCTCTTCAACCAGTCTTTTTAAAGTGATATAAAATGAAACAAATCTTGTTTCACAAGTCTTCAACAACTTCCTAGATGCATGTTTCCTATAAAGATTCAATGTGAGATGGTGATTCCTTATAAAATTTGCAATTGCTCTCCCTTTATTAATCGTTTCATGTACCCATGGAAATTTAGCCAAATCATGAAACAACAAATCCAAACAATGGGCTGCACATGGGCTCCAATATATTTGTGGATACTTCCTCATTATTAGCTTCCTGGCTTCCGCACAATTTGTTGGACTATCAGTTACCACTTGAACCACATTTTCAACCCCTGCTTCAAGAATGGCATCCTCTAATATTTTAAAAATATACTCTGAAGTTTTCTTATGGTTCATGGTGTCAATCACCTTCAAGCACACAACACCTCTAGGACAAGCTACCAAAACATTAATTAATGGTTTATGACATATATCTGACCATCCATCACACAATATAGTGCAACCTGTTGCCCTCCAAGAGGCTTTGACCTCAGCTAATTTCTCAATTACCCTGTCTTTTGACCTTTGCAAAAGTGTTGTTCTGAAAGCCTTTGAAGAGGGAGGTGTGTAACCTTTGCCAAACTCTGCAACTTTTTGAATTGCATTTTAAAAATGTGGATCTTGAGCTACATTGAATGGAATAGCACTTGCATAAAACAAATCAGCTAATGCATCATCCACATCATGTTTTTCTACTGGTTTCGAAAAGTTGTTCAATGTGTCCTTGAGCATACGGGAAGAGGAAGACGCAAAAGATGTCGTGAATCTAGACACATCTTCATCAATTCTCTGTTTCTTTTGTGTTGATTTCATCCTTCCTACAATAAAAAAGGATTAATCTTTCTCTAGAGTAGCTCTAATATTTGGACTCACTTTGTCACATGCAATAACAACAACTCCTCGATCCACTGAAATGCCAAGTCATCCATTACCCTTGTTAAACTTCCAATAAAAAGACGTTGAAATAAGTTACATTAGAGATTGATACATAAAATCACAACTTTAATCCATACATAATGCAAAATCACAAATTTATACCTTATGCAAAATTACATTTAAGATTGAATTACTAAAGAAATAAAATCACAACTTCAATGTATACTCATGCAAAATTTCACAACAAGGCTGAACGAAACCGATCGGGAGATCAAATCAAGATTATTGTTCTACACTTACACGGACTCTCACCACAAGATTGAACAATAAAGGAACTATATCAAGCCTGTCATTTTAAACTTACACTGAATCTAACACAAGATTGAATTAAAAAAAAACTAAGTTATATCTTTCATACTTCACTTCAACATAATCAAGATAAAGAACCTAAATCATATCTATTATCCTACCATTGCACAGAATCACACCTATCATTAATCATGTACAACATATCTGTCCATACAAATCAATAAAGGGCAGTTTTATCAAGTGACCCTCAGTCTTTTGGTGAAATTGAATACTTCTCCAAAAACACTTCAATTGAGATCATTTCAATAGGATGAATCTGATATTATAAAATATAATCGGTTCTTAAAATTTCAAACTCGAGCCAATAAAATTTACAGCAAGCAATGGCTTACTGAAAACGGAAATCAGATTTTTATTTTTTAAACAACGGGGAATTCCTATGAGCTTCATTTCGGAGAGAAGCCAGGAAAAAATAGACGTATACTTTTCTCAATTTCCGCCTAGGGTACGCATTTGATTCATACGCATTAAATATATCATACCATTTAGAAGAAATTTTTATTTGATATGCATATAAAATACACCTAACAAGTACTGATAAACCTTTTAAAGAGGACTGTGACTTACACAACTGCCCCTGCGACCATTGGAAAGGATAGCCAGCTTCTCCTCCTGCTCCACATCCTTGCCCAAACAAAGCCTAAACTCTGTATTGTTTATTTTTTCAGCTTTAATTCATATTATTAAAACAAAATAAAAAATAAAACCCTCATACTAGGGTTTAATGTTCATTTATTTGAAGGGCTTGTTAAGCATTGTAAGTGAAAATAAACCATTTCCAAACATCTCTACCATAATAACAGTAAGCATAAATAAATCTTAGACTAATTAGAGGTGGCATAAATAATTTAATAAATATAAAAAAATTGATAAGTAGGAGGTTTCTTCCACAACGTGTCAAATTATGATATTGTTATAAGGATTCAACCGTGTAGTTTTCGAGTCAAACTCATTGACCCATATTATCTCAGACAATTTTATAGTTCAATTTAAGTATCATAAATTCAACTTTGATTAGTAAAAATTTGATATTATTTGCAAATTTGATATTTCTATTGTATAAGATCGATGTGACAAAACATGCACCTAAAAAACATTTTTATCTTTGTCTTTCAAATAGTTGAACTTGTGAAGGTGGTGTCTAAGAACATTGCTTAGGAGTTTATTGACTTGAGAGATGATCATATTCTCTTAGGTCAAACCCCTTTGGCAAGTTGGATTAACAATGATGAGTGATATCAAAGACAACATTCACCAACATTTAGATGGCCTATATGGTAATGATGTGAATCTGATTCTATATTCCTTAAGATATTGAAGTATCTCTAATTATCCTTCCATGTGAAATGAAGTAGGGTTAGGGTACCCGCAAGAAAATGGGTCCACAAAGAGAGGAAGTTTCGAGCAAAAGAATTTTTTTGACAAGAACAGATATCCATTTAAATAAGCAAGAACCCATTTAGCAATGGAATCTCGAGCCTAAAATCAGAATGGGTACCCATCATGCTTTGAGATCTCGTTCCAAAATGGGTAACCCGTTATGGAACAAGTAACCATTTAGTAACGGGTACGCTATTTTTTTTTAAATGACTGTCAAGTCATTTATTTCCCAACTCCTATGACTCAACAACGACCAAGGCAAAATGGGTACCCGTTTTTGAAGCCATTTACATTGCCAAGCAATGCCTTCTACCTCCTCTCATCAACATTGCAAGTTTTAGCAACCTCCAAGTTAGGATTTCAAGATTTTTGTGTTTTTTTGCTATATATATTTAATGTTTATAGTTAGAAATTAGGGTTTATATTTTGGCTAAATATTTAACATTTATAGTTTGAAATTAGGGTTTATATTTTAGGTTATTGTATTCTCCATTCTTAGGATGAATTTTATAGCTCCTAAGAATTTCATATTGATCATTTCTTTCAAAAATATGTAAAGTTTACTAGAACTTGACTAGACCTAGGTTACAACCTCTAGTTCATAAATTGAGTTGTTCTCAATTTTACTAATCAATATTCAACCTATATCACACTAACTTGATACCTTGAACTAGATATGTTTTCAACTAGTTGCAACTTTGTATGGGCATGTAGACAAATATAAATTTTACAAGTGTATCTTACATCTAGCCATTTGAACCATTGACAAAAAAAATCAGCTTAGTTTAATAATAGATAAATACTCAAGAAATATTGAATACCACCACCCCCACCACTAATCAAGGGCTATTGATTAGCATTTCATGAACCATGTACATGTCATCTTGCACTACAACCAAACTGTATCTATGGCTTATAGTAGTAGAGACAAATACTAATTGATCCTAGAGCTAGTTATATAACAAGATAAATGTCAACATGAGCATATAGGAAAGTTCATCGTGTAAGCAGGTATCAACTAGGTTGAGTTAAAAAAAATAGTGTGCTAGGGAATTCAAGTTAAAACCCAATTTCTAAATATATGGCATCAAAATAGGGGATACAATAAATTTGTAGAGAATAATATAACTCCTAAAAGATATAGAAACCGAAACCTAACTAGATAAATAGGACTTGTGTAATATAAGAGTTTTTGTTAACCACTTCAGGAGGTCATGGAAATGTTTATGACTAATACTCTAACTATAGATGGTCTCAAAATTGATCTATGATCATTTATGTAGAATATTTTTTAAGAATTTGAGTACCTTGAACTAGAATAGACTAATGTAGCTATGCCAAAAGAGTTAAAACAACAACTAGGTAAATCAGTTCATATGTATGATCAACATTTCAAGGAACAAATATCAAATATTACATGACATTATTTCCATCCATTAGCAAGAATGGTTTCTTAAGGGCTTGATTACACATTTACAATGGGAGTTGGTTAACAACAAAATTATAATTTAGGAGGCTATACTAGAATCTACATTATTCCTAAGGTTATAGTTGAACCATAAGAATATGGATCATATTAATATGGCTAGAAGTAAACATGAGCCTCATGATCATTCACATGGAACAACTAGTAGGTATGCAAGACACCAAATTGAATTTATAGTGTTTAAAATATTATTTTGGGGCATAGTAAATGAAAATCCTATATGGTAAGAGCTTAAGTGGTTAGCACAAATAAATAGCCCCACTACATTCCAAGTTGGACCATATGTCATAAATAGTGTGATTGTAATCATAGTAAGAGCTAAATACACCAAATCCATACAAATTCAAGTAATATTTAACTAAATAAGCTACAATCCCAATGAAATACTTGAAAACCATTAAAATGAGGAAGCCATTAAACACAAATAACAAGAAATGAATAACAAAAACCTATTCTAATGCCTCAAAACTCATCCCATTGGGATATTGGTGTCGTATTGATATGGAATGACGACCCTTTCCCAATCCCTTTGATAAAACAAGCTTTCAAATGGATTCTATTGATGAAAATGGATGATTTGAACCGCAATGAATAAAAATGCTTCAAGGGAATACTAATGGATGAAAGTGTGGATGCATTTCAACAACATAACTTTTCTCAAATGATTGTGTATCCATTTCTCTCCAGAATGTGAGGTATTTATAGGAGAAAATGGTGAATCAAGGGCTAAGATTGATTTGATCAATCAATGGTTGAGATGAAAAGTGAGGTGAAGGCATGGATCAAGGATTCTCATCAATGAATGAGAATGCAAGATCACATGGATCAAAGAGTCAATCAATGGCTCACAATGATCAAAGGAAACACACTTTCAAAGTTTGTTAGGAAAGAATATTCCCTATGCAAGTGGATGGGTGAGGAAAATTAGTAATTAGTTAATGCAAGTTGAGGAATATTAGGATTATCATTAAATAGTTAGTTTATTTAATGAAAAGGGGATGTGAATGACATTAAATTCAATAATTTAGGACTATTCAATTAAATGAGAGGACATAAGGTGTTCAAATTAAAAAAATTGTATTATTCAATTAAACAGGATGAAAGGTGAATGTGAAAGGGGGCGAATTAACCTAATAAAATTAATTAGATTAATAGATGAAAATGATGCATTTAATTAAATAACTAGGCTTATTCAATAAAATAGGTGAAAAAAAGATGAATTTTAGGATGAAACGATGTTAGTGACCAGATTCAAGTGTGTAATATCATTTAGGACAATTTTAAGTGTCTACATATTGCCCCTCTTTGAAGCGAGGTACCTATTACATTGGTTCAAAGACTAACACTTTTCAAATTAATGTTGTTGCTCGGATCAAAAATTCAAAAATTCCCGATTTTTTGGATGCCCCATTGTTGCCTCAACAGATTGAATTAAGCTAGTGGTACCTTGCCCCCTCAAGAGATCAAGTAGAAATTTGGAATTTTGGGTTGATGTCGTGACAAAGGTTTAACATTGGTTGAGGCACTAAAAAGGGTTCCAAGATGCAAAAACAAGCTCAAAAACACAAAAATATGTCTAAAAATATGTCCCCTAGCTCAAAAATTGGCAAAATAGGATGAAAACCCTAGTTTCCCCCCTCAAATTAGAGAAAAAAACCCTAATGTTTAGGCATAAATAGAGGTTAGAGTGTCACTTTCAATTCATTTGCACTCTTTCCTTCTAGTGAATTGTTGCACTTTTGCTCTGACACATTGGCGATATGGTGCAACACGAGCTTCCTACACACTTTAGAAACAAAGTTTGAGAGTACCAATGCCTAGCAGACGTAGGACCCCAGGTATGTGCTTCAAAACTTTTCTCAGTTTTTGCCATTTTTTTGCATTTATTAGGGTTTGAATTAGTTCATTTTAGGGCATCACTATATTACAACGTGTTTGAAATGGTCGGCGATGCTATTGATCCTATAGCGGTGCACTTGCTTTTTAGCAACGTGTCATGCAGTTTGGGTATAGTGACGCTTTTGGTTTAGGGTGACGCATGCTGAAAGCGATGATGTGTCAAAGGATTTAGGTGCAATGACACTATTTAGAAATAGCGAAACACTTTCTATAGAGCGATACATCGAGGATTTGGCTAAAATGACGCGCTAAAATGTCGATTCGCTATTGAAATTATAGTGATGCGTGATAAATGGAAACATTATTGAAAAAGGATACAACACTATTGAAAATAGTGACACTTTTGCAAAGTTAGGACTTAGAAACTCATATTCCAATTATTTTGATCCAACTTGACATTGTTTGTCTCATGCGTGCAAGACATTCAGCCCCTCATGTCCAGGGAGCATCGACTTGGCCTTCTTGCAGAGGCACAACATTTTGATGTGGAGCAGTAGGAGTTCTTGGGAGTCCTCGGGTTTAGATTTATTGCGTACATGCCTGAGGCACAAACTCACTTAGCGATGATGATGACGTTGGCAGAGTGATGGCATAATGAGACTTCATTCCACCTTCCCACTAGCGAGGCTACCGTCACGTTGGAGGATGTATGGTAGATTTTGCGGCTTCCCATTCATGGGGAGTGAGTTATTTATGATAATTTTTGGGATGGATGAATGCTTGCAAATCCCGCGGATAGATGATATCATTCTTGTGAGCTCCTAGATTGACTTGGAGTAGTTCTAAGGACAGGTGCCAGTTTTTAGACTAGTTTGAGTTGCTTTGATCTTTGGTTTGATTGCCCTAGATCGATGGGGTAGAGGTTTTAGTCCAGGTTGGGGACTAGCATGGACGACATGCTCTACTAGATGACCTAGTATGCATGGGGTTCGATTATGCTTGTGTCCTTATACCATGATATGCATCAGGCAATGTATTAATGGGGGAGGAGCATCGAAGCTGGAGTCACTCTTCTTCACATCTAGGCATATGAGCACACTGCGGTGCTGAGACCCATTGTTGTCTTAGAAGACATTGATCAAGAGGAGCCCATTGTTTACAAATATTAAGCAGCGATGACCTTGCAACATACAGGGTTGACAAGGATCCCATATTGGAGGAGGGTCATAAATGATATGACTGTCTTTAGGTGGAGGCCATGGTTCTAGGTTCCAGCGTGGTATGATGACCAGTAACAGTTATTTTATGCCAAGCAGACCCGATTCATCCAAGGCTGGGAGCACACGATGATAGAGCAGTACATTTCAGATCACATAGCTCGACAGTTCAAGGAGACACTAGATGTTCCCCCTGATGATTATACAACCATTTTTGTTCGGGTTCAAAGAGAGGTTCAGTGGGGACCAAAGATTCAGCCCCTAGTAGCCATAGAGGATTTCAGACAACTGGTTTCCCGGACTTGGGTATGCGATTAGGGACAGCTTGATGTGGGGACTACCCTAGCTTATGATGCATGGTAGGTTCCTCCCACAAGCTTGACAGATCCAGCGAGAGGATATCCATAGGGTAGACCCAAAGATTGGGGTGTAGGTAGGGGACGATAGCAGGCTAATTAGTAGCCTCCCCAGGATCATGGTCATCAAGAGCCGGTAGTGGGACAAATTCCAAGGCCGCCACCACCACCACTACCGCATTAGCATTAGTAGCAATAATTGGGGCAAGATCCCCGAGATATATAAATTTTGGACCTTACTGCCAAGAGAGACCAGTTGCGACATCAGTTACAGACCGTGACAATTGACAAAGATTATGAGTGATAGTTGCGATAACAACTAGACTTACAGTTAGCACAGGAGATTGGACAGTGTTAGTAGCTAGAGGTCATTGCAATAGCGACATAGGGATAGATTTTGTCTACACGGATGTACTGAGATGTATTAGAGGCAACATACTACCAAATACTCTACCACAGGGATGTCCCTCGAGAGATATGACAACCAAACTACTCATAGAGGAGTGGGGCAAATCCTAGGGGTTTAGATGGTCAACCATCAGTTAGACAACCTAGAGAGGGTAGCCAAACACAACCTAGAGATGGTCATCAGGACCAGTCGTGGCATGATGATCAGTAGAGTAGGGGATAGCTCATGCTCATTTTGTAGACACGTTTTTGATATACATCTTGATTTTTATATGCATACACATTCATTCGCTCATTTTTGATAGCCTCTTGTATATCAACTTTTGATGATACTTACACATTAACATTGATACTTATACGATAACATTTAGATTTTGATGATATATATGAGATGGCTCGATTTAGTTTTTGATGCGATGTGATGTTTCATTTATTGCATGCTTTATGTATGGATGCACATGTATATGGATGAATGCAAATGTTGATGTTATAGATGCCTTTCTTTATTTGTGCCTTATGATATGATATGATCTATAATGCAATGTTCATGTGATATGCGATATATGATGTATGTTATGGATGCAATGTGATAGATGTTTTTGCTGTCTTTTTCAGTATATTTCTAGGAAATGCTTATGAGATGGATGAATTTTATTTTATGTGTTTCCCATATGATGATGATGTCATGATTTATGATATGATATGATATGATTATGTAGGATGTATGTATGATAATGGTTTGTGGGTATAGGATGGATGCATTATGATTTTTGTTGACTGTCATGATACCATGTGTTGTGTGGTCTCACAACACGCCCCAAGACTATAAGGTTTGGGGACCCCAAGTGAAAACTAATGCTTATGGAAAGTGTTGGCTAGTTGGAAAGATCATCGGAAGTGAAAAGGAAAAGAGAAATCTTTTAGAAAAGAGTACTTCGTATTTCAAGTGTTTTGGGTATCGAGAAGTCCATAAATGTAAAAGGTAAGGAAAAGTGTTGAGAAAAGTGTTTCGGTCTGGGAGTTAAGGTCCAGTAAATATGGAAGTTTTGGTAAAATCCAAAGTCTGGGAAAGTTATGGGAAAATCTGAGTATTGGGTACCAGATACCGGGTACCGGCTAATAGTGAAAAGCAAAGTTTAAATTTTAAGGTTATCCAAAAATTCTGATGGTCTGGTAACCCGATCCAAGAGATAAATACACAAGAATATACAAATTTCTTGAAAGTGTGTTATTTATGATGGATTTATAATGATAACAAAATAATGATGGTTTTATTTACATGAGATTTTTTATATTTGTCTTTAAAGGGATTTAAAAGGTGGAATTTGTGATTGTCGGAGAAACAGATTATGATGCAAAGTTCGAGTATGGACGATCAGGCAAATTAAATTTGCAAGAAAATCTGATGATGTTAGCAGGTTCAACGATACACTTTGGAGGCTCATGCTGGATTAAAGTTTGTTGCAATAGAGCATCAGGTACCAAAAACTGTGACTCTGGATTTTAAGCATGCAATGAAAGAGTGTATACATTCTGAGGATTACTTATTCCTAGGAATGTTCAAACTGAGTTTGAACCTAAATGTAGGAATTGAAGTTCCACTTGATTATTTTGTATGTATTGGAATTTCCTACATTTTGTTTGGCGGATTTGTTTGGTTCCAAGAAGGAACCTTGATAATAAAAGATGAAACACCTGTAGGACATCAACGTGCAGATGAAGGTTGACCTTCATTGACTTCATTTGCAATTCTCTTGTTAGTCACCCCATTCCACGTGCCTTGATGTGATTCATCCCTTGAATTTCCTCTCATGTATTTGTCTTATCCTACCTATGTCTTATTTCTATAAAAGGCCAGAGAATACTTCTTTTTAAGTTAAGTTCAGAATTTGTGGATGTCGAAAGAGCCAAAACTTCTCTAAGTTTTGTTCTTTTTTCCTTTTTTTTGAATCATTCTGATCTGAAAACTTGTATGCACATAGACCTTAATCAATATCAAAGCCAATTTGATAGCTATCTATCTCATGAATTTTTGTAGCTGGTTTGTTAGTTCAACCAAAGAAGACTATGTGCTACATTGTTTAAGGGTGCATACAAAACCTATTGAGTGTCCAAACTAAACCCCCTTCTTTAAAAGCTCGCACTGTTTTATGCCCAACTGTGAAGCAATTTGGTGAAGTATAAATTGGTTTGATTTGATTTGATTATATCTTGGGGCATGTGTGGAGAATAACTGGGATAAATTTTATTTTTTAGTATTTTGATGCTTTATTTTAGATTAGATGTTCAAATTTCAAAAAATGTTCCAAAAAATAGATGAATGAATGGAAATTTATTGAAAATATTTCGTTTCTATAAAATTGTTGAATGCTTAAAGCTAAATCTACTTAAGAAATAGTGAAATTGTTCGATGTTCCTGAAATATTATTGCAAATCTGTTGATTTCATGAGATTATTTTATGATTGAATTGAAAATCTTCTATCCGATGCTTATGATTCTTAATGAAACTGGAGAAAATTGCAGACTCCTTGAGATTAATAGTAAAATCACATCATACCCTAAAGCGAACCTAGTATGGTCAAGACTTGACTACCAGAGACTTGGGATTAAGCTAAGTCAACCTCTTCCTATTATGCAGACACCCTAGGTTGCCCTGGTTCAGTATTTCAAGAAAGATAGGTTCTTCGCGGTTTGTTTGTGAAGATTTTATCTACATTGTTGGTGTGAGTAACATCGACGTCAACGGGAACTAGCACTAGAAGGAGGGCCATAATTTTTATATATATTTCCCTCTAAGTTTTATTTAGGAATCTGTATAGGTTTTGGGTTTAAGAGTAGCTTGTAAGGCGAAAGCCTAATGCAAGCCAGTATTTCAAAAATGGAAGTTGAAAAATTCTGGAAAATCCTTAACCAAAGACTATACCCTTTGAGTTTATTCACATTTGGTAGAGTCACCGAGTTTAGAATTCAAGATACAACTGATCACAGTGAACTCAATTGCGATTTTTTTTTAACTAGGGTAAGTTTGGCTACATATAAAGTGATTTTGTTAATGGAAGAAGTTTTAACTACTAAATGAAAGGAATCGTTAATGAGAAATATTTTGGATTCTAAAAAAGAGTATAGCCCTAATGAAATTGAAAATGTTAGAAAATTAATTGATACATCAAAATAGTTTGTTAACTACAATCGTTATGAAGAAAATCTTAAGGTTTTGTAGTAAAACAGGTGAGAGTGTCGAGATTCAAAAATATGGCATTGAGAACAAGGAAACAACATTGATGAGTCATCATTATTTTCGCATGTGGAGGGCGTTGGTGAAGAGAAGGAGAGCGAAAATCAAGCGAGAGATGCGTACTTTCCATTCCAAACCAAAAATTCGCAAGCTAAAAAAAGAAATTTTCTTGATTCCATGCAAGATACAAAGTATCAAGTTTTTACTTTTTCTTTCTCTAATAGCAGTATAAATTTTGATATCTCTCGGTCTAACAAAGTTCAAAGTGAAGATAGGGCCGAAGACAAGAATTTTTTTGGAGGAGAAAATCAAGAAATGGACAAGGTTGTTCATGGAACTGAGCAGAGTAAAGAAGAAAACCATGAATCGAGACCGAAGGGAGGTAGAGTATTGATGAATCAATGAAAGTGTGTGCAATCGATCTTTAATGAGGTCATTTTCATACATATGAGCCAGTTTATTGGTAAGTACGCCTTTGAATTTACATTTGTTAAACACAAATTTTTTTAAGTGATTCATTGTTACAGTTGGAAATTTGAGATTTATTCTAGTGAATTCAAGGATAAACCTGCTATAATTTGTACCAAAACAACAATGATAATAGTTATTGAGCTTAAAATAAATTGCTTTGTTAGGGTTAGTCATTTGTTAAAATAAAGTTCTGGTTAGTTAGGGTTAGTTTTTCTTTTGTAGGGTTTGTTTTTTTGTTTTTTTTTTCTTGTTCTTGTTCTTTTTTTGGCCCTTTGCATTAGCAAATTCTGCTTATCATACACATGAGAGTTAATTCAAACATTTTGTAACATTGTGTTGTGAAATGTAAAATGATTAAACCATGTACAGTAGATACACGCTTTAAATGTATGACAAAACTATATATATATGTATGTATGTATATCACATATATACATGGAAGTACCAAAATTCTTGTTGTAAAATATCAAAAAAGAAAAAAGAAGGAGTTGAACTCCAAAGAAGGGTGGCTTTTTTGTCAATCTGGGATGCCTCATCCATTAGAGCTAAATATCCTACATAGGCAATTTCCTTATGAACTTCAAATTCAGGAGTATGGAGGTTAGTAAGAAACGATCGGAGTGGAACTACTTCCTTGTGTTCCAGGAACCGAGGAATATCATCCATGGAAGGGATTCTGATGATCGTATGTGCAATAGATAGGACAGTATCCAAATTCTCCAAATATCCAGGCTGCACTATCATATTTGTAGCTGAACAAACATCTTCAACAAAAAGCCCAATGTCCAGGAGTGATGCTACAAAGCGAGAAGCCAAGTCAGAATAAAATTGGTAGTAAGCTTTGGATTCAACATATTGTTCCCTAAGGACTAACCACAAGTTTGGCATAGTGAAGCTGGTAGTCCTAATGAAGAAAAAATTGTGACACCTTTGAGTTGTGATGCGACCCATGAAAACATTATGGCGGTGAGAGCAGGTCAAGAAAATTGGAGTATACATGACCTAGAAGCAAGCAAGCACTTGTAGAGCAGAAATGCAAAATGGTAATTGAAAGAAAGCAAAGGTGTGAAGAATTTGAGAGAAATGCAGAATTTATAGAAAATTATGAAGTAGTGGTACATAGTTGCCTAGATCGAAGTCTTGGAAATCGTAAATGAGGTGGCAACCGAATGAGTTCTCTAGAGAACAATGTTAAATCAAATTAATTTTACACACAATTGATGACAATTTGCTTAAAATTTGGCTGGTACAAAGATTACGAATCAAGCAAGTTAAGATTTCAAAATTAATGGTGGTCATTTCATTGTGTTTTTATTAAGCTGTATTAATCATGAAGGTGCCCATGTGTGCAAAGTGAAAAGGAAAATGAAGCTGGTAAGGCAACACACGTCATTACTTGGAAATTTTGAAATAAATGATACAGGCATATTGAGGTGTGAATTTAATGCAGAGTTGCATGATCATGTTTAAGTGTAATCATGACATTTTGATCTATTAATGTGGTGTAGTGCCATTAAATTGGAATCACTAGCCAAGTATTTAGTAGTTGCCATAAAATTTGATTGGAAGGGTGGTAACTAATGGTTCGAAATTTAGATTTAAATTTGGTGATTAAGTTGTTTGCTACTAAATTAGAATTTATGAATATCTTCTAACATATAGCGAGTTGTAGTTAGCTGGGATTTGGCATAAAAGTGGTAAAATTTAGCCAGGAATACACACCAACAGGGAATTATTAAATAAGTTTGTGGGAAGTAGTGAAAAGATGAAGGGATTTGCATTGAATGAAAAATCAAAAGGTAACCATTGCTACCATTGTAATTCCCAACCTAATAGCGGGCTTCATTGCTTGCAAGTTGAAATGAGCTATCAATGAAATATAAAAAGAGATATACACAAAAAAAACTCAACTCTTTAGGCTATCCAAATATCTCTACCGGGGCTATAGACACTAGACTGGTAGTAGAACTATGTTTGGGGGAATTACAGAGATAACCTTGTCGTGGCTATGGACGCTTGACTGGCAGCAAGGCTCTATCCTTGGTTGGCTTTGGAGGATTACCAATATATGTAGTTCAATGTCAATGAACTAATTTTTTCATTAAGTTCCAAAAACTGGAATTAATCAGAGCACGCAAGGATATTTCTAGTGGAATTTAATTATTTTTATGTTAGAATCTAGGTAAAGGTAAAGAGCTATTGTTTTAAAATATGCATAAATTATAATTTACGATTGGTGATTTAATCCCAAGTTTTGGTTTAAATTTGGTTTTACTAGTTGCGAGTTGTTGTGTGGTCTCACAACACGCCCCAGACTATAAGGCTTGGGGACCTCAAGTGAAAACTAACACTTATGGAACGTGTTGGCTAGTTGGAAAGATCACTGGAAGTGAAAAGACAAAGATAAATCTTTTAGAAAAGAGTACTTTGTATTTCAAGTGTTATGAGTATCGGGTACCGAGTACCGGGAATCGGGAAGTCCAGAAATGTAAAAGATAAGGCAAAGTGTTGAGTGAAGCGTTCCGATGTGAGAGTTAAGGTCCGGTAAATATGGAAGTTCCAATAAAAGCCAGAGTCTGGGAAAGTTATGGAAAATGCTAAGTATCGGGTACCGGATATTAGGTATTGGGTAACAGTGCAAAGTGAAGTTTAAATTTTAAGGTTATCCAAAAATTTTGATGGTCCAGTAACCCAGTCTAAGAGATAAATACACAAGAATATACAATTTTCTTGAAAGCGTTTTATTTATGATGGATTTATAATGATAAAAAATTAATGATGGTTTTATTTACATGAGATTTTTTATAAATGTTTTTAAAGGGATTTAATAGGTGGAATTTGTGATTGCAAGAGAAACAGATTGCGATGCAAATTTTGGGTATGGACGGTCAGGCAAATTAAATTTGCAAGCAGATCTAATAATGTTAGTAGGTTCAACGATGCACTTTGGAGGCTCATGCTGGACTAAAGTTTGTTGCAATAGAGCACCGGGTACCGAAAAATCGGGATCTGGATTTTAAGCATGCAACAAAAGAGTGTATACATTCTGGGGATTACTTATTCCTAGGAATGTTCAAACCGAGTTTGAAACTGAATGTAGGAATTGAAGTTCCACTTCATCATTTTGTATGTATGGGAATTTCCTACATTTTGTTTGGCGGATTTGTTTGGTTCCAAGAAGGAACCCTGATAATAAAAGATGAAACACTCGAAGGACATCAATGTGTAGATGAAGGTTGACCTTCGTTGAGTTCATTTGCAATTCTCTTGCTAGTCACCCCATTCCACGTGCCTTGATGTGATTTGTCCCTTGGATTTCCTCTCAAGTATTTGTCTTATCCTACCTGTGTCTTATTTTTATAAAAGGCTAGAGGATACTTCTATTTAAGTTAAGTTCAAAATTTGTGGATGTTGGAAGAGCTAAAACTTCTCTAAGTTTTGTTCTTTTTTCTTGTTTTTTGAATCATTCTGGTCTAAAAACTTGTATGCACATAGATCTTAATCAATATCAAAGCCAATTTGATAGCTACCTATCTCATGAATTTTTATAGCTAGTTTGTTAGTTCAACCGAACAAGACTATGTGTTGCGTCATTTAAGGGTGCATATAGAACCTACTCGATGTCCAAACTAAACCCTCTTCTTTAAAAGCTCACACCCTTTTATGCCTAGCTGTGAAGCAATCTGGGGGAGTATAAAACGGTTTGTTTTGATTAGATTATATCTTGGGGCATGCATGAAGAATAACCAGGAGAAATTTTATTTTTCAGTATTTTGATGCTTTATTTTAGATTAGATGTTCAAATTTCAGAAAATGTTCCAAAAAATAGATGAATGAATGGAAGTTTATTGAAAATATTTAATTTCTATAAAATTGTTGAATGCTTAAAGCTAAATCTACTTAAGTGATAGCAAAATTATTCAATGTTCATGAAATATTACTGCAAATCTGTTGATTTCATGAGATTATTTTATGATTAGATTAAAAATATTGTATCTGATGCTTATGATTCTTAATGAAACCGGAGATAACCGTAGACCCCTTGAGATTAACAACATAATCACATCATACCCTGAAGTGAACCTAGTATGGTCGAGAGCTAACTATCAGAGACTTGGGATTAAGCTAAGTCAACCTCTTCCTATTATACGAACGCCCTAGGTTGCCCTAGTTTAGTCTTTCAAGAAAGATAGGTTCTTCACAGTTTGTTTGTGAAGATTTTATCTGCACTGTTGGTGCGAGTAACATCGTCGTCAACATGTTAGCATGGAAAGAAGATAGAAGAATAAGATGAATGGATCGACCATTGATTTTGAGATTGATTCAAAAGTACAAGTCTATGAGTCATTGAGACTTTATTAGATATGGTGATGAGAGTGATGATATGCTCGTTTCAGGGATTGGGATACTTCATATTTTTGATATAATACATAGACACGATGCATCAAGGTATTGATAACCAGGATGTCATTGTATATAGTGTGATGGACTTTGACTTTGCAAATAGATAGGATAATCCTTGTTCACACCTTGACATACGAAAACCTCATTGGAATGTAGTTTAGAAGTTTAGAATATTTCAAACCAAAGCATACACAATAGTCAACAATCTATTCAAAACGACCTCCCTACAAACAACTAAGCAAGTATGCACCAAGATTATTTTACAAGAAGACCCCACAAGCATAGAAAATGAAATATAATGATCAATTCCCCATTTATTTCTCTCTAAATCGTTTAGATATCATTGAGAGGTCCTCAGAATGGGCCAATAAGATAAATCCTAAGAAAAGATCAAAACAAACAATCAATGTTATCTATATCTCTTACTTAAGGGTGTTTTGAAGATAAATATCCAAAATGATTGCCAATGATAATGCCCATTGTAGGAAGGTTGCATCCTAGGACATGTTAATGGATGGTGGCAAGTTAATAGGTTGTTTGAAAGCTTGTTGATATAAAGTTTGATTGACATGTTTGATAGTGTTCAAGAGTTTAATTTTTCATGTCTAAGGTTCTACTTTGTTGATTGTTGTTTTTCGTTTGTGTTACCAAAGGGTGAGTGACGACGATTGACTTATTATGTATGAAGGTTTATTGCGGGTGAAAGTGAAATGGTATGGTGGTTTTGGAGTTTTCTAGAATATTTCAATGTTTTTTTACATTTTCTAATGTTTTAAGGTTGTTTTTGGTCTTTTCAAATGTTTAGGGTTTTTTGAATGTTTTCCAATGTTTTGAGTTTCTAAGTTTTCAAATTTTTGTGTTTTATGAGTTTTGACCAAGACCTAAGAGGGATTGATTTATGGCCTCGGGGGCTTATCAAAGATTAGCCTTGCCTACGTTATACATGCAAAGACTACGTAGTTCAACTGACTTTGACCTGTTTTTGATGAGATATGAATACCTGATGGATTGTTAGTTTATCATGATGGACTCCTAAAGGAATGACCTAGGGTGTCTCGGGGGCACATCAGTGATGACCTTGCCTACGTTCAAGCTCAAAGACTTGTAGTTCAACAAGGTATGTTTTTGATATTTTGATATTTTGACATGTATAGGGATTTTGATGTTTTGGATATTGACTATACAAGATTTTGATGTTTTTGGATTTTTTGGATTTCACAAGTGTTTTTGGATTTTGATGAATTGTTCAAATATTTTGGGATTTTTGATGAGATTTGAGGTAAACAATACCTAGATCACGATGTCGATGTAATGTTGTGAGATATGAGACATGGATCAAGAGTTATTTGAAAACAAGAGTGCATGAACCTGCCCCCAATGTCTAGCAATGCTTCATAGTTCAATGGACAAACCAAAATAGGTAATTTATATGTGAAGAGTTCAACAAAGATTTATCATTCTAGATATGGGCTATGGGAATTCATGAGACATAATGGTAAAGAACCTGTCAAGAGTTTTCCATGAGTAGAGTTGAAGTGTACACCAAATCTTTATCAAGATCAAGATAAACTAGAATATCTAGATAAAGTCGGATTGGACAAATAAAGGGAACATTGGATTTATCATAACAAGGATGAGATACTTTTTCTGAGAAGGATCATATAGACACTCGATTCTACTCATTGTGCATGTTTTCCAGGTTTTCATCATAGTACATGACCAAAGTGCCACCGTAGTGGTTTTCACTGGAGGACGATTTTTAATTTTTAGTATTTTCTTGTTTTTTTTTAATTTTTTTAATTTTTACCCTCATATTGAACCACCTAGAGGTACTGATGTAGATGCCACTATCATAACGTGCCAATGATACGCTTCTTGAAGAATTTTTTTTGCTAAGATACGAGCACTTCAATGTAACTTTTGAGAACTCTAATTTTCCCTGTTGGTATCGAAATGAACCTTGTCTATGTATGTACATCGTGATAAAGTGCCTTTAGAATCCTTATGATGAAGAGTGGCTGCCAACACACGGTCAATGCAAGAATTGGATATCATGAATGGAGTGTATGGTATCATGCATGAAGGAATATGAGATGGATTGGTTGATGGTTTGGAACCTTTGACTCTCCAAACTTGGGAAGATGAGCAATGATGGGTGGTAATGGAGGTTTTCATGGAATTAGGACCAACCATTGGATATACTTCGTTCCTTGTTTGAGAAGCCTAATTTTGTATTTGAGGATTTTTTTGATGGATACATTTCCCTTTTGGACTTTTCCCCATAGTTTCTTTGACTAATGGAGTTTTGGAGGGATGATTTTTGTTATTTTGCTTTGGTATCCATTTGTATTTGATGTTTCCTTTTTGCTTTATGAATCCATTTTATTTGATGATCTTCTCCTTGCTTTGATAAGAATATTTCTTTTAATGTTGGTCCCAATTTGTGTATGAGATGGTGGGTGGATGACGATTCATGATACGACTAGTTGTAGTGTTGACAATATTTTCATCAAAATGATCCTTTGTGCCCCATATATTGATGTTTACATTAGATAAGATTGCCCCTAGCGTTGTGAAGGTATTAATAATGCCTAATCCTTTTCCCTAATAATGTATCCTTTGATCCATAGCCACTGAATATGACTCATTGTGAATACATGATATTGCTATGGGTTCCTATTGTTCAAGAATATTAACTATTTGCTCTGATTCTATGACATCTTTATCTGTTCATACCTCTTCAAAAGATGTTTGTACTAATTTAGAATATGTTGATGATGCACAACCACTATAAGAATCAAGAATCTTGACCACTACTTGCTCTTGTGTGGGAAGATCAAGAGTGGGAGACTCTTGTTTTGGATGAAGAACGTCTATATGTCCATCAGAAAGAAGCATCTTAGGGGTGATATCGGGGATATCTTTGGAGTTTAAAATGGTTTGGAAAATGTCCCTCATCTCTTGATGAAACTATGGGAATAGGGGTTCCTAATCTTGAATTGATTCAAAGAAACTTTCGTTATCCTCAAGAGCCTCCTCTTGACATGATCCTTGGGTGGATGATACATCATCAATAAAAGAATCTTCACAACATTTTGTAGGTATGGGTGCAATAAAGGATATTTCTTGCTCTTTTGGGACTTCTTCAATATGCCCAATCATTGAGTCATATGTGGGATATATATCACAATCTTCAATACATATTTGATGCCATTATGGTATGAAATATTGCTAGACACCGTTGAGTGGTTTGGAATTTTTTTTTAAATAGTGTCTTGATACGTTTTTGATTCCCCATGTTGTGATGAATGAATGACAAAAATATGTCACACCATGGTATCATGGATATGGTTTACATTATTTGAGATTAATGCCTTTCTCGAATCTTTTGCTTTTGTATAATCAGGCATAGGGTTTGTGTAAATTTTTAGATTTTCATTCTCATATTTTCGATCAACATCAATGTCTCCTTGTTTAATAAGATCTTGGATTAGATGCTTAAGTCTAAAAAATAAATTGTATTATGATCTTTGTATCGGTGAAATTCACAAAAATGATCTTCTCTATAGCTAGGAGGTTTGACTTGTGGATCTTAATAGTTTGAGAAATCTAAGAGTGTGATAAGGTTAGAATGTATAAAATTCTTCAAAACATCTTCCATAGGTTCCCCTAAGGGATTGAATTGTCATTTAGGAGCACTATTTGTTCTTTGTGGTCCACATTGAGTGTTTGCAACATTGATCATTGGTTGATTGTTTGGCAGTGGCATGGATGGTTGTTGTGTGTTCATGGTTTGGGTGTTTTCTCACCTAGGAGTAGTTAAGACCACCTTTGCATCAAAAAAACCATCACTAGTAACATTCTTGTTCTTGGCCCAAAAGCGGGGCTGCTTGTTAGAACTAGTGGATGGGTGTTGTCTTTATATACTTGTGTACTCCCTTGTAAAATTAGTGCTCTCTCGATGTTGAGGGCCCTGGGGATAAGCTCATCATAGGTTGTAACACATTTCATATTTAACTAAAAGGATAGGTCCATGTTAACATTAGCAATGATGATTCCTACTTGTTGTTCTTTAGGAACAAGTCATTTTCTCTTACTAGCTCTTTGCCTCCACCTTTCTAGGAAATTCGTGAAGGATTCTCCTTTGCTTTGATTTAGAGTGTAAAACTCTTCTAAGCTTACATCCATGTCTAGGTTGAAGGAGAAAAGGTAAATGAACCTATCAATTATTTCTTGGAAGGTTTTAATACTTGGAGCCAACTATGAGAACCAATCAATTATTGGCCCCACCAAACTATATGGGAAAAAGGCACATCAAGTAGGAATCATTGTAAGCCACCTCCATACACATTACATGGGATTCTTTGATGCGATCCATTGTATTTCCTTATCCTTTGTATTTATCAAATTTTGGGACTTCAAATCCAGGTGGGAAAGGTACCATCGCGATGTTCCTATCAAAAGGGTATGGACACAAGTTTTGTTGCATATGTGGTTTCTTGGTTTTCCCCATTTGTATGTCCTGTATCTACTATGTAAGCACCTTGATCTGTGATGACACATTGTCTTGCAGATTTGGTGGAGGGCCTATGTGGCATATTGTGGGATGGTGGATAAGTTATAAGTGGGATTTCGATATGGTGTGTAGAGTGGATTTTGGTATTGTGTGTGTAGTAGTGGTAGTGGGGGAGGTGTATATGCTCCTTGTGCAGTTAGATTCATGATGTTTTTTTGGGGATTATAATACAAACCATTTTGTTGTTGTACAATCACGTGTTGTTGTTGGGCACATTATTGTGCTAGCAATGGTTGTTGAGCATGTTGTTGTTACACATGTTAGGACTAAACGATTAGCCTTAAATTTACCACAAAAACATCCATTTCTTCGCTAAATAACCCATCACCTAGCATGTCATTTAAAACTTTATTATTCAAAATACTTTATTTATCCACCTTAAGAAAGTCATTCTAAGGTCCCTTTGAAGGAATGATGAAGCAAGATAGTATGAACATTATTGAGGAGAGAATATCATATCGAGGAAACTTGTCTCAATGTCTCTTCGACACCCCCACTGAAATCTTATCGAAGACTACTTGACATGTTGGAGGGTAATGTTTTGTGGTCTCTTCGATAACCCGAGACATAGACCACTAATGAACATAAATATTTTAACTACTCTGGCATGACTTTTAGAGAAAATACAAATCAACATTCAAGAAACAAAACAACATCTCTTGGACATGACTCATCAATGTATCAAAGTGACAATGAAAATTCGAAGGAACAATGCTTGAATTATGCACCTAGAGGATCAAAGAGATTGTGGAATGTCGAGATGAGTGATTCAAGAGTCCCTTTGATATCACATAAGTGGTAAAGTTCATTGAAGATAAAGGTATACATCGACATGATGGAGAAATGTGTCTCTTCGATAAAGAGAGAATTTATTACCAAAGAGAACAGAAGAATGTCAAAAGTGGGTATGAAAGGAATCTGAAATATTGGAGTAAAGTAGTTCTTAGTCCCTTTGAAAATTAGAAAAAGAAAAGGAATATATCAATTGGAAAGATATCAAGGGAAGGGGTCTATAACGGTACGAACCAAATATCGGTCTCTTCGACAACCCTAAACAAATGAGTAAATGACCAAGCTAAGGACTTCATCAAAGGGAAGAATACACATTAGATGGATGAAGATAATGGTCCATTCGATAAAATAATAACACTCATCGCCTTGGTTTTAATAATAAAGGAAAAGGAGTTAAAAATTGAAGCGATAAAAGAATTTCAAAGAGACCGTTTGTAAGGAAGGTTCGAGAGGACAATGTCATATTAGGATGAAGCCATATGAAGTCTCTTTGAAATCTTTAAGGAAAGGAAGAGGGTATACCAGTAAAAAGGATATCTGGGGAAAAGGAAAATATCGTTGAGATCAAAATATTGTCATCTCGATGAAATGAAAGTGTTGACAAGATAATGACATGATGAAGAGAATTTGGTGGCGATGATGAAAAAATCAACATCTTATATTAAAAAAAATAAAAAATTCTCACTCGATGACATGAAATTACCATCAAACAAAATTAATGAACCAGAGCCAAAGGTATTAAAAATCAAGTTCTGAACATACTTAGAAATCATTAAGAAAACAAAGAGAAATAAAACAGAGCATAGCAATGGACAACGACAACAAGACCAAAAAATGCATTCGCTTTCCAAGTACCTGAAGCATGAGCTGAAGATTTAGTATCTACAAACCAATTCAATTATCAAAGCAAAAAATTAGGGTTTCTTTCTACAAAATTTATATTATGGAAAGTATGTTTGAAAACCCTAAGCACAAAAGAATTTTTTTGGAAGAAAGACATCTAAATTAGGACTTGATTGATCAATGTCACGGGTTTGTACAGAGGTCCAGGAGGAACACACAATTAAACCCTCATGCTGCGAAATTGGAGAATAAAAACAAGCAAGTGGGTGATACATGGACCCCAACAAGGGGATATGATTTGTTTATATACCACTACAAGAAGATGCATAGACACCAAACAATCTCCAACTCATGGAGACTCAATTTAGGAAATTTGGTGGTGCCTAATGTGTTTATCAATGTCAAATTGATTAAGGCACTATCAAAGAAATATAATCCTCAAACTCACATGATTGAATTGGAAAATGGAGCTTCTTTCATCCATGTTATCAAGAACTCCATTTCTATGGTCTTTCAATTAGACACCATTATTGACATGAAATTCAGGATTAGGGATCTCCTAAATGAATACCACAACCTGAGCACTAGTTACAAAACGTGGAGATATCCATTACACAAGCCTCGGGATGAGGGAAATCGACTTAGGGTGTTTTCAAGGGAGGAGTACCCTCCATATTCTGTGAACTTATTTGAAGAGTACTTCCAATACACATACTACTTTGTTTAACAAGTGCTTGGCCTGGATGCCCCAATATCCATGGACATAGCACCAATGGTCTTAAAAATTGATGTGCAAAGTTAGATGCCCGACCCCTTGATTATGTAGAATACCTAGTTGATGATATCTATAATGCACTTATTTCTATCAAAAACAAAAGTGGAGATATCAGATTTATGCATTATTCTTTATTCATGCATCTCATTTTATATGAAGGATAAAGAATGAGAATATGGAGTGAACATTTAAGAATAAAAGTATTAGATGATAATGGAGATATCAGACTAGTGCAAATGTGGACAACCATTTGGGACAGTAGATGTGAAAGATCACATTATTTGTATTTTGAGGAATATTTTGTGAAACCTTTATATAAACTCCTATATCACCCATGCGACAATAGTCTAGCACTAGAAGTACTAAGGTTCCTTAGACCCAAGGATAAGGATGAAAGAGGGGAGGTCAATCACAATTGGGGTGATTGGTATGCCTATGGTGACTTTACAAAAAACAAAGTATATGGATATGAGGGAGTCCCATTTCTGTTACCGAAAACTTGCCCAAATAGGGTTTGCATATTTGGAGATTGTGATACAATTAGCCTATTTAGATTCCATGCACCTTAAAAGTCATAACAA
This sequence comes from Sequoiadendron giganteum, assembly GCA_007115665.2. Lineage (NCBI taxonomy): Eukaryota > Viridiplantae > Streptophyta > Pinopsida > Cupressales > Cupressaceae > Sequoiadendron > Sequoiadendron giganteum. The sequence continues at coordinate 374,940,371 of CM021110.1, forward strand.
GCAAGCATTGATGCCCGAGAAATTTTGCTTTGGAGATTTTATTGTAGTTTATGAAAAGGGCTATGAGTTAATTGATAAAAAGTTAGAACATTACAAATTGCCCAAAGGGAATGCAAGGGAGAAATTCAACCCTGAACATTTCATAAATGATGTTAAAACAAGTAAAAAATTGAAAGGATATCATCACATACTTTTTGAAGAGGATGATTTGATAAGAAATGTTGATGTACATTATGCTACCACGAAGAGAAGCCTATATAATAAAGTAATGCCAACATAAGCTTGGAAAACATGCAATAATCCTTCATATGGAGGTGCCTTTTTAAAAATTGAAGATCCTATAAAGAGATTGGATGCACTAATTGTACATGGAGCAGAGTTAACTAGGGATGTGCCTCCTTGGGTGCTCACAAATAAAATAACTAAGGATATTAGAGAAATGCAAGCTAAAAATGAAACTCCACTATGTCAACTATCTCCTCAGCCTACACCAGATATTAGCTTTTCAGTTGACAAATCTATTGTAGAAGGAGAAGAGGTGGGGAGTGATGATGAAGATGTGCAGGTAGTTGAACCTGTAATTGGAAGATATGAGCCTCCACATGAAAGGAACGTTGTTGTAATAGAATCCTCCAATGAGCTTTCAAATGATGTAAGACACTATGCCAGCCAAAAAATTATCTTTGATGATGCTTTTGTTAAAACCCTTGAGTTTAAGACATTTATTTATGAGTATAAAGGCAAACTGGTTAGGGAAAAGATTAAAGATATCACACTTGAAAAGGAAGCATAAGCACTAAAAGAATTATAGGAAGAAGTTGACAAAGAAAGGGAAGATATTACCCCAAAAAAGAGGAGGGAATTGTTAGAACAGGCAGGGATCATGCTACTCCTTGGATGGGACATGAGCTCAACTATTGTGTTTGATAGCTTCCAGAGGCATCATAATAAAATTTTATAATTGAGCATAAAAGGAGTAGATAGAGTAAATACTAGACCGGGTTTGAATCTAGATAATGCAACTTTGTTGATGTGGGCCTTATACCCACCAAACAAGAAAGTTGTAGTCATTGATGATCCTGATAAAGCATTTGGCCACCTCATTGTGCAATGGGTTGAAGATAATGACCCTTTGGAAACTACAAATTTGAATGCTAATGTTGCTAGGTTCACTAAAGCACACATTGAAAAACCGGTGAATGATAATAAGATATATATGACTGAGAATGAGAAACTGAGATAGGAGATCGCTAGTTATAAAGACAAGTTGCCATCTTCTTCAAGTACTTACTCCCCATGGTTAGAGGTTGATAGCATGGTATTGAAAGCCATGGTTGAAACTACTTAAGTTGTCAAAGGTACACTTGCTTAGGTCTAGCAGAACCTAAAGTGCAAGGAGTCTTAAACCATATCAGTTAACTCTATTCATTGGCAAAAACATTTCAAGCCTGACCATAGAGCTTGGAGCTTGGTATCCTCTTAGGTTTTGTAATTTGTAATTTTGGGTACCAACAGATTGACAACTCTCCTAGGGAGTAGCCTAGTAAACTTTGAGTCCAGACCATTTCATAGAGTCAATTTTTTTGCATTTGTGTAATTAAAACATCATTATACTAAGTAGGGGATTTTGCTGGGGATGAACCAAGAATAATCTCATTTAGACCTCAATACTAAATTAATATTATTTTCTCACTTTCAAAAAAGTGGGTGGTGACTCTACCAAATCTTTGAGATCATTGCATGAGTGAAAGCTTGAAATATACACCAGAAAAGGTGAATTCTAGATACCAAAGTATCATAGTTTCCCGTATCATGGACGAAAGAAGGTCCTTACATAAAGGAATTCTAAAGAAAGATGGTAAGAAATGGAATCATAAGCAATCCCCACCATTTTCAAAGGGCACTACTAATAAAAATGGAATAACATAAAATCCTCCAGAGGCCACACAAAACAATACCCATAGTGATCAAGAAAATACATCAGAACAACCATTCACAGTACACAACAAGTTTAGTCCTTTACACGGATAAAAAATTCACAATATTGAAAGATTTATATCAAGAGTCTACCATATCTAGCCTAAAAAAAATAACTTAAATGATACTATTCACCATTTCAAAGTGGACCCCCAAAAATCGAGTGAGTCCAATGCCCATGCAGAAGAAGAAAGGATACAAAATCAAAAAGAGTGATTATATAATGGCACTTCAACAAGGTGAAGAAGTACAATATGAGTCCATGGATCAGATGGCATGCACAGAGACTCATGTTAGTCCACCAGAAGTCACATAGACTATTGAAGAGGTACAACAAAACCTACAAAAACTACAAGAAGAGCCCAGGTTAGCCAGACTAAAGGAAGAGGAAGAATGAATGAAATAAGAGTTACAACAGATAAAATATTGACACACAACAAGTAACTCGAAATATATACCGCCCCACAAGAAAGGTGGGCCTGCCAATACAAGTAATTCATAGGGGTCACACCAGAATGTAAGTGGTCCAAAGGTTTCAAAAGAACCTCACAATGCAGTAGGAAATCCAAGCAACACAAATTATGTACAACAAAATATTCCACCACAAATCCCAAAACCACAAAATATTCCCACAACTTCCCAACCCATGGCTAATACCTACCCACCCCCTGGTTAGAAGTATGTCCCACCTCATCAACATCACATACCTCAGTAAAATGTGTAAGGTAATGTATACCCTCACCAAAATATACAACATGTACCTCACCATCAGTACCAAAAAGGACCTCAGTATCAACAACACCAACATAATCAAAATCCTTTCTTACAAAGACCTTCAAATATAAACAAATACATGCAACTAGATTTATCCAGATATCTGATCTGCCCAGATCCAATTAGTAATGATTTGAGAAATGCAATCCCTAAATTTTCTGGGAATCATGTCATTTCAGCAGAAGAACATATAAGAAATTTTGAAACAATTATGGATAACTTTGATGTATAGTATGAAGATGTCCTCATGAAGTTATTTATGTTATCCTTGATTGAGGATGCTAGGGACTGGTAAAAGAACTTTCCTAATGCTTCGATCAATTCTTTGGCAGATTTCAAAGGTCAATTTAAAGAACAGTATGGAAATCATTGTGACCCAAATTTTGTCGTTCATGAATTAACAGGCATCCAAAAGCACCACAATGAATTAGTGGCTAATTTCAACACGAGGTTCTCAAAACTATACCATAAAATCTCACCTAAATTGAAACCTCTAGATGGTATGGCTATGGCTCTTTACCTCAAGGCCTTTGATCCTAAAACTGGGTATAAACTTAGAAATAGAGCTCCCCTTACCCTTGCAAGGGCTCAAAAAGGTTGTTGTAAACATTGAAAATAATAGAAGAGCTACAAGGAAGATTAGAAAGAGAGATAATGTCAAAATTTCACAAAATCCTAATAACCATCAAATCAGGAAGGCTAATCATTAAAGAAACGAAAGGCCTAGATTACATGATATGCCATACAACACTAATTGGAAAGATGAAAGACTTGTGGATAATAATAAAAAACAAAATTATAATAAGGACACCCCTGACCCTTTGAAGAAGCATGGGACACACCTGGTAGAAAATAATTCATGGTGCTTAGCATGCAATCTACCACACTCATGTGAATATTGTGTAGTGGCACAATCCTTAAAAGAAAATGAAATATCTTATGATCAGGAGAGGGATGATCATATTGGAAACATGTTAGGGATGAGGCCCCATAGAATTGATGATGAATACTCATCCTCCTAAGAGGATGGGTTTGAATATGATGTGAGTAATCAGAGATAGAATGTCAACATGGGCCAACATGAGATCTTTTTCGATCAGGAAAACGAATATGAAGAAATCACTTATACATCTAATCCAGTCCCACAGTTCCAGTTAAGGAAACCAACTGAAGAAGAGAAAAGGGATCTTATAATAGCTATTGTGGCATAGGCTAAAAGCAACTACGACTTGAGGAACAAAACCATAAATATAGATCAGGGAACACCTAAAAGCATATTCATAAAAGATCAAAAGCATAAGAATGATGCCCTGGATAACCAAAAGGGAGGTGAAAAGGAAAAGGTTCATAAATGTGTACCAAACGAGACAAAAAATCTTGAGCAGGGTAAGATAAAAGATAATGTTAAGTTGCAAGTTGAGGAGAAGAACTGCACTAAGATAGAGAAAACAAAACAATCAATGACCACCCCCTCATTTGACATAGCACAAGCATTGTCTCAAATCAATATGTCAGTACCATTGTTGGAGATGATGAAAGTGGATGAATAAAAAGATAATGCTCTTAAATTGATCTCAAATAATACCAAACAAGCGTCAAAATCAAAATAAGAACAAAGAAAGATCATAAACTAAGGTAAATAATGTTGTACAAGAGATCATTAAAACACTTGAAGTTTATCTTGGTGACACCTTAACAAAGAATCCTTCTTAGGTTGACCAATTTTATACTACACTATTGATTAACAATAAACTGGTAAAGAATTGCATGATCAACTTAGGAGTAGCAATAAATATCATGCCAATGGTTGCTATGAAAGAATTAGGCTTATGGGTGGATACTATGTATGGTAAGTGCTATGCAATGGACAACAAGTTTGTTCCCATTGTTGGAGTACTATGGGATGTGGAATTGAAATTAGCCTCATATCCTGAAGCCACTTACAAAACTGACATAACTGTAGTAGACACTCCACCATATTATGGTATGTTGTTATCCAGACAGTGGGCTACTACACTCGGGGGAAATTTCCAATTGGACTTGTCATATGCAACAATACCAGTAAATGGAAAAGTGGTCAAGTTGTATAGAGAACCAAGATTTGAACATGTTATAGAACATTTTGATCCAAACCAAATGAATTGTTTTTGTGATGTGGATCTTGGAAGCTTCAAAATTGAACATTCACAACCTGAGCTACAAAACATAGACCCCATCAATAGAGAATCTCAACTTGATGAACCTGGCGTATGACAAATATATTTTGATGGTGCTTGTAGCAAAGGTGGAAATGGAGTAGGAATAGTATTCATCTCACCAACTGGAAAAACACTCAAGTACTCATTCTTATTAACATTTGAATGCACTAACAATATATTTGAATATGAGGTGTTGCTATTGGGCTTGAATATTTCCATAAGGTATGGAATCAAATTTCTAGTAGTGTATGGAGACTCCGAACAAATTGTCTCACAAGTTAGGGAAAAATATTCATCAAAAAACAAGAGGTTAAATCAATATAGAAATGTTGTTTGGGACATCATTGAACTTTTTGATGCATTCTCTATAGATTGGGTCGAGAGATCTAAAAACATAATGGCAGAATTTTTGGAAAATGTAGCTCTGAAGAGAGATAATATTACATTGGCATGAATAACAGAGGTGGAATTTAAAACTAGACCTACAATCCCCGATGACATTTGTAATTGGAAAGTGTTCAACGATGATGGGGATTTGATTAAGTTTCTTCATTGTATAGATCAATATGAATCTCAAGAAATAGATTTCAATGCATTTGTGGAGGAAGTAGATGGAAAAGAAACTGTGTTTGGGCAAGAGGTGGTGCAACTTAAGACAAACAAAATACTAAAAGGCCTTGGTAGCCCTATAAAGAGTATTTGATGGGCATGAAAAATTTAATTTAAAACCTACACTTATCGAACATTAAGATATTGTAGAGATCAATCTTGGGACAAAAATGGCTCCTAAAAATGTGTACATTGGAAAAAGGATCAACCCTAAAGTCAGAGAAATGCTTATAGACTTACTCAAAAAATATAAGCATGTGTTCGCTTGGTCGTATAATGATTTCAAAGCATACAGAGAAGACCTCTTCCAGCATGAAATACCATTGAAGCTTGATGCTAAACCATTCAGATAGAAGCAAAGGCCCATAAATCCCACATTAGCACCTACGATGCAAGAAGAGCTCATGAAACTCAGAGATGGTGGTATTATCAAGCCAATCAGACACTCTTCTTGGGTTTCAAATTTGGTACCTATAAGGAAGAAAAATGGAGACATAAGGTTTTGTGTGGATTTCAGAAATTTGAATCTCATCGCTCAAAGACAATTATCCTCTTCCAAACATGGAGGAAATGATACAAAGGGTGACAGGTTGAGAGGAATTGTTGTCTATGATGGATGGCTTCTCAGGGTATAACCAAATGAAGGACATTAAGGATTCAGAACAATGCAAAACTGCTTTAACCACACCATGGGGTACATATGTCTATGTGAGAATGCCTTTTGGCCTCACTAATGTAAGAGCAACATTTCAAAGGGATATGAATGCATCCTTTGCTAACTTGATCAATGCTATAATGGTGGTCTATCAAGATGATCTAACAACATATTCCAAAAGGGAAAAATACCATTGTGCACACCTAGAAAATAGTTTTATCAGAGCATTAGAATATGGTATATCTTTGAATCCAAAGAAATGTCATTTTTTTGTCATAGAAGGTAAATTGTTAGGACATATAGTCTCAAAGGATGGAGTAAGGATTGATCCTGAATGAGTGGAAGCTATTGATAAGATCCCCATTCCAAAGACTGTAAAGGCCATCCAACCTTTCTTTGGAAAAAATAATTTTGTCAGGAGATTTATTTCAAATTTTGCAGATATTGTAAAGCCAATCTCAAAGATGTTGAAGAAATGTTCAAAGGTTGACTAGATAGAAGAGGACATTAATGCATTTGTGTCAATTAAAAGATAAATTAAGGAAGAACATGTATTGAAGTCTTCAGACTTTGATAAACCATTCCAGATCTTCTCTTTTGCATCATTTCATACAGTGGTGGTTGTGATGTTACAAAAGAATAAAGAAGGGTATGCCCAACTTATCTCATTCTTTAGTAAATCACTTCAAGCAGCAGAAATGAAATATGATATCATTGAGAAGCAAGCCTACACACTAGTAAAGGTAGTAAAAGCATCCGAGCTTTACTTGGTAGGGACATAAGTGATTGCATATTTACCAAATGCCACAGCTAAGGATGTTTTCTCTCAAATAGAATTCACAAGGATGAGGTGCAGATGGATAAACTGCATCCAAGAGTTTAATATTGATATTCAAATTACCAAACTACTGAGGGGGAAAGGATTAGCAAAATTGATGGTCGAATCAAATTTGGAAGCAGGACATGTTTACAATGTGGAAGGGGAAGAAAGGTGTGTATCAAGCATTGAGTACACACCCTAGTACACAAATATAGTGTACTATCTTAAACATATGAAATGTCTTGAAGGCCTAAATGACAACCATAAAAGGAACTTAAAACTCCAAGTGTTAAAATATGTGTTTGTAAATGGAGAGCTATACTGGAAAAATAAGGATGGCATCTTACTACTATGCTTAGATGAGACACATGCATAGTATATTTTAAAAGAAATGCATAAGGGTGTATGTGGAGGAAACTTCTTGGTAAAAACCATTGCCCATAAGATATTGAGAGTAGGCTATTATTGGCCTAAATTCTTCAATGACACCCACAAATATGTAAGGAAGTGTGAGGAGTGCCAAAGATTTTTTGGAAAACCAAATTATCGGGGAGCCCTACCATTGAGACCAATGCAAATTGAAGCCCCTTTTCATCAGTGGGGAATCAAATTTATAGGAGAGATTACAGTTAGGTCTAGTGGTGGACATAGATGGATCTTGGTGGCCACTAATTATTTTACGAAATAAATAGAAGTAGTCCCAATGAAACATACCACTAGCAAAGTCGTGATTAACTTCCTATTAGAGAACATCATCACTAGATTTGGGGTTCCTATGTGGCTCATCATATATAATGGCATGTGCTTTAGATCAGATAAATTCAAGACATTTTGTGGGTCCTATGGCATAATGATTTCATATGCCTAACCATACCATCCTCAAGCAAATGGGCAGGCAGAATCTAGTAACAAAAGTATTATAAAAATAATCAAGAGGATGTTGGACAACAACAAGAAGGTGTGGGATTCCAAACTAAGATTGGATCTATGGGAAAAAAATATTACTCTCAAGAGGGCCATAGGAAATTATCCATTTGAGTTGGTGTATGGAGCCCAAGCTAGGCTCCTAATACATAACCTCTTTCTAGTCTACAAGTTCATCCTGCAAGAATATATAGACATCCCTGAGCCCATAGAAGAGAGGATAGAGAAATTTGTTGAATTATATGAAGTAAGATCTCAAGCACAAGAGCAAAATATAGAAAATTTAAAGTGGATGACATGGTCCTTATATGGAATGCCAGAAGCCAGGATAAAGGGAAGCATGATAAATTTGAAGCACTGTGGTTGGGTCCATTTATCATTACTAGTAAATGTGGTGAAGACTCATACGACTTGAAAAATATGATAGGTGAAGAGAAGGAGTTTTCATTGCATGGATAATTCTTGAAGTACTTCTTTTCTTGAAATCATTACTTTCCATGCACAGTAGATTAGGATTTTTCTTTTTTCTTTTTTTTTCACCACCCCCAACCTTGGTCTATGTCCTAGAGATTTCTTCTAGATTCTTGCGATGACCTCATAGTCATTCATCCCCAACTAGAGCCACTATTAGGACTAAAAAAATAGCATTAAATTTACCACAAAAACATCCATTTCTTCACTAAATAACCCATCACCTAGCATGTCATTTAAAACTTTATTATTCAAAATACTCCATTTATCCACCCTATAGTCATCACCTTAACAAAATCACTTTTTTTATCCTACCTGTATAAAAATAAAGTCATGTTGATGAGACTACACCCTATTGGCATAAGTCATTCTAAGGTCGCTTTGAAGGGAGAATGAAGCAAGACAATATGAACATTATCGAGGAGAGAATATCATATCAAGGGAACTTGTCTCAATGTCCCTTTTTCAACCCAACTGAAATCTTATCGAAGACACCTTGCCATATCAGAGGGTAATATTTTGGGGTCTCTTCAATAACTCGAGACATAGACCACCAAGAAACATAAATATTTTAACTACTTTGGCATGAATTTAAGAGAAAATACAAATCAACATTTAGGAAATAGAAAAACATCTCTTGGACATGACTCATCGATGCATCAAAGTGACAATAAAAATTTGAAGGAACAATGCTTGACTTATGCACCTAGAGGATCAAAGAGATTGTGGAATGTCGGGATGAGTGATTCATGAGTCCCTTTGATATCACATAAGTGGTAAAGTTCATCGAAGAGAAAGGTATACATTGACGGGACAAAGAAATGTGTCTCTTCGATAAAGAGATATTACAAAATAGAACAAAAGAACATCAAAAGGATGTTCGAAAGGACTCCAGAATATCAGAGTAAAGTGGTTCTTAGTCCCTCTGAAAATTAGATAAAGAAAAGGAATATATCAATTGGAAAGATATCGGGGGAAGGGGTCTATATTAGTAGGAACCAAATATTGGTCTCTTCGATAGGCCTAAACAAATGAGTGAGCGACCAAGCTAAGGACTTCATCAAAGAGAAGAATACATATCGAATGGACGAGGACAATGGTCCCTTCGATAAAACAATAACACTTATTGCCTTAGTTTTAATAATAAAGGAAAATGAGTAAAACATTGAAGCGATAAAAGAAATTTGAAGAGACCATTTGTAAGGAATGTTTGAGAGGACAATGTAATATCGAGATGAAGCCATATGAAGTCTCTTTGAAATCTTTAAGGAAAAGAAGAGGGTATACCAGTAAAAATAATATTGGGGAAAAAGGAAAATATCGATGCGATCAAAATATTGTCATCACGATGAAGCAAAAGTGTTGAAAAGACAATAGAATGACGAAGAGACAATTTGGTGGCAATGATGAAAAAATCAATGGTTTATATTCAAATTAATTAATTAATCACTCAATGACATGAAATTTCCATCAAACAACATTAATGAACCATGGCCGAAGGTATTAAAAATCAAGTTCTGAACATACTTGGAAATAATTAAGCAAACAAAGAGAAAGGAAACAAATCATAGCAGTGGACAATGACAACAGGACTAGAAAAGGCATTCGCTTTCCAAGTAAGTACCCAAAGACTGAGCTAAAGATTTAGTATTTGCAAACTAGTTCAGTTATCGAAGCATGAAAGTAGGGTTTCTTTATGCAGAAATCATATTATGGCAAGTATGTTTGAAAACCCTAAGAACAAAAGACAAAAAATGGAAGAAAGACATCTAAATCAGGACTTGATTAATCAATTTCCTGGTTCTGGATAGAGATTCAAGAGGAATGCACAATTAAACCCTCAGGCTGAGAAATTGGAGAATAAAAACAAACAAGTGGGTGATACATGGACCCCAACAAGGGGATATGATTTGTTTGTATACCACTACAGGAAGATGCACAAACACCAACTTGTCTCCAATCCATGGAGACTCAATTTAGGAAAGTTGGTGGTGCCAAATGTGTTTATCAATGTTGAATTGATTACGGCACTAGCAAACAAATATAATCCTCAAACTCACATAATTGAACTGGAAAATGGAGCTTCGTTCATCCTTGTTATCAAGAACTATATTTCTATGGTGTTCTAATTAGACACTAGTATTGACATGAAATTCAAGATTAGAGATCTCCTAAATGAATACCACAACTTGAGCACTAGTTACAAAAGCTGGAGATTGCCAGACACAGACCCCAAAATGAGGGAAATCAGCTCAGGGTGATTTAAAGGGGGGAGCAGACTCCATATTTTGTGAAATTATTTAAAGAGTACTTCCAATACACATACTACTCCATTTTCCAAGTGTTTGGCCTGGACGCCCCCATATTCATGGACCTAGCACCAATGGTCTAAACAATTGATGTGCAAAGTTAGGATGCCCGACCCCTTGATTATGTTGAATACCTAGCCGATGATATCCACAATGCACTTGTTTCTATCAAAAACAAAAGTAGAGGTATCGTATTTATGCATTATTCTTTATTCATGCATCTCATTTTATATGAAGGACAAAGTATGGGAATTTGGAGTGAACATTTAAGAATAAAAGACTTAGATGATAATAGAGATATCAAACCAGTGTAGATGTGGAAAACCATTTGGGACAATAGATGTGAAAGATCACATTATTTATATTTTGAGGAATATTTTGTGAAACCTTTATACAAGCTTCTAGGTCACCCATGCAATTATAGTTTGTCACCATAAGTACAAAGGTTCCTTAGACCCAAGGATAAGGATGAAAGAGGGGAGGTCAATCACAATTGGGATGATTGGTATGCCTATGGTGACTGCACAAAAAATAGAGTATATGGATATGAGGGAGCCTCATTTCTGTTACCGAGAACTCTCCCAAACAGGGTTGCATATTTGGAGATTGTGATACAATTAGCCTATTTAGATTTCATGCACCTTAAAAGTCATAACAATCAATCATTGATGCTTGGGACATTGTGATTTGGAGATTTTACTGTAGTTTCTCAAAAGGGATATGAGTTAATTGATAAAAAGTTAGAACATTACAAATTGCCTAATGGGAATGCAAGAGAGAAATTTGACCTTGAAAATTTCATAAATGATGTTAAAACAAGTAAAAATATGAAAGGATATCATCACATACTTTTTGAAGAGAATGATTAGATAGGAAATGTTGATGAAAATTATGCTACTAGGAAGAGAAGCATGTATAATAAAGTAATGATAGCAGAAGCTTGGAAAACATGCAACAATCCTTCATATGGAGGTTCCTTTTTGGAATTTGAAGATCCAATAAAGAGATTGGATGTACTAATTTCACATGAAGCAGAGTTAACTAGGGATGTGCCTCCTTGGGTGTTCACAAAGAAAAGAACTAAGGATATTAGAGAAATGCAAGCTGAAAATGAAAGTCCATTATGTCAGTTATCTCCTCAGATTGCACCAAATATTATCTTTAAAGTTGACACCTCTGTTGTAGCAGGAGAAGAGGTGGGGAGTGATGATGAAGATGTGTAGGTAGTTGAACTTGTAATTGGAAGATATGAGCCTCCATCTAAAAGGAACGTTGTAATAAAATCCTCCAATGAGCTTTCAAATGATGTAAGACACTATGCCAGCCAAAAAATTGTCTCTGATGATGCTTTTGTTAAAACCGTTGAGTTTAAGACATTATTTATGAGTATAAAGGCAAACTGGTTAGGGAAAAGATTAAAGATATCACACTTGAAAAGGAAGCAGAAGCTCTAAAATAATTACAACAAGAAGTTGACAAAGAAATGGAATATATTACCCCAAAAAAGGGGAGGGCATTTTTGGAAGAGGCAAGGATAATTCTACTCCTTGGATGGCATATGAGCTCAAATATTGTGTTTGAAAGCTTCCAAGGCATCATAATAAAACTTTACAATTGAGCACAGAAGGAGTAGATATAGTATATACTGGATCAAGTTTCAATCTAGATAATGCAACTTTGTTGATGTAGTCGTTATACCCACCAAACAAGAAACTTATAGTCATTGATCTTGATAAAGCATTTGGCCACCTCCTTGTGTAACAGGGTGAAGATAGCGACCCTTTGAAAACTGCAAATTTGAATGTTAATGTTGCTAGGTTCACTAAAGAACATATTGAAAAACTGGTGAGAGATAATAAGATATAAATGACTGAGAATGAGAAACTGAGACATGAGATCGCTAGTTATAAAGACAAGTTGCCATCTTCTTTAAGTACTTACTCCCCATGGTTGGAGGTTGATAATAGGGTATTGGAAGCCATGGCTGAAACTACTTATTGGAAGAAAAAAACTGAAAGAATTCAGAAGTAGAGTGATATATTAGAAGTGGAAATAAAGTCCATCAATTTCAAAATGGTCTTAGAACTAATAAAGAGAAGTTTTCAAAAAATGCTCGAGAATGTTGACAAGGTATGGGAAATTCACAATAAAACACATGCTGCTTATCAAAAGCACAAAAGGATACATCTTAGAATGATGGAAAAGAAAGAAGAATTAATAGCCAAGGGAAATGTTGACAAGCAGGTGTTCAAGATTTATGATGAATTAATTGATATGCATGAGAAGTTTCGTATTGTGTTGACACAAGAACTTGGTGATTTTGACCAACCCCTGGACATGAATCTGCCTAACTTCTTCGATGACGAAGGAGATCCAAAAGAGTAGAGCATATGGGATAATGAACTGGCTCAACTATTACTAGTGGCTCTTGACAAAGTAAATCATGAATCAATTGTGCTGGAAATGGAACAAATCTTTACTCTAGAGTTTCTTATGAAAGACATAATCAACAATGTTGATACATATGCCAACACAAACTACATCGAGCATCTTTCCAAAGTCAACATGTTCATTGCTCGAGCAATATAAGGATCATATGTTTCACCGAATTCACTCAACAACAGGTGCACTATCATGGATAAAGGACCTTGAATAGATCTTAAGTGATCACGAGTGCCTTACGAAGATTAATGGATCGAAGTGTATTATGTATGTTGTGAACCTCATTATTTATCTTTGTTAATTGCATTTGTTAGGGTTTAGTTTACGATCAACATAATATAAATGAAGAGACACCACCTTAGATGTAAAGGTCTAAAGCTTGTTGCTTCCCGTATATAAGGGAAACCACGACCGAGTTTTGATCATCATCATAAGCATCATATTTCATCTAGCCATACTTATAGAATATAACACATAAAGACTTCCGATATGAATTGTATTATCTTTTGAAGCAATATAATGGAGGAGAAAATATTTAATATGGTGGCCAGATTTATGGTGTTCAATTGTTTGTCGAAATTTATTCATACTTATAAAGAGAAGATTTCAAAAAATGCTCGAGAAAGTTGACAAGGTATGGGAAATTCATAGTAAAACACACGCTTCTTACCAAAAGCACAAAAGGATACATCTTAGAATGATGGAAAAGAAAGAAGAATTAATAGCCAAGGGAAATGTTGACAAGCAGGTGTTCATGATTTATGATGAGTTAATTGATATGTATGAGAAGTTTCATATTGTGTTGACACAAGAACTTGGTGATTTTGACCAACCCCTAGACATGACTCTGCCTAACTTCTTTGATGACGAAGGAGATCCAGAAGAGAAAAGCATATGGGATAATGAACTGGCTCAACTATTACTAGTGGCTCTTGACAACGTAAATCATGAATCAATGGTGCTGGAAATGGAAGAAATCTTTACTCTAGAGTTTCTTTTGAAAGACATAATCAACAATGATGATACATATGCCAACACAAACTACATCAAGCATCTTTCCAAAGTCAACATGTTCATTGCTCGAGCAATATAAGGATCTAGAGTTTCACCGAAGTCACTCAAAAATAGGTACACTATCATGGAGAAAGGACCTTGAATAGATCTTAAGTGATCATGAGTGCCTTACGAAGATTAACGAACCAAAGTGTATTGCATATGTTGTGGACCTCATTATTTATCTTTGTTAATTGCATTTGTTAGGGTTTAGTTTACGATCAACAAAATATAAATGAAGAGACAACACCTTAGATGTAACGGCCTAAAGCTTGTTTCTTCTCGTATATAAGGGAAACCAAGACCGAGTTTTGATCATCATCATAAGAATCATATTTCACCTAGCCATACTTATAGAATAAAACACATAAAGAATTTCGAGATGAATTGTATTATATTTTGAAGCAATATAATGGAGGAGAAAATTTAATCTGGTGGCCAAATTATGGTGTTCAATTGTTTGTCGAAATTTATTCATACATGTTATCTTGTTGTCTCCAAAGTGGTTTGCTCTTGTTATTCAAATTGATTATATCAAGCTTATACTTGATTTGTCAAGACATTTTGATGTTTTAATGTGTTGATCACTACTGTGTATCAATCCTGTCTTGTGCAACATTAGTTATTGCTAGAGGGGTGTTGAAGTAAGTCCTAGAAATGTTTTCTGAGTAGTTACCAGTATGAAATGAAGTTATGGTCAGGGTATACTATGAAATCATTCTTGTATCACATTCAAAATATATTGTTGAGATTGTATTTTTGAATACTCATTATAAATTCAGTCCAATATTGTGCTTCAGATTTAGGATTGCATGTTATTATCTTATGTCATTGTTTAATCAAGGCATTAAGTAGAAAAATAAAATATATACCCATATATTTAGAAATCAGTTTGCATGCAAAGTGTTTGACATTTTGTAATCTACCCTGGATACATAAGTGAAATACACTCAGAACTGGATAGTATGATGTCCCAAGCCCAGATTAAGCATCAAACTATTGCAGGAATGTCTCAAGACTATCACAGATTTCAGAAAACACCATGTAATCTGCCCAGCTCACCAACTTCATGCCAAACGACCCTCATGTGATGTATACAAGTGTAGGGTGTGATCCAATACCCACTGTAATGTTGGGCACAAATATATCCCTGTATCTGGTTCATAGTTTGGTTTGATATCATAGTATATGATAGGAAAGTGCAACTATATGCTATTGTAGCTAAATCAAGGTTGATATACTTGGTAATCAAACTTATCTATGCTCATAAATTGAAAGAATTAGTGTTGTTACAGTCCTTTTAAATGATGATTTGTAATGTAATGTATCCTATGAAGTGTGTGGGGTTTGATTAATAAAGTTTCAAGCCTGTTTCAATCATTGTATTATCAACTTTCAATCATTTTGGAGTTGATGTTCATTATACTGCAAAATACAGTGATGTGTTATGCCTTGCAAATGAATATATGTTAAAATCCACCATATTTATTATGGAAAATTGCTCAGCAAACATTATTAGTTTGTGTCTAGTTAATTGACAAATAAAATATGTCATATTAAGTGTTTGGAAAATTTCCTACTTCATTAGTTGATGGTTGTCCTACTTTGCTGGTCAGAATTATGCCAGGTTACACTTTGAGGGCAGTGGCTATTGGTAAGGATAGGAGAGATTGGGATTGTTACTTTAGAGTTAGAGGTTGGAGTGATGATGAGTTCTTACCATCCTTGGGCAGCAGATATACCCTTCACTCTATCCTGGACTTGATTCACAGGTTACATGGTGTTGTTCTAATTTATACTAGCAGCTTGACAGATGTTGGTATATGTTTTTATGCACTTATGTTGGGTATCCTTCACATCTACAGGAGATCACTTAGTGTGGAATGGATTGTTAATGATACACACACATCAGTCTTGGTTGCAGGTTCAAGTGTAATGGGAGAGTTGAGCAAAAGGCTCTACTTTGACACGTTTTAGATTGACATTGGTTAGTCTTATCAGAAGAAGATGATTTCTTCCAAGTCTTGCACTTTGGACCCTGGTGTTGTTCCAACCTATTTTCAGAAGATTGATGGAATTCATGATGGTACTTCTCTTACTCCTGAAAGTAAGTTAGGACACTTGCAGTTGCTTTTCGATAAGGTTCTTGTTGACAAAGCTGCAAGGGGTAATGATGATGTTGTTGCAAGACCAACTCATCCTACTATGAGTCTTCTTCTGAGGATGGCAGTATAGGATGGGATACACATGACTACTCTAGTAGTTCATTGGTGTAGGTAGGAGAGTTTCACCCCGATTGCATGAGGCATGCTTATCATTTTACTTTCAGCCCACATACACAAAATTTGACTTTGTCCTTGATGATGCAGATAGGTGGGTTGAGTAAGAGGTGTTCAGGTTCACTCTGGTGTGATATATTTCTGACTTTAGGTGATGAGTCCAAGTTTTGCAAGTCTTTTACTTTGTTCTTTCCTGTAGATTGCTTCTAGAAGCAAGGATTGGAGACTTGGTACAATTGGATTTTAGAGGTTATTAGAGTGGCACAACAAAAGTCAGTTGGTGCTGAGATTGAAGGACTTCCAGTTTATCCATGGGATCTAGAGTTTGACAGTGTCTTGGGTTCTAGCTACATATAGAGGTTATGGATTAGCAGATGCTATAGGACCATTTGGTATCCGGGTGGTTTGTGGACAGGTGCAGTTGGTTGTCCATTCTGGCTTCAGGTGCTATGACAGTCGAGATGGTTTGGCAATTGTGGATTGCTTGAGGGCAAGCAATCTTTGGGAAGGGAGGACTGTAATGTCTCCATTTTTTGGCCCTCTTAAGGAATAATCATTATTTTAATTATTTAATGTTACTAGGCAAAAAGTGCAAAGTCAAAAGGGTAATATTAAATAATTATATTAAAAGGTTAAAAAGTGACATACTTTAATGATAAATTAAAAAGTCACTTTATTAATATATCTTCAAAAAATGACTTAAGTATTAGGAGTCACATCAAGGAGTCACATCAAGGGGTCACAAGAGGTCACATCAAGGAGTCACATCAAGGGGTCACATCAAGGATTCACATCAAGGAATATTAAAATATTCTTCTAAAAGCTTGTTGGACACTCTTCTTGGGTCTTTCTAGAAAATCAAGGAGTTATTTATAAAGGGGATTTGAAAGCTCATTTGAGGAGGCTTGGTTGAGAGAAAATTGTTAATGAATTTTAGTCTCATTGAGAAATTGGATATTCCAGGGGCTTTGAGGATGAAATTCGTCTTGGCTTACAATCTCTTCCTTGTTGCAATATATAGTCAAGAGATTTAATGGTGTTTTCAACCAGGAAACACATTGGTGCTTAACGAAAATAATTCTGCAGGTTAAAGTTGCAAATATGCTTGTTTGAGAAGCTAAGTAATTTTGCAATAGCTGATGTATTATTGCATGTTTCTGAATTACTACAATTTATTGCATGTTTTTGAATAATTGCAATAATTGGTTTATTATTGCAAGGGTTTGAATAATTGCAATAACTGATGTATTATTACAATTCTGAATAAGGGTTTAAAATATGTTATTGCAGTAATTGATTTATTATTGCAATAAGGGTTTCTAAATAATGCAATAACTGATTTATTATTGCATTTTATCACGAGGGCTTCTAAATGATGAATTTGAGATCATTGTTCATATTTAGGAAGAGGGTTTGAATTGAAATTTAACCTACTACTGTAGAGACGCTACAATATTGAAACAATGGCATGAACAGTGTCACGACTAGCGATTCCCAGTCTTGGCAAGCTATTTTAGGTCTAAAAGATAGCATTCTATCTCTTAATCCTTTGTTGAATATCATTCCATGTATTTTTATGCATTTTTGAGTCATTTGTAAGTGGAAATATGATTGTATAAATGCATGAAAAACTTAGAAAGTGTTGTGTTAAGCCTAAAACTTAATGTTGTAGTTATTATATTTGTGAGTGCTCAGACTTGTATCTCTAGCTATTATACATGGTAATAATTTATGTAAGGGACTGTTGTTAATTTACTGAGTGTGCATGTTGAAAGAGAGGTCTGTAATATCATCTCAAAAGTAAAAGTAAAAGTTTGAAATAAGTCTTGAAGTTATTTATTGTTTGGAGAGTTCATGACAGTCCTGTATATGAGCATTGAGACACCCAAAATGTTCTTAAGATGGTCTAATGTTCAATCATTGCTAGCTAGGTTCATGTTCTTTCTTTTTGAGGCATTTTTTTAACTTGCAACATTCTGATATAAATTTTTGAACATTGGTGTGCCAACCAAATAGTCATATTTATGTCCAAAATTATTATAGGATTTGCTTATCAATGTCATGCTTTCATGTACTTGAATCTAATAATTTATAAGTCATTGCTACTATGAAATTTTATTAAATACCGTATCTCTCAATTGGGTCCATCAATCAAAAAAATTCTACTCCTCCCGAAAAGGAACATTACAACATGCAAAGTGTTTGAAAAAATGTCAAACAACACAAATTAAAATTTTCCATTCAAATTGACAAGGGACATTACACAGGAAAAATCCAGAAAGTAAATATCCTATCAAGGATGAGACACTACAAAAATACCATAAAACAATATCAACATACTTCTTTTGATTTAACCATAATTTTCTATTAATTTGACCCTTGTTAATTTCTATACCCAAGATATATTATGTAACCCATAAATATTTCATATCAAATGTACTCAATAGGTAAATATTAAGTTCCCCAAACACCCCTTTATAATTTCTAGTAAATAATATATCATCAAAATATAGAAAAATGATTATTAATTGAACATCAATTGATTTAAAATAAACATAGTGATTAGCTTCTCTTCTAATAAATTCATGATCTAATATAAAGACAAAAATTATAATACCACATTTTTTGTGACTATTTAAAACCATAAAAATATCTTTAACTTGGAATCTAAGTGTTCCTATCCCTTCACTATTAAATTATCAAGCTATTTCATTAAAGTTTCCTTATCAAGATCCCCATGCAAAAATAAAATTTTAACATCCATTTTTTGTACCTCTAAATCAAAAGAAACAAAAATAAATAAAAGAAATTGAATAGAGGTTACTTTATTCATAGGAGGAAAAATCTCACCAAAATCCACTCCCTCAACCTAGGAGTAACCTTTTCCTTCCTGATTTTGTTCATCATGTTTTTATTTTACCCTTATATATTGAGTCCTGTTTATCAAAAATAATATTAAAATGTACTATTTTGTTAGGATTCACATGAATTGTCATTATTTTTAAATTCCCTAACCTCTTTAAAAATAAAATCAATATAATATATCATTTTAATTGCTAAAGTATCCTAAAGTTTATAACTATTAATGTTCTCACTATAACCCACAAAAACACACTTGCTAGCCCCAATATCAAGCTTAGAACATTTTTTCTTCGGAACATGGACATATGCCTCACCACCAAAAACTTTTGAATGAGAAACTGACATTTATTTCCTTATTCATAACTCATATGGTATTTTTCAACAAGAGTAAAAATAGGAGTCTTATTAACTAGGTAATAAGTAGTGTGAATCGCTTCAGCTGAGAAATGGTACTCAATATTAGCACAACTTAGCATGCTTGTAGTTCTATCCATTAAAGTCATATTCATCCTTTTTACCACTCTATTTTGTTGTAGAGTACATTTTTTTCCTACCTAAAAATCCTTTCATGCCTATTATAATAATAAAAGGCTTTGGAACAAAACTTTCCACCATTATCTATTCTTAAAACCTTTACTTTCCATTTTTTCTATTTCTCAATAAATATTTTAAAATCTTTAAATGTAGAAAATATATCATAATTTTCCTATATAAAGTGAGATTATATATATGTATATATATATTTAGAATAATCAATAAAGGAAACATAGTAGTGAGAATATATAATTGAATAAACATTCGCATGACCAAATACATCATTATGAATAACCTCCAAAATTTGTTTGGCCCTAGTATTACTATATTTAAAAAGATTATATCTTTTTTAGACTGCAAGAATCACATAGCTCCCCTATAAACGACAATGTGCTTGGTAAAAAAAATCACGTGACTGGTGATGTTGGAGTGACACACCCTCTAGTACCATGGGGATGGGGGGGAGACTGGACCTTGTGAACTCTTTCCTACGGCATGATGCTTTAGCCAATTAAGCTAGGCCCCCCACCTCAAAATTATATCTTATTTTCCATACACACAATGTTCACAAAAATTAAAATCAGTAGAGTAACAAAAAAACCATCAACCATCTTCTTATTTATAGTGGTTTTGAGACAATTAATGCCTATGTGACCCATACTATGGTGTCACAATTTACAAGATACAAAGTGATCATTTAAATTAACAAAGTTACAAAAATTGGATACTTCTAGCCTAAAAAGGGTGTCACATTGAGTGCCCCTAGCCAACACCAAATTCCTTCTACTAAACATGTAATAACTCTTCTCAATGTAACATGCATCCCTAAAAATCATTCATTTTTATGTACAAATTACATTTCTAGCTAAACCAAGAATATGAAATACATCCATGAGGTTTTTCACCATCCCATAATTGAAAAACACTTTCACCTCCTCTTTGTTGGAGCAACGAATAATGAATGCAATATGCAAAATTCCAAAAAATAAATCAATCACAATGCATAATCCAATAAAATATCATAGAATATGTGTAAATACAATGATCACTCCTTGTTTATATAGGACAAGGACGAAATAGGAAGGTGGAATAGAAAGGTCCTGACTAACCCTCCAAGAGATGTGATACATGTAAAACACTTGGGACAAGTGTGAAGGCATGTTCCAAGTGTCTATGAGGTGAGCCAACTAAACCACTAAGTGAATTTAAGCTAGTGTGAATAGGATTACTAGGTGTAGGAACTAGATAAAAGGAAACTAGATACATACAAACTCTTTTCACACTAACACCCCCTCAAAGTGATACTTAGAGAGTAAATCACTAAAAGATGAGTTTTGTAAACAAGGCTTGATGAGGTACTCATATACAAAATAAAAGTCTCTCACAAATGGAATAAAAGAGAAAACCTAGTGGAAAAAACCTACTATCTTGGAAAGATAATTATTTACAAAGGAGAATCAAAACCCCCCAAGGACTTCCTTCACCCCAATAAATTGCATAACACAATATACTGATGGTTCAAAAAACATACTTCTAAGATCAAAATGGCATGTGATGAGGTGTTAGGAGGGGAATGGAAACATATCAAGGAATATAAGTGATTGAGGGTTGACCATACATAAGATTCAAACTACAAGATGAGGTGTCAAGGGTTGAGCCGTGAGCATGATAGGATGGAGAAGTTTTACAAATATAACAGCAAGGTGAGAAACACATGTAAGTCATGATAGGATGGAGATATCTAAAACTTAAATTAATACAAAGGAAGAGTAGAGTTGGAGGGAAAGACACACTTAGGAAAGGAAAATGGAAAGAAAATTGAAACAAGGAAGTCCCAAGTACAACCTAATATGTATAGACTTAGATTGAATAGAAATGGGATATGACAAATCCACCCCATTTAAAATTGCTTATTCTCAAGCAATTATAGGTTTGAATGCTCTAGAATTTGTGGGCCTTCTCACATTGCATCCTCCACTAGGAGATATTTCCATTGAATTAAGTACTCCTTGTTGCTTCTATTTCTCAACTTCCTCTCCATTACATCTATGTTTGCTTCAATAATTAGAACCAATTTACCATCTGCATCAATTGGAGGTAACTCTTTTGATGGTACACTATATTTTCCAAGAACCTTTTTTAGAAAAGATACATGAAACAAATTATTCATCTTACTTCCCTCTAACAACTCCAACTCATAGACAACTTCACCAATCCTTCTCTAAATTATGTAAGGCATGTATAAATGAGGCTTAAATTTCTCATATCTAGTTATCTATAAAGAAAATTGTTTATATGGCTATAATCTCACCAACACCATGTCTATGATCTCAAACATTCTCTTGATCCTATGATAGTTTTCATACATACTTTTTTGTTTTGAGCTTATTATAAATTATTCTTAAGTGACTTTAGAATTTATTTTCTCAGTTTGATCACTTCACTTGCTCCTAGTACCTAACTATCCATATGAGATAAATGAAGGTTTGAGCTTCATGTTTGGATACAAATCCATGAATGACATCATCTTGATTGAAATGTGGTAGGTGGTATTGTAATAGTGCTCCCCCAAGTAGAGCCATTTGATCTAAGTATTTTGCTAATCAACAACATAATTTCTCAAGTAATCTTCCACCCATGTGTCCATTATATTGATCTGACAATCTATTTGTGGGTCGTATTTGGTGTTGGGAGTGAGCTCAATTCCTACCAAAAGGAAGATACCTTGCTAAAAAAATCTCATGAAGTGATTGTCTTTATCACTCATGATGTTGATGGGTAGTCCATGAATTTTCATCACTTTCTTTAATAACAAAATAACCACTTATGATGCTTTAAAATCTATAGAGATGATAAAGAGATATATGCATATTTCATTAGTTTGTCTTGAACAACATATATACAATCCTTACCTTAGAATTTAGGGAGTCTCATGATGAAATATATTGAGATGCTTTCTCAGTTCTATTTGGGATGGCTAAGGGTTGCAAAATACCAATTGGAAAATTCTATTTTGTTTTACTCTTCTAACAAATGATGCATTCTTTGATATGGGTGAGGCCATAATCCTCGAGTCCCTTCCATGTGAGCCTTTCCCTAATATATAATTTTTAGTTTTTAAATAACTCAAGTGGATTTCCAAGGAAGTATCATGGACTACCTACAAAATATTTCCCTTCATCCTTCATTTTGACACCAAGAAGACTCTTCCCTTGCAGATAATGAGTTCATTACAAATGGTGTGCTTGTCATCCGATAGTTTCCCTTCCAACACATCAACTGAAAATATATTCTTGGATATTCTATTATGATTTTATTCTTCCAATATGCAAATATCTAAGACATGGAATATATGTTTGGTCTTCTAGGTAGCACACCAACAACAAAATTATTGTTTCCTTTGACATACTTAATATCAAAAACATATGCTTGGATTCTTGTCACCAATTTTTCTACCACTCATTTAGATCCTTTTGATTGAGAAAATATCTCAAACTATTGTGATTATTTTTGACCATAAATCAACCACCCACAAAGTATTGCCTACATTTGACCAATGCATACATGATGGCCAACATTTCCTTATCATAGATGGAGAAATATCTTTCCACATTTATGAGATTTTGAATTTCAAAGGTAGTTGGGTGCTTATTCTACATGAGAACAACCCTAGTCACTTCTCCTTATGCATCACATTCCAATGTGAAAGGAAGAGTGAAATATATAATTGTTAGTTCACATGGCACGAGCTCATAACCTCTTTTAGTTTATAAAATGTTTGATGTGCATCCTCAAATCACATGAAATCTCCCTTCTTTGTTAGGTTAGTTAAGGGCATGGTTATTTAGGAGAAACCACTAAAATATCACCTATAGTAGCTACAAAGGCTAAAGAAACCTCGTAGTTCTATCAAGGTCCTCGGGGAAGACCAATTCAAAATTAATTTGATCTTCTCCATTTCCACCTGTACTCCCTTTGTTCTAATGATGTAGCCTAGATACAATATCTCTATCATAGTGAATTCACACTTTAAATCCCTGGAAAATACTATTTGTGCTTCCAAGATTCCTAATAGTTCATCAATGTGTCATAGGTGCTTCTCCCACATTTTATGGTAGATCAAAATATCATTGAAGAATACAAGGAAATTTTTTCTCAATTGTTTATGAAAAAATTGGTTCATACAAGATTGAAAGGTTGTTGGGGCATTTGTTAGAATAAATGACAACCAAAAATTCATAATTCTTGTAATGAAATTGAAAGCTTATCTTATGATAATCCTCCTCTCAAAATTTTATCTAATGGTATCTTGATTTGAGATCTATCTTTGAAAAATAAATAGCTCCATGAAGCCATATATCAACTCATTGATACTAGATATTGCCCGTATTGATTTTTGATAGTCTTCTTATTCAATGCTTTATAGTTGATGCACTTGCTCATTATACAATCTTTGTTCTTCACCAAAATGATAGAGGAAGCAAAGGGAATTGAGCTAGGTTTGATGTGTCCCATTTCCAACACTTGCTTAATGACATTTTCAACTTCCTCCATATGTCTCCTAAAGTGGTAGTAGGGAGTACTGATGGCATGCTTGACACTCTCCTCCAACTCAATGACGTGCTCAAAGCCTTTGTCTAGCGGTCTCCCTAGAGGAATGCTATTAAATACTTTATTATGCTTGTCTAAGATGATCTATACACCCACACAACATTTTTTCTTTCCTTCAACAGGTTTTGTTACAATTACCAAGCATTGAGTTATACATATGACTTTCCCATTATAGAAAATCCTCTCTATTCTCCTGGCCAATATAATCCTTGGTTCTTTAGTTTTTTCCCTATACCGCCACTTATTTTTTATTTAATTAAAACTTTAGTTCCATGGTCTAGATTTTCTTATCTCTCCTAATGAGTGTAGCCACTAGAACCTTATAACCACATTTGTGTCTCCTATGTTGACAACATAAAATTCCTCATTCATATTGTATTCTCCCAGATTAAGTTTTTGTTGGGATATATTCCTATTGTTTTCTAGATCATGAACCCATCAGCCACCATAATGTTAAATCCCTCAAAATTCTATGTCTCGAGGCCTCATTTGCTCACCAATCCCTCATTAATGAAGTTATGAGTGACACCAATGTTAATGAGTATAGTCACCCTTTGAACTTGTGGGACCCCATTGATATGAAAGGGATTGCATCTTGGAGTAATGAAGAGTGTAGTAAGAGTGCCTCTTGAGATGAAATCTTCCCATTTTGTTAATCTTCTTCTCCCATCTTGTATTCAGATTCCTCTTCACTTTTTGGTTTGGCTTCCTCAGGTCCTAATTCACCATCAAACCTTACCTCAATGTAATCCACTCTTCCCTTTTTTATGACATATATGTCTAGGTGACCATGGATCCTTATAGTTGAAACACAACTTCTTCCTTATAAATTCATTCTTCACTTCAATGTTTGGGCTAGATGGAAAAATATTGGTCTATTATAAATTTTTATGCAAGGGCTTCTTTGGAATGAGGGTTTTGGTATGGAGCTTATTCTTTGGTATGGAAGTCTCTAGTGCTAGAGCCTACTTGATAGTTTCTTGTAGGTTAGTTGGTTCAAAATCCTTGACAAGCCCCGCAAGAGATTTAGTTAACCCTTCGATGAAGGTCATGGTCAATATTCTCTTTGTGAAGTCCAACACCATCACTAAGAGCTTCTAAATCTCTAATACATAGTTCTCTATTGAACCATGCTATTTGAGTGAGTCGAATATTTGAAATAAAATTTAGGATTCTTTTGATTAAATCTCTCAATCAAAATTATGTAGAATTTATCATATGATATGATGGATCTATAACCCTATGTGATCAAATTGTGGCACCACCACTCATGTGCAATACCTTCCAAATACAAGGTAACCTACTTGATTACTTCATCTTCAATCATCATTCTGAGAGATAGATATGTGTCTACCTTTTATACCCACACATGAGTTAAAAATATATTAAATCCATCATAGGGATAGAGTGTCAACCTCCCCAAAGCTTTTTGTACATCTCTCTAAAAGGTTTGTGGCCTACAACCAAATTTGTACCCATTCCAAGACTTCTTCATGGTCATATAACTGGTGAGTGATATTTTGATTTGGATCTCCTTAGGAAGAGCTCTATATTATGCATGGTAGGCCCTAATATAATCAAATAGCGAGTTTTGGGCTTCATGTTTTTGAAAAGATAAGCAACATTTATAGGGTGTTGTACCCTTCACAAAGGGCCCAAAGGGCCAAAGGACAACATAGTTCAAAACATAATTGAACTATAGGAACAAACAAAAACAGCTGACCGACAGCTGTAGAAAAACAAAGAAACATAAAAGAAACAACTTAGGAACTAGAGGGGACCAAGCCAACTCCCTGAACCTGAGGCCGCAGAGAAGCAACGGGTTTGGGGAGTCCCTTCTTCTTTCTCAGCACAATCGACCAAGAAGGTTCAGAAACAACCACCGAGCAGGGCGAGGGGAGAGGATCGCTAACAACCACCATGGGCGAGGAGTCCATGTTATGGAGCCTCTACCTCCTTATTTAGAAAGGTAGGTCAAGTTGGCCTTGTAGCTAAAACAAGAACAATATTTTGTGTGTGGCTCTAAGTGGCATCCAAACTATTACCCTTAAAAACACTTGTTTCAACAATTTTCTATATGTAGGATAATCATACTACTATCCATCTTGTGAAGTGATTATGTCATCATATCAAACTCTCTTTTGGATCAACTATCTAAATTGTCATGTACATTTGTTCTCAATGCTCTTTCTATCATATTGTTATGTTCTACAATAGGTTTTGTAGGACAAAATTGAGTCTCTACACTTTCTACAAATTGGCCTTATTTTTGTATCTCCTTCAAGTGATATCTTGTTGCTCTGCTACTATACTACATAAAATTAAAATATGCAATAGGCTAGCAAGATCAACAACCACTGTAATTTCCCTACCCAAAATAATAATGCAAATCTAATTCTTAACATTCAACAAACACTTATTATTTGATTAACAACTCTATTAGCCCTAACATTCAATTAGATATTAGATAACTTAGATTTAAAGCTACTATTTGTGCATCAATAATACCATCACATTTTAAATAACAAATAACAAAAATAACTCTTGATCTTTATATTACAATGAACAATGTATATAAAAGAGGAAATCCCAATTCATGTCTTATTGCATTAATGGTTGTATTAAATTTAAATAGTTTTGCAATATTAATAACTATGACAAAAAAATCATACCGACAATAATGATAAATCAAATCAATACAATATGGTTGGATTTTGTGTCTAATGAAGCTCAAATACGACCCCTCTATTTGTCCTCTAAAATCACTAGGGTTTTAGTCTTAGGATTCCCACTCTTGAACACAAGTTCTCAAAATGGATTCTAAAAAGAATCAATTAAGTGTAGATGATGAACTGGATTGAAAAAAATTGCTCCTTTTTTACTATTCACAAGTAGAATAGGTTGGCCACCAAGAACACCCATGACTTCCAATTTGAATAGTGAACATGGGTGAGAAAGATTCCCTTTTGAAAGTGATGACGCCAAAAACAAACTATTGGGACCAAAACAACACGTGCTAAGGAGTTAGGAGGGGAATGAAAACATAGATAAGAATATCGAGGATCAACCATACACAAGATTCAAACTATAGGATGAGGTGTTGGGGGTTGAGCCACAAGGATGATGGGATGGAGAAGTTTTAAACTTTGATAAGTAGAAAGGAAGAGTGGAGTTGGAAGGAGAGACATACTTAGGAAAGGAAAACACACAACTGTTGAAAATATGAAAGACACGTACAAATCTGATATATATAGACTTAAATAAATTAGAAAAGCAAAAATATTATGTTAGAATTTGAAAAGTTTCAACTATTCCTTATTGTAGAACTTGTTGTCTAAATAAAGAAAATATACTTTTAATATCCTTTAAATTAAAATAATTTTTAAGAACTATTAAAGTGTATGTACTTGAAAATTGCTTCTATGACTTCTAATTTTAAGATAAATTCTCCAAAATTTGTTTGGTTATTTTTATTGAAGATTTCAAAAACCAGGTTATGACAACAAATATGTGTAATTGTGCATAATAGTGGGTAGATTTCTTCTTTTAAGTCTTTCTTTTTAGGGTAATTAGAGTAATCAAAGAAAAAAAGATGCTGAAAAACAAAAGAACAAAAAAAAAAAAAATCCCTCCTAATCAAACTTGAATTAAAAGAAAAGAAAGAAAACTGCAAAATAGTGAACTGTTTACTGATGACACAAAATTCATGACTGGCAGGATGATGAGAAAGAGAACAGTTGTACTTATTAAGATTGCATATGCATACAACCTTCTAAATGTGAAAATTATTTAATCAGATTAGAATTAAAGGAAAGAAAGAAAACTGTAACAGAGTGAATTGTTTACTGAGCAGAAAAATCTTAACTGACAGGTTAATGAGAAAAAATACAGTTGTGCCTGCAATTTATGTTACGATTTTCTAAATGTGAAAATTATAATGTGAATTTTTTTGAACATCCAACTGAAAAATGTAAGAATGATCAAGAAAATTCAGTTATCAGATTGCATGCAAAGTGTTTGATGAAATGTTCAAATGAAATCATCTCGAAAATGTAAGAATTATCAAATCATCTCGAAAATGTAAGAATTATCAAGAAAATGCACTTACCAGATTGCATACAAAGTGTTTGATGAAATGTTCAAATGAAATCATCTCAAGAAAATTCACTTACCAAATTGCATGCAAAATGTTTGACGAAATGTCCAAATGAAATCATCTTGAAAATGTAAGAATGATAAAAAAAAAATTCACTTACCAGATTGCATGCAAAGTGTTTGATAAAATATCCAAATAAAATCATCTCGAAAATGTAAAAATATCAAAAAAATTCACTTACCAGATTGCATGCAAAGTGTTTGATGAAATGTCTTGCTCTATGTCTAAGCATAAAATTATTTTAACAGGGGGAATTTGACTGCGTCAGAATATTTCACGGCGGCCATTGCCACGATAGTCACGGGAAACATGAGAAGCCCACCATATCAACGAAAACCTGAAATTATTTTCAAATTCGTTAGAGCGCAGAGAAACAAATTTTCACGGTCTCATGTCTGCCAACCAGAAAAAGACAGGCGCAACGAAAAGCCAAACTTTGTCCTTACCTAAAACCCTGCAACAAAAATTATGTGGGCAACCTGTGAAAGAACAATGATATCATGCAATAAATCTACACCTGTTCATCAGCCACACGTGATAGTCTAAATTTAAACATAGCAAAGATTATAAATAGTAAATATAAATTTATTAAAGGTTTTGTGTGAATTCAAATTTAACTTGGAACAAGGGTATTGTATGGTTTATAGTGTGATAATTATAATATAAGATGGTTGGATGCATTAGGTGTGTAATATTTATATAAAAGATCATACGATTCATAAGAAATTAAATCTTTCATTCTCATTAGAATAAGTAGATATCGAGAAGTTAAAAATTACTTAAGAGTTGGTATTATATACAAGATATAATTTTTTCTCACATCTAATACTTCAATAAAGGATTCCAACTCAAGTCAAGTTGAGCATTATACCTTCCTATTGACTTGAGCATTATACCTTCCTAGAATTATATTTATTTATTATCTAGAAAGAATGAAACGTTTGAATATTTGCTTCTCCTCTATTGATACACTAGGAAGCATGGAAGTGGTTACTTCAATCCTTTTAGATGTATTGAGCATGCCCCCAATCTTTAAAATAAACCGTTCTCTATCATTAAAAGAAAAACCATTTAGAAATCCATTTCATTGCTTTTAAATTAGAACAATGACTAGAAATAAACAAATTTATCTTTGATAAATAAACAAATATTTGAGATAGATGCCAAAATAAAATTGAATTGACCTTATAAAAGAAATCCGCATTGTAGTCCTTGTAAACCTCCATAAAAAAATTTAAAAAAAGAAAAGAAAAATATAATAAATTAACTCTCAAATTGTTTTAGACCAATCTCCTTTCTTATTAATGGGGTGGAAGATAATAAAGATTACAGGGAACTAACCAAATAGGCCTCCCCTCCACAAGGATTCATATAATTACATTTCATTACACGTCTAATGGGAATTGTGCATAGTTCATGCAATATGTATGGTTAGGGGGTTGAAGTTTGTTTGTTCCCAAAATCACTAGCTTTTGTAAATTGAAGGAAAATTATAGCTAATAATTAATGCAATGTTAAAGGTCCAAGCCTAGTTAGTGAATTGAGAGTATCTACGAAGAGGCCTCAATGCTCATCAAAAATTAACTCAATGTTGCTTTAGGGAGATAAATATATTGAACAATCTATTAGTTCATGTTGAACAAGCCCCTCTCTCATCAACGATGAGTTTTAGGTAATAAGAAGCGAATTGGCTTTGACCTTTACTTCACAAGGAGTTTTTTTATTTATTAATAAAATTTAGTTGCTAATATAGATAAAGGGAAATCAAGGTAGTGCTTTGTAATGTATTAAATGATTTCCAAGGATGGGTAGTAGTGGGCAATATCATGCCAACCCCTACATTTTTACATGCAATTCTATAAGGGATTTCTTCCTATATTATTTCACTCCCACCCTCTTAAAATTTTCGACCATCTTTCTATGTGCCCTCTAATTTCAATTGTTTCTTTATTTAGGTTTTTTCCACAATGGTGGTGACACATAACAGAAAATGGGCTCATCTTATCTAGGTGTAGACTCAAATAGAAGTTTAAAATTTTCATTCAAGTTGATGATGATGTCAATACTCATGAAATGTCCATATCATTGTGTTAAGTGATAACATGACTACACATTTTAATAAATGTGAACCAAAACATCAATTATACAATATTTTTGAAGAAATTGGTTGCCATTGTGAATGAGAAAAAATTATATTGTTGGATTTAGGATATATGATGTATAGGGTTGTGGATAGCCTTTACTATCCTACGAACCTAGAAATTAAGGAAAAGATGGAGGCATTGAAAGCTAAGGTCAAATCCTTCACCAATTGATTCAAATTAATCATGTAGTATCAAGAGGATATAATAAGTTAAATCAAAGGCTTGAATATCATGCAACATGAAGTAGATATTTAATTGAGAAGCAATTTGAGATTTATTATGCTTAGAAAACTTCCAAATCTCCCATGGAAGAGATTAAGGAGGAATCCCTTAACTTGCAATAAGTTTTTATAATGAAATTCAAGGCATATTTGGGCAAGGACCTATCTCCCATCTACATTGGATCCATCTTCTCAAGAGAAATTAACCAATAATATATTATGTGACATTAATGGCATGGTTCCATAATTGAACAAATAATAAACTCCATAAGCATAAGAAAAAAATGTCAACATGTGGTGGTGCCAAGAGATACCAAAAGAATGAGCATATAAATTGGAAAAATAAGTGAATGAAGTGATTGATTGATTGAAATTTTGGGAAGTACACATTTATTAATACACCTCTCAACAAGTTACAAGATATTAGGTTGAGTTGATAATGCGCTAATCCTAATATACAAGGTGCACATTTTTGTATGCAAGATATATCTACAAGCACACATAACTAAATGGTATATTAAAATTAGTATAACTCAAAGTAGCCCATCAAAATGGGTTTCAACTTAAAACACAACTTGAAGGGTTGATTACTAGCTTGAACCTCCTTGAAGAAGAAAGGCCTTAGATTTTGATAACCCAACCATTTGTTACAATATAGTTCAAATGGTCATTAATCTAAAAAAATATGAAATCAAGCATCCTTTGTGTCTTCTCTTAATTATCTTTTGTTCTTGGCTTCCACATGCATATCCAACATTCTAGTCATGACAACATAATTGTCCCATTATAATTTACTTTGGTCCTCCATGGTGTATTTACATCCCTTCTTTCTGCCTAAGTCCCTCCAAGGGTAATAGTCCAACCCTCTTAAGATGACTAAAATCCCATTTAGAAGAAGACTTGTGTGGAAGAATTTTCTATTATTTGGGACCATCTTCATCTTATATAATGGGCCACCCATTCCTCTTTTTAAATCCTCAATAGGTGCAATATCATATTGGACAACCTAATCATCTCCTAAATTATCCTCAAAAGTCACAATCAAGTAGGATGCTCCAAACTATATTTAGTTGTCTCATCTTCATCTATACTAATAGTATTTATGGTAGGACTATCAATGAAATTTAGTAGACCCTAAAATGGAGTCATCTCATCAAATATGATGTTTTATAAAAATATTAGAGAAATTTTACAACTAAATGAATCTTCACCACTAAAGGGGGTGAAAAAATCTATTAAAGAACCTAAACTCACGTCACAATAAATGCTCTTAAATATGATCTATCTTTCAAGGTAGACATAATTGTTAGTTTGTGGGACCAAATCAAATGAGAAGCAAGCCTATTCTTTTCACAAATAAACTTGATTACACATCTCTCCATCAAGGAATAAAAATTACTCACATCTAAAAATAAGAAGTATAAGTTTGTTGTTTTTCGTAAAGGAAATACTATGAGTTAGTTTCATCCCATGTAATGAGCATCCCCCCACGAGATATGAATATCACACATCAAATGAATCTAATGTGTGGATACAACCTCTTCCAAAGTGATAACATTACCAAACTCATCAACAAAATTCCCAACTATATAAAACCTAAAGTAACTTGATAATCTTTAACTAGCAAGCCACACTATAAAAATGTAAACCAAAATTCTCCGAACAGAAGTGAGAACCAAGTGATGATGATAACCAAATGTTGTAGCTTCTTATAGATATCAACAAGAGATCAATAACTACAAGCTACCAATCTCATACATAATCTCCAAAATTGTAACATCTAAATATGCATGCCCAAAACATTATTGAACTTGGTCTGTAACTTGGACAACTACCCCATGATAATCCTTTCAAAAAATAACCTTGCACACTTGACATGTTTAACAAAAACATGACAATATTTTTGTTGATATTATCTTGTCAAAAATTTAACTTCATTTTGTATTGTACTTCTAAAGTTTTATTTATACAATAATGAAATAAAGGGGAAGATGGAATGACAACAAATGACAACTAGCCATCTCCCAAAACTAGAAATATTCTCCTAGCTAATCTTATTGAAAAAAAATCATATAGATTCATATACAAATAGATAAGTTGGGATGGCATGTGAATCTTCAATGAATTGCCCAATTTACAATATTTTGTTTGCATATGTATAAATATCTAATTTAGGGAAAAATAATAAAACCTAAGTCCTAACATGCATATATGTGTAAACACCAACATTACCCCTAGAGAATAACATGAGGAATCAAGGGAAGGAGTAAATGAAATATATTCCTCGTTGATGGAAACATCCTCCACCCTCATCATAGTTCAAAGATGAACATGCTGGATATATTTCACATGATCATTTATGCAATGATACTAAAAAAATATCACACAACCTTAAATCAATTGTTATACGAAACACATATGGATCTCAAAATGTTTTGTGTGTTGGTCCTCCATTAGATTGTGAGTAATGTGGATAGAACATTGGATGTCTTGCCAAATAGTAGAGGGTTACACTTAAGGTATTGAACTTAGTCAGAATTTGGCATATCAAAATAACCTCCTAGTTTGTACAAACTAGTCCTCAATTATTTTCTTCTATACAAGATAGTGTGGTAACATGTTGCTTCATACTCCACTAAGAAAATAGACTACAACCAAGAAGGTAGTTGCATCCAAAATTGGGCATGCAATCATCAACATTATTTGCACAATCTGTTTATATAACCCACTAATTATGCATAGCTCCTATAGGCATACCTAAAACCATAGGGAGTTGTTCCTTGGATATGTTCAAAAGTGTTATTCGGGTTGCCTTCAAATGACTATTGTTGGACACTATGAATTGACGATCCAGTGTAATGACAAAGATGTTGAAAAAGTGAGGTTAATAAAGAAGACTTTCAATCATCAATATAATGTAGCATCAAATAAAGGCGTAGAACACTTGAGACATTGTGACTCTTGATTGAAAGGGAGTTGGGGATTATTTCTTGTTAACCACCACCTAAAAATGTATATGTAAAACCAATGCATGCTTAAATTGAGCAATACTAATTATAGTCTTAGATCAAGTTTTGTGAAGACAAAGTAATGAATAACACCTAAGTATATAATCTTGAACTACTCCATGAGGTTTCACTCACCGTCTTTAATCAAAGAGACAACACTCCCCAAGATGATCAAATCATCAACATAAAGAACAAGGAGTTTAATATTAATCCTTTTGGTATACACTATTGGGTTTAAATGGCATATAATAGTCTTAAGTCTAGTAATAATTTATCCATCTCATACCAATCCCATGGGGCATGTTTGAGTCCATAGAGGGATCTCCAAAGTCTACATACAATTAAACCTGATGATTGATCCATCTAAATTTATTCTTTGTAGATCTCCATGCAAGAAGGTATTCTTCATGTCCATATGATGCACAACCCAACAATGTAATGTGGCAATGAAAAGGGCAAGGCATATATAATTCATCTTTGCAAATGGTGCAAAGGTCTCAGAATTATCAACCCCTTTATCTTGGGAGAATCCTTTTGCTACTAGGAAAGCTTTTTAATTTTCAAAACTTCCAACAAATTGCATACGTGGATGATATCCATGTTTGGATTCAACTAAATTTCTTCCTTTTGGAAGAGGGACTAAGTCTCGAGTATCATTTTCCATTAGTGAATGAATATCATTTATCATAGCTTCATTAGATTGCCAAATGCATCATTGAAAGTTTGAGGATCTACTTTTGAAGTATAATCAACAATATCCATAATGGTATTTTTAGATCTGGTTCTATGAGTTTCAGTCAGATCCACTACCAATAGACTTGCATTTTTTCAAGTTTTTCCAGCCCATCTAGGAAAAGACTAAGCAACTAAGGTGAATGTGGAGGAAGTGCTGGTGCAACATTTTGTTCCTCTTCAATTTCATCATAAAATAAATCGTCATCATCAGAAGAAGCCAATGTAGAAGTAGACAGAATAGAAGATGTAGAAGAAAAAATGTTGGCTTACAGGGCAAAGAGTGTACCTCAATTTGAACAACTCACCTATAACTACTTCATAAGTGTATGGGTCAAAAAGGTGATAGGATTTTACACTCAAAATAGCCAACAAAGGATGCTTGGGTAGCTCTTCTTCTCCATCATCTTGCACTTCTCATCTAGGATAAACACCCAAGATTCACAACCAATCACTCGGAAGTTGGGTGTATCTGACTTCCCTTTACTCCAAACTTATTCTATAGACATATTTCACACTTCTTAATGAGGGCATGCTAATAAATAGGGTTAACACAATTGACGGCCTCAGCATAAACTTGTGGAGCCATGTTCTGAGTGTAAATCATGCAATTGGGAATTTCCTTCAGTGTGTGTTTTTTCCATTCTGCAACACCATTCCGGTGAGGTGTGTAGGGAATCGTATGTTGCATTGTTATCCCAAGCGTACCACAAAAATTGTTCAAGTCACTGTTGACATAATCGCCCCCATTAACAGTCTTAATCCGTTGAATCAGAAGTCCTGGTTGTTTCTCAACAAATGCTGTGAATTCAACAAAGTTAACAAGCTAATAACATCTGAAATATCAAAGAATGAGTACCCATTAGGATAGCATAAAATGATCCTGAGAAAACAGGTAAGCAGACTTATAGAAAAGCTGACCAGAACCAAAAAAACATCGAGTAAAGCTTCAAACAAGAAAACTATTTGTGTAAAGAAAGCTAATAAAATCAAAGGCAATTAACCAAAATTTCCTTCAACTTACAATTGCAGGCTCAGCAAGCGATTGTTTATTTTTACAAAAAAGAAAAAAAAGTGGAGCAAAAGCCTCAACAGGAAATCTAGTTGATCCTCCAAACTAGGGTCATTATGGAGTCTTTTTAACCATATAAGTGATCAATGGGTAGAAAGAAAACTGGAACACAAAAAGCCATTGTAAAATCTATTGGTCTCTCTACATAAAGGGCTTTGTTGCTGTTTATAGCCAGGGGAGAGATGCAGAAAGATTCCAAATTGGCCAAGATGTCAAACCTACAACTGGAACCGACGCAAAATAATTGGATATGAGCAGAAAATTGATGAATATTTGAGCTAATTACAGAGAAGAATAGTGCCAATTTCAGTTGCACCTACAGTCTTAATGAAAAGATGACTGATGAAAGGCATATAGAAATCTGTTAAATTGGACTCCGGGTCTGCCTATGTTTGAACTTTGGATTATAAATTGCAGGTGCAATGGTACTACAAATATGGATACATGCTTAAGTGTTCTTTTTGTAGGACAGGAATTAGAACGTGAATTTAGAATCCTAGATACTGATCAATACTAAGTCCAGCCAGTAGATTACCATCTCTACTGCTCTAATAAGCTATCCTGAATGTTTCTACACCAAATATTTTTTGTAAATATCCTCACTGGGTTTTACGCTCAAAGAAATTAGTAGATAACCATTAGTCTGCTTCAATATAACGTGTAAGCAACCTCTTCGTATTCTAAAGTTGAACAAGCATAGCAAGATATATCTGATATTCTACATCAATATGGATAAAGAGTAACAGGTACTCCTAAATAGGCAATATAAAAATCTCATATCTCGTATAATAGCTCGCTCTCCGGAAATTCGCAATAATACACATTAGAAAGCTAGAGGGAGAAAACATGTACCTAGCCATTGAGGAGTTCTCAAACCTTCTTATATGCAGATCCTGATGTATTTTGAAGGGATTAGTATATTCTCCATCTCTATTAAAGTGAGCTCAATGTTTAGGAAATAAAAGCTTTCCTTCTGGCATACATCCCATCTCAAATCACTTGCAGAAGCATACAAAAAAAACTTAGACAATGGCATTTTGGACAAAAAAGATTGGGAATTTTGGAGGGATGAAGAATTTTCAAGAAACAGGATTTCATCTCCTGTGAAAAAACGAAGGAAAGTAAAACTAAACCATGCAAGAAGCTTTTTTGCGGAAACATGCAGCTCTAGATTTCACACGATACTCAGATGAGATCCTTTCATGTCGAGATCCTCAGATTACAATGCCTTGAATTTTAGTGAGGAAGTTGGAATTCCCCAATATCATTCAGTGTCCATATTCTAAATTATTTTCCTCTCATAATAACTGTGTTAGATCTTGCTGGTTCAAGTTATTTAGCATTTATACTTTTCTGATATTAGACATACACAATATATTGAAAGACAAATAAATGCTCACTTCACGTAACAACAATGCAGAGCAACTTTTTTCAAATACTTGACCAGAATAACTGGTTTCCTAAGAAAGCCCCCATGGGTACATCCTAGTCTTTATTTTTATGATTATTCAAGTCTTTAAGGCTTGCATCCTAGTCTTTAATTTTATGATTATTCAAGTCTTTAAGGCTTGCGTTGCTTTCTATATCCCACGACTCCATTTATATGAGTTTGTAAGTCTTTAAACCCCCCTGCATTTGGGTTTCAGGGATTCAACATGCAAAGTCACAAATACTCCAGTATTGCATTCTCATTGTATCTGATACTTGGCAACAAAGATCTTATTCTTATCGTCTTCTTTATCTAAGCTCCTGGCCTTACATGACACTGGCATGTTTAACAAACACATTCATGTCATACAAGGTCCCAGATCCCCAGTAGATTGAAACCCAACTCTTTTCGTTTCTCTTCTTTCATCATGGCTCTTATCCTTTTGGCAGGCATCGAACCCTATATAATATATGCTTTGATGTAGCTTGTTACGCTGAAATCCTGGATGAACAAGAATTGCTCTGAATCCAAATATGTCTGTTCTGAAAAGGCATCAATGCATATTCTGAGGGCATTTCAGCATCCAACGCTCTTTAGTATGAGAATAACCGACTTCCAAAGACACTAAAACTCTCATATTTCTCAATTTCTTTCCCTTCCTTTCAAGCGACAACATCTTCACAAAAAAATCTCATATATGGTTAATCCTCTGCTACTTGGGGTTTCTAGTTCCCAAGAACTTAAGCTCGAATCAGACAAGGAGCTTGTCCTTTGACAGATCTGCAGATACTCTGATCTTTACCTCGTCTCTCAAATTTCAGTGCATTTCACTCTGTACGTCTAAGAATAAAAATTATAGAGCTCCAATGACGTTAACAATGCCCCAAAATTCTGATCTTCTAGCCTATAACTCTTGAATACAACGATATGATGTATTTATATTGTATACACGACCATATAAAGAGGATAGTCACCAATTTGTTGTAGAATTTTACAAGGATCATATCAGATTGGCCTCAGCTTTTGCCTTTTACATCATACAAGATACCTTATTTAAAATGGTGAACATTCTTTATATCTTGTCAAGATCTTTGAAATCATCCCATATTTGTCTATGAATCTACTGAATTCCTTTCATTAATTTTATGACTTTTAGATGCCCATCTCCATATACTTCATTTCATTTAGAAAATACATGTCAGATAGGGTACAGCATTTGATTTATATGTACTAGATATACACACAGATTATCTTATCTGCAAATGAATTCATTTGGAATAAAACTTTCCTCGAAAAGTAAAATCCATTTGATTTGAACGTTTTGCCATCAATCGAATCCAATATTCCAGATATTAGAAACACTTGATTAATTGTCATCACCATTTAAGGCATTTATTGGAAAATTGCTTGCTTCTTTTTCCTCCTGGCAATTTTAATGACCATTCCACATAGTACAATGAAGCTGTTTAGAAATAAGTAATTTCTAATAAAGAAGCCAACAAAGGACCATCAACATGATAAATATGTAGGCCTGTCAAAAGGCTTCAATCCTTACAGAACAATGATGATTTCTACTATCTACAGAAATAGACAAGTAGTAGATTTTTGGGCTAATTTAAAATGGAATATAGAATGATGATATTGGCGTTACATGATTGGATGAAAGATTGTCATGCTTGAAGCCATAATTTCTCAGCACCTGATTGTCCGCAAAATTTAAAGCTCTCTCCATTCCTTTCCAGCAATTCTCTCCCTCGTAAATCTTGTTGTGGTCTCCACTACAAGGTTGACACCCTGTGAAATGTGTCACAAATGGCCTCCTCTTCTTATTCATCTCAGTTTGCCCTACCGCTTCAGTTATTTTATCAAACCCCATGTAGAACTTCCTCATCTCTGCATATTCCCTGCTCATTTCCTCCGCGTGCCTCTGATTCAGTATATGATGCTCCTTCTCCGCAGCCTCGTACATATTTTCAATATCCTCGTAGCTCCCCACAAGTTCAATCCAATACCCATGCAGATTATATAAATGCTCCAAAAAAATCTTATCACCCCACTTCTCCTTCTCCTTGAGCAACAAATACACAAGTGCAGACTGATCATCAGAGTCCTTAAAGGCTCTATCAGACAGAGCATCTGAAAGCAGTTTACTAGATGCATCAAATTGAGGAGTTTGTGGTCCCAGACTAGCCCACCTCTCCATGAAGTCCATAGACCACTCACAGTTCCTGATCAAAAAAATCCCAGCATTCAAGCTCACCCAGCTCCTCTTTTCATAGACCAAATGCTTCCAACCATGCACCACCATGTTATAGTTCTCATAGCTCTCAAGTGGAAGCTCAAAATCCATGTCCGTAATGGCTGCATCAGAGTCCATCCACCAGATCCACTCTGCCTCCGGATGGGCCACCATCGCTGCCCTCACCAATGGGATCTTGGCCCAAAAAGTATACATATGCTCTTCCAACAACACTGTGTTATAAAATATGTCAACCCCATGGCGCCTGCAGTAATCCACTTTGTTCTTGAAAAACCTCAGTAACAAATGATCTCCAATTGGGTTCCTGCAGGGGGTGGCCTGAGAACCAGACACTAATAATACTCTTGGCTTTGCATAACTTTTAGCATGTGGGTGTTGCTCTAACCACAGCCTTCTCTTCATATCCCAGCCCTTAATTGACTTCCCGATTGTATAAC
Source organism: Sequoiadendron giganteum (assembly GCA_007115665.2). NCBI lineage: Eukaryota > Viridiplantae > Streptophyta > Pinopsida > Cupressales > Cupressaceae > Sequoiadendron > Sequoiadendron giganteum. The sequence goes on from CM021110.1 coordinate 374,980,348, forward strand.
CCACCTCTGGATCATTGTAAAAGTTTTCAGGGCCCTTATCCCAGTCAACAAAACCACCATATCTGTTGTCACCACTGTTGCTGGACTGGCACTTGTGAGTTAAAGGAATGCCTTCTGTTTTTAGAGTCTCCACGGTGTAATTTGAAGACCCAATTCTCCACAGAGCCCACACAAGAAATAGTGCTGACATACCACCTCCCATGAAAACCAGCCAATCACACAGACCATCAACCCTGAATTTTTTCGTCCACCCCTTAGAATAGGTTGCAGACCCTCCTCCATCCATTGTACATTTTCCCATCACACCGACATCCATATTCATCTAAAATCACTTCCAAAGAAACGAACCAAAAACAAAACAAAAAATCCTACCAGAACCTAGCTTTCATTCCTCTCGTAGACACATGAATAAACCTACCTGCAATTGCCCATTTAACAGTGGCACATGAAGACACGGAACTTTACTCTTGATTACAAAAATTAAGACTCAAAAGTAACCGCCATTTCTAATTATAACCACCAAGCCATCCCATGATGTACGCTCTCATGCGCGCTTCTATATATACACAATGCACATATATACAATGAACAATTCCGCTCTGTTCTCCGAGCTCCACGTTCATACCCTTCTGGGTATGTCCTGCAATAATATGTACTAGCAACGAGGTGGTCACATGCATGTGCCCACACAGCGCCCGGCATACGGATACACAATGTATATATCCCGTTTGTGAGTTTAGCAGGGTTTATTCGCTCTTTTCGACGGCTAATTGCATGTAAATTCTCCACCCACAAGCTTCTGGACACGTATCTATTGGTCTTTTCATCGGCGTACAGACGATTCATCTACATCTACATCTACATCTACAGTAACAATACAGTGAATATATACCCGTTAAAATCTTCGGCAGACTTTAATTTAAGATTACAGTCGGTGGAATGGCTTTTTTAGCGGTACGTTCCATATCAAAGTCTGACACGATTTATTCGTTTGAGGGGCCGTTAATTTCGGTTATGGGCCCCACCGTTTGAACTTTTGTCCCCCCTATCGCAGTCAAATTTTATATACTATTTTAAACTTTTTAAAAAGTATATATGGTAAATTGTAATAATGAGAAGAAAAAAACACAAGAAAAATGTTAATGGCATTACTATTTACAAATTTAAAATAAATAATAATAATAATAAAATTTGAAGTATTCACTGTCAGGTTTATTTTAAGATTTTTTTAAAAAAATCTATTGAAAAGAAGTGTAAGATAATGACAATATTTTTTCATTTATTATAAAATATTTTTTAATATATATTTTCAAATAAATAAAAAGAAACAAAATCTTCTTGAAATTAGATCCCTAATTTAAAATAAACAAATAAATACTTTAAAAAAATAATTGAATGAATGAAAAAGATCCCACTCAAAATAAAAAACTAATGTTATATAATCTCCCAATAATCAAGATGTTCCCAAATGAAAAATATATCATTCAATTTACTTTATTTTATTTCATTTCCGTCTTCTCTTCAAACTTGTTCTAATACTAAGAGACCCATGTTTTTCTCTTCTAATTTTTTAAGGAAATGCCATTTTTTTAAAGTAAAAATTCCACTTATGTGGGTGCCCGCATAGCATTGAAAAATGTCTTTTTGGAAACTATGCTTAAGAGAATGCAGATCATAATTGGACTAAAATATTATAATTGTCTTCTTTTGATGAGAGAATATTGAGTGTCAATCTTTGGGTGGAGGTTGTGATAGTTATGTCCATGGAGAATAGGGCAGGGCAACAATATGTTGAACAAAACAAAATCAGGTGTGCATGATGGAAAGGGTGGTTGTATACACAAGATTCAAATCATTTTGACCAAAAATTTGTTTTCTAGTAATTTTATTTGCTTAGGAAATGGTGGCATGTATAACATTGTTAGTACAACAACACTTGCTCTTATATATACATTTATTTTCCCATGATTAATCCAGGCTAATTCATTCAATATATAAGAATAAAGTAATAGATTAATAAGTGGTAGTTGTGGGTAGGAAAAAGCTAACTCCTAGACAAAAGTGATCTATGTATGTAATATGATATCGTATCCCTCATACCCCATGTTACGCAGTGGACAAAAAGCACCTTGACGGATGACTAGCCGCGTGCCATTAGGTGGCGTCGTCGAAAAAGGACGTGCGATCGGCGACGGAAAACGAGAAAAAGGTAGATAAAATGCACCTACCATCCGCCATTTTCCACATTTCCATTTTTCCACTTTGGTGGGTGGGGAGGGAGGAGGCACAAGCGAAGAAAATGGAGTTGCAGGCGTTCCCAACCGAACCGAAGTAAAAGGTTTTTTTTTTTATTTACATAGGTGTGTTTTGCGTACATTTTTGTTGCATGCACAGAGTTAAAAGTCGCCATTTGGAACATTTGATTTTGCAGAGCGCATGCGACACAAAACACTGGTCGAATGAGAGAAGAACATTCAACACGCACGACAACTACCCAACAGGTATGTATATCTACCATTGTGTGTGCTATTCTGCCATTTTGTAGGAAGTGTGAAGCACAAACAACGGTTAAATGGGTTTTGTGAAAAGCATTGAACGACTATTGGTTAAAGAAAAAGGGTTTTCATTGATGGTGTCGTTTTGGGATTTTTGTGGTTTCCAAAATATATCATTTTATTGTAGAACCCAGGTTGCGTTTTCCAACCTTGTAATATATTTTGCATGGTTTCTGCTTTCTATAATCGTTATTCAATAATTTCTCTCATATTTCCACAATGGGTTGTCGTCTATTTCATTCGGCAATGGAAAAAATAAAAAAACCAGCATAGGTGAGGAAAGGAAACAAAAATTAAAAAACCCTCGACACAAAAGAACATTAACGGCCTTGCATTTCAAATAAATACCCGTTTCCCCAACGAAAACCCTGCAACGTTCAAAATAAGAATGTGAACAATGGCGACATTCTCCACGTTGTGTTTTCCAACCTCCTAATATATTCTGCATGATTTATGCTTTTTGTAAATGTTATTCACTTATTTCACTCATATTTCCACAATGGGTTGTTAGCTATTTCATTCGGCAAGCGCAAAATTTCAAACCAATAGACGGGAGGAAACAAAAATTAAAAAACCCTCAACAGAAAATCACATAAATAATAACCTCGTAGAATGGCATTGGAAATCATAATTTGCAAATAGGAAAAAGCCCAGACGAGATCCCAATTTTGCTGCCATTTTCTACACTGTCATTTTGGAAAACACACTGTCTCCTAAAACCCTTACTGTTCTAAAATCTTTTAGAAGTAACAACCTAGTTGGTTACTCACACCTGACCTCAATTTGGTATGTTTTGTGATTGTCTTGAGAAGCTTTTGTGAATTAGATAGTAAGAATGTAATGAAATTGGAAAACAATAGGTATAATGAAACCTGCAATGCACAGTGTTATAGATTGTTTGTAGTGTTGGAAATCACACTATCACATTTCAGTTAGTTTGATATGAAGAGTTTTATTTCGTTATGCTCCAAGAATGTAATGAAGTCCACTTTCAAATTTTTGAACAACTCTTTGCTATAGTCCAAATGTCATTTCACTCTTTTTATCTGATTGGAAAAAATAAATTGCTCGCATGATTTGCAGAGTTGGAAAACACACTTTCTGCTCTCAGTTCCAGAGGGTTTTACAACACTATATGGGTTGCTTTTTTCTTAACAACTTATATGGAGACAGTGTGTTTTCTAACACTGCAAAGAATGTGAGCATTTATTTGGTCGAATCAGATGAGGAAAGTGAAATGTTGTTTTGATCTCATGTTACATATACATAGGTGCTTTTTTTCTACGAGCTAGCTTTCTCCTTATTGGAACAAATAAATTGCTTGCATTATTTGCACAGTTGGAAAACCGACTGTCTCCTCTCAGTTGCAGAGGGTTTTACAACACTATATGGGTTGCTTCTTTCTTAACACCTTATATGGAGACAATGTGTTTTCCAAGACTAGAAATAATGTGAGCATTATTTTATTTGGTCAAATCATATGAGGAAAGTGAAATGCTAATTTGACTGTACCTATTAGAAGAGAAAAAATAAACAGAAATAAAATGCTCACATTGTTTGCAGTGGTGGATGTTAGTTTTAGGATCAGAAATGAAAGCAATCAGAAAATGCAACACATAAGACAATGAACATCACAAGATACCTTGGGAAAACCCTCCAACTCGAGGGGAAAAACCCAACAAATATATCGCTTATATATTCAGGAATAAGAGCAGAAATTTGCTCACAACTTAGGCCCAACACAAGGCCAAATTTGATACAATGAATAATAACACCTCTCCTAGATGCGAAGATACAACATAAATATGTTTCTCCTTGAATTCAATCTATTGCACCAATATGATGATCTATTGCTCAAGATGATGATCTGCTGCTCAAGTGCGAACTTCTTCTAGGAGTGTGAATCTGAATGAGTGAACTTGATGATCAAATGAGGTGATCATCACCTTGTATCTATACAAAAAAAATGACTCTTCATGAGGTCGGCCTCAATAAGGAATGAAAATAATTAAATGAGTCGGCCAAGAAGAAATAATAAATATTATTTCTTTGATGAAGTGAAGCGCCCCTTCACTTAAATTCAATCAATAATAAATTAAATATCCAAGGCTATTATTTAATTTATTCCTCTTTTATTTATTATAGCTACTGGAAGTAAGAGACCCGACGCTGCAACATCAACAGTGGAAAACACATTGTCTCTTCTTAGTTATTCGTGTTGGTATGTGGCGACTGATCATGCTATACTATACACTCTTCATGTATCCTTGCCTTTTTTCACCTTTTTTCGTTTTGTCACCAAAAAAGGAAAAAGCTGACTTTGTAAACCCTAATTTTTGGAAGCTTCTAAAAGCTTGTTATAAGCGGCTGGGATGGAGAGTTGTAACATGGCATTATTCACAATATTGTAATAAGTTTTGCACTGGATAATAAAATCATTGGATGGATGCAGTTTTGTGGATGTAGCCCAGATTGGGTGAACCATGTTAAATTCTCTATGTTGTCTTATATGTGTGTTTTATTACTCTATTTTATTGTTCAAATATGCATTTAACTTGTTATATATCTGCCTTCTAACCCTAACAAGTGGTATCAGAGCAGGTTGTTTTCAATTATCGTCTGCAAGAAAGTCTCACGGTTGATTGGGAGTCTCGCGGTTAAGTGGGAGCAATGGAAAACAAGGGTAAGTTGAAGGTTGATAAGTTCAATGGGCTGAACTATCAATTATGGAAGATGTAGATGGAGGACTACCTCTATCAGAAGGATTTATGGTGGCCATTGGAAGGGACAACCAAGAAACCCACAACAATGTTGGATGAGGATTGGGATATTTTGGACAGAAAGGCACTTGGCAGTATTCGTTTATGCCTGTCACAATTGGTGGCGTTCAATATTACAACAACAAAGACAACTCAAGAGTTGATGGAAACCCTAGCAAAGTTATATGAAAAACCTTCTGCTTCAAATAAGGTATTTCTTATCAAACGTTTATTTAATATGAAAATGGTAGAAGGTGGATCATTTACTGATCATTTAAATGATTTTAATACGGTTACCAATCAATTAACTTATGTAAAAGTAAACTTTGATGAAGAAGTTAGGGCTCTTTTGATTCTATGTTCTTTGCTTGAAAGCTGGAATAGCTTGGTAATGGTTGTTAGCAATTCTGTTTCTGGTTCAAATACATTGAACTTTGATGATGTTGTTGGTGTTATTTTGAGTGAGGAAATTCGTAGGAAAAGCTCAGGTGGAACATCCACATCAAGCAATGTTTTGAATGCAGAAAGCAGGGGAAAAACAAAGGAGAGAGGAAGCAATTTTGGAAGTCATGGGAAGTCACGAGGAAAATCAAGGGACAAAAGGTCCCAATCTAGAGACAAGAGGGATTGTTGGTATTGTGGTAAGCCAGGTCATTTAAAGAAAGATTGTTGGTCTCAAAAAAATAAAGGAGACAAAAAGGAAGGAAATAAAGAGTCAAATGTGGTAAGTAATAAATCTGATGAGGATGCTTTAATTCTTTCCCTTGACAACATTGATGATTCTTGGGTGTTAGGTTCAAGGGCTTCATTTCATGCTACACCCTATAGAAATTATTTTCTTGATTATGTCCAAGGGGATTTTGGGTTGGTTTATTTGGGAGATAATGAACCCTGTTAGATTGTTGGAAAGGGAAGAATCAAAATTAAGTTGCAGAATGGGAATCATTGGATACTACATGAGGTAAGGCACGTTCCAAAGTTAAAAAGAAATTTAATTTCTACAGGGCAAGTAGATGATGAAGGTTGTGTTGTTACATTTAGTGATAAAAAATGGAAGGTTACAAAAGGTGCCTTAGTGGTAGAAAAAGGTGTGAAAGTAGGCACCTTATATCTTTGTATAGGTCATATTGTTCCTACTACTTTATCTATTGCAGATAAAAATCAACGTTCAGGAACAGTTGTTGCAGTTCAACAGGTAGAAAATTAGATAGTTGTTGTGGATTCTGAAACAACACTATGGCATAATAGACTTGGGCATATGAGTGCAAAAGGTATGAAATTACTTCATTCAAAGAATGTTTTACCAAGTCTAAAATGTGTTAATATGGATTTCTATGAAAGTTGTGTTTATGGAAAACAAAAGAGAGTTAGTTTTTTCAAGGATGGGAAACAAAAGAAAGATGATAAATTGGAGCTTATGCATACGAATGTATGGAGACCAGCTCAGGTATCTTCTCTCGGTGGCTCTCAATATTATGTTACATTCATTGATGATGCAACTAGGAAGGTATGGATTTATTTCCTTAGGCAAAAATCTGATGTATTTGCAACTTTTAAAAAATGGAGAAGTTTGGTTGACAATGAGACAGGTAAAAATTTGAAATGTCTCAGATCTGATAATGGTTCCAAGGACTCCATAGGAAAATGGAGTGGCTGAGCGCATGAATAGAACAATAATGGAGCGTGCACGAACTATGAGATTGCATGTTGGGCTGCCTTTAAACATGTGGGCAAAGGCTGTAAACACTGTTGTTTATTTAATTAATAGAGGTCCTTCTAATCCTTTAGGTTGTGGTATTCTAGAGGAAGCATGGAGAGGTAAGAAGGTGAGTTATTCTTTTCTGAAAAACCTTCGGTTGTGAAGCGTTTGCACATATAGATTCTGAAAATAGAACCAAGCTTGATGCAAAATCAAAGAAATGTATATTTGTTGGATATGGCATTGATGAATTTGGTTATAAGCTTTGGGATTTTGAAAATAAGAAAATTGTGAGAAGCAGGGATGTCATATTCAATGAGAGTGTTGTACAAAGATCTATTGCAGCAGCACGCGAAGACGGGAAAGGATTATGTAGTGCTAGATGATATTACAAACAACAATGTTCCAGTGGTTCCTCATGCTCCGCAACAACAACAAGAAATACCACAAACTCCATTGAATGTTAGGCGATCTTCAAGGATAAGTAGACCTCCAGAAATATTTTCTCCCTCTTTGTATTCTATTTTATTAACTGATGCTGGTGAACCATAATGTTATCATGAAGCTATGTAGGTGGATACCAAGGTTTAGTGGGAGCATGGAATGGAAGAAGAAATGGAATCCTTGTTGGAAAATCAGACTTAGGAATTATGCAAGTTGCTTGCAGGAAAAAAGGTTTTACCAAACAAATGGGTTTATAGGGTGAAAGAGGAGGATGGAGGTAAGAAAAGATTTAAAGCCAGATTAGTTGTAAAGGGATTTGCACAAAAATAGAATATTGATTTTGATGAAGTATTTTCTCCAGTTGTTAAAATGACTTCTATTCGTACTATTTTAAGTATTGTGGCTGTTGAAGATTTGCATTTAGAACAACTTGATGTTAAAACTGCCTTTCTCCATGGTGATTTGGAAGAGGAAATATATATGGAACAACCATAAGGTTTTGAGGTCAAAGGTAAGGAGAAACTAGTGTGCAGATTGAAGAAAAGTTTATATGGCTTGAAGCAAGCACCTCGGCAATGGTATCTTAAATTTTATAGTTTAATGCCTGAGCAAGGCTACAACAGGTGTAATTCAGACCATTGTGTTTATTCTAAAATGTTACGTGAAGATAGCTATATTATTTTATGTTTATATGTTGATGATATGCTTGTAGCCGGGTCTAACATGGATCATATAAAGGAGTTAAAACAACAGTTAGCAAATTCATTTGCTATGAAGGATTTGGATGCAACAAAACAAATCCTTGGTATGAAGATTACAAGAGATAGGAAAAACAAGAAATTATTTTTATCTCGGGCTGATTATGTTGAAAATGTGTTGCAGAGATTTTATATGGAGAATGCAAAAGCTATCAGCACACCTTTGCCCATTCATGTAAAATTGACTAAGGATATGTGTCCAAAGACACAAGAGGAGGAAGAAAAAATGTCCAAGGTACCATATGCTTCAGCTGTAGGCAGTTTAATGTACGTCATCGTATGCATGAGACCGGATATTCCACATGCTGTAGAAGTTGTTAGCAAGTATACGAGTCATCCTGGATTTGACCATTAGAATGCGATAAAATGGATTCTCAGGTACTTGAGAGGCACATCCAATATATCTTTATGTTTTGGGGGCTTTAATATAGATTTAAAAGGCTATGTTGACTCAGATTTGGCAGGGGATATAGATACCAGGCAAAGTACCACAGGTTATGTATTTACAGTTGGTGGGACAATAGTGAGTTGGATTTCTCTGTTGCAAAAGGTGGTTGCTTTATCCACCACAGAGGCAGAATATGTGGCTGCAACAAAGGCAACAAAGGAGATGATATGGCTACAAGTCTTCGTGGAAGAGTTGGGAAAAACACAAGCTAAAAATCACTTGTTTACAGATAGCCAGAGTGCTATACATCTTGCCAAGAAATCTGCCTTGCACTCTAAAACCAAACACATACAATTGAGATATCATTTCATTCGGTCAGTATTGGAGGATGGATAGGTAAAGCTAGAAAAGACACATACAGATGACAATCCAGCGAATATGTTTACCAAGGCAGTGACAAGGGAGAAGTTGAGGTCCTCTTCAGCTTCGGTTGGCCTTCAAGGTTGAATTCAAGTATAACAGAGCAGCAGGGTCCAAGGTGCTTATTTCCAGTGGGAGCTATAAGTGCAGCAGTGTCGTCCAGGATCAGTCTCCAAGTGGGAAATTGTGTTGGTATGGAGCCTGATCAATCTCCAAGTGGGAGATTGTGGGTATGTGGCGACTGATCATGCTATACTATATATTTTAAGTACTGTACACTCTTCATGTATCCTTGCCTTTTTCACCTTTTTTTCGTTTTGTCACCGAAAAAGGAAAAAGTTGACTTTGTAAACCCTAATTTATGGAAGCTTCTAAAAGCTTGTTATAAGCAGCTGGGATGGAGAGTTGTAACATGGAATTATTCGCAATATTGTAATAGGTTTTGCACTAGATAATAAAATCATTGGATGGCTGCGGTTTTGTGGATGTAGCCTAGATTGGGTGAACCACGTTAAATTCTCTGTGTTGTCTTATATGTGTGTTTTATTACTCTATTTTATTGTTCAAATCTGCATTTTACTTGTTATATATCTGCCTTCTAACAACAATTCGCTCATGAAAAGTCTTGGTTTTGTATGCTCCAAAAATGTAGTGAAGTTCACCTTGATCTTTTAGAACAATTCTTTGGTGACATAAATATGGCATTTCCCATTTTTCATCTGATTGGAATAAATAAAATGCTCACATCATTTGCAATGTTGGAAAACACACTATCTCCTCTCAGTTTAAATGTAAAGGGTTGTCTCACAGTGGGTTTCTTGCTTCTTAACACCTTCGGTTTTGCAACATGGAATGTTACAAAACAATATGAATGTCTTCAAAATCACACCTTCCATTGTTGTGTTTGAATTTCACACGATTGAAAAGAAAAAGTGCACAAAGTAATTACAATTTGGAAAACACAATGTTGGGTTTTAGTTATTTGAATCTCCTTGTTTAAATGTAAAGGGTTGTCTCACGGTGGGGGGTGATCCCACAATACTAGTTTACAATTTTGGGGAAAACTGGACACCAAACTAATTTTTTAAAACTAAATCTTCACTTTCAGGCTCCTAGAGCGGCTAAACCATGAGGAATTTGAAGATGATGAAATCTAGTGATTTGTAACGTTTTGTCTATAGATTCTAAATATATTTTTTTCAATTTTTTTGGAATCAGATTGCACGTATTTTTCCATCTCCTTCGAAAACTAGTTTTTTTAAAAAACAACATTTTTAAGTAGCGACGCTCACCGTATACAGCATAATTTTTTTTGTATGAAGGATAAAATTCTAATTTTTTCAAATTTAGATTTGTAACTACGATATCTAGCACTTTCATTTGGTTTTATAGTGTTTTATTGAATATTTTTTCCTTAATCAAGTTTCAAAGTCAAACCAATTACAATTCAGACATAGGCGGACCGTATACAACATAATTTTTTTTGTATGTATGAAAATTCAATTTTATTTTTTTACTGGATGAAGGACATCAATACCTAGCCCACACATCTTTTTTAGAATTTTATTTTGATAATCTGCTATTTTTTCACATGTGCAAAATAGAGAGCTTGATTTTCGGTGAAAAACCTATGTTTAATCAAACTAAAAAAATAAATACATAATAAAACCAAAACATGTTAAAATTATATTTGTTGGATAGCTCATTTTGAGGACTACCATCATCTAGTTGGGTCTATGAATTCTCCTCCATTTTCATCCTTATCCCAAGCTTCGAAGGGCAAAAGTTTAGAGATTTTTGGTGCCAAGAGGGGAGAATGGGGGAAAAGGGGGGTTCATTCGAACCCATAGGGGTTCGCTCGAACCAGGGTTCATTCGAACCCCCTTTCCACAAGGATTTTTTTTGCTTATTGTTTTGGGAAATGTGAGACCCGACATTAAATGGGTTCGATCGAAGGGGGGTTCGAGGTTCGCTCGAACCAGAAGTTCATTCGAACCCCCAAAAACAATTTTTTTTGCATGGGGTCATTTTTTGCAACTTTTCCTTCCTCACTCAAATTGTAAACCATGTTTATGGGTTCACCCTGGGTTGCTTGCTTCTTAACACGTATGGTTTTGCAATATTGAATGTTACAAAATAGTATGAATGTCTTCAAAATCACACCTTCCATTATTGTGTTTAAATAAAATGCCCGCATTATTTGTAGTGTTGGAAAACACACTATTTACTATTAGTTGTTCCCTCTAATATTGGTATATTAGGAGTCGGCTAACTCCTAGACAAAAGTGACCTATGTGCATACAAACATGCATGAAAACATACATAACGACATACATGGTAACATACATAACATGAAGAGACAACGTAGTGCGGGGCCCGTCAGATGGATGATAATTATATGAATTGGCTTTTATTACTTGTATATACTCTCCAGTATGGAAAAAGCTAACTCCAAGACAAAAAGAACCTATGTATGTAACATGATATCGTAGCCCCCATATCCCATGCCACATGGTGGACAAAAAGCACCTTGACGGATTGCTAGCCACGTGTCGTTAGGTGGCGTCGCCGAAAAAGGATGTCCGACCAATGGGAAACAAGAAAAAGCTAGACAAAATGCCCTTACCATTGCCATTTTCCACATTTGCATTTTTCCACTTTGGTGGGTGGGGAGGGACGAGGCGCGGGGGAAGAAAATGGAGTTGCAGGCGGCCGAACCAGAGTAAAAACATTTTGTTTTTTATTTACATGGGTGTGTTTTTTCTACATTTTTGTTGTGTACGCAGAGCTAAAAGTCTCCATTTTCAACATTTCATTTTGTAGTTTGGTGGGTGGGAAGGGAGGATGTGCAGGAGGAAAATGGAGTTGCAGGTCGCCTATGTATGTAGCATGATATCATACCCCCCATCCCCCATCCCCTATGGTGGACAAAATGGCCTCGACGGAAAAGGTGGCCAAACAAACAAATAGCACCGAGGAAAAAACTTGATGGTTGGACATTAACTCTGCGTGTCATTGCCTGTCCCGTTGCCGAGAAAACGTGTCAGCACTAGTGGGTTTTTTAAAACCCAAAAAAACATGGCATTCAAAACCATTATTTGTAAATATCAAAAAGCTCATATGAGGTCCCATTTTGTACAACGACGTTTTGGTGGAGAGTAACGGGAAGTAGTTGCAGGTGTTCAGAGCTAGCAGGTATGTATATCTGCTTGAGTGGATTGTAGGTTTTGTAAAACATAATGTTTTGCATCCTAGGAGTTTCCAAAACAATATGTATTGAAAAGCTTTGTGTTATTTAGACCGTAGGAGTGTGGTGATAGGCACCATTTTCTATACAACCAATAAGGTATTTGGCTTCAGTGTGTATAGGGTTTAATAACATTTTGTGTGTTGGAGCTTTCATAAATCATGTTGTCACCTCATCTCCCACTGTGTTTTCCAACCTGCAATCATACTGTGCATGTATATTTGGATCATATTAAGAAATAGAAATGCAATTTTTATTCTGCGTAAGTCTTGTTATAAGGTGCCTTTCATTACATTTGTATTGTCTAAATTATATTGATACCATTTTGTTAAATTCTAGGTTTCAAAACATTGGTTTTATCCTCCAACTCCTACATGTGCACTCCAACCTTTAGCTTTCGATGTACAGACATGAAATGTAGAGCGTTTTCCCCCTTCTTTCTCCAAACTAAAAACACATGTCATTCTGCCTCTAATTCCCAAGCCAAAAAAAATCTAAAAATGACAACTCATACTCACATTATTTGTACTGTCTAAATTGCATTCATACTGTTTTGTAAAATTACAGGTTGCAAAACACTGGTTTTTCGAAATCTGTAACCCACATAATGTTTTAAAACCCTTTACAAGTAACAATCCAATTGGTTACTCACCCCTCGCCTCAATTTGGTATGTTTTGTGACTGTCTTGAGAGCCTTTTTGTGAATTAGACAGTAAGAATGTAATGGGATTGGAAAACACTGAGTTTTAAGAAATCTGCAACTCACACAATGTTGTAAAACTGAGTTGATGCACCTATGTACATATAATTGTTTAGAAATACCTAACCTCAACTTGGTTGGTCGTCTCCCCCGCCTGCAACACCCCCTTGCTCTCCAACGATTCGCTTTCATCCTGCAGAATGAGAAAACCCAGAACACAGGGTGTTTTCCAAGAACAATACTTGTTACAATGTAAAACGCATGTCTTAATCACATGAACACCCTTCCCTCCCATAGTGAATGGATAGCTTCCTGCACAAGGCAAAAAAATGTCGACGTAATTCGATGCGACAGGACACCTCCTCGCTTTCCTCGTTGTGATGTTTCCTTTCGTTTGTCGGTTTCGTCACTTCTATCATTTGTTTGGCGGGTCCCACACTATGTCTGCTCTTCATGTTATGTATGTTTTCATGTATGTTGTTATGTATGTTTTTATGCGTTTTTGTATGTACATAGGTGCATTTTGTTGGGAGATTAGTTGTGTCCGTAGAGGGTTTTACAACATTGTGTGGCTGATACATACTACTAGTGTTAGCAATAGGTTAAATTAGAAATTAAATTTCCATTGTACAATTTAATATATTTGTCGATTGTTTGTGGAAGCTAGAATTTTTCACTCACCACAACATATAAATTGTATATTGGTAAAATTTGGAATAAAAATATTTCTTTGTAGCACCAAATGTCTTTAATTTGCCAATTTAATCTATTGCTAACACTTGTCTTCCTTCTAGGTGGTTGATATATTTGAGGAAACAAAATTGAAGAAATCAATGACAGGTGGATTGAGAAGGATGCTTTAGGAGACACAAAGCTTCTCCACTATATACAGGTGATTCTAGCTGTCATAGCTTAAATTGCAAGTGTACGAGTCAATTAAACTTCCAAAATTTATTTTGCATTAAGAAGTTATGATATTTTTATAGATGAGATGCTTACTGTGGTGAATGCAAAGAATTTCTAGTTCAATTTTTTTATTCAAGATAAAGAGAAACAACTATGCATTTCATATGAAAACCCTACATGCAAACAAAACATTTTATTTTTCCATCAATGAAAACCCTTTTTCTTTAACCAATAGTCGTTCAATGCTTTTCACAAAACCCATTTAACCATTGTTCAATGCTTCACAGAAACCCATTTAACTATCGTGCTTCATAGTTCCTAAAGAATGGAAAAATGGAATATACAATGACATATATACATACCTGTTCGGTAGCTGTCATGTGTGTTGAATGCGCTTCTCTCGTTTGGCCTCCATTAGGTCACATGTGCTCGTGACCAAACTGCAAAATAAAATGTTCCAAATGGTGACTTTTAGCTTTGCGCATGCAACAAAAATGTAGACAAAACACACATATGTACATAAAAAAATGATTTTTTTTACTCTGGTTCGGCTGCCTACAACTCCATTTTCCTCACCCATGGTTCCTCCCTCCCCACCAACCAAAGTGGAAAAATGAAAATGTGGAAAATGACTATGGTAGGTGCGTTTTGTCTACCTTTTTCTTATTTCCTGCTGGTCGCGCGTCTTTTTTTTGGTGACGCCACCTAACGGCATGCGACTAACCGCCCGTCAAGGTGATTTTTGTCCACCGTGTGGCATGGGGTATGGGGGGTACAATATCATGTTACATACATAGGTCACTTTTGTCTACGAGTTAGCTATCTCCGACTCTTAGACAAAAAGTACCTATGTACACACAAAAATGCATGAAAACATACATAATGACATACATGGTAACATACATAACATGAAGAGACAGCATAGTGTGGGGCCCGCCAGACAAATGATAGAAGTGATGGAATCGACAATGGAAGGAAACGTCACAGTTAATATGTAAGAAGTACTGTTATTGGAAAACACTCTGTGTTGTGGGTTTTCTCATTCTGCAAGTTGAAAGTGAAAGGTTGGAGAGTAGGTGGGGGAGATGAAAAACCAATGGAATTGAGGTGAGGGGTTTTTAACCGATTAGGTTGTCACTTGTAAAGGCTTTTAAAACATTGTGTGGGTTGCAGATTTTGAAAAACTAGTGTTTTGCAACCAAAGAGATTATTCATTCATTTGGTGATCTACAACCAAATTGGTTGTTGATATTCATGTCAAAGTCCTTCTTGTTCACTCATTACTTGTTCGCATGGTGTTGGTGCAATAGGTATTGATAGTTGTTGCAAAATTTTGATAGAGTTGTTTCATGACAAAGTCAGAGGTATTGAGCAACTACTCATTGCACATTCATCATTCACATTTTATTCCTAATGGATAACACATTTTTGATGTTGTGACTCTAAGGTATTCGGTGGATGGGTTTTTGGCATAAAGAAATGATTGGTGTTTGTTGATGAGATCTTCATGCTTCTACAAGGATCTAAACCAATGTCGAAAGAAATTTTGCATCAAAGGTATATGGTCACAATGAAAGGTTACATATCAATTACATGTTTTGAAGCCCATTAAGTTTGTTTGAAGTTGTTTTGTGTTCTTTCATTGCTTGCAAGTTTGTTCTTAAACCGTATATGAGGTTCATTATGCAAAGCTTATAATAGGTTTACTCCCGTCTGCAAATGTTCAATATGCTTGAGTGTAATTAAATTGCCTTTTAAGGGGTACCTGATTGAGTTCGTGTGATTGGATTTTTCAGGCTATCATAGATAGGTTTACTATGTTCAATGATTTACTATTATGCTTTGATAGATTTTTTGCAAGCATGTGTACCTTGTTCAAAAGAAATTGTTATAGGATTTTAGCCATAGAAGCAAGGCACTCAACTATTTGATTAAATGCTTTGGTAGACATGTATGAAAAATGTGGTAGCATAGACAAGGCAGTGAACTGTTTCATAAAATGCCTCAAAGAAATCTGGTCTCATGCTGATGGAATGCCATGAAAATCCATATAGCAATAAGGCAACAATATGGATTGTCATGGCATTCCATCGCCATGTGACCACATTTCTTTGAGACATTTTATCAAACACTTCACTGCCTTCTCTATGTTGTTGCTTACCATTATGCTTTGGTATATTTTTCAGAAGCATGTGTAGCTTGTTCAAAAGAACCTAGTTTAGGCTTTTAGCCATAGTAGCAAGGTAGTGAACAGTTTGATAGAATGCTTTGGTAGACATGTATGAAAAATGTGGTAGCATAGTGAACTGTTTCAAGTAATTCCTCAAAGAAATGTGGTCCCCTGGTGAAGGATTTCCATAGCAAGATGGATTGTCATGGAAATCCTTCACCAAGTGACCACATTTCTTTGAGGCATTATATGAAACAGTTCACTATGCTACCACATTTTTCATACATGTCTACCAAAGCATTCTATCAAACTGTTCACTGCCTTGCTGCTATGGCTAAAAGCCTAAAACAAGTTCTTTTGAACAAGCTATGCATGCTTCCAAAAAATCTATCAGAGCATAATTGTCAATATGGATTCTCATCGCTTCAAACACCATGGCTAAATAGTAAATATGGATTATTGAAAAAATGCATCAAAGCATAATTGTAAATATGGATTGTCATTGCATTCTAGCACCATCGTCTTGGAATGCCATGACAAGCCATAAAAAAACAATAGAAATAATTCATTGCCAACACTATGGCTTGTCATGGCATTCCAATCACCATGGTGTTGTAATTCCATGAGAACCCATATTTACTATTATGCTTTGATAGTAAACACCCGATGTTTTCCAACAAGTATATACATGCACAATACAATTGGAAGTTCAAAAATACAATGTGAGCTGAGTATATGTCCGCCAAAACACACTGGCAACCCATAGATAAGCAATCATACACATAAACAGTTCATTTCCTTGTCTATGGCTTGTCATGGCATTCCAATCACCATGGCGTTGCAATGCCATGACAATCCATATTTACTATTATGCTTTGATAGTAAACACTCGACGTTTTCCAACAAGCCTACACATGCACAATATGATTGCAAGTTGGAAAACAAAGTGTGAGCTACGTATATGTTTGCCAAAACACACTGGCAACCCACAGATAAGCAATCATACACAAAAAAAGTTCATTGCCTTCTCTACATAAATTGACCTTTATATAGTATTGTCCAGCTTATGTTGAACAGTATACAATCAACCAATCAGATTGACTAAGATCTATTCATGGCATCTATGATTGTCCTAATGCAATGCAAATCCATCGTAAGTTCAAAAATTTACAGTGTACAAAGTAGCAAATTCGACCTCCTAGGACCTGAAATAATACCCTTATGATACTAGTCACAAAAAAAAACCCATTAACTTTGTGTTATGCCTTAGGTTGGAGATGTCAAAGACTAAGCCTACATGATTCTTGTCCAGAATTGCAAGTTGCCTTAGATTGAATCTGCTTGGATAATTCTTCGTATTCAGGGATGTTTGAACTAAACCAATTATCAATGCTTCAAGGACATACATCATACTATCAACCACGTGGCTGATCAATTGGATATCAAAGCCGATACTCAAACCTACATAGTTGAACGCTTCGATTGGGTAATTTTCAATCAAGACTGTTTTAGTTTACAGTTTTCTCTTGCTTTAGCCCCATTTGGTATGTGACAGATTTATTGTCGTTTCTATTTTCATTTTCCCCTTCTTTGGAGGGATAATATGTATCTTAATTAGATGGTTGCTATGTAGTTGTACTAGTTATGGCTATTGTTTTCTCATAGCCCCCAAAAAGGAATTAAGATGTAATAGAACAAAAACATTGAAGTACACAACACATAATACACTTCTAACAATAATTATGGTATGATGAATGGAAGCTTACATAGCACAATGTGCAATGGATTCTCGTTGTTAGCTTTAATGAAACCATAGATCGTAAATATTTACAACACTCTAAATAAAATGGTAAAATACATATAAGATAATGGATAATGTAATTACAAGTTGTAAAACATAGTGTGAGGTGAGTATATGTCTGCCAAAACACAATGGCATGCCATCTATAAGCAATGATACATAGAAACAGTTCATTGCCTTGTCTATGGCTTGTCATGTCATTCCAATCACCATGGTCTTGGAATGCCATGACAATCCAAATCTACTATTATGCTTTGATAGTAAACACATAATGTCTTCCAACAACCATATACATGCAAATTGATTGGATGTTGGAAAACACAGTGTGACGTGACTATATGTCTCCCAAAACATAATGGCATGCCATATATAAGCAATCATACATAGAAATAGTTCATTGCCTTGTCTATTGCTTGTCTTGTCATCCCAATCACCATGGTGTTGGAATGCCATGACAATCCAAATCTACTATTATGCTTTCATAGGAAACACACGATGTTTTCCAACAACCATATACATGCATAATGTGATTGCAAGTTGGAAAACACAGTGTGCGGTGAGTACATGTCTGCCAAAACACAATGGAATGTCATAGATAAGCAATCATACATAGAAATAGTTCATTTCCTTGTCTATGGATTTTCATGTCATTCCAATCACCGTGGTGTTGGAATGCCATGACAATCCAGATCTACTATTATCCTTCGATGGTAAACACACAATGTTTTCCAACAACCATTTACATGCATTCTATAATTGCAAGTTGGAAAACACGGTGTGAGGTGAGTATATGTCTGCCAAAACACAATGGCAAGCCATAGATAAGCAATCATACTTACAAAGAATTCATTGCCTTGTCTATGGCTTGTCACGACATTCCAATCACCATGAAACCACATTTCTTTGAGGGAATTTTCAAACTATTCACTACCTTGTCTCTGTTGTTGATTACTAATATGCTTTCATAGACAAGGCAGTGAACTATTTGAAAAAATGCCTCAAACAAATGTGGTCTCTTGGAATGCCATGAAAAACAAATGCAATTTGCAGCTGCAATTATCACTCTAGTATGAATGAATTAATATCTTTGAAAATAGTATTTGGTTGCATAGGTGGAGTTCCCTATAGTTGTGGGTATAGTTTCACAATATATTATTGATACCTCTACTGAAGATGACAATATATATCTGCAAGAAAAACTATATTTCTTGTTAACTAAGGTGTTTCCCACTTTCTAACAAAATTTGGCTAAGGGCTCTCCATCTGCAAATATCACTCTAACTATCTGCAAGCCTTTAGGGAGGAACTAAAAGGAGAGCAAAAGAACAATCCTGACAAGGGAAAAATAAAAGAGATTGTAATTGTATTGATGGAAGGGCAGAGTAGCTAGGATTTCAGTGGATGAGAGGGCTACAACAGAGACATTGGTGACAGTTGGAGACTTAGGCAATACAATATAGTCCCTCTAGAAATCAGCCTTAGAACATTTTTTTGTCTCTTTTTGGTTATAAATGGTAACAGGTCTGGTACATATGTTACATAGATGTACAACCTTATACAATTTCACATATGTGACTACATGCTACAGGTATATATGTATATCTTTTGTGGATGGTACTTGGAACAGTGTTAATATGAGATGACAAATTTGTTGTATCAGGGGCAATGTGGGGATATGTATATTTTGTAACTAGGGCAATAGGATGTTATAGCATATGAAGGGCTTCCTAGAGGCTTGATACTGATGCAATTACTCAAATGCACTATGTAATGATCTCTCTATACTTAATACAAAAAAACTATCTACAATTATTTTGTAAAAATAGTGTGGGATTAGAATGTCTGCAAAAAAATAGTGGCAAGCCATGTAGATAACCAATCCCACATAGAAACAGTTCATTTCCTTGTATATGGCTTGTCATGGCATCCCATTGACCATCATACCATATTTCTTTCAACCATTTTTCCAAACAATTCATTGTCGTGTCTCTGTTGTTGCTTACTATTATGCTTTCATACACAAGGCAGTGAACTGTTTCAAAAAATACCTCAAACAAATGTGCTCTCAGGGAATGCCATAACAAAAAAATACAATTGGCAACTACAATTATCACTCTAGAATGAAGAATTTAATATATTTCAGAATAGTACTTGGTTGTGCAGGTGGAGTTCCCTATAGTTGTGGATATAGCTTTTACCTATGCGATTTGTCAACTAAATGCATAACTACTTTTAGGTTGACTATGTAAAAAACCTATATTGTAATTTAAATTTTGTCATCTATCTAAGCATCTACTTATTAGTTATGCAATGTGAAGTAATGGTTTTGGTTTGAAAGATGTGCAATGGAATGAAATGGAAAACACATGGTGTTTATAAAACCGCAAGCCACATCACAACACACCCAAACCATCGTAGTTTTCAAGCCTCTATATGTACGTGTGCATTACAAATAGCAAGACCACCAATTTCTTGACATTATCACCGATAATGAGTAAACTTGTTCAAAATGCTGAAATACTATGTTAATTCTTCTTGGGAAACAATGGGTGTTTATAAAATAGTGCCTTTCATTACATTTCTAGGGTCTAAATAACAAAATCTTGTAAAGACATTCATTTTCTTTTCTAAAATTCTAAGATGCAAACCACTAGGTTTTACAAAACCCTAAACCCACTTAAAGTTTAAAAACAATTTACAATTAAAAACCCTCACAATATTTGAAAACCCTTTACAACTAACAACCCAAATGATTAGAAACCCCTCAACTCACTTTTTGCAGTCTCCCCTTGCTCTGCAACCTTTCACTTGCAACTCCACTCTCCAACCTTTCACTTTCAACCTGGAGAATGAAAGAGTAGAATACATAGTGTGAAAGGTTGTTGGAAACAATGGGTGTTTCTAAATCCGCATTTCATTACATTCCTACGATTTTAATAACAAGATATTTTGAATACATTCATATGCTTCCTAAGATTCCTACGGTTTTAACAAGAACATAGCTAGAAATCCACATTTGATTACATTCCTATGGTTTTAACAACAACACATGAAACGATACAAAAATGCATGAAACAATACATAAAAACTTTCAACATTCAATACAGTCGATTAGAAACACCTCACCTCAAGTCGGTTGGTCCTCTCCCTTGCCTGTGGTGCACCCTTGCTCTCCAACGTTTCAATTTCAACCTGTAGAATGAGAAAACCCAAAGCACAACATGTTTCCCAACTGTCTTCCAAGAATAGTATTTGTTACAATTTAAACCGCGTGTCTTAATCACATCTTCCCACGCTTGGCTAGCTTCTCCCATAAGGAAAAAAAATGGCGGCCTCCTAATTTGGCGACAAGACACCTCCTCACTTCCCATGCCTCATCGTTTCCTTCCGTTGCCGGTTCCGTCACTTCTATCATCCGTTTGGTAGGCCCCGCACTATGCCATCTCTCCATGTTATGTATGTTATCATGTATGTTGTTATGTATGTTTTCCTACATTTTTGAATACACATAGGTCACTTTTGTCTAGGAGTTAGCCGACTCCGTTATGGGTATGGGAATTTTAAACTTAAATGCTATTGCAGGAAAGTAAATGTAAAGTGGATAAGGATATTTAGTTTAGAGTTTATAGATGAATAATTTTTTTGTAATTACGAAATTTAGATTTTCTTATGATTAGAAATGTGATCTTTCTATTCATATGTAATCTTAGATTCTATACAATATTTATGTTTTTATTTGAGTTGAATCCACATCTACAAATATGTCTTCTATCGCATGAATGTGTACTACTTAGTTTGTTGGATTCAATGTTGTTTGTTCTACTATCTAAATTGAGAGTATCAAGAAATGCCTTTAGAGGGTTGTCAAATTTTTAGGGTACACATTCTCCTAGGTCAACCCTCGAAAAATATTGTTTTTATGATTATGTGAATGATTGAAGACAACACTCTTCAAACATGCAAATAATCCTAAGAGGATTATGCAAATTTTGATTCATTTAGTGCAATAATGGAAGTATTCTTAACATGCTCATTTCATCAATGTGAATGTCTTTTCCTTGATAATTAATGATGACAAAATGATTGCAATTGAATACTTTTAAATACAAGGACATAGTAATAAATCACACATATGTGTGTCTAGTTGGCTTTAGGCGGGAAAAGGATGGGTGGTAGTCAACCGAATATTTAAAACTATTTTTTGAAAAATCAAAGGTCAAATCCATAAATGAGAGATTAATTAAAGATAGAAAGTTCAAGGTGGATAGTGAATGTATTAGGATGGGTACAATGATGGTTATGATAAATGATGGATGTATAGAAATATGTATAAATACATATGAGGGATGTGGGAATGTATGTAAATAGGTGAGTACTAACATGGGGGAAAGAGCCTAACTTTGCACAAGAGCATGTCATTTGTCAATATGTAATTGCATTTAGCTATTCTCTCAAAGTGGGTACAAATCCAAATGGGATTTAGGATGGGTATGCAAATTTTACCATTACATTTTCCCCCCACTTTGAGGTGCATGTGAATTCTAGAATGATCATGTGCTTCAAAGTATATAGCACTCATAAATTACAAGAAAATATACAAACATAAAGGGATACCTTAGTCCATATAAAGTAACGAGCCCTACTAAATGTCATCATGTAAATTCATCATTAAATTTTTTTTCCTCCATGGGAGCCTACAAAACAAAGGAAAAATGTATAATGAATAGATTCTATCACACAAGTAACGATGAAGACAACTCCAAGCTGAATTTTACTATAATCAATCATGAAAATGAAGGGCAGGAGAGAGAAGGGCCCTAAAAATTCTACCTGTATAGAAAGTGGTACTTCTCTATCTAGCTCAATGATCATGAAATGACAAGGTGTACTAGAGATTGTAATGTCATGTGATAATGATCAATCTAGTCACAATGTTGAGTCTCTATGTAGGCACTTGTAATTGTGTAATTTTAACATAAGAGTGTTAGTGATAAGATATTCACCTTTAATTGGTTACTTCCATTGGATAGAAGGAATTGGAAAGGGAAAAATAATACATGAATTTAAATTTAAGGTAAGTATATAACTACACCAATCATGTAAAGCAAAAACTATAATAAATACATCATGTAATAAGCAAGTAGAACATCTTGAAAGATAGGCATGGTAAGCACATGGATTAGAGATATCATTCAATGTGGGAAAAAAAAAAGATGGTGTGTTCCTTGTGGCCAAAAACACCTAGATGTAAGCAAATAGCACACTAGAAAAGTCACATCCCCAAATGTGGTGGCATGAGCACACAATGGTCAAGGTAAGGTAATAGGTTTTTGGTGTTAATGAAAGATCATAATGCATGGTTTAATATGTGGTGCATAGTGTGGGGAAGGTTATGGTTTTCCTAGTGTAACTCTTACAACATGGTTAGGTCATGTGAGTGAAATATGTAAAATGTGATCACAAAAATCTATGTCAAAATGGTTGCCTCTACATGGGCAAGATAGTGCAATGATGTGAAAAGAGTGTAATGGAAAATAATTGGGAGTAATGTATAAACACCCAAATAATCAATTAAGATGGCCCTCATTAGTCACAAATAGGCTATCATATTGATGGATAAGTGGTTAGGCACAAATAAATAATTATGTGATCATGAAGACGTGTGAGAAGCAAGGTGCCTTGGATGAGTGGAATAGATTAGTGGATATCATAAGGTCAAAGGGGACATAGAATGATAATCAATGGATAACACGCCCCATCTATGTATAAAAATTAATAATATTATTATTTTAAATTCATGATGTAATGATGAAGGTATGTCCTTCAAATGAAGTTGATGCAAATCTACACACCAACTCAAGTCCCCAAGTAGAGAAAGGCCATGGTGAAGTATAGGGGTGAAACTTGTGGTCAAGTGCATGTTTTAGATTACTATGTTTTTGGCATGTTGCACACTTTTACACAAATTCATGATAATATTTTCACCTTTTCTCTAGTGATCTACTTGATACCTAAATTTTTTAAACAAGTAATTTGGTGCTAATACTACCACCATGTATTTCCCCATGGGCCTCCTAGAGTGCAATAATTTTCTCTTGGTTGTTTAAGAATCTAAATAAAAACTATTAAAGCCTTGGGAAAAAATAACTCCCATAATATGTAGGTATCTAGTAAAAAACTTATGAATTCAAATTTTGATATTCTTAGTACATTGGGGTGGGAATGTCCCCAAATCTATCTATACATAAATCATCAAACCACTTCCCACTAGTAAGTGTAGCATAAATCATGCAATATGTGTTGTAAATAGAAATTTTTCTTAACCTATGAATAACCAACATGAAGCAAGGACCATTATCATCCATGCTCATCAAGGAGCCATATATTTTCTTGAGATGGAATTAATAGTAAACTCATCAAATGAAGTAAGAAATCATAATGCTAATTCATAATATTGTGTTAATTTAGCTTCCTTAGTTTTATAATTTCCCATTTTTATCTATCTACAAGTTTTGAGTCACCATGTATATAAATAGATTTAAATTTGAGGTAAATGGTGGTCACAACCCACTGATCAATGCTTCATACTCAACCACATTATTGGTACATAGAAAATCAAGCTAAAACAATAATAACATGATGTTTCTCAAGATAGAAACTATGATCACTCCTACCCTTGAGCTAGTCATGCATCTCAAATTGGAAAAAAACATGGTCCAAGGGAAGGCAACCTCCATATGTAATAGGCTAAAAGCACAAACCTATGTCACACTTGATAAAGGAATCGGCTAATAGCAAAAAAAATTCTGAACTTCGACCACATAAAAGTGGTCTTTATGTTTTGAATTTCAAAATGATGTAAATTAATGAAATGTAGAACTTTGGATGAAGTTTATTCCTATAATTTTTCATATTTTTAAAAATGGTTTTCATCATTTTTTTTTATCAATTTAAGAATAGATTTTGGAATGCTGAAAATTTTAGAAAAAGGTGACTTCACGGTCCGTCAAGAAATAAATTGAAAATAACTTCATTTCTCCCTTTTTCTTTTTTCTTTTCCTCCTAATAGGTAACTTCAATATCTAATGCATGGAAAAAAAATTGATGTATATTTTTCTCGTAATAACGTTTTAAAGTCAAACTTGTCAGAATTTGACAATTTTTATGGGACGTCAACTATTTCTATTTTTTAAATTATTTAAAAAAAAAAATTATACCCTTTTGAAGAGGACTCTCTCCTCTAGTGCCCCATATATTTTTTAAATTTTTTTAATATTTTTTACTATTTAAAAAAATAATTAATCAACCTCTTTTTTAACTTCAACAACCTACTTGCATTATTTAAAAAATAAAATATATTAAAACTAATTAGAATATTTAAAAAATTACATATTCGGATTCACCACTCTGAGCTCTACAAAAGGGTGTTTTTTTTTATAAAAAAAACATAATTCAAATTGAAGAAATACTTACTTGAAGTTGAAAGTTTTAGAAAATTCTGAAAAAAGCTGAGTTGGCTGCCAACTAGGATGCCAACTAGACAGTTTCGGATGCCAAAACCCTTTCTATAGAAACCCCACACATAAAATAAGCCAATTTCAAAGTGGCAAAGGGAAAAATTTATTTTTTAAGTTTCGGTCGAAACCTATTCGGTTGAAACCTTGTGTGCCACATATATGCCACATGGTTTCGATAGAAACCTATTCGACCGAAACTTTTTTCGGCTGAAAATATTTTGCTCGGAACTATTTATTTGGCCGAAAGTGTGACACAACTTTGTGCTTTTACCCAATATATTATTGTTGGGAAATGATGCAGATTAGATTTAGGAAACATGTATTTAAAGGATCATATTTAATAACAACGCATGTCTCAACATGAATCATGTAATGTCCTATCTTTTTAGATGAAAAGATAGTGTCCAAGATCAATTTTTGTATACGTGTGTAACATTTTTTATAATCCAATATGGTGCCATCATACACTATGTATTTCTTACTATTATCACTTTATGCTAAGAGACCTCTAATGATATATTTTGTGGTTGACACATATAAAAAAAAATATTTATAATGGATAATAGGCATGAGGACCAGAGGCTTTAATAACTATTGTTTCTTATCCTCAAAAAAAAATTTAGCAATAAAAATTCCATTCAAATTTCACATCTTTATTTAATAGCTTAGTGAATGGAAATCAACATTCTATTCAAGATTTTTTTATCATTCTTTAACAATTTATTGAATGGTAAGGTTTTATTGACTAATTGAGCAATGAATTATTTAATTTCTTGGATCTTCCCCTCAAGGCTATTAATTTATAACAAGTTCTTAGGAGGAGGCATGTTAACCACAATGCCTATTTTATTAGTAGCCACCTTAATGCCTCATCGAGATACAATGAATCCCAATAAGCATCCACTATCAAATATAAACATGCACTTCTTATTAGTGTAAGTCTCAAAGATGTAGTGTTTGTTTTGATTTCCCAAAGATATCACCAACATAATCTTTTAATATATCTTGCATTAGATCATGGAATATTAGTATCATGACCCTTTCATAAGTAGCTCTATTTTTTTCATCCCAAAGGGCATGATGAAATAACAAAATATACCCTATAGTGCGATGAAAACTATTTTATATTGATTTTGTGGAATTATTAATATTTGATTGTAGCGTAAAAAAACTATCCAAAAAGTATAATATTTCATGCCCAACAGTTCAATTGATAATCATATCAATGCTAGGTAAAGGGAAATTATCTTTGAGAGATATTTTATTGAGGCCTAAATAAAGTTGGTACAAATTCAAACATTGCCATTAGGTTTAGAAACAAGAACCATTTTTGATATCCAAGGAAAATAATCAATTGTTCAAGATTATAAAACTCATAGATTTAGCATCTTTTTGAGTTCCTCTTTAACCATTAAAGCAACCATAGGATGCCTCATCCTAATATTTTTTCTTCAATAGTTTAACATTAGACTCTAGAATAATGTTATGCATTACAATATTTCTATTGATGCCTGACATACCCTGATAAAACCATGTAAATAAATATCCAAATTATTTTAGTAGTATGATCATATTATATTGTTCATATTTACTTAATAAATATCTCATTTTAACAAGATCTTATTTATTAGTATGGCCCATCTCAGTATCAAATGTATCACAATCATACCTATTATAATCTTCGATGAAATTAGAGTAAAAAACTATCAATAGGATCACTTCACAAATGTACATCTTCCCCATTTAATTAAGAGTTAACTTCAAAAACATGTGAAAAACACATATCATGATAAAATTTGGGTATCATATGCTCCTAAATATTTGGCTTACACTTTATCATTTCTAAAAGTATCTAAGGAAAGGTGTCCATGGAACCATAATAGCACAAGTTAGGATAAACCAATGGTAGATAGAGGTTTGCAATAATGGTGCATGTAAGCTATTCTCGAATTTTGATAGGTTTGATAAGCCTAATCCTTTTCTATTATAAGTAGGATTTTGTAAATTGTTATATCCTTTCCCATGTTAACTAGCCAACTTAGATAAAGATTAATGGTGTTCATAATGAAGACTATTTTTAGATCCATGAGAAGTTTCACCTTCACTAGAATGAGTAAGTTAAGGTGATTTGTCATGCATATCTAGATCAATGCGAAAAGGTGAAGAAGCTTGATTGCCATGATTTGATGACTTGAGATATATGGAACTCCAATCATCATCTTAAAATATATATTTGTAATTTTTTTTATAAAATTGTCATCGTTTATAAATGAAAGATTAGGAAAATATATTTTAGGAATTTCTTTGTCATTTTATATCTTTCTTTTAGAAGCATGATTCTAGTTGAGTTTTTACATCTATTTTATGCTTTCATTTTTTATTCTTTTGATTTTTTAATGTATTTTTCAATATAGTATAATAATATATATTTTTTTTATAACTGATAATATTTTTATTTGTAATTATATCCTCAATTAAAAATATGCATTTCTCTAATTTACTATTTTTCATTGGTTTTTCTTTACATAGTAGATGCTTTTCTTTATTTTAATTTAATTTTTTATTTTTGTTTCTTGCTAATTAAACTAATTAATTCTTTGTTATAGTTATATGGTATTTGGTTGTGATTAAATATCACTTTAATTTATTTAATTTGTTTGATTTATTTTGATATTTGGTTTTAGAATTAGTTTGATTTTTATTTAGTTTGTTAGATTTGAATTTAATTCGTTATTTAGTTTTTTCACTTGATTAGATTAGCATTTTATTCATGTTATCTTTGTTGTTCTCTTTAGTTTTATTGTTTTCTTTTGTTTGCTCCCTATTCTCAGGGGTTAGGTTTCTTATTTTATTCTTATCTTTAACTTTTTAATTTTAATTTTGGCCTAATTGACATGTTGACTTGTAGCTCTCTCAAAGTCACCTATTTATACATCCAAGTTCTCTCTCTCTCTCTCTTGAATGTCATCCTAATGATGGATCATGGAGTATGATTTAAAACATTGATATAAAAAATTGACATTGTTTCAATCCAAAAATAGCTCACTTGATAGTTGTTTATGTTGAATGTTGTGGTTATGTTGCTGATACATGGTTGTCATTGATGTCAACACTATTAGCATTGAATCTTCTTAAGGCTGTATATGTCGAGGAGATTGAGAAAATTGTAAAAAATATAGTACAGGAAGCCAGTGGAACTAAGAAGGTAAAATTTTTGTAAAGCTCTATGTGTTGAAGATTTGAAGGTGCTCTTCAAAGGGTTTTCTATTGAAGCTTTCTAGTATGTTTTTTGAAAGTTTCAGAGGTTCACATAAAGATTTGTGGAAGTTATGAAGATCTGTGTGCCTACAGTTACTTAGTTTTTGTAGATGGTGTTCTTGGCTGAAGCGGATGAAATTCTGGTAATTTCATGTGTTGCGCATGTACCTGTGACGTTCATGGATGATTCTAGATCATTCTCTATCATTGCTATACGTCTGCATTGATTGAAGTGTTCGTGATCAGAGATTCTTCCAATGTGTGCCCGAGTTTTCATGTTCTTGGCCGACATGATGATGTTAGTGTGTTGCGGATCCATGAGGATTAATATTTTATTGTTTGGCATGTTTGGAGGTGTTTGTTTGGGTCCTCACTATGTTGTGACTGACTTGTGTTGGTGCACATTATAATTTATTCATGTATCAAGGCCGACAATTGTAATTCATTCTTTATTTATGGCCGACTGAATAGTGATTGTAAATCCGTGTAGCGAATATATATATATGAGATTGTTTTCCTCATTTAGAGCGAAGTGCTCAAGTGTACAAGTGATGTACAAGTGAAAATAAAGGTCAAATCATTCAGAGCAGAGTTTGGAAGAGTTTGAGCAGAGGGTGGAAGAGTTTGAAGAAGTTTTTGTGTGCCTAACTAGAACTGTAATTAGGCTTTTGTAGAAGCTAATTTCTTAGTTCAACTTCATCAGATGGATTTAATCTTATTACTATATGTAAGACAACGAGCTTCCCTTTGAGCAGTGTACTCTAGGTAGTGCGCTTGAATGCAAGTGCATTCCCTTTTTATTCTTCATTATACTTCTAATAGGGTATAATCTTGTGGACTAGCATCCACTGTGGTTTTTCCCCTAACAGGGTTTCCACATATAAAATCTTGGTGTTCATGTGTCTCTGATGTGTTGCTGATTTAATGCTTGCACTGCTAATTGTCAGATCTATGATATAAGGTTGATTAATGTTGTATAAGTTCGATTTTGGTAACAACTGATTCATCCTCCCCCCCCCCTCTCAGTTGTCTATCCTTGTTTTGCCAACAGTTTAGTTGTTATTTTTTTACTTTTATCTATTTTGTGATAAAAATGATCTACTATATGGTAATTTTGAGAAGTAGGTATTGTATGAAATTTAAGTTGAATTGTAGGAAAGTCAAGCATCTCATTAATAATAAATTTAAGATACATATTATTATAAATAATATCAACCATATGAACTTGAAATAATAAGAACATTCAAGGATCAAAAGATAAGTCAATACACGCACTAGAGAAGTCAAACTATGATCATGCATGCTGGGGAAATATCCTATTTTAAACCATGTGATAGTGTCATAAATGAAGAATAAAAGATAAAAGATAAATTAAATAAATTTTAATGCTTATATTTTAAAGTATATCTAAATTCACTAATTAACAAGATAGCATCATCTAATTATTCGTAATTAGTGATCCAATAAAGCCATAATATCCTAATGCAATAGATTAGGATGTAATAAAGTAACATGGATATCCATAATACAAGGTGTATCAACATCATAACCTAAATCATGTGAATGAAAAATGTTCAAAGGTAACATATCATCATCCTCATCATTAAAAATATAACAAATTATATCTCATAGATAAGTGTAGTGAGGGTATGTAAAAGAGAAAGATGAGATATCACCAAGTCAACAAACAAGGAAAGATCACATATATGAATAAATAATATCTTCATAGATAAAAATCCTTATATATTGGTTTGAAGACATGAAAGCATTAAGGATGGAAGGAGCAAAGGAAGAGAAGGAAAGGAACACACAAAAACTAGTGAGGACACATGGACAAAACTAAAGGAAATGATCTATATGAATCTATAATGAATGATTAAGAGGGTGCATAATCCAAGGATGGATGGGTGGGGAAAAATAGATTTTTCAATAGAAACCCAAATTCTAATCACATTATAGAAATGAAAATAAAAATAGAGTGGATTTAAAATAGATCCATAATAAATGGTATACAATAAGAAATTTGAGTTCTCAAATGTAAAAGGAATAAACCCTAGGAGATATAGGAACATTCAATTCATCAAAAATATTAAAAAAAAAATGAAATCTCTACATAAATGTCTTAGGGTAAATCAAATAACTAACCCTAGGGTCGAGTGTTGGGACTAATTATGATACTAAAATAAATATTTAAAATTTAAATAAAAAATAAAGATATTTATCTCTTGGTTTGATGCTCATTTGAATTTGCCAAATATATCTAATTGATATGCCCTTGCACCAAAAAAATATGTCATGTTAGTCAATAGGATATAAATTAATGAAATATTTATTTGACTATTCAAGTCACTTCCACGACTAAAAAATTGTGCACCACACATCTTTGCAATCAATTGTACATCTATGTATTTAGGCCTTTTGTGTAGATCTACACTATAACTCAAGATATTAACTTTTCTAATTTTTTTTGTGTAAAACCTACTCACTTTGATTTTTGAAACCAACATAAATAAAGGTAGTTTGGACAAATAAGTTTTATAGACTAGGAATATAAATCTCTTTTGTCAAACTCCTATGATATTGATTTAACAAATATAAAAATATTTAGGTTAATAATCATTCAAACAATATGCCCTAGAATGTTGGTGTGGTGCTAATGTCAATGATAATACTTGGATAAGTTCCTTGATGTTTGCTACAACTATCTAGCTAATTTAGAGATGGTTAAATGAATTGTTGGGTTAGTCCTTAAATACAACTCTAAAGGTTATAAGTGAAATGTTTAGTGCTTTGAGTCAATACATAACAAATAAATAAAAGGTATAACAAATAAATAAAAGGTAGCAAGTGGATATAATATTTGAATCTAAATTTCAGAAGTTCTTGATTTCTTTCTAAAAATCATGGAATCGCCTTGGGTTAATCTCTCAATTTGTGGATCTAAACTTGGTTAGCAAAATTAAGAAACTAAGGATTAAGACTAATTATTCGAAATGAGTGTAGATGGAGTTAGGTAAGGTTTAGGTTATGTGTCATATTTTAGCAAAAAATAATCTACTTATACATGAATGCCATTACATAAAGAATACAAAGGTCAAAGTGAGATCAAAATGAAGGGGAAAGTTCAAGGTTGGCAGTTTTCACCATTACTATTATATTTTCCTTGTACCAAAATATTTGTTAAATAACATTAGGAGAAGTTCCTAGATTGATGTTCTAGTGTTCTCCATACTAATATGATTGTTTTGAAATACTTGAGTACTTAGTAGATACCTTTACTTTATAATTATTACCAATACATATACAAATTTCATAAAAAATGATTTAAGGAATAGCAATAAGAGTTTAACTGCATCTTTTAAGTGGCAATGGTTAGTTCAAATTTCTAATATTTTGTTGGAAGGATAAATACTAGGATGATTTGTACCTCGTAAGCATTGAATGTTTAAATCATCAAACTCCTTTAGCTTAGAGTCAATGATTAAGGGACATGCATTATGCTAAATTCACTTAAGACTTAAATCCAACCTTATTCCTTATATTTCCAACTTATATACATAAAAAGAATTGATCCATGGTATCATTTTTAAAAATTAAACATTCAAAAAAAAAAAAACCAACAATTGTTAAAAAATTATTGAACAAAGTTGATAGTAGAGAAATCATTTGTGAAGGATACGAAGAAGCAAAGTCTAAAAAATAACATTCAATGACTAAACAAGGAAGACAATATAAAGTAACAATACAAGAGAATACATGATGCAGGAACATCCAGGTGCACGGACAATCCTCCACATCAAAAAAATATTGTTTTCCTCTTATTTATTATTTTATTGTGATTTGATTTTTGATCTTGCAAGTGAGATTTTCCTTCAAATATTTGCTCTCCTCCAGCTCTTTGAAAATTATTAAATTGAAAAGTTTGATTTTCTAAGTTGAAGTTTACTAACAAAGTTGCATTTTAATGTATTGTTCTCCAAAATCTAAGAGGAAAAAAAACCCAGGCTTGAGAATAGAGCATTTAATACATATTATGGAGTATTTTGAATTCATAATTTCTTGGCCTATTTTGAGCTTTTACAGCCCCAAAACGCCTGGTGATGGAGAAGGTGGAGTGGGAAGGATTGGAAATTGAGAGTGTGGTGCCAAGAAGAATCTTGGTGTCCATTATGTGAAGGTCTAATTGGGTAAATTTCCCATGCATGGATAGAGAGGAAAATGCAGAGATATTGCTGGTGTGTGCAAGAATACAATGCCCATGATTGTGAAGAGGAAAAAAGAAATCTTGAAGTGAAGAGAAGAGAATAGAAGGATGCAAGAGAGGAGATAGTTTTGCTAGTGAGTTGTTGGAGATGTTTTGCACATAGATTTGGGATGGATCTTCTTGCCTGTAGCTTCATGTTAAAAGAGGGTTTTCATGTTGATTTTTAAAATAATCTGAGATAAAGTTTGGACTGGGACTTGATTCCAGTAGATAGACTTAATATTCATTTGTAAGAGTGTGCAACTATCATATTTATTTATGTATGGGTGTTCATGAATAAAAATGATGCTTTTTCATGCTTTTTGCTATAATTTATGTTTTGAAAGTTTAAAATATGAATTTGCTGCAACGATTGACAATCCACTCTTGGATCCTCAATCATTGATCTGCATCAATACAATATCCACATGTACAGTTAGGAGAATACAAAAGATTGTACAAAGAGATGAATACAAAAATTAAACATGGAGAACATATATCTACAAAGTACGAGCTAAGATCTAATACCAATTGGAAATGGCGTTGGAGGCTGGCGCTACTCCCTGCGTGGGCTAGGGGGTACGCGTCCTTCTATGCTTGGGTTGCCGATGCGGGTACTGCAGGTGGGTGTTTGGTGGGGGTACGGGGGAGTTTGCTGGGCTACAAATGGTTTGGGGTTTTGGGTCTGGTTTGGGGGTTGGTGGTTATTGTGGGAGTCTGGGGTTTTTGTTGGTTTTGGTGGGAGTTTTGCATGGCAGGAATATTGATGGCCTCTAGTTTGGTGGTTGCTAGCGAAGTTAAGGCCTCTAACGACTCTTCTTCAGACTTGCATGCGCAGCGGTCAGAGACGTTCTATGCCAGTGAGGGTTCAAAGTTGAAGAAAATCAATGGATGTTGGCCTCGAAGTCAGGATCGCCCAGTTCTGGTTCTTTCTCCTGAAGAAGTTGTTGAAGATGTTTCATATTGGAGCGTCATGCCCTCATTTACAAGTTTCTTGGGATTCGGATTCCCTTGTCTACTTTGGAATCTTGGATTAGGCGTTCATGGCAGATCGAAGGAGATATGGAGATTATGCTTGCTGCTAACAGTTATTTTATGGTGGTTTTCTCCAATATGGCTGATCGGAATCGGGTGTTTGAAAGTGGGCCGTATTTCTATAACCATGTTGGACTTTTTATTAAACCCTGGCACATGGGTTTCAATTCGGCTGAAGAGTTGCCTTCTCGGGTTTCTGTTTGGGTTCGGCTATCGCGGCTTCCTTTGGAGTTTTGGAGAGAAGATATTTTGCAACGAATTGCTACTCTTTTGGGTAAGCCTGCTGTAGTTGCCCAACAAACCCTTGACAAAAAGGTGATCACTTTTGCACGCATTTATGTGGAGGTGGATCTGAATAACCCTCTCCCAGATTCATTAGAGATTTGTCTGGGCTCTTCGTCCTAGATTCAATAGTTAGATTATGAATCTCTCCCTTTCCGATGTCGTCTTTGCCATGAGCATGGCCATCTTCAGTAGCATTGCCCTAAGGTTCATAAAGATTCTCACCCTACTAATTCCCCTTCTTATTCGGATCGGCCAGTGGGTACTGCAAACAACGGGAAAGCTCCAATGAAGGAGGGTGTTGCGGGCAAGGATAAGGATGGTTTTATGCCAGTTCAATCAAAGGCTAAGGGTCGGGGCCTGAAGCGATCTTTCAAGGATCACCAGGTTGATGAGGGTTTTAACCACTTTGAAGTGTTGGATACTATTGCCCTAGAGGAGGGAATTCCACCTTTCACTCCTACAGTTGCTGATGTGGATATGGCGGTTGTGTCGGCTCCTGATTTTGGCCAGGAGGTTTTGGAAGTTCTGGCTCAACAAAATGCTTTAAATGATCAAAGGCAAGATGATATTGTGCTAGCTGATCTGGCTAGGGAGGTGCTAGCTTCTAATTCGGGTAAGGGGTCTTCTTTAGGCTTGGGTCTACACCAATGCCTCCTTAAGAAAGGTCGTTCTGACAATTCTTCAAGAGGGCGCAAGTCGGACTCATAAAAGATTAAGGTCACTAGGGATTTATTGGTGGAATCAGGGTTGGTTAAACCCATTGATGCTCACTTTTCTCAATCTCCTCCATGATTGTTATCACTTGGAATGTGCGGGGGTTGAATAGCACCTCTCATCAACAAGTTATTCATGATTTGGTTGCGATTCATTCACCGGACATCTTCTGTGTTCAGGAGACTAAATTTTCTGTTGATGTTATGCTTCAGTTGACTCCTCGTATCTGGAGGTTTGGTCAGTGTCAGTGCATTGGATCTCAAGGAAATTCTGGAGGTTTAGCCCTTTTTTGAAATCCGCAAAAGATATCTCCTCTTTGGTGGATTTCTAGTCAATCTTCTATCTCCATGGTTGCGTCTGATTTGGTTTCAGGTGAGACTATTCTCATATCTAATGTTTATGCTCCAATTGACATTCATGGTAAAATCCAACTTTGGGCACATATAAGGTATGTCCGCTCTTGCTCCCCTTATTTGCCTTGGATTTTAGGAGATGATTTTAATTCTGTGTTGAGTTTGGAGAAGAAAAGAGGGGGTTTTCCTAGGTTAGGACCTGCTTAAGATCTCTTTCGTGCTCAAGTGGATTCTCTTGCTTTAGTTGATGTTAAGCCCTCTAATGAGATTTTCACTTGGAACAATAGAAGGAGTGGACAAGAAGCAATCTCTGAATGGTTGGATAGGTTTTTGGTTTCCTGTTTTTGGGTTGGTGGGGGCTTGATTACTTGTTTGGAAATCCTAGACTGGAGAGGTTTTGATCATTGGCCCATTAAATTTTCTGCTTCTTATCTGGATGTTCCTAAGAATCCTCCCTTCAAATTTCAGCTCATGTGGCTTTGGGATTCCTTATTGTATGATTTAGTGGCCAAGTGGTGGAGAGAGGGTGGCCCAACTTTCGGGATAGCTATGTACTTCTTTGTTAAGAAGCTCCAATATGTTAAATATCAACTTAAGAGATGGAACAAGCTTTGTTTTGGTCACCTTTAGGCCAAGAAGAGGGAAGCTTTGGACCGTCTTTCTATGGTTACTCACCAAATCCAAGATAGGGGCTTCACTGATACTCTTGGAAGAGTTGAGTCCCAGGCAATGCAGAATGTGGAAGAGTGGGAGCTTCGTGAAGAAATCTTTTGGAAACATAAGGCTCAGAATGATTGGCTCTAGGAGGGCGATAGGAATACTATTTTTTTTCATCATTCGGTGCAGGCTCATCGTCACAAGGGGTTTATCTCTTCTTTGGTTACTTCCAATGGTCAATAGATTTCCTCTCGGGTGGCTATGTCTCGAGAGGCTTGTCAGTTTTACTCTGATCTTTTTGCTGAAGATTCCCCCTTGCTGCTGAGGAGGAGACTTTGGTCCTCTCTTGCATTCCTTCTTTGATCACCAATGCGATGAATGATTCTCTCACTCGTCCAATTTCGTTGCCGGAACTAGAAGAGGTCGTGTTTGGAATGAATAAAGGCAAAGCTCCTGGCCCGGATGGTTTCCCGGTTGAGTTTTTTCAGGAGTTCTGGGATATCATCAATCTTGATCTGTTGGAAGTTGTTCAAGAGTCCCTTCATAGTAAGTAGATGCTTAGGGCTATGAATTCAACTTTCTTGATTCTCATACCCAAGAAGGAAGGTGCGGATGAGCTTGAATTCTTTCAACCTATTGCTCTTTGTAATGTGGTTTGTATGATTATCACTAAGTTGATTATTGAGAGGCTCAAAACTTGTCTTCCTGTGGTGATCTCTGATGAACAAGGTGGTTTTGTGGCTGGAAAAAAAATTCTTGATGGGGTGGTGGTGGCCTCTAAGGTTATTCATTCTATGGCAACTTCTAAAGCCAAATCTATGTTCATTAAGTTAGACATGGCCAAGGCTTACGACAGAGTCAAATGGAGTTTTCTTCAGAAAATTCTCCTAGCTTTTGGTTTTAGTCCTGATTGGGTGAGTTGGACCATGAGCTGTGTTACTTCTGCCTTGTTTTTTGTTATTATGAATGGAGAACCTTCTGAGCCTTTTTCTGCATCTAGGGGCCTTTGCCAAGGGGATCCTCTTTCCCCTTATCTGTTTATTATTATGGCTGAGGGTTTGGGCTGTTTTCTTAAGCTTCGTGCCTCTCAGGGACTGATTCATGGGTGGCAATGGGGTAACGGTTTACCGCAACTCTCACATCTCCAATTCGTGGATGACACTGCGCTTATGGGATTGGCTCGTCTTAGGGAAGCTGAGTCCTTTAGACATGCCTTGGATATTTACCTTGCTGCTTCTGGTTAGAAAGTTAATGAGCATAAATCTTCTATTTTCTTCTTCAACACTCCTTTGCCCATTCAACGACGTATTGCAGACATTTTGTGGTTTCAAATTGGGACTCTTCCCTTTATTTATTTGGGCATCCCTCTCACTATTGGTAGACATCCCAGGTCCTCCTAGCATATTTTGCTTGAAAAGTTACAACAAAAGGTGAATCATTGGACTCACCGTTGGTTATCTTCTGTTGCTCGCTTGACTCTTCTAAAGTCTGTTATTCAAGCCCTTCCTACCTACAAGTGTTTTGTTCAAGCTGCCCCTATGTACTTTCTTCGGGAATTTGATGCTCTATCTCGTCAATTTCTCTGGAATGGTAACTTATCGTCTGCAAGATGGAGTTTGGTGAAGTGGGAAACTGTGTGTTGGCCTAAGGAAGAGGGTGGCCTTGGCTTAAGATCTGCAATCTTGAATGGGCAAGCTCTTGCTGCTAAGTTATATTATCGTTGGTGCTCTAGCCAAGATCAACTTTGGGCTCGTATTCTCACCCTCAAGTATCTTAAGGATGCTAATGCGTTTGATGTTCCTCGCTTTCCTTTGGTTGGCAGTGGTTCTATGATTTGGAATACCCTGAAACTTGGAGCTCACTTGGTTAAGAATGGTCTCTTCTGGATATGTCATTCGGGATCACAAGCTCTTTTTTGGCTCGATTCGTGGGATGGTCATCCTTCTATCCTCTCTACTCATCCTCACCTTCATCCCCTTTGTGATATTTTTACTGTTGCTGGTTGGGACACTGTTGGTCATTATAAGATTTCTCTGGATTGTGGGCGGGTTGTCTGGTTTCGATGGAAACTTCCTTCTGAATGGCCTCCTGGAGGTTCTACGAAGGCTAGGGCTGATTTGGCTCACCTTCTAGAGTCTCGTGACTGCACTACCTTGGATGGGAATGATGTTCTAGCTTGGGCTAGTAGTGATTTATCTGGCAAGTTTTCTATTTCTGTTGGGTATGGTGAGTTGGTGCGACGAAATTTCGGGGACAATCAGGTTTCCTAGTGGAAGCATGTTTGGTACAAATTCTCTTGGCCCAAATGTAATTTTTTCTTATGGTTGATGGAACACAATAGGTGTCTTACTTGGGATAATTTATACAAGAGAGGTTTTCAGGGCCCCTCATTCTGTGTGTTATGTCGTGCGAGCGAAGAGAGTGTCTCTCATCTCTTCTTCCGATGTGCCTTTTCCAGACATATTTGGCATTTGTGGTGGGTGGTGTGGAATCAAGCTTGTTGGCATGCTACCTCTTTGGCTAAGTTCTTTGATAGGTGGGGCAAGGCCCCTGTCAAAACCTCCTTTCTTCAGGTTGCTTGGGTGCTTGGTCCTTCCTTTATTCTTTGGCATATCTGGTTGGAAAGGAATCGTCGGATCTTTCAAGACATGTTGTTGGAGTCCCAACGTCTGTGGTGGAAGATTCTTCACTCTTTGGAGGAATCTATTTCGGCAAAGTGTGACCTTTCGGAGGTCGTGGATCCTGCTGATGCTAATTATTTTACCAGGCTCCATCTTCCACCTCCACGCGGCTAGCTCATGAGGAAGAGATGCAAACACCCTCTTCGAAAGATCAACAAGGTGGGGAGGTGGAGTTCTCCTCCGCCAGGCAGTTTGAAAATTGATATAGACGGGTCTTCGCGTGGCAACCCTGGTCCTACTGGCATTGGTGGCGTGGACAGAGATAGCATGGGGACTGCTCAATTCTTTTTTTCAGTGTTCAAAGGTCATCATACCAATAATTTGATGGAGGATCTAGCTATTTTGTATGCTGTCGAGCATGCTTGTGCTCTTGGCTAGAGACGTCTCATCTGTGAATCAGACTCACAGGTGGTGGTGCATTTGCTGACCTAACAATACTCTTAGGATGTTAGTTGGAGGTTGGTGCTGGTGGTTAACCAGATTCTTCATTTGTGTGATTCTTTGGAATTTGTTACCTTTACTCACATCCCTAGGGAGTGGAATTGTGTGGCGGATTGTCTTGCCAAATGGGCTTCTGACCAGATGCAAAACTGGAATATTTGGGAGAAGGACCAATTACCTATAGGTTTGTCTCAACGGTTGGATCACTTAGTGGATCTTGATAGGGCCGTTTGATGCCCCTTCTTTGTATTTCTTCTTGCTTGAATAAATTTTAACCCCTCCTTTATTTCGTACAAAGTACTAGATGACTTTGAAATGATTGTTATGTAAATTGAACTACTCCACTAGCTAGATTTAAGCTACTTGTTAGTCTTTATCATTATTGAGGGAAGATATAGTAGCTACATCAAACATAACTAATAGCAAGGAAATCATCAATAAGAACTATGATTGTATCAAATTTCAAGGAATATTTTAATCTAAATTTGTTGCTGATTTTTTTTTAATTCTTTTCTAGTTTAACTGGAGATGACTAATTTAAGATTGATTTTAAGATCAATTTTCTAGTTGATAGGAAGTCCCCTTGTTAATATTTGATATTATCTATAATTGAGAAGATAACAAAGAAATCTAGAAGAATATTTGAGAGTAAAGCCTAATAATTATTATTTTTGAATGAATACTAAGAGTTAGAAAATATAACTAATCATTTGGTTCTTCATAAATAGAGAAAGATGACATGTCTAGTTGAATCAACAACAACATAATTATTCATGTCTATTCCAAATAAGACCCCTTTCAAACTTAGATTATGATCAATTATAGTAGGTAAGTCTCTCAAAATAGTCCAACATTATTTTTTTAGTAAACATGTAGCCCCAAAATAGATATTTTATAGTTTTATCAATATGCCAAAAAATATGTTTAATTAGTCAAAAAAACAATCATCTTAATCTATTGTCGATAGACAATTTATAATGCAACATTTTCAAGAAAACATTTGAGAATCTAAATCAATGATGGAATTTTTGATTTGTGCACTCAAACCAACCCAATATTTATGACTAAATTTATATTTCTACTTATGTTGAGACAAAATACTAGCGATATTATAGTAAGAAAATAATAATATATTTATTTTAAAGAAAAAGCTAGGAAGTATTAGAAATATGACCAATACTCATCCTTAAAAAATTACAAAATATTGAAATACAAATTTAATAATTAAATTAGAAAGAAACAAATATATAAAATAAAAAAATTACTCAAAATTATTATTTAAATTATCTTTTATATAAATAGAGTTACTCAACCTATATAAAATGATACACAAATGTATTTAGTATTTAATTTTGCATTGATGTTTGTTTTTCTAGTTTGTAGATTATTATTATGTTTTTATGTTAGCATTGGGAATCTCTTACATATTTTGTGGTTCAAAAATTAAAAGTACATGTTTAATAAAAATACACGTAGAATTATAGAGAGTTAAGACTTAAAAGATTGATATAAAAGATTATGATGTGTTATGAAGATTAAAAAACATATTTGAAGAGTAAAGAGTTTATCCAATTCCCATCATGATGTTAATTTTAATTTGTCTGATTGATTAATATGTGATAAAGAAACACTCAAAATAAAGATCTAGTACTTGAATAAAGATCAGGAGATTATGATAGAGGCATTCTAAGAATTTTATTGTTTAGGACAAATCATTTGTGTAACCTATTTCTAAAGTAGGCCACATATGTAACTTTGTCTAAGACTAATGTTGTCTATCTAAACACATTTATTTTCTGAATACATGTTTTTCAAATAAGTGGTTGTGCTTAAAAATAGAATGGGGGCTACTATAGGTGATGGGATAAGTGTTGACTTGCTTGATAGGAATCACTTTTTGTTGTTCATATACAAATCATATGTTTTGTACACTAAACAAAGATGCAAATACAAATATATCTTAAACTAAGACTAAGACTAATTTAACTATAACTGAAATAAGCTAAATGTGAATTATGTTGCAAGATTCTAATAATCAATTATCATAAGATATTTAGGGTGATATTAAATGCAAATCTTAGACACACAATTTGAGATTTTGGTGTGTAGGATAATGACAGCAATCACATTATAAAAAAGTTACCTTGGAAAGTGATAGTTTTGAAATTCAATTTGGGAGGACTAGGATGCAACATAGCCTAGTCCAAGGTAAAGGATTGGGGTTGTGACATAGTCAAATTGAGAAGCAATTTTATATATTTAGACTAGTCTTGAATAAGTAGTGTATAAAGTTGATTTAGTTGATAGGCTCAAAGTTAGGGTATTTTAATGTTTCAAATTTATAGTCAAATTGAGTGATAAGAGATCACATTTATAACATCAAAGAAAAATGGTGTGAAACAAATTGGTAAAGTTTCATGTAAATACTTAGATTGTTACATGTATAAAACATTTGTTTGCCATAAAATTATTTCTCTAAAAATTAACTCATGACCCTTCTTAACTTTGGTAATTTATACCATAATGTTTAAGATAGTTGTTTGGTTGCATTAACAATAGCTAACATCTCCTTTTAATATGAAATTGATATAAATGAAGGTTGATTCTTTAATTATTTGTTTGCAAATGTCAAAAGACAAACTTTGTACACCAATATAATTTCAATACCTTACAATAGATTGTGGTCACTTTCTGCAATAAATGCTTAACTAAAATTTTTAGTGTAATTAAATATAATTTATCATTATAAATTTCTATAAATCTCTCATCCCTTCTAATAAACACCATTGTGATTCTTGTTTAACTTGACACTTTTTAGGGAAGGGGATATCTTAATTCTTTAGAGCAAATTAATTTCACTTGGCATAAGAAATAGTGTTAATAAAATACCTCTCGTAAATATTTATCAATCATATAACTTATCTAACATGATATTTTTCATCTATCTCTTATAATGAGTTACAAATGATCTATTACTAGAACATTTTCCCATCACACTCATATTCATGTTTATTTAAATAATTAGAGTCTATTTTTCATTTTTCATTCTTCCTTAAACTTTTAAGTAAGCATGAATGAAATTTACTTACAATTACTTTTTTATTATAAAAGTATATAGAGATATGATTTTTTTTTACTAATAAAATTTAAAATAAATAATATATATATATATGTGTGTGTGTGTGTTGTTTGTGTTAAATAATGTTACAATCATATATGTAACTTACATATATGTCATGTTTATATACAATGTATACATTTTATTAACAAGTTTAAAAAGTCTTTCCTTGCAATTTATTTATGAATAATATTATATTAATTTTTATATACGAAAAAAAGAATAATACATTAATGATATCAAGTTTCCACAATCCATAATGTTTAGCTGAGTGATTTCTGGATTTGATTGTGTGTGAATTTTTTGCATCGACGTTTCGGATCACACTGCGTGATCCATCATCAGGATGAGCAGAGAGCAAGGAGAAAAATAGTAAGAGTTGCAAACCAAGATCAACTTTAAAAAGACCTGGTCTTTTTAAAGTTGATCTTGGTTTGCAACTCTTACTATTTTTCTCCTTGCTCTCTGCTCATCCTGATGATGGATCACGCAGTGTGATCCGAAACGTCGATGCAAAAAATTCACACACAATCAAATCCAGAAATCACTCAGCTAAATAATACATTATTTACCAAAAAGTGAAAGGTATCATACCCTCAAAATCTAAGCAAAACCAAACTTAAACAACAAGACGAAGCAAAAAAAACAAAGTTTAAGAAAGTCAAGCCCATATTGTACAACCATAGACATGGACAATAGCTCAAACAAAACAAAGCATTACAGTCTTTAT
This sequence comes from Sequoiadendron giganteum, assembly GCA_007115665.2. Classification (NCBI taxonomy): domain Eukaryota; kingdom Viridiplantae; phylum Streptophyta; class Pinopsida; order Cupressales; family Cupressaceae; genus Sequoiadendron; species Sequoiadendron giganteum. The sequence continues at coordinate 375,023,227 of CM021110.1, forward strand.
TTTTGTTTTATGTATGAAAGAAATAGAATGTAAGAAGAAAAATAAATTTGAATGTTTATATCATTATAAATGAATAATTTTGTTTTTCCATGTTTCATAAAATATATTTTTCACAATTTATTCTTGAAAAAGAAAGGAGAAGAAAAAGCCTTTGATAGGGTAGCGTCTGTACATTTGTCTTGGTGCGTATAATTGTCTTTTTTGAAAATGTGCTCCCGACATCATAAAACAGATTGGACTAAAGTCATGTGGGAATACTTTGAGATTTAAATGTTAAACAAATATTTAAATATTCTCTTCTTTAAAAATAAAATAATGAGCATTATGGGGACAAGATTACCTACTTATGACGAAAAATAGTTTGTTCTTGAGAAGTATCAAGATATATATATATTTTTATTGTATTACGAATATACGGTTATAAAATTAGATGAAAATATTTAAAAATTAAAATAATAGTTATTAAATTTTATGCTATAGGTGTAATTTTTAGTGACAAAGGGGAAGTATCTAATATTATGATTGAAAGAATAAATGGATTTTTTAATTTAAAGCTGATATTTATTTAAATATGAAGAATCTTGATTTTAAAGTAAATAAATAAATTTTACATAAATAAGTAAAAACATTAAAGTTTTTTAATATGTCATAAATAAAATAAAATTAAAAAATCAAAAGTTTTAAATATGTAAAAAGTTATGTTATTTTAATGTGAAGTAAAGTAATTTTTAAGTAAATATATATATATTTTTTATCTTAAAGATATTTATCAAAAAATGTGAAGAGATACAATTAAGATATTTATCCATTCTAAATAAAAAAGTTAATATAAAAGATATGATTAAATATAAAAGAAAAACAAATACATATAAAATAAATTATGTATAATATATCTAATCATATTTCAATTTAAAATCTAATTTTTTACATTAACATTGTAATCAATCATCTTACATTTACATTTATATATTCTCAAGGGCCTTGCTTGAAATATCTTGAATACATCCCATCCATGTATTTTATATCACCATTTTTATGAAGCACTTTAATTTTTGCATGTATTTATATTGAATATTTATTTGTGTTAATATTATGATTGTTAAAAATCTAAGTATCAAATTATGTAATGTTTAATCTAGATTTGATTTATGATTAAATGAATATATTGTATTAAATCAATCAAAATTTCAATACATACCAATATTAAAATTGAATAATATCAATATAATTATTACTTATATTATTTTCATCAAAACCTCCACTCCATTTTAAATGTTGATGAGAATTTAAATAAAAACATATATTTTATTAAATTCTAACAATTTTTTTTGAAATTAAAATTTAATTAATATCAATATAATTATTATTTATACTATTTTTATCAAAACCTCCATTCCATTTTAAATGTTGATAAAAATTTAAATAAAAACATAGATATTATTAAATTCTAATAAAACTTTTTGAAATTAAAATAGTTTAAAAAATTCCCTCTAAAATGATCCAAAATGAATTAAAATATATATAATAAAAATCTATGTGATAAACTTAATCCCTTCTAGATCGCTTAGCTTTTTTTTTTTTACTATTTAAAATTTGTGCCAAATACATTCTATTCCAAAAAAATCAAGTTTTTTATTTGCTTGTACATCAATATCACCTCACCATGGAAATATGTCGGTACCCTATTTCTAGCTATGCTACAAAAATTTAAGCTTAGCCTTTTATTTATTGATCTTTGTCATGTTAATGAAAAATGGCAAACGTAGATCCACTACATGAATTATATATGATTATTTTTTCTATTTAAATCTTAGAATGAGAAAAATATAAGAAAATTAATCATGGATGATAAACAAATATAATTGTTCTAAAATTCTTTATTTTATAAATTATTAACATTCATTTGCAACAAGGTAGTAGTACAAATAATTTAACTCTAAGATGAAATTGTTTCACAATGTATATTAATATGGTAAATATCTTGTTAGAGAAGGAAATAATTTGTTAATAAAAATGCTTACAATATAGAAGTTTAGTTAGAGAAAAATTTAGAGCTACAAAGGCTATTCAATTATAGCTAGATATGAAAATGACTTAGAAAAACCAGTCTCATACTTTTGACTAGATTTGTGATTTAAGTGGAATAGATGTTGGAGTAGATCCTTCAACCCTACAACTCCCAAAGATCATTTGCAATCAAACACCTATCACACATAGAGAAAGCTAGGCTATGGAGACTAGATTGATCTAGAAGGATGAATCATATTGATTATACAAACCTCACTGAGTAAAAGTAGATGCAAAAAGTTATAATTTACAAGTCACAATCGAGGAAAACACTTCCAACTCTCTTAGGATTTTGATTCCATCTTCAAAAGTGGAACCATTACCTTCCAATGATAATGATACTATGCATACACTCTTGGGTGATGATTGGGGATCATTAGATTTTACATCTCGTTTCATTAGGGATTCTAAAGTCTCACCATCAAAACTCGAAGAGCTGAATATTGTAGCATCTAGTAAAAATAATTATCAAAATAATTCTTTGTCTTCAAGTATATGTTTTGGTAACAATTGGGATTCATTAGATTTTACACCCTCCTTTGTGGGTGAGTACAAAATCTCACAATATCAACCTAAGGAGTCTTGTGTTTCATTCGCTCAATCTTGTTCTACATCAACAAATCCAAAAACATCGCTCCATGATGGTGATTGGGGCTCTTTAGCTTTCATCTCTCGTGTGTAAGTGATGTCTAACCTTAACATTTCAACACCTAAAAAGGATTTCCATTCTTGTGAAAGAATCAATTCTTCTCATAAACATTTAGATAAGACTTCTCCATCTAAGTTGGAAAAAATGTTATGGGCATAGATATAAATTTCTTTCTAAAAGTGGACATAATGAAAACATGAAACAAGGTTAAGGATCATGTGAAATATACACCGTACCTTTCTACAAGGGGTTTAGGTTTCCAAACTTCTCCTTCATCTACATCTCACCTTCCATCATCTACTATATTTAAAACACCATGAGGTAAGCGAGAAATTTTTTCTTCACAAGAGAAAAACTTGTATCCTACACCTTTATTAGAGCAAGAGCACATTTTGTTGAGGCTTCTCAAATCCTACTTGATTAATCATCCTCCTCCAACATGTAGTAAATTTTATAGTAATAACTCTTTTTGCGCATATCATCAAATGCATGCCCATTCCACCAATGGATGTCAGGCCTTGAATAATAAAATTCAAAACATTAGTGATTGTGGTGCTCTTTCATGTGTTGATGCACCTAATCATTCAAAATAATAATGATCTCTTCTATGGTGTTTCTCCTCACTATGTGGCATTTATAGCTTCATTTGTTTGCTCTTTTCCATTCATGGTGGTACAATCTAGCATGTAACCATATTTATTTCTATGGTAGTAATATGATAGTCTCTTGTATGCTTGTCTACTTAACTAGTTTTGGGAGGTGTGTATTCTTTTCAAGGATCCCCTCTTCCCCTTCTTTTCCTTAAATTACCAATATAGCAAGTATGTTGACATTTTAAGGGGGGGCATATCACCCTACCATTTCATTGATGTCTTGCGAGATTTAAATTATTGGCATACCCATTTGGTGGTGGTGTTGTTTATAATACCCCCTAAGGTGTGGTTATCAATTCGTCCCCTATGACGTCGAGCATTTATTCATCTCCCGTGATGTTAAACCTTTTTGCACTCCTTGAAGCATGATTGGCAATATAGTCCATGGATTTGGCATAACGAAGCTTGCTAATTCATAAACTTGAGCATTATTTACATGGCCACCTAGCATAACACACCTTGCTTGCCAATGGAACCATATGTTTCATGAGTGATTTGGCATAACATAGCTTGCTAATCCTTACGAGAGATCATTTGTCTAACACATTCAATGGATGACATTTGGCATTTGAGACAAATTCAAGACCGGGGTCTCTTTACCTTACCGAATCGAATCCTTTTAGCACTAACCTTGTGTTTATGTTTTATTTTTATCATTTTTTCATTGTGTTTATTATGTGTTTTCTTTGTGTCTTTGGTGTTTTTACTTTATATATGGTATCATGTTTGTCTTGTGTCTTTCATGTGTTTGCTTCATGTATTGTCTTATGTTTCCTTTGTGTCTTCATTATGTTTGATTTTATGTCTTTGTTATGTATGCTTCATTTTTGCCATGTTGCATTGCATCTCACATATGTGTGTTCTCTTATTCTTACATTATTTTTTCATAGGACCTTAAGCCTAGGGGCTAGTGCATCCCCTAGATTCGATGTCCTCCTATCCCTTCAATGTTTGGATAACTGAACCTATCTTGGCTTACCCATACTTTAGTGTGAGTCTAAGCATAAGTTCATAATCTCACTAAATTGGGGGCTAAAAGTAGCATAAAAAATTGTCACCCTTGAAAATTTCACACTAGCTTTAACTCCCCCCTATGTGCTTGGACCTTATTATGCATTTAATTTTCCTATTTTATAAATATTTTCAAAAAATTAAAAGATGGGATTGAAAATAAACACTTAATATTTGATACCAATGTTTAAGAACCCAACAAGGACGGGTCTGGACTAGGGCACCCAACACCCCTGTTCAACCTATTTTTGCCCCTATTTGAATATGTCTATGTCGACATTTTAACATTTAAAAATCTAATTTTATTTGTCAACTATCAATAATTGATTAGCAGGAAATTAAAAAATCGCATATAAATACAAGTCACTTTTATCGTTTTGATTCTAACAGGAGCTAGCATTTTATTGAGAAAATTGAAGATCCTAAAATCAATCAAGCCAATTCAAGGGTAGATTTAGTAGCATTATTACAACACTTTCATCATTCAAGATCAAGCTTGAAAGATATCAAGAAGATTAGAAGAAAATTATGAATGAGAAGTTATTATCATGCAATTATTGTGAAGATGTATTAAGCTATCCTCTATATGTTATATACAACAAGCTATTATGTTTTGAGAACTGAAATTTTTTAGGTCTATCAAGCAATCAATATTTGTGACAGCTTGTGGTGTGGTAGATCACTTCATCAAGGATTTCACATCAAGGTAACATTATCATTTCAGTCAATTATTGTATTGGCCTTTGCTCGACCTAGGGTATGCCCTCTTGATCATCATCAATCATTGTAGATGGAGGTAGAAATACCAAAATAAGGTTTGACTTAGGTAAGCCCCTATATAGCACAACCTTTCCCCCTCTTTTCATGTGTGTAGGCTAGATTTGAAAGTTTCATCAACTGAAAGTTACAAAAAACACAAAGCAAACTGTAACTCACATCTCAAAGTTTTCAGATCCAAAAAAGCATCATTTTGGTCTAGGGTGCCTAGCTACTTCATCCACCTGATTCAACCTCAAATTTACGACACAAATTCCTCTCTATCTCTATTTCTCAAATCTGAAGGTGTTATGTGGTTTTCCATTTTTGTTTGTGCAATAAATTACATTTTTAGATCTAGGGTTACATGTCAAATATGTTTGTTAAAACACATCAAATTTATCATCATCACAACACAAAAATAGACACAAGGCACTAGAAGATTGGCTCTCCATTGTGGCAACAATTCAATCATCAACTCTAGTTGGGTTTGTGTCCCAATGTGATGCTAAGTGAAAGGGAGCTAATCTTAGTTGGATCTAGGATCACTTTTCCTACATCACAAAATTGTATAAAACAAAATAGAGTGAACTATGGAGAATACTAGTCACCACAAAGTAGAGATCTAGCATATAGAGAGGCTCAAGAGCTAGACATTTTACAAAACAATACCCAATGAACAAAAAACTCTAGAAACTTGAGAAAAACCAATTGACTAGAACACTAGGTGCCATGACTAACCCATGAGATGTTTGGTAACAACTATAACCTTAAAACTTGCTAAATGTAGTGACACTCACTCTTTACCTTGTAATCATTACTAATAAATATAAAATTATTTCATAAACTATGGTTTAAGGAATGACAAAATAAAACTACTTTATCTTTCAAGCGGTGATTATTAGTTCAAAATTTTAATATCTTGTTGGAAAGATGAACCTTTCAATACATTTTTTTTTTTGTATGTATACATTGAGTGTTCAAATAATCAAAACCCTTTTGACAAAGACTTAAAAATTAAAAAAAAATTTATTCAATCAAATTTATTTAAGATTTAAATCCAACTTAATTCTTTATGATTTTAGTCTCTACACACAATGATTGATAACAATTTATTTAAAAACTAAACATTCTAATTAATAAAACAACAATCATATAAATAAACCAACACTTAATAACATTTTAATATTCATCACAAAATATGAAATTTTTCTAAATTGATGTATTTGTTATTATTTTTTATTATCACATAAAAAAAGTGAATGAGAGTACACATATATCAATTTTTTTGGATTAAGGATACATTTAGCATTACTTTTAGTGGACCACATAATTTATATCTCTCGTGGGCATGTAAGAGATTCCCATGCTAACATGACAATCTAACAATCTTTTAGAAAGAAGGATAAATGGATGGTCCACATCCAAGTCATAAGGCAATAATACACATGTAAGACCCCTCCATTTTGCTCTTTTGATCGAACAGTGTTCTGATTGGTTAGGCCTTATTTTATGTTGGTACTCGGTTACTGTGTGATCACTATCTTTATCGTGATTTGATGTGATGGTATTTTGTTATGATGTTATCATTATGTCATGATTTAGATTAGCATTGTGAACATTTGCATTAATGATGTATTATGCTTTGGATTAAATTATTATGTTAGATTTGTCAATTAGTAATATTGTATTGGTGAAGGGGACGAATTGCATCACTCACTTGCGAGTGCCCTACGATTCTGTGATTCCCTCTTCACGGTGTGTTTTAATTATGACATATTTATGTATGTGGATATACTCTTTGTTCGCAGGTTGACAGGTACAGGGCATCGACTCCACCTGGTTTCATAGGTTTGAGCGTGTCCAATGCCCAACGGTATTTGATTGGGAGATAGTAGCTAGATTTTTCGTGCCAAGTCGTCACCCTAGTCATAGTGTGTCATCGGTCTTAGTGTGGTCCAGTTGTTTTAATGTTGTTCATTTGACCTTGATTTCAGTTTAAAATTGCAAGTTTGAAAAAGGTTAAAATATATGCTTTGGTAATTTAATTATCGATTAACTTTATCTGGTTTATGTTGATATGCAATTTATTTTACTATTAATTTAATTTAATTAATAAATAATTTAATCATTGATTAAATTCATTTTATTAATTAATTAAATTAATGATGCTGAAATAAGTTAAGTTAGTTATGGATATATTGTTTGAAATTGAAAAATAAGAAAAATGATTTAAATTCCAATTTTTGAAAAGTTTGAATTCAAAAAAATTGAAATTAGAGATATTTTCCATTTTTGTTTTCAGAAATTTATTACAGTGGTTGAATGAGATATTTTGGAAATTTCTTGATTATGGGATTTTGAATGAGTTTTCAACAAGCTTTTTTTTGGAAGAATTTGGAAAAACAAGGAAAAAGAAAAGAAATTGGTTGTTTGATTTTGGATTGGGGAAAAAGCTTAGTGGGATTTCTTGGAGGAGTTGGAATCAGAGAAAGGATTCCATTGACAACTTTCAAGCTTTTGGGAAAACAGGTTTCTTGCTATCAACTTAGTTTTTCATTTGAAAGGTTTCACAATTTTATATGCTGTGGAAATTATATAAGCTTAGTTGAATTGCAAGCAAAACCCATCTTAAATCTTGTTTTAAAATTTGAAACTTGTGTTGGGAATGAAATTTCTCAAAAAAAATTATTTTCTTGGCTGAAATTGATCTTTTTAAGTATTATTTTCTCAATTAGTTATGCAAATCCTTGTTGTGAATTTTCAACTATATATATATATATACATATACGCATATATATTTTGTATATTTTATGTGGGGCTTTGCTGTTAAAAAAATTGATTAGAAAAAACCCATGGGTTTTATTGATATGTTTTTTGGATTTTAACAAAAATCTGTAGAGGGTTTTATTTTTTTTTTAAAAAAACCAAATTAAAAATAAAATAAAATATCATATTTTTCTTATGGGGGCTGGGGCTCAACCCACCGCCCCCCCCATGGGAGGCGTTGTGGGGAGCCACACCAGCTGCCCCCATCGTCGCCCTTGCGGTGGCTTGGCACCGCTGCCACCACAGAGGTGGTCGGCTGTGCTAAGCATAGTCGAGCCACCCCTGTGGGGGCGGCTATGCACAGCCACCGGCCACCTCAAGGTCGGCGCAGCTAAGGAAAAACTGTGGCCAGGGAAAACTGTCGACGAACAACCATCATTCTCCATTCGCACGCGGCCCGAGGTCTGCGTGGCCCAACCCTTAGGGTTGGCGCGCGGCCCGAGACGCATGAGTGGTTGTTTTACAAACAAGAAAAAAAAGATAAATAATAAATTTATTTTAATATTATATTTTATATATTATAATAATATTAAATATATATATACTTAATGTTTTATATTATAGGTATGTAATATTATAATATTAATTTAATTTATAATATTTTGAGTTGCATAATTGTATAGTTGGGAAGATAAATTTGATAAATAGGATATATTTAAATAAATATAGATTTAAAGTGGGTGAGTAAAATAATTTCATATTTTAAATGTAATGATGAAATTTTAGATCAAGTGCAATAGTTAAAATTAATTTATTTATTTTGGAAAGAGTTTTATTTGGAAAGAACAAATTTTGGAGTTGAAGGGTGTTGTGTCTTTATTGCGAAATTAACGAATTAGTAAAATGATATAGTTTTGCAAAAGAAATAATTATTTTAAACGATTTATTATGAATTAATGAAGTATATGTTTTACCTTATTATTATTTCATGCAATAAGGGATTAGATATTTGTTTAGATTTTATCTTTTGTCTAGAAGAGACATTATTAGATCGATTTTGTTAGTGTAACAAATTATTGAATTCTATTAAGGAAAATGGATTTAATATATCCAAAATTAGTTTATTTCCTCACATATGCTTTATGCGATTATTTCCTCTATGTTCATGTTTGGGGAAATGGGCTATGTGTCGTTAAAATGTAAGTCTTCCAGAGGACCCTAGAAGTTTGGGGGTTGTCATTTTGTAATGTCGATCGTTGGTTAACTCTCATGGGTAGTGCATGAAGTTATGACATTGTTATACCCGGTTTCCATGAACGGGGATGTTTTGTACCTCCTAAGAAAGGAGTGGATTACATGAGTTGTGCCTCCTTGTCAGGAGTGACTTTGTTAGTTTGTTGCCTCCAATGTTTGGAGAGGGTTTTATCTTTGTCACCTCCTGAGAAAGGAGTGGACGTGTTATCTTGTTTGTGCACTTTGGTACCCTTGGTGTTTGGATGGTATGTGTGTTGTCAAGTAGAAGAGTGGCTTCCATAGGGGCCAGAGCCCGGAAGAGGTAAACTGGGTAACTTATGGAGGTGGTTTAATCAAGTGATAACTAAAACAAAACTTAGAAGATTAGGAGGTACTTCTCACTAATCAAGATAATTATGCCTCACTCATAGACACAAGGGCTCATTTAGACTTGGGATGAGTGGGAAGGCCTGGAATGGCAAGGTCATCTATCTTGTCTGTACGAAAGGTATTTGATTCCGCATGAATGAGTATGGGGGCCAGGAATTCGGTAGAGGCCACTAGGATAACCCATAGTGGGGGTCGAAGCCTAGGAAGAATCCCAGAGGATAACCCATGACGAGCTATGTGATGACACTCTGTCTAGGAAAATAGTTGGTATTTGATTATTATGGGTATGGTTTCCTTAAACATACTTGATCTGACCATAGTTGGTATTCGATTATTATGTGTTTGGTTCTCTTAACATACTTGATCTGCTTTATTTCTGGAAGCAATGTGACCGTGTAGAGTTGTTCTTGTGTTGTACTTGTGATGTGCTTGTGTGGTACATGTGATTGATTGTTTCAGTTTGGTTTGGTTTTGTGTTAGCCTGTGTCTAGAGGTAGATGGTCTCGGCTAGGATTCCTTGTTACTATCTCCTAGCACGTGGGGTGGGCCTTTGGGTTCCACTTGGTTGGATGGCATGCACCTAAATCCGTTGGGTCCTTTCTTCATGTTCGTGTGGATGAGACTTCCAGTTGGAGAGCTCGTGGGATTCAGTTTCATGTCATGCTTTATTTCATTTCAGTTGCTCTTGTATTATATTACCCCTCATTGTTATTGAGGTGGAAAGTTGTAACTGTAACCTTATTTATTGGACTTGCCTCATTCGGGGAATGAGAGTTGTAATTGTAATATTTAATTATGGATAAATGAGATTGAAATTTATCTAGTGTTCTTTGATGTATTTATCTTGTATGGAATGTATGCGTACTTATTATCTTGAGTAGATAAATTTTATGGATTCATTTTTGTTGTTGTGGGTTAAGAGGCAATCTCAGTCTCGTAACCTTAGGGGATGTTTGCGATGGGAAGTGAACTTACATGTAAACAAAAAAAATTAGTCTATTTAAGTAGTTAATTGCAACTTCCTCTAGGGTTGCATGGTAGGGCATTACACATGGTATCAGAGCCTAGGTTTAAACACTAGGTTCTTTGGGTACATTTGTGCCCATTGTGTAGTCCCTGCGAATTATTGGTGGAAGGGTTAAGTAATCATGTGTTCATGGCTTCTACTTTAGCATGATGTACTCTGTGGAAAAGAGTAGTGTGAAAGAAACCTGATAAAAGGTTTTGGTTGGGAATTTTTGATACGCATCCCATGGGTTATGGAATTGGATGTTCCTATGGGATTATGTATGTAGTTGTACCCCTGTAAATGTAAGAAACCAACAATTGTATCTTGTTTGAGAGTCGTGGATACACTCTAGGTCATGTGGATTGCGTGTTCATTCCGCATCACATGAGGGTTGTTATCAGTCTAGTTGGACGTTGTTTCCTCCTTCCTCGTTTTGTGGCTAGTATCTAGTCACATAGTTGTTGTATAGTGAAATTTAAAGATTGTGAAATTTCTTTCGGTTATTGATGATTCTTTTCGGTTGATTGTGAGGGACAACATCTTGTTATATTTGATTGTGAAGGTTTAGCCATGACTTGTGATCTTATTTTCTTATAACCCTAGTGGTTATAAATTTGATTCAATGTTGAAATTACGCGTATTTACTTCTTTATTGTTGAAATGGAACTTTAATTTTATCTTCCTTATGAACTTGGTGGCTAAGCTAGTTATCTTTGTTGTTTTCAATGTCGGTTATGTGTTGTGTTGTTATTCCTCTTCAAGGACGTATGAAACAGACTTGGTGAGTGTGTACGAGGAAGTAGATGCAGGAAACGTTGAGGATGGGGGTATGTGAGGTTGTGTTGCAGCTAGGACCCACTACTCACCTTTGGTGTGATGACTATCTCTTGGAGGCTGATCACCTTATACAACAAGAGACAGGTCATTGTGGTGATGTATGGATTTTGAGTTGGTTAGTTATTCATGGATTCTTCTGTCATGGATTGGTATGGCGCTTTCCAATGAGGTGTATTGGTACATATGTGTAGTATGTGTGATAATCCTTGGTTATGTGTTTTTAGAGACTTGGTTGGTGATTTATTTACCATGTTGTCACAGTTGGAGTGACAATGTTTTGGTTGAGTTGTATACGACACAGGTTGTTGTTGTTTATGTGTTGAGGTATGGAGTGGTTCAGATTGGAACCCTTGGTTATGTGTGATTGTATGGAGTTTGCACTAGGAGTTTTGCAGGCTTCCAAGAGTAAGCCTGACCCTAGGGGGGGAGGATGTAAGACCCCTCCATTTTTCTCTTTTGATTGAACAGTGTTCTGATTGGTTAGGCCTTATTTTATGTTGGTATTCGGTTAGTATGTGATCACTATCTTTATCATGATTTGATGTGATGGAATTTTATTGTGATGTTATCATTATGTCATGCTTTAGATTAACATTGTGAACATTTGCATTAATGATGTATTATGCTTTGGATTAAATTATTATGTTAGATTTGTCAGTTAGTAATATTGTATTGGTGAAGGGGACGGATCACATCACTCGCTTGCGAGTGCCCTACGATTCCATGATTCCCTCTTCACGGTGTGCTTTAATTATGACATATTTATGTATGTGGATATACTCTTTGTTCACAAGTTGACAGGTATAGGGCATCAACTCCACCTGGTTTCACAGGTTTGAGCATGTCCAATGCCCAACAGTATTTGATTGGGAGATAGTAGCTAGGTTTTTCGTGCCAAGTCATCACCCTAGTCATAGTGTATCGTCGGTCTTAGTGTGGTCTAGTTGTTTTAATGTTGTTCATCTGACCTTGATTTCAGTTTAAAATTGCAAGTTTGAAAAAGGTTAAAATATATGCTTTGGTAATTTAATTGTTGTTTAACTTTATCTGGTTTATGTTGATATGCAATTTATTTTACTATTAATTTAATTTAATTAATAAATAATTTAATCATTGTTTAAATTTATTTTATTAATTAATTAAATTAATGATGTTGAAATAAGTTAAGCTAGTTATGGATATATTGTTTGAAATTGAAAAATAAGAAAAATGATTTAAATTCCAATTTTTGAAAAGTTTGAATTCAAAAAAATTGAAATTAGAGATATTTTCCATTTCTGTTTTCAAAAATTTATTACAGTGGTTGAATGAGATATTTTGGAAATTTCTTGATTATGGGATTTTGAATGAGTTTTCAACAAGTTTTTTTTTGGAAGAATTTGGAAAAACAAGGAAAAAGAAAAGAAATTGGTTGTTTGATTTTGGATTGGGGAAAAAGCTCAGTGGGATTTCTTGGAGGAGCTGGAATCAGAGAAAGGATTCCATTGACAACTTTCAAGCTTTTGGGAAAACAAGTTTTTTGCTATCAACTTAGTTTTTCATTTGAAAGGTTTCACAATTTTATATGCTGTGGAAATTATATAAGCTTAGTTGAATTGCAAGCAAAACCCATCTTAAATCTTGTTTTAAAATTTGAAACTTGTGTTGGGAATGAAATTTCTCAAAAAAAATAATGTTCTTGGCTGAAATTGATCTTTTTAGCTGAAATTGATCTTTTTAAGTATTATTTTCTCAATTAGTTATGCAAATCCTTGTTGTGAATTTTCAAATATATATATATATATATTGTATATTTTATGTGGGGCTTTGCTGTTAAAAAAATGGATTAGAAAAAACCCATGGGTTTTATTGATATGTTTTTCAGATTTTAACAAAAATCCGTTTTATTTCTTAAAAAAAAACCAAATTAAAAATTAAAAAATATCATATTTTTTTTATGGGGGTTGGGGCTCAACCCACAATTGCCCCCATGGGAGGTGCTATGGGGAGCCACACCAGCCGTCGCCCCTGTGGTGGCTTGGCACCGCCGCCACCACAGAGGTGGTCGGTTGTGCTAAGCACAACCGACCCACCCCTGTGGGGGCGGCTGTGCACAGCCACCGACCACCTCAAGGTCTTCGCGGCTGATGCCCTAACACTGCGCGACCAGGGAAAAACCGTGGCCAGGGAAATCCGTCGACGACCAAGCACAACCGACCCACCCCTGTGGGGGCGGCTGTGCACAGCCACCGACCACCTCAAGGTCTTCGCGGCTGATGCCCTAACACTACGCGACCAGGGAAAAACCGTGGCCAGGGAAATCCGTCGACGACCAACCACCACCCTCCATTCACATGCGGCTCGAGGTCCACACGACCCAACCCTTAGGGTTGGCGCATGGCCCGAGGCACATGAGTGGTTGTTTTTCAAACAAAAAAAAGATAACTAATAAATTTATTTTAATATTATATTTTATATATTTATAATATTATAATAATATTAAATATATATACTTAATGTTTTATATTATAGGTATGTAATATTATAATATTAATTTAATTTATAATATTTTGAGTTGCATAATTGTATAGTTGGGAAGATAAATTTGATAAATAGGATATATTTAAATATATATAGATTTAAAGTGGGTGAGTAAAATAATTTCATATTTTAAATGTAATGATGAAATTTTAGATCAAGTGCAATAGTTAAAATTCATTAATTTATTTTGGAAAGAATTTTATTTGGAAAGAACAAATTTTGGAGTTGAAGGGTTTTGTGTCTTTATTGCGAAATTAACGAATTAGTAAAATGATATAGTTTTGCAAAAGAAATAATTATTTTAAATGATTTATTATGAATTAATGAAGTATCTGTTTTACCTTATTATTATTTCATGCAATAAGGGATTAGATATTTTTTTAGATTTTATCTTTTGTCTAGAAGAGACATTATTAGATCGATTTTGTTAGTGTAACAAATTACTGAATTCTATTAAGGAAAATGGATTTAATATATCCAAAATTAGTTTATTTCCTCACATATGCTTTATGTGATTATTTCCTCTATGTTCATGTTTGGGGAAATGGGCTATGTGTCGTTAAAATGTAAGTCTTCCAGAGGACCCTAGAAGTTTGGGGGTTGTCGTTTTGTAATGTCGACCGTTGGTTAACTCTTGTGGGTAGTGCATGAAGTTATGATATTGTTATACTCGGTTTCCACGAACGGGGATGTTTTGTACCTCCTAAGAAAGGAGTGGATTACGTGAGTTGTGCCTCCTTTTCAAGAGTGACTTTGTTAGTTTGTTGCCTCTAGTGTTTGGAGAGGGTTTTATCTTTATCGCCTCTTGAGAAAGGAGTGGACGTGTTATCTTGTTTGTGCACTTTGGTACCCTTGGTGTTTGGATGGTATGTGTGTTGTCAAGTAGAGGAGTGGCTTCCGTAGGGGCCAGAACCCGGAAGAGGTAAACTGGGTAACTTACGGAGGTGGTTTAATCAAGTGATAACTAAAACAAAACTTAGAAGATTAGGTGGTAATTCTCACTAATCAAGATAATTATGCCTCACTCATAGACACAAGGGCTCGTTTAGACTTGGGATGAGTGGGAAGGCCTAGAATGGCAAGGTTATCTATCTTGTCTATACGAAAGGTATTTGATTCTGCATGAGTGAGTATGGGGGCCGTGAATTCGGTAGAGGCCACCAGGATAACCCATAGTGGGGGTTGGAGCCTAGGAAGAATCCCAGAGCATAACCCATGACGAGTTGTGTGATGACACTCTGTCTAGGACAACAGTTGGTATTTGATTATTATGGGTATAGTTTCTTTAAACATACCTGATGTGACCATAGTTGGTATTCGATTATTATGTGTATGGTTCTCTTAACATACTTGATCTACTTTATTTCTGGAAGCAATGTGACCATGTAGAGTTGTTCTTGTGTTGTACTTGTGATGTGCTTGTGTGGTACATGTGATTGGTTGTTTCAGTTTGGTTTGGTTTTGTGTTAGCCTGTGTCTAGAGGTAGATGGTCTCGGCTAGGATTCCTTGTTACTATCTCCTAGCATGGGGGGTGGGCCTTTGGGTTCCACTTGGTTGGGTGGCATGCACCTAGATCTGTTGGGTCCTTTCTTCATGTTCGTGTGGACGAGACTTCCAGTTGGAGAGCTCGTGGGATTCAGTTTCATGTCATGCTTTATTTCATTTCAGTTGCTCTTGTATTATATTACCCCTCATAGTTATCGAGGTGGAAAGTTGTAACTGTAACCTTATTTATTGGACTTGCCTCATTCGAGGAATGAGAGTTGTAATTGTAATATTTAATTATGGATAAATGAGATTGAAATTTATCTAGTGTTCTTTGATATATTTATCTTGTATGGAATGTATGCGTACTTATTATCTTGAGTAGATAAATGTTATGGATTCATTTTTGTTGTTGTGGGTTAAGAGGTAATCTTAGTCTCGTAACCTTAGGGGATTTTTGCAATGGGAAGTGAACCTATATGTTCTTTGTACTTAAACAAAATAAAAAATAGTCTGTTTAAGTAGTTAACTGCAACTTCCTCTAGGGTTGCGTGGCGGGGCATTACAACACAAGAATTATTTTACTAGAATTTATTAGTGTCATAATTCAATGATTTGATAATAATTCTATAAAATAAAATTCTTCATAATTGCATTGTGAATGATACACATTCTTTTTATATTTGTCCATTTTGATACTTTTCTCATTTGTCATAGATTTAAAGTTTTATACTTATTACTATATTTTGGATGTCCACAATCATTTCCCTCCCTCATAATGTTCTAACACAATAAAAAAAGCACCTTTTCAGCATATGGCATCTAACTTTTCTACATATGATTGAATATCATGTTTAATAAAATTTTAATATGTTTGAACGAATATGTGCTGAAGAGAGATTTAAAATAGAGGTTTTGTATTTGATTAAAATTTAAGAGATTGAGATAGAGATGTTTTAAATTTTTTGTTGCTTTAACGGATATATTTTTTGAAATAGGTTGTTATAAAATTTGATTTGTGTAATTTTATCTAGAATTGATGTTGTTTGTCAAAACATGTTTGTCTCTTCAATACATGTTCTATAAGTAAGTGGTTATGCTTAAAATTAAATTAGGGTTTGATATAGGTAAAGGGAAAATAATTGACTTCTTTAATAATAGTCAATATGAAGATAAAAAAAATACATCAAATACTAATATAACTTATACTAAAACTAAGACTAATGTAATTATGATTAAAATGTTCTAAATGTGAATGTAAGATGCTAATAATCAGTTATATTAAATGACTTAAGGTGGTGTCCTTAAATAAAAGTCTTAGACATCCAACTCAAGACTTTTGGTGTGCAGGTTCAGATAATGACCACATTTAAGGAAAGTTGGCCACAGAAGTTAGAGTTTTGAAATTCAAATTAGGAGGATTATGATGCAACATCGCCTAGTTTAAGGGATAGGACTATTGGTGGGGCCTAGTCTAATTGAGCAACAACCTTATTGATTTAGACTAGTCTTGACTAAGTGACATATAACATAAATTTGGGAAAAGCTCAAGGTTAGGGTTGGTTAGTGTGTCAAATGAGTCAAGTTGAATATTAAGACCATAGATAGAGAAAAACTAATGTAAAATAAATGGATAAAGGTTCATGTATAGTTGCTTAGGGTGTTACATGTATAAAACATTTCTTTAGAAGAAAATCACTGCTCTAAATTTTTTTTGAGACATTTGTGATCTTTCTTAACTTTGACGTTTTATACAATAATTTATTGAGATGATTGTTTAATTGTATGAATAGTGACTAACATCACATTTTCATATGAATTACATTGAAGTGAGTTTTATTTCCTAGATGTTTGTTCGAAAAAAGTTAAAAGATGAACATTTTGTATGAATACAACTTCAACACCTTACCTTAGAGTGTCACTTTCCACAATAAATGTTCTAGTAAAGTTTAATGCAATTAAATGCAAAATCATTGTAAAAATTTGCAAGTCCTTTATTCCTTCTAGAAACATCACCACAAATGTCGGTAACTTCACACTTTTTAGAGAAAAGAATAGTTCAAATTTTTAGAGCCTCAACAATGTCAAATTTTTAGAGCCTCAACAATGTTACTAAAAATTTATTTAACTCTCTTCAACACATAAATGAAACAATGTTCACATGATAACTCCCATATATATCAATCAATCATATAACTTATCTAATATGATTGTCTTAATCTAATACTTAAAATGGGCTATAAATGTTTAATCAATAGAACTATTTCCCATCACATCCATATTCATCTTCATCTTTATAACTTTTAAAAAGCAATTTTCATATGTCCTTTTCACTCCTCCCGTAAAGATAAAGTAAAAGATGAATAAAACTTACCTTCCAATTAATTTTTCATTATTAAAATGTGTAGAAACACACAACTTTACTTTTCATTGCAAAATAAAATTCAAAAAGTAAATATCAATTTCATTTTTTTCAAATTCATTGTACTTTCTACATTAAAAAACTATTAATATTTTCATATACACATTCTATACATTCATTAACAATAAATATAAAATTGTTATATAATCTAGAGGAACTTTGATAACATGCCATTCGTACATTTGTTGAATTTGTGTTTTCATTGTATTAGCATGGCCACATAACTTCAATATAAATATGATTAATTTCATATACACCCCATTTGATGAAAAAGGGTTTATTGGCTTGAAAAGAATCCAAGACAAAACCATTGAATAATATTGTACATAGAATTTTAAAGTCAAACATTAAAGATTGCGAATCTCAAACCATTGAGATATAAGTTATTAATTTTTAATTATTATAATTGAGTTTAGAAGTTCCAATTATTCTAATATTAGTTATATTTGAGTAAAATTATGATGAAAATTAAAGTCATAATAATGAATAAAATTAAAGTGCAAGTTAAGGTAAGTAATAATAAAAAAAAAATCATTGATTGTAGAATTCTATAATTTTAAATAAAGGTTTATTTATAATCATGGACATAGTTTTTTTTTTAAAATTATAAATAAATTTTATATAAAATTCAAATTTATTTTTGAAAAATTATTATTAATTTTATTTAATTTATGAATGGTTATTCAATCATTTTTAAGTTAAATATAATTGTTAAATATTTTTTGATTAATTTGTGAGGTCATTCTTGAATATTTTTTGATACATCTTGAAAGTTCTAAGAAAAAATCTTTCTAATATAATTGTTAATACAAAACCTCAAACATTAATGAATAATTTTTTAAGAACATTATAATGATTCTATATAATTTTAGATTAACTAGTTGAGGGAAACTATAGGGGCTACCTCCTCTAAAATAATAATAATACAATAAAATATGATTAAGTAGCTAAAACAAAAGTTGGTAAATACATAGAAAATATAATATACAATTTGTGAGAGGCAAATAAGCAAATTTTTAACAATAGATGGATTAGCTATTGCCAGTAAACTATTGAAATCAGCCCCTTCCTATGAAATTATTGATCAAACATAGAAGAGAAAAACATTAAGTAAAGCATGTGCAACTTAAAATATGAAAATCTAATGTAAGTTAACCAACCACCATCCCATAGGGGGATTGGTGCCCCTTGATGTGAGAAGAGAGCCCTTTCCCAATCCCTGATAAGAAAATGATGTTATGGGCAAGATTAATTCTCAAATGAAGAGAATAACCTTGCATGAGATCTGTGTTGTCAAAATTATGTTGTAGTTGTGTTGTTGAAATGCCTTGCTTTTATAGATTCAAGATTAGGAGATTGAGAGATTTTGATGAATGTGGGATCATTCACAAGCCAATGACAAGATGTCACTTGTCAAGATTTGAGAGGATGAGGAATGTGCAAGTTTTGGCCAATGTGCCAATTTCAAATTTGAATTTTGTTGAAATGACATGTTTAAGGGAGATGAAAGGTGCATTGAATGCCAAGTTTGAATTGTGCAAGAGACATGTAAGAGCATTTAATGCTTTGTTGGATGGACAAGCATTTGAGAGGGAAGATTCAAATTGACAAAATATTCCATCTTGATGCCTTTTTGAAAGTAATTAGAAGAATTAATAAATCAAAGAAATGATTTATTGGTGCAAGTGGGTGGGTTAGTTGAGAGTTTAGATTTGACTCAAGTTGAGTCAAAAGCTGGAGAATGGGTAATTATGATTAGAGGTTAATTAATTTAGATTAATTAACTTGGAGGATTTTAGGGGTTTGACATTTGATTTAAATCATTTTGATTTATTGAATCAAATAGGAAGAACTTCGGGACTTAATTAAATAATTTGATTTATTTAATTAAATACGATGAAGCTTAGGGGATTAATCAATAAATTGCTTTAATTGATTAATAGCAGAATTGAATGTTAATTAGAGCAGGATGCATGATGTTAGTTTTGCATGTCTACACAATTATATAAGACAACAATCCCTATTATCCTAAGGCAAAGCCAACACCAAACTTGATAACCACCTCAAACCAACCATAAGAAGAAACCTACAAATTTTCAATAGTAGGGGAGCAACAAAATTAGATTGGTTAAAACCAAAAATATAGAGGCCTACAACATATATCATGAAAACTAACTAAAAATCTCCACCAAGGCCAAGAGTAACCCAAAAAACACACAAAAGTGGAATTAGCATACTCTCATGTCTTTACATACAAGAAGAACCATTCTCTTTCCCCTAAGTAGCCTCCTCTACCTACAACCAACTATTTTTTCACCCATACCCTACTAGGGTCTAGGAACAAACACATCTAATGAAGGGAAATGAACACCATGAAACACTTCCTCACATATCTACCCCTACGAATGGAGTTTGCACAAAACACATAAATGGGAAATTCATTAAATACCTCCAAATGAACCCTAGTATGAGTCATCATAAGACCCTTAAGGACTTTACACGTGTCTTAATAATAGGCCCAAAGAAAAGAGAACTCTCATCATACACAATATTGTACTTCAAAAACACCTTACACCTAACTTAAGAGATCCTCCTATTCAATTGGTTGTTTCTCCTTCTTGGGTCCTTTCATCTCAATAATTGATGGTGATATTGTCTCATTAAATTCACCAAGGACAAAAAACATCTAAGCAACAAGTGAAGTTTTAAATTCAACAAACTCTCCATTAATCTTGAGATAAAATCCATGTAAATCATAGCTCTTAACCTTGATGATCACCCTTTCAAAACCTTCTACTCCTAAGATGGTTTTTACAATTAAAAATATCACCCTTACATTGTGGGTCTCTTACATGAACTCTTTTTCATCAAGCCATCCTAAGAAGTAACAAAAGAGAAATTAGCAATAGGACCAAGCATAAAAGTGTTCCCCACTTGTGGGATGAGGCACAATAAATACCCTTAGTTTGCAAAAATATAAAATTAGTACCTTCAACTAAACATAAAGCTTAGAATGAAACATCTTTGATTGAAGGTATATATCATCAAGATCTTCAATTGACACTATATATCATCAAGACCTTAAAATAAAGGTGACATCACCTTTGATCAAAGACTATTGCTTATTATTTTTAACAAAACAATATAGAAAATTGCGTGCCTATTTTATTTTTACATATTGTGCCATCAAATGAAGACTACAAAAATAACAATACATTAAGAGATCAATAAAAACCAAAGAGAAAACTAAGTCTTGCTTCAATAAAATTAACATGGGATTTATAACTACTATAGGTCTAGTCGAAGACTATTTACCCTTGTATTCTTCATTTTTTTTGTTTTTCCTAGGTTAGTGGAAAGATTTCTTTTTCCTTTGATTTTATCTACTTTTCCTTATTTTCCTATTCTTCACCTCCTTTTCCTTTGATTTTCCCTATCATATGTTTTCATACATTTGTTTTATTTTATTAAAATCCTAAAAAAAAATTAAAAAACCTAAAAAAAGCCCTTGGAAATTAAAAATATGTAATTATCCTCAGATAATTTGTTAAATCATAGTATGATCTTGTGATACCAATATTGTAATATAGAAAATTGCACACCCTTACAATTTCATGCTATGTTTTACACTCACTTTAGTTTCCATCCCCTTAGCGTGTCTCTAGGCTCAATTTAGCCCTTGCATTAGGATATATCCCTCCCATGGTATGAATGCCTTGTCTTTCGTAGTCCTTTTTTTAAAGTTGATGTTGTACTTGTCTTAAACTTATGTTATTATAGTGTTTTTCCATTCCTAGGTCTTAAATTGTTTGGACAATAGCATGTTGCATTGATGTCTACATGATGTGCTAGAATCTTATCATAGTTTCTCATTTAGTGCTTGTTTCTAAGGATTTCACCACCTATAACTTCCCCAAGTTGGTGGTAACCACTCAAGATTAATTTTAAAAACTCGCTAGCCTCTTCTTCTTCACTCCTTCCTCTCACTTTTGGATCTATCTTTTTAGTTTTATAGTTCTTCTCTCACATTCTCTTTCTCTTGCACTTAAACAATATGTCTCTCTACATCTCCTTACACATATTATTTGGCATTGATCCTTCCTTGTGAACAAAAAAAAAACTTCTTCAACATTATTCTTACAATAATTATGACATTTAACAATACTCTAATCTCTTTAGCTTCATCAATCTTCAAAAGGTTATATTAATTTTATTTCGTTGTTATTATCTTTTATATTTTCTCATTACCATTGTAGCAGTTCTTTTGTAGTGTCCTTGAACACCTTGGAATATTCACATCCTTTTAATCTCTTTTAATTTAGTTTATGTTATTTGTAGTTTTACAACTCTAATTTCCTAGATGCACTTAGGATAGGAATATATAGTATTTTTCTACTATATTTTTCATTAGCTACCCATGAAGATTGAAATATTGACATAGGTGCCTGACTTAAGGGAAATATCCCAGACAATCCCAATTGTTTTCATCTTTGTATTGAGGAATTTTGAGAGCACTCAGCCACATGGAGGTTTGCTAGTTCTTTCATATTTATTATTAGTTTTTATTTTCAAATTTAAATGATGTAAATCTAATTATTTAGCATATTTATTTATATTTTTATTACTTGGTATATTGCTAGTGAATTTCCATTTTTGGTTATACAAATTAGGCAAACTACTAGATTGGACTAGCATATTTTTTAGAAGTATTTTAACATTGTGTCATATAGATGCCATAGTGATGTGTTTGCATCTTAGAAAATATTCTCTATCTTTGGTGTCAAATTCCTTATATTCTTCTATTTGTGCTTATAAACTCAATGTGTTAACTTTGTAAATATTATCTTGGTAAAAATTTTTTTCCTAGCTTATATTAATATAATATTGAAATTTAAAGTAGCTTAAATTTTACATTACATTTTGGTGAATCTACCTTTGTACACTTAAAACCTTCTTAATCACTTTAATTTTAAAAAATTAAAAAATTCTTCCAAAAATTTAAAAACATATTTTCTCAATTTCTTTTTGGGGGCTACCTTGCACCCTGTAGACACAGAAAATTGACCTGGACCTGCAAACTTTATTTCTTTCATATTTCTTCTCAACATAATTAAAATATTTAATTATGTCCTATAGTCCAAATTCAACTATTAATTAAATGATTCTTAATTATTTAATTAATTCATATCCTTTATTCCTCCAGACTATTTAAATAAATAAACTACATTTATTTTATTTGAATATGTCACTAACTTCCTATTTCTCCCTATAATTAAATAAGTTCCTAAATTTATTTGATCATCATTTATCTATTATTTCCTCTTGATTATTTAAATAAATAATTATTTATTTATTTATTTAAATGTGTCATTAATTCCTTATGTCTTCTTATAATTAAATAAATTTCTATGATTTATTTAATTATTGTCCACTTTGTCCATTTTCTCCACAATTAAATAATTAGTATTAATTTATTTAATTTTTTTTTTGATCGGTAATAAGATTGTGTTTTTAATTAAAATTTTGGGATTTGACCTGCTTGAAACATGGATGGCAACAAGGGAAACCATCTTCCAGACAAAGTACACCAACAATCATTAAAACATAGAGCAACAAAACATAAACCCCCCAAGATTCCAAATTTAGAACCTCATACCCAAACCCCTCTAACAATCCGTTCAAGTGTATCCTTTGCCTTTGATCCCTTATTTTATCTGAGATCGGAGGACCATTTTGAAAGTTTCCTTCTTTCCTTTTTTACCTTGCTTACCCTTCACAACCTGCCATCCCTCCTCCATTCTTGCAGCCTCCTTCTGCCATTTCTTTGGACTGTCATGCTGCCTACCAACTTCTCCTTGCTCACTAAAAGCGACGTGTTCACGCTGATCCTCTAAGGTGACTTGCTTCTCCCCCATTTCTTGACCCCTATTCAACCCCAATTTCTCCCTACACTCCAGGGTTTTAGCACCTTGGTGAGTTTGTTCCACCACCCCTTCTTCCATTCTCACCACGATGTCAGCGTTCAGGGCAGGCACCTCAACGTGACCTGATCCCCCACTCTGATCTGAGGCTCCATTTAGCTAATGTGAAGCCGAATTATGCACCACCTGAGAATAGCTCTTGCTTTGATCCGCCTTCTTCTCACCCTGTTTCTCCATCGCATAATGTGAATGAGACGCCTCCTTCCACCAAGAAGCTGATTTAGATACTCGGGCTTTAACACATTCCGCAACCAAATGTCCAGTGTGAAAGCATCTTCTGCAACGAAAAGGAACCCCTTCATAGTCTAGAGGTTGCTTCCAGCATCCTTTAGAAGTGTTGATAGCTATCTCTTCTAGCAGAGCCTTTGTTACTTCCATCTCCACTAAAATCCGGGCATATGTCGAATGCATCAGATTTGAGGAATCATCATCAACCATAAAAAAAATACCAAGAGAGTTTCCTATAGCCTCCAAACAGGAATCAAACCAAAGATGAAGAGGAAAGTTTGGGAGTCTCACCCACAAAGGCACTTTATCAAATGTTTTTGTTGCAGGGTTAAAAGCCAGATGCCATGGCTTCAGTGATAAAGCAAATCTTTCTTCCCAACTCCAAAAATAATCACCCAGAACTTTATATCTGTCATTCCTAGACTCAAAAACAACAATAAAAAAGCCTCTTGAAACTGGGTAAATTTGAATGCAACCATTTACCACAGGTTCCCAATTTTCTGAGATCCATTTATATAACTCACACACACTTGGCCAA
Source organism: Sequoiadendron giganteum (assembly GCA_007115665.2). Taxonomy (NCBI): domain Eukaryota; kingdom Viridiplantae; phylum Streptophyta; class Pinopsida; order Cupressales; family Cupressaceae; genus Sequoiadendron; species Sequoiadendron giganteum. The sequence continues at coordinate 375,047,776 of CM021110.1, forward strand.
AATCCCTTGAAGTGACCAACCAAACCAAGTTCAGAAAAAACATTAACATTGTGATTTACCTCTTCATCGAGCTTAGCTTGTAGAGAAAGAAACGCCAAACTGGAATTTCCTTTATGTCCTGACGTCTGGATGAGATGCCTTGCATCTACCTTTTTCATCCTTCCCACCTGGAAGTCCCTGCCATTTCCCTTCGACGCAGAGCCATGGCCTGCAACTCCATTTGTTTCCTCCACAACCCTTGGACGCTTCTCCTTTCATTCCTTGCTTGCACCCAAGCACTTGCTAGTTGAGAAGCGACCTCCATCAAAGCCCACAGAAACCCTAGCTCCGACTGTAGACGCAACGACTCCTTTCTATGCTCCATTTTTTTTCAATATTAATTTATTTAATTATCTTATTGACTTTTTCCTAAGTTTAAATAAAGCCATTTATTTAAATTTCCCACTTTCTATTTTCCCACCAAGTAAATAACTTGAAATATTTATTTACCGTCACATGACCCCACCACTTTTGAATTAAATGAATTTTTAATTCAAAAGGTCAACATCACCTCCTGAATCAAATGATTTTAAATTCTTATTTGATTCTCCACCAACCTCATTTTTCGTGCCCAATATCTCCTTGTCACATGCATTCTTGACCCTTGATTTGATTTTCACAAAATCAAATCTAAGCCCTTCATTTCAAATTTTGACCTAAGTTTGCCCTAACCCTAATTGCTAGTTGTCACTTGCAATTTCAACCTTTGATCTTAGGGCTTTGTCAACTTTCAATCTTGGCCATTCATCCAAAAATGGAAAGTCTTGAAAAAGGCTTTGGCAAGCTCATTTGAACAATCATGCTTCATCTTTCAACCTTGCCTAATTTGGAGATACACTTCTTGCTTGCAAATTGTTGAGTGCACTTGCAATTTTGAGTAAAATCCTTCAATATTTGCTTGAGTCTTTGTCATAGGTCTTAGTTTCTCTTCAAAATCTGAGGGAAAACATCACTTTACAACAAATGGAGAAGGGAAATGAAGGTCAATAATAGAGGACATGAAGGATGTTTGGTGAAACTTTCCTTTTGTTTATGCTATTTTCCTCCTTTGTGCTTCATTGTTTAGCTAGAGTTTATTTTATGCATTCTATTTTATGCTAACCTAGATTTTTTCCTTAGCTACACACCCATTCCATAACATTAAAGGATAAATATAGTGGCCTTCAATTGACTTCATCTACACCTTTCTTAACATTCTCCTTCTAATTCTAAAATTAATTTCTTATCTTCTTTTCTTATATCACTTTCTAGCTTTGCTAAGAAATTTCAAGATATTCAATTCCATGCATGTGATGGCGACTTATCCCCTCTTATTTCACTCTATTATTTTGATCCCTCTTATAAAATTCCTCCTAATTTTAAGAATATTTTAGCAAAAAGGATGAAATAATTGATCATTTTCTTATTACTTTACTTTCTCTTCATTCCAATGCTCTCCCTACTAGTGATAAAACATTTTGCGATGAATACTCTTACCTCACATAAAATCCTCTATGTATGTATGTTGAGTATACTCTTTCTATTTCTTCTCCTACATTGCACATTCCTCATGAATAAAACTACTTATTAATGCAACCATTGTGAATATACTTATCTCACCTACTAAGGTGATCCTGGATAAGTCCATTAATGTCCAAAATATTTCTTATAATCCTAAATTATTTTACATGGGACCCTTGACCTACCCCCACCTTCTCATCCCATATTCCCTATTTAGGGCATCCCTAATGGTCCCCAAGCTTTTCATTATTTCACTCATATTTCTCAATCTATAATGTATAGTTTTCACATGTGGATATTGACTACCATGCAATAGCCCACACATTTAACACTTAGTGAAACAAACAATTTACTCATATCCCTATTTCCCTTCCTCTATCAAATCCTATTCTTCCGCCACCACCTCTTCTTTCTATTAAGATTACCAACACATATGATCTTATTAAGAAAATCTAAGATACACAAGCTAAGATATCTCTTTGGGACCTACTTCAAACTTCACCTTCTTATTATAATTTTTTTCCAAAGTCTTTGTAGAAGACATCCATTCCATCATCCATAAGGAACACTGATGTTGTTGCTATTATTGAGTGCATTTATTTAAACACAATTGATATCACTTTTCATTACTCTAAACCCTCTTTTGCTAAAGTCTAGAATTAAAATGATCATATTATGATAAGGTATAAAATCAACTAGGATTAAGTGGATCCTTAATGATAATGGTTTGAGTATTAATGTATCTAGTTTAGACCTCCTTAATCATATTGATATTGTTGCTTATTTTATTTCTCCACAAAAAATTACCATTAGAGGTTTTAATAATGATAGTCTCCCAAATTTAGGCAATATCACATTGCCTATTATGTTAGGCCCCATTACATTACCTAGTATGATTCATGTCATTCCGATGAGTCTTTCTTACTACCCCCTTCTAGGTAGATCATAGATTCATGTCATGGGTATAGCTTTTTCCACCTTTTATTAGTATATTAAATTCATTCATAATGGTAAAGTATACACAATGAAATTTGATCTTGACCCCTTTCAATAATATAAATGGGCTAAATCAATTCATGTGAAGCTTTCTTATTCTCTTTTTAATTTTGTACCTTCTTCTACATCAAATTCAAAAAAACCATTATCAACCTTTGTTGATGATGTTGTGCCTTCTTCCACTTTAAATGCATGTCTTTGTGATGATTGAGTCTCCTTAGAATTAACCCCTTCTAGGCTTGGTGAATATAAGATTAACCTTTCTAACTTTGAAATTCCTACATTACATAAGGATCTACATTATCATGCTAGAATCAATCCTTCATATTTTGTAATTTCTACCACTTTTTCTCGAACATGTGTATATACATTTTATTTTGTAAGGCTAATAATATTGATTTTCATCCTCTTTCTAATTTGGATACATGTTATGGGCTTGGATTCAAAATTATTTGTAAACATGGATACAAAAAAATATGGTATTGGGTACATGGAATAAGAAGTTAAGGTCGTTGTGGAACTAAGATCACACTTTCCAATAATTTTATTAGTTTACTAACCTTCTCCTCTATCTACATCCCCTCCCTTATTTCTTGATGTCTCTATGATTTCTTCTTTTCAAAAATTGCATGTTTCTCCAAATCATAAAGAGTTGCTTCCCACTCCATCTAGTTCTTTTAATTCTATTCAAATCATTCAACCTTCTTCTCTTACACCTAAACAAAGAGAACATGTTTCCATGGATTTTAAAATCTTACTTAATTTCTCTCCCTTCTCTTGCATGCAAGAAATTTCCTAAACACGTCAAACCAACACTTTCTTCCTATACATATTATCAAGTGTTTAGCCCTTCCACCAATGAATGTTGAGCCTTACAATCTAAAATTCAACACCTTCTTAACACAAGTGTCATCACTCTTCCTCTTGCTGATGAACCTACAATAGAAATTTGAAACATAAAACTAAGGACTCAAAAAATAAAAGATTCTAAATCCAAGTTTCAACTTTAAACTATAATCCTGAGATCAAGTAGAAAATAAAGTAGAAAAGTGCAAAAAAGTTACCATATATTGTAGTATTTTCTCCAAGATATGCGGATGCTTGACTTAGTAGCATAACACTAAGTATTTGATTGATAAAAATGATTAAGCAATTTTGCAAAAAGGTCTTGTTGAGTGATGAATAGAACATGAAGAATTTCTATATTTTCAAAATATTAGATGAAAAATAAGGCTATGATCAAGGATTAGGAGAAAAATCAATTGGTTGTGGAGTCAACTTAGAGATGTGAAGGACATGACAAAAATTAATGAGGGAAAATTCTATTTTGAACTCATGATAGGATATAATGAATTTTATTAATTCATTAAGTAGAAAAAAATGAGGAAGTTACTAATTAGAAGAATGAATTAACTTATGAAATGATAATTATAAGATTTATTGATTTATTTAAAAATGGATAATCAACTCACATTAATTAAAATAAATAATTATTTAATTAAATTGTTATTAATTGATAATAAGGATTAATGATATAATGATAATTAATGGTAATAATGGATCTAATTAATGATGAATAATTAACAATTATTTAGAGGAATTATTTTAGTGTCTATTTTTCCCCTCTTTGAGATAATGTTCAAAGTGACATTATTTCAAAGAAATGAAAAGTAGCTAAGAAAAAAATATATATGAGATGAAGAAAGTGATTATATGCCCCAATTGAGTGGAAGAAATAAGTATACAATATTTTCCAAACATGACGTGACTAGATTGGGGTTCAAATTTTGTTCTCTACCCTTTATATACCTTGTTGGTTCACATGGTTGAGGTCGTCCCTTGGGGTGATGAAATCCCCAAGCAGTCCTCCTAAAGGGAAGGATATGCTAGATGTTTTTGATCTCTAAGCTCACACGAAGCACCGGGATAGTACACACAAGCTAGCACTCCTAGGATACACAACACAAGACTTGGATCGATTTGTGATTTTGATCCCTAGGCTCACCAAATGGAAAGGGGAGAGCATACATAAAAAAATGACCCCAAACAAAGCACACCATAAATTGACCCTTTAAAAATTGAAGTGCACCTAAATTAGTGAAAAAAATATTCTTTGATTGTGAACCTACAAAAGATATGTTAATAGTTTATGATTTTGGTATTTGACAAGCAATATCAAGCTGCACAAGAAGATGATTACATATAAAAAGTGATCAAAGAAAATTGAATGTTAACCCAAGGGGGTTGGGACACCTACCCCAATGATAGGGGGTGTGGGGGGGTGGAAACAATCCCTCGTGTTTAGGGGAATGAGGGTGAAGACCCCAAAGCATTTTGTTTAGAAATCCAAATGATAAAGAGATGTTAATTTTTTTTACCTTAAGTTGATTTTTATACCTTAGGTAGTCGTTGATATAGAGAGTGGAATCACCCAAGAGCATAGCAACTCCACCCAAGTAGAAACAGAATCACCCAAGAGTGTAGTCACTCAAGAATAGAGTGTATCTACCCAAGAGTGATAGATCTATCTATTTTCAGTGCAAAGCCACCTATGTAGCAACATATATGCCCAAGTAGCATATCCACATATATAGGATCGCCTAAGATCAGATCCGCCAATGTAGCAATGGATCCACCCAAGCTTGAGCAAGGTCACCTATGTGTGAGCATATCTTCCCTTCTAGAGAAGGTCTTCCTATGTAGGTGTGAATCCTCCTATGAGTAGAGTTGCCTATGCATGATCGTATCCACCCTTCTAGATCAGGTTTGCCTATGTAGGTGTAGATCCGTCTATAAGGAAATCATCTATGTTCAATCGTATCTATCCTTCTAAAGCAGGTCCACCTCTGTAAGTATCTTCCCATTCTTTGAGAAGGGTGTCTGAAGGCTAGAGGGATAAAGTGGAGTTGCCCCTATAAGGGAGAAATTGCTTGTTTACAAAGCAAATCCACCTGTCTAGAGAAAAGTCTCCCTTGTGCAACAACCTATAGACAAAACTTCAAGAAAACTGTAAAATATTGTTAGTAGACCCATGACGTGGGTCCCATTAGGCATGCCAAAATGTGTGTAGTGGAATTTGTGTCAAGTTCCGCAAAAAATAAAACAACACTCAGATAAGGATAAGAAAGCTCAAACTGATATAACGAGCCCCCCATTGAGTAGATTTTCCCATGATTGTCAATAAGATGTGTGATTTGTAATACCCCTCCATTTTGCCTTCTGGTTGGACAGTGTGTCTTTGTGTGGGTATGTTGCTGTGATGTGTTTTTGATTATTCTGATGTTATCTTTATTCCATGCTTTGGATTAGCATAGCGGTTATTTGAATTAAAGATGATTATGCTTTGGATTATACTAGCATGTTAGATTGTCAGTCATTTGTAGTGTATTGGTGAAGAGGACGGTATCGCATCACTCGCTTGCGAGTGCCCTACGATCTTGTGATCTCCTCTTCACGGTGTGTATTTTATGTTGTTCATATTATATGTTGAGGTTACTTGATTTGCAGGTTGACAGGTACAGGACATCAACTCCACCTGGTTTCAAAGGTAAGAGCGTGTTCAATACCCAATGGTATTCGATTGGGAGATAGTAGCTAGGTTTCTGTGCCAAGTTGTCACCCTAGTCCTTGTTGTCGTCAGTTGCTTGTCAGGTTGTGTTGCTTTGGTTTATGTGCCCTCTCTTCGTTATTATATTGCAAGTTTAATTGGGTGATTTAAATGGCTTAATGCGTTTAGGTTGTGGATTAATGTGTTCTGGAATTATGTTGAAGTATAATTTATTTTATTATTAATTTAATTTAATTAATAAATAATTTAATCGTTGATTAAATTTATTTATTAATTAATTAAATTATGATGTTGAAAAGTTAATTTATTATGTTGAAGTTATTGATTTAATTGTTGAAATTGAAAATTGAATTGAAAGCCAATTGTGAAATTTGAAATTGAAAAATTAGAAAAATAATGAATTTTAAAAATCAATTTGGAATTTGAAAATTCAAAATTAAAAGAAATTAGGATATTTCCATTTTCTGTTTTCTGAAATTTATTACAGTTGTTGAATGATATATTTTGAGATATTTTGGGAATTTCATTATTATTGAATTTCTGGTCTCAATTTTTGGATCTTAGAGTTTTTGGAAAAGATCGAATTTGTGTGAGGAAAAATATTTCATTTTTGTGGGTTTTGGATTGGAGTGGTGAAATTTGTTGAACTGAAAGGGGAATCATGGAGGATGCTGAGCATCGTCTAGATCTTCTCCAAATTCTTGCAATACCAGGTTCATTCAATTGATAGCTTCTTTTGAAAAATTATATGGTTTGAGTATGCTTTGGAAATCATTTAAATCTTGGTTGTGGATTGCAATTAGATAAACCATGTTGAAAGTCTAAATTTATTGCAAAAAAAATCTCTTCATTGGAAAAATATTTCTTCAATAAAATTTTGTGTTCTTGGCTAGAAATTGTGTTTTTCAATTTGGGTTCTTCAATTAATTTTTTTAAAAAAAATGCTATTGGTGGTATGTATATTTTACATATATTCCTTTTTTTAAAAATAACTTCTTTAGAAAGGGGGGTATGCTGTTTAAAATTTTGAAATAAACCCCCTATTTAAAAGTTTAATTTTTTGGATTTTTTTGTAAAAATCCACAGGCTTGTTAAAAAAATAAATAAAAATAAAAAATAAAAAAAATATGTTTGGGGGGCTGGGGGCTCAACCCCCACCGCACCCCATGGGAGGTGCATGGGGGGAGCCGCGCCCAGCGCAACCCCCGCAACAGCAACCCGTGGCCGGTGCGGTGGCTGTTTGCATAGCTGCTGCCACCACCATCGATGGTTCACTGTGCTATGCACAACGCCACCAGAGGTGGTGGCCGGCTGTGCATACAACCGCCATTGCCGCTGGCGGTATCTCCTCTGCCGCCTTCATATAACCTAGACGCCATGTATTCCGTCGCCTGGTAAAACAATCCGTGGCCTTAAGGAAAACGTGGCCCAACCCTAACCCTAAACCGTGCGGCCCACAATCTGAGGCAGCCGCCCATGATTTTGGGTATGGCGCGCGGCCCGAGGCACAAAGGGGTGTGTTTAAATAAAGAAAATAAATAATATTTTAAATATTGAATATTATTTTAATATTATAATATATAATATTAATATTATCATATTATAATATTAAAATATATATTTTAATGTTTATTTTATTATTATTTTGAATAGATGATGTTTTTTGTAATAATTGTTTATTTAGCATGGTTGATTTAAAAATATGTTTAGTAGAGAATATTATTTTAATATATGTTTATATATTAAAATGGTTGAGAAAATAACTAGCATATTTTAATGGGAAGATTTCAAAGTAAAATGTTATAGTGGAGATTATAAATGTTAAAATGTATAAGGAAATTATTTCTTTAGTGGCATGTTTTAAATTTAATTGGGAAAATTAAATATTTGACTTAGAGAATGCCTGATTTAAATTTAATTCAAATTGAGATGCCAAAAAGCCAATTATTGATTTAATTTAAATATAACTGTGAAATTGAACATTTGGGTTTATAGTCAAATTATTGTTTTATTTTAAACAATAGGTTGAAAAGGACAAATGTTGGGATTGTGATTAATGGGTTAAATAATGAAATTAATCTGATGTATTTTATAATGATTTAATTTGCAAGGGCAATCGGTTATTTATTTAAAACGTGATGTATTGTGTTACAGTTGGAAATGATTATTTTATTATGAGCAAATAGGGAATTAAATATTAGTGTTAATTTCTCCCTTATCTGAAAAGATGAATTTTAATTCAGTTTTATCGATGCGATAGATTATTGAACGTTAATGAGGAATGGATTTAGAATATCCAAAGGTAGTTTCCTTCAGAGGAATTCAATGAACATGTCCTTCGTGTTCTGTTTGGAAATGGGATTAAGTGCCTGGTATTTAATGAGTCTTCCAGATGTGTTTTTCAGTTTTGTGGTTGTCGTTGTGATGTCAACCTGTTGTGATTTCTCTGGTTAGTGCATGGAGTTGTGCTTATGTTAGTACCCGGTTTCCACGAACGGGGATGTTTGTACCTCCTTGGTTTAGGAGTGGATTATGGGATCCGTGTCTCCTTGTAAGGAGTGATTTTGTAATGAGTGCCTCCTTGTTAGGAGCGGTCAGGAGCATTTTGTTATTGTTGTTGCCTCTAGTGCTGGAGTGCGTTTCAGTTTTGTCGCCTCCTGAGAAAGGAGTGGATTTTGTTATGTGTGTCTCCTTGTCAGGAGCGGTCGAGAGCGACCTTGTTATTGATGTTTCCTCCAGTATTTGGAGATGGGTTCATCTTTGTCGCCTCCTGAGAAAGGAGTGGACGTGTTGTCTTGTTTATTGCACCTTGGTACCATTGATGTTTGGTTGGTGTGTGTGTGTTTTCAAGTAGAAGAGTGGCTTCCATAGGGGCCAGAGCCCGGAAGAGGTATGATTGGGTAACCTTCGGAAGTGGTTTAATCAAGTGATAAGTAAATGAAACACTTAGATGCTTAGAACTAATTTTTCATTAATCAAGATAAGTATGCCTCACTCATAGGCACAAGGGCTTCTTTAGACTTGGGGTGTGTGAGAAGGCCATGGGATGGCAAGGTCATCTATCTTGTCTATACGAAAGGTATTTGGCTCCGTATTAGTAAGTATGGGGGCCGGGGATTGGTAGGGTCCACTATCCGACGATCCACCGTGGGTAACTCATGACGAGTTGTGCGATGACACTCTGTCTAGGACAACAGTTGGCTTGTGTTTTCACTTTAGTAGTATGAGGTCCGATGATCGGTTTGTGGCCACCATCATGACGATCCGCTGGGTAACTCATGACGAGCTGTGTGATGACACTCTGTCTAGGACAACAATTAACTTTTGATTGTGCTTTAGTAGTATGAGGTCCGATGATCAGTTTGTGGCCACCATCATGACGACTCGCTGGGTAACTCATAGTGTGTTGTGTGATGGCACTTTGTGTGACCATGGTTGGTTCTTGTTTATCATGGGTATGGTTTCCGTAACATACCTGATGTGACCATATTTGGTGTTTGATTATTATGTGTATGGTTCTCATAACATACTTGTTTTGCTTTATTTTTGGAAGCATTGTGAGCTTGTAGAGTTGTACTCGTGTTGTACTTATGATGTACTTATGTTATACTTGTGTTGTACTTGCATGGTATCTGAGATGTACATGTGTTGATCTTATGTTGTACTTTTGCTGTAATTGTGATGTACCTTGGGATGAACTTGTGAGGTTCATGTGTTTGGTTGTTTCAGTTGGTTCAGTTTATGTTAGCATGTGTCTAGAGGTAGATGGTCTTGACTAGGATTCCTGGTTACTATCTCCTAGCACGAGGGGTGGGCCTTTGGGTTCCACTTGGTTGGGTGGCGTGCACCTAAATCCATCGGGTTCTATCTTCATGTTCTTGTGGATGAGACTGCCAGTTGGAGAGCTCGTGGGTTTCAGTATCAGTTCTTGTTGTTTATCATTTCAGTTGATCTTGTATTATTTACCCCTCTTGTTATCGAGGTGGAAGTTGTAGTTGTAATTATGTTTATTGAACTTGCCTCATTCAGGGAATGAGAGTTGTAATCTTATTGTTAATTATGGATTAATGCAATGGAAAGTTACCTTTATGCTTTGATGTAATTCTTCTTATTGGAATGTTTGTGCTTAATTTATTTAGTAATTAAATGACATGGTTTAAATCATGTTTTTTGTTTAGGTTCTATTTAACCTTTGTCTCGTAACCTTAGAGGTTGTTGGCATTAGTTAGTGAACTTGCTTATTTATTATACTTTAAAAAAAAAAAATTTCGTTTAAGTAGTTAAATGCAACTTCCTCTAGGGTTGTGCAGCAGGGCGTTACATGATCTCTAGAAATTTCAAAAGTATAATGGTGCTTCAAGTGAAAATGAGTGAGATATTTTGATAAAATGGTTAAGTGATGTATATATAGGATTGGAGGAAAATGGATGAAGGGTTGAGATTTGATCTTGGGATCAATGGTTGAGAGTGATTGGGATCTCTCAAGCCACAATATTGTGCCAAGTGGCACAAGGAGAGGGGAGAGGGCTTGAGAGGGATATCATACTTTGAAGGGACAAGGCCCATGTGACATGGTATAAAGGTCATGTCACAAGGACATAGGGCCCATCTGATTGATGTGATGGGGGTTGACCCACTTAATCAAAGATTAAGTGTGTGGAAATGATTAGTGGGTAGGATAGGTGAGGATTATGATTAGAATTGGTGCAAGTGGGAGAATATGGAGGATGAGACATGTGAGAGGGTAAATTAAATAAATATCTTATTTATTTAATTTTTTGAGGAAAGGGATAAGGCATTGGAGTAAATAATTAAAGGTAATTATTTACATTAGGCTAGGATTTAGAGATAATAGAAGAAATAGGTTAGGATAAAGGTTGAGATAATTGAATATTAATTAAATAATAGGGTATTCTTTAATTAATATAGAGGATACAAAATTGGTCGAATTAGGGGTAAATTGACCAAATGAAAGTGTTCAATTTTCAGTGTCTACAATCATCATTGTTATGGATAGCATACTAACAATGTTGACATCCCATGAAGGATAATTATAGATAATACAATATATTTTGAGCTAGATATTTTATTATCTTGTAAAAACAACATTATAATTTTAACTTATTCATCATCCTACCATTCATAGGGAAATGGTTAGGCTAAGTCCAATAATAAAATTTTGATGAATATTATCAAGAGGTTCCTGGAATAAAACATGAAGATATGGGATGGAAAATTGAAATTAGTGGTGAGAGAAAACAAGATAACCCCCAAGAAATCCATAGTCAAATCCCTATTTGAGTTTGTATATGGACTTTACGTAATTGTGCCAATGATCCTCGAAATCCCTTTGCACAAGTTTGTAGAAATAAGTGATGAAGAGGTAAATGTTATGGTCCATAAATAAATAAATTAGTTAAATTCATTCAAATAAAGAGAGGCTCATGCTAGGAATATTCAAATGCAAAAAGAGGTCAATTTTTAATTTGACAAAAAGGAAAGAGATAGGAATTTATAACTAGATGACTTTATTTTGATGTCAAATTCTATAGTAGAAGATATGGGAAAACACAACATAAAATATATTTGGTTGGACCCATATGTTATTGAGAACCATTATGATGCTAAAAGTAAAACCTATTAACTAAGGTATGTAGTCATAGAATTGTTATATTTTCTTGTTCATGGGTAGAATTTAAAGAATGTTTTTTTCCTTGAAGATCACTACAACTAATTGTAACTACTATATTAACCCTTGTTTCTTACTTGTGTATCCATGATCCATTTTATACTCATGGTAAAGTGTGACTAGATGTGTGCATATCTTTTCTTAAAGTTTATTGTTGGTTTGTCACTCTATACTCCTATATTTTCTTCTAGATTCTTAACATTCCTACAAGAGGCATGCACCCTCAAACATCAACCATCATTGACACCCCTTTCAGTTTTATCTCATGCCACTAATCTTTCTTAATCTTGGATGAAAAACACAATTTTCAAAGACTTCACATATGTGTTAAACCCAACTTAAACTCATGTTGTAAAATATGCACTAATATATAGAATCTTAATTTTATCTAAAGTTAACATACAAATTTTGTAGTAAAAAAAAAAGAGATGAGATTCATATCAAGGCTAAATTATTTGGGATATTATTATAGCCTTCATATAAATTGAGGCAAATATTTTGACATATTTAGCCATAAATATAAATGCTTGTGAATCAGTAGGATTTAAATGATTGTGTGTGTCTTCTTGGATGTATTATTAATGTTCAAAATGAAGATAAATGTTCAACATATTTCTTCCTTGTGGACCTCTTTGGTGGTGGCCTAATGTGGGAAACTTGTTATAGATAGGGAGAAAGAAAAATGAGGCTCTTTGGCCTCTATCTTAACAATACAAGTCTCTCATGATGTTCTCTCTAGGCATGAAAAATTTAGTGGTGTTTTCCACTTGTGAAATGATAAAGTGGGTCCTTAAACCCATGACCAAATCTTTGTTGGGAGGATAGTCATGGAAGTAGGAACAATTATTTCTCACCAAAATTCTTCCATATTTAGGCTCATTACAAATATTACTAGCACAAACTGGGGGGCATTGCCACCATAGAACTCTCCAATCCCAAGAGGCTCCAAGATCTATAACATCTAAAAATAGATTAGGTCTCTCAAATGATTGGAATGTTGTATAAGGATAAGGGAAACATCATGAATGTGGAGCATGTGGCCTTCTACATGAGTATCAACCTCATTGCAAACACGATATTCAATACAAGTGTTTTTTTATCCATACAATGCCTACTTAGTGAAGTGAACAAGAAGGCTTTTACAACATGTATCAATCTTGCTAGGAACCCAACTTGGTAGACTAGGTAAGTGCAAGGAGCTATGGGACTTAAAACTCATTTAAAACTAGATTGCAATCACAATACTAAAAAAGTGTGTATGCAATGGCTTAATGATATCCCATAATGTATTCATGTAATAATGTTCTCATGTTATATAAAAATATTTAAAATAAAAATGTATCAAGTTGTAGTGCATGATTTAATGAATATATAACATAGTCGCATTATAATGTGATTGTGTTTCCTAAATTTAAATTTTAAAAGTACCACACCTAAGGCTAGGATTTTTGACCTAGGAATTAAACCTACATAGGGGACTCAGATTCTATGTTTTACACAAAATTTAAAATCTTTGACCTTCTTTCTCATCACTTGATATGTTTAATCACTAGATTATGTGAAAACGCCACAACATCAAGTTAGTTCTTATCTTTCTAATAGTATACATAAATTGAAGTTTTAATATTTCATAAGAACACACATACTATGTACCTCTTTATTAGATAAAACAAATTTTTGAATAATTTTCTTTTAATAACAATTTTTTTAAATGTTCTTATTTTAAGAATAAGAATTGTAATATTTCACATATTATTTTTTCTTTTTAAAAAAATTAAATAAAATGATGAAAATTAAATAGGTCAACTAAGAAGAATACTCTAAATTACTCTTAATCTTAATAATAAAATATAATAAGGTTTTGAACATGCTTTCATATTTTTTAAACATTTTGATGAAAAGTTGTATATATATTTGACTTATCTTGAATAATAGAACATTGAATATACACCTTCTAATTTTAATTGGTTGATTTTTTTTTTTTCAAATGTGTATATATAATTTAAAATCTACAATCTACAAAGCATTATGGATAAAACCTTCATCTTGAAAGGTGTTTGAACCAATTACATTTCACATTTAACAATATCTCATGTTTAGATATCAGAACTAAATTAAGAATTAATCATCCCATAATTAGAATAAAAAATTACGTTATAATACAAATTAAAAATAAATTAAAATGCTATGCTCAAAAATATATTATAATAAAAAGAATTAACTTTTCTTCCCTCTACCTCGCTAGTAAATGATATATAATAATATATATCATTCCTGCACAAAAAAATAACTGTCCTATTTTAAGGACACAAATTTATCTTTAATTATTAAACTATTTAATATCTACAAATAGCCTACATAAATATAGAATGAAATATTCACCAATTCAGAGTTTCAATTAAGAGAAATTTATTGATAGTTAAAAGAGTGAATCTTATAATCAGTCTCACATGAATTTATCCCACCTGCTGCAATCAATACAACTGACATGGACAGCCTGAACTCACACATGAACTTGTGCAGTACTATACCAGCAAACTCCTCAGTGCTTCCATACTTTGTAGCCCATGCTCTGCACACAATCAGATTTCATAATAAAAGCAAGTCAATCAACCAACAAAATCACTCTATTCCATACACACAATAGTTAACATGTAAAGCAGAAGATACAAGATCTATCACAGTTCTTTGTTGCTGCACTATGGATGAGAGTAGACTTTTAATACATTTAAACTATTTGCATGTAAAATCTGACAAGTTTCCAAAGCTTTCAGCCATCCCAAAGGATTTCAAATGCACCACTTCCAAACCTTATTTAGATTCTTATTATTTTTTTCAAGTTTTATTATCACTTTTATGTAAATGGGAAAACATTTCATGATATTTAAGGAAAATATACGAGATCTTTTATTCAATATTTTTTTAAGATGTAGGTCTATTGGTGAAGTTGAATGATTTTGAATAAGCCCAAAAGGGATTAGGTCTTGCTGAGTGGAAGACCTGAACACCATAAAGAATGAGGTGGAGGGTTCATGGGAACAATTTTTGGGGAATGAACACCTTTTGATCCTTGACTCTTAGTGAAAAAAAATTCTGCCTAAGACTTGTACTCCCTTATTAAATAGCTAAATGATTATGTGGATTTGATATAAAACCCTCCCAATAACAAAAAATCAATTTTTTAACTATTTATTATTAATTCTACTTTCAAACATGTTACAATGACAAGGACCGGTTGTTACCTTATACTTGTTACATTGATTTCAAAACGATAAATAAATTTTGTTTCTTTACCTAATTATATGACTTGTAAGGTACAATTGAAATTGTGAATTGATATTTTCTTGGTTAAACTATATTTTTGTTATATCATGACCTTAATCAATGTGCGCATCTAATTGATAAAAGAAAGTGTGATATAACTATTTTTATAAATAAATTAAACTTTCTTGACCATTTAAGCATAACTTCATATTAATTTCTTAGTGTGATGATAGAGATTCTATAGTAATGAATTCAAACAAGAAAAATCATATTATTGCATTTTTTCTCTTTTAAAATGTTGAAAATATCTTCGCATAGTAATGTTCTAAAAAATAGTAATATAAATTACTTATTTGTTATTTATGTTGAAAGAAAAGATAAATTTATGTTTTCTCTTTGATTTATTTTCCATTTAATTTTAAATTCATTATTTAAAAGACTAAATATATGAGTTTAGCTTTTTCTTAATTATAAAACATATTTAGTTGTTATGATTTTTCACCATACCATATAAGCTTGAAATGATGTAAAAAGTTATTATTGTCATCATCATAGTCCTTCTGTCTTGTGAGGTGGGAAGCTAAATTAATATGAAAATTGTGTTTTCTATCAAAAGTAGTCATCTTGTGTGAAAATTTATTTATACTTTTTATGATTTGCCATTATGCCTATTGTAGATAAATATTGATTTTAAGCTTACTATATGCACTCATCTTATTCAACTATTAATTCAAGACTAAATTTTTTAACTCTATTAATTATTCGTATTGGATTAAAATGACTTTTTGACAGTTAATTAAAAGATAATTTTGCATCTAGTGGTGATCCTTATAATCAATACATTTTATTTCAACCTTCCTAGCATATCTAACATAAGGTTTACTAGCATCAATACCAACTTACAACACGATCTACTCCTATGGTTTCCTAGTCTTACTCTTACATATAAAGAGGTTGTTTAGACAAAACTTAAAAAACAAGCCCCTCGTCCTCTCCACATCCGGAAACACTTTGTTATCCTTTCTCTCCAACCTTGGCATGATCTCCTCCAACTTAGGTATCAATTTTGACTCCTCCTCATCCCACTCATAAGTGTTTTTGGCATCTAAATTTATGTATAGATTTATGGCTTAGTTAAAATTTTCCAAATCAAATGAACCATAATTTTAGCCTCCAAACATATTACACACTACTTAATAAATGCATTTTAACTTAGCATTGACATATGAGTTTCAAAGGTTTATAATATACTCATTCAACTTCGTTAAATATTCAAAACCACAAAATGATGTGAAAATACATTATATTTTAATTGGAAAAAGTTTCAAAACTTGTAATAATTATAGGTAAACTTTCAAATGAATTACAAAAATAGAGATTAACTATTAACAACAGTTACTATAATTTTTACTTTCAAAAATTTAACAATAGCAAAGACTAGTTGCTATGCAACACTTGTTTATACTTATACATCTTATCTCAACCTAGTTTATGTATCACTTCTAATATTTCATTTTAATTTCCTCAATTTTGTGATTTAAAAATATATTGCCATTTACATTATTTTATATATATTAAATTTAACAAATCAAGTAATTCAATTTCTTGATAATTAATTCAATCAACGATAATATGAATATGTCTACTACTAACTCATTTAACATATCATACTTAAACTCTAAAATCAATTTAATTAACCAAAACACAAATAAAAACATAATATTATAGACCACACAAATAATATTGTCAAATTATAGCTAACAAATATCTATTTTTTTTTTAGAGATCTAGACATTAGAAACATAGTTTTGATGCCAAAGAAAGTGGATTGCACATCTTTCATATATCTCAAGCTAATGTACTGTTGATCTTGGTCCTTTTTTGGCCCTTTGGGCTCGTCGTGTAATGGGTATTGCACCCAGTAAATGCAACTTATCTGATAAAAAACAAAAGTTACAAAATTATTTTAAAAAATTATGACCAATCAATTAAAATTCATCCTTTTGTCCATCATATCCTATAAGTAGAGTGGATTTATCCTAGGAGTAAATATCATAAATAAAATAATCATAGCTTGCCTTTTTTTACATATAATAAAAGATACAAGATCAAAAAGTGATGATCCTCATGTTAGAATTGTGAATAACTCAAGACGTGGGGTCAAACAATAAACAAAGACACCTTCCACGTAAGAGGTCTGCAAACAATAATATGCAATATCATCAACAAAAGAAAGCTGTAAAATGAACCTCAAGAGTCTACAAGGAGATCACGAGTTCTCAAAAGGTTATGATTATACAATGAGGGTTAAGAGCTAGTTAGGAGAAACCATAAATGATAAAGGGATTAGATCATGAAAATATCAATATCACATGTGATGAGCCAAAATGATCTAATAATAGATCTCTAGTTAATATAAAAAAGAACTCCTATGTTTACCTTAAGTGCATGAGAATAAATTAGACTAATAATTAATTAAAGATTAATTAATTAATATCTAATGTATGATTACTCTAACACCCCCTTAAGATGAACTTAGGGAGTAGCTGAAAACCCTAAAAAGAGAATGCATGATGGATCTCAACAAAAGAGGCCTGGTGAGGTACCCATGTAAAAACAATCTAATCTCTCACAACTAGAGAAAAAAGGAGAAAACCTCACGGTAAAAACTCCTCTCCAAAAGAGAGAAAGATGAATGAAGGATTGAAAAAGCCTCCAAACCTGTAATACCCCTCTGTTTTGCTCTTTTGATCGAACAGTGTTCTGCTTTGTTATGCTTTATTTTCTATTAGCACCTTGACTATGGTACCTGGTTACTATTTGATCGCTATTTATAAAGCGACGTAAATGTTATTTTTTGATGTGATGGTATTCTATTATGATGGCATGTTTCGAATTAACATTGTGAATATTCAAATTAATGATGTTTTATGCTTTTGATTAAAGTAATATGTTAGATTTGTCAGTTAGTTATACTGTATTGGTGAAGGGGATGGTATCACGTCACTCGCTCGCGAGCGCCCTGCGATTCCGTGATTTCCTCTTCACGATGTGTTTTAATTATGACATATATATGCATGTGGATATACTCTTTGTTCGCAGGTTGACAAGTATAGGACATCGACTCCACCCAGTTTCACAGGTTTGAGCGTGTCCATTGGCCAACGGTATTCGATTGGGAGATAGTACCTAGGTTTTTCGTGCCAAGTCATCACCCTAGTCATAGTGTGTCGTCGGGTTTTAGTCTGGTTCAGTTGCGTTAACCTAGTGCTATTTACCTTGATTTTATTTAAATTGCAAGTTAGAAAATGGTAATTAATTGCATTATGTATTTAAGTTGTGGATTAAATTAATCGGGTTATAACATTAGAAATGTTGTTTAATTTATTAATTAATTTAAGTTAATTAATAAAATGATTTAATCTTGGATTAGAATTATTTTATTGATTAATTAAATTAACTATGTTGAATTAAATTAAGATATGCATTTTGGAATTTATAGATATTTTGTGTGAAAATTGAAAATTGAAAAGGTTAAATGAGATATTTTGAAAAGGTTTTATATTTCATTTTTTTTTTTAAATTAGAAAATTGCAATTGAAAAATTGGGATATTTTCTGTTTTGTTTCTGAAAATTGATTATGGTGGTTGAAAGAGATATTTTTCTTTTTTGGCTATTATTTGAAATTTGGTATACAATTTTGGAGGAGGATGAAAAAATTGAAAATAGAGAAGGGAAGAAGATTTTGGTGTTTTGTGGATTTTGGGTTTGAAACTGTGAAGGAACTCTGCTGATTGGTTTGGAGGGACTGAAATCTCTGAAAGAATTCTTTGCACCATTGACAACCTTTCAAGCTTTTTGGGATCAGGTTTTCTCTTCATTTAATCAATTTCATTTTGAAAATATTCACAGAATTATACTTGTTGTTTGAAAAATATTTATAAACCTTGTTTGATTGCAAAGAAAACCCATCTTGAATCTTGCTTTCAAAACTTGAAACTTGTGTTTGGAAATGAAATTTCTCAAAAGACAAATTAAGCTCTTGGCTGGAAATGATCATTTTATGTTTTATTTTCTCAATCAGTTATGCAAATCCCTTACATATATATATATATATATATATTAACTTGAGGGAGTGTTGTTAATTTTTTTCAAAAAAATGCTTCCCCTGTCAAAGCGCGGATTTCGAAAGCCGCAGGGGTTTTGGGTTAAAATTTTTAAATAAAAATTATTTTGTGGGGGGAGCCACGCCCAGCGCGACCCCCACATCTCTCGTCCGCCGCCGCTGCCTAGACTAAGGCTCGACTGTGTTAAACACAACCCGCCCACAGTGTGGGTAGGTTGTGGTTAACACATCCTGCCCACAGTGTGGTCGGTTGTGGTTAACACAACCGCCCACAATAAGGGACGGTTGTGGTTAACATAGTTGTGCCCTAACCCGGGGTCGACTGTGTTAAACACAGCCGCCCAACCCCAGCCCTAACCGTCAAACGCGACATGTGGCCCGAGAATGGAGATGTGGCCATTTTTTTTTAAGTTGCTTTTTTAAAATAAAAATATATATATTTTTATATTTAAATATTATATTTTCATAATATTTAAATATTAAAATATCTTAAATAATAAAATATATATATATTAATGTTAATATTATATTTTGTAATATTAAAATATTTTGAAATAATATTTTATATTATAAATTATAATATTAAAATATTATTATATATATTATAATAAAATATATGTTTATTGCTGTGAGTATAAATTTATTATGTATAGGAAAATGATGTTTTTCAAAGGGTTTGATTTAAATATAATTGAGGAAATTTAAATGTCGTACTCATAGTCGAATCGATGAATTTATTTTAGAATATTATATTTAAAAAGATAAATATTGAATTTAAAAGAGATGTGTTTAAAAGCGAGATTAAATGATTTAAAAAACAAATAAATAAAACAGTGTATTTTGCAAAGGACCAACAGTACTCTTCAAATGATAGGTTTTGAATGTAGAAATAAATGGTTATTTTATCATTATTTAAATGCAAGTAGGGAAATTAAATAATTAGTGTTAATTTCTCCCTTATCTAAAAAGACGTATTTAATTTCGTTTATTTAATGCAATAAATTGTTGAATGTTAATGAGGAAATGGATTTAGTGAATCCAAAGTAGAATTTAACTCTCGCCTTCTTGCTCGTCTTGATTGTGAACTATTTATGTTTTTGTTTGGAGGAAATTGAGTATAGAGTTTAATAAGTCTTCTAGAAGGGGTTTTCAGTTATGTGGGTCGTCGTATTGTGTTTGTCAACCTATTGTGAATCCCTTGGGTAGTGCATGGTGTCTAGTCAGTATTTAACCCGGTTTCCATGAATGGGGATGTTTTGTGCCTCTTGGGGAAGAGTAGGTTTATGCGATTTGTGACTCCTTGTAACGAGTGGCCTTGTTATGTTGCACGTCCAATGTTTGGAGTGAGTTCATTTTATGTTTTCCTTCTAGAGTTGGAGTGGTTGTAGATCTATTTGTATGCACTTGGGTTCCCTTGGTAATTGGTTCGATTGCGTGTTGTCAAGTAGAAGAGTGGCTTCCGTGAGGCGTCAGAGCCCAAAGAGGTAAACTGAATAACCTTCAGAGGTGGTTAATCAAGTGATAACTAGAACAATACTTAGAAGATTAGGACTAACTTCTCACTAATCAAGATAATTTTGCCTCACTCATAGACACAAGGGCTCATTTAGACTTGGGATGAGTGGGAAGGCCTGGAATGGCAAGGTCATCTATCTTGTCTGTACGAAAAGTATTTGATTCCACATGAGTGAGTATGGGGGTCGGGATTCGGTTGAGGCCACTAGGATAACCCTTAGTGGGGGTCGGAGCCTATGAAGATTCCCAGAGGTAATCCCATGACGAGCTATGTGATGACACTCTGTCTAGGACAACAATTGGTATTTGATTATGTGTATGGTCTTTTGAACTTACTTGATTTGTTTTTATCTGAAAGCAATGTGACCATGTTAGAGTTGTACTTGTGTGGTACATGTATTTAGTTGTGTCAGTTTGGTTTAGTTATGTGTTAGCCTCTGTCTAGAGGTAGATGGCCTTGGCTAGGATTCCTTGTTACTATCTCCTAGCACGGGGGGTGGGCCTTTGGGTACCACTTGGTTGGGTGGCGTGCACCTTAATCCATTGGGATTTCTTCTTGTTTGTGTTGACGAGATTTCCAGTTGGAGAGCTCGTGGGATCCACTTTCATTTCATGCTTTATTCATTTCAGTTAATCTTATAATTTATTACCCCTCATTTGTTATCGAGGTGGGAAGATGTAATTTGTAATCATGTTTATTGGACTTGCCTCATTCGGGGAATGAGAGATGTAATCGTATTGTTTAATTATGGATAAATTGAATTGAAAGTTATCTCTTATGTTTGATATAATTCATCTTATTTGGAATGTATGTGTTTAATTCTTAAGTAAATGAATGACATGGTTTAGATTCATGTTTTTTGTTGAGGTTCTATATAACCTCTGTCTCGTAACCTTAGAGGTTGTTGGCATTGGGTAGTGAACTTGCATGTTAATTGTACTTAAAAAAATAAAATTAGTCTGTTTAAGTAGTTAATTGCAACTTCCTCTAGGGTTGCGTGGCGGGGCATTACACATGGTATCAGAGCCTATGTTTAAACATTGGGTACTCTGGGATTATGATGGACCCATGAAGCTTTTAGTTGTTTAGGCTTTTAAGTTGTGTACCTTGCCTAATACCTTGAAGTGTCTGTGCAGGATTATGCCTCCCAGATGCAGAAGAGGTAGAGGAAGAGGACGTGGCCGTGTAGGCGGTCATGATGGGAGTCAGCATGACTCTCCTCCTCGTTTGTCACTTGTTCCAAATCAAGAGGAATAGTTGGCATCGCAGAATGCCCCTAGGGTTAGTGTTCATCAACAAAATCCTCTAGAGATTGATGTTGCGCGTAGAGCACTTGAGGAGGCATTGGCACTCCTTGGTCCACGTCAGGAAAATGCAAAGGGTAATCCTGGTGTAAGAGTAGTTCCAATGCAGGCAGAGACAGTAGACTCAGTGCATATGATGGATTTGCTCAGGGCATATCCACCTTTATTTGATGGAGCATGAAGTCATTTAGAGGCTGAGACTTGGCTCATTGACCTCGACCGATGCTTTGTTATGCACCCATATGGTAGTAATACCAAAGCATGGTGCGCTATTGTGCATCTGCGGGGACTCGCATCCACATGGTGGAGACTAGAGGAGCATAAGCTCCATACTGGTATTCACTCAGTATCTTGGGAGATCTTCCTAGAGTGGTTCAGAGCCCATTTCTTATCTGACCACTGGTATCACCACTGAGGCGATGAGTATCATGCCTTGAGCTAGATAGCTTTGTCGGTAGAAAACTTGGCCATTGCGCTAGGAGATCACACTAATGTTCAAATCGACAGTGATTTGTTAGCAGGGTCTAATGCTCGAGGAGGTCAGCCTCAAGGAGGTGCACCTTCTAGATCTCAGCAGGGACCATCTCAGAGTGGTCAGTAGCAGCAGAGTGCACTTGGGAAGCTTAAGGACTCACAGTCGTATTAGGAGGATGGTGGTTCTTCACTTAGGAGGAACCAGAACTTGTGGCGCAACAAGCGCAATCGTCAGGGGCAACCAGTCCAGAGTTCACAACCTGTGGCTAACTAGGGTAGTGTGCAATAGTATATTGCACCTTTAGGATATAGAGGGGTTGGTTGTAACACGGGGTGTTACTCTTGCGGCCAACAGGGCCACCTTGCTAGGGATTGTCTGCGGTGGAACACTTCTGGAGTTGGTCGCTCAGTGCAGGATACTCATCCTCGGGGGTCGAGGTTTTGATTTGTATGCAATTGTGTGAGGGAGTTATATCCCTACTAGTTTGCAAGCTTCCAGAAGTAAGCCTAACCCTAGGGGAGGAGGATGCAATACCCCTCTATTTTTCCCTTTTGATCGAATAGTGTTCTGCTTTGTTATGCTTTATTTTCTATTAGCACCTTGACTATTGTACCTAGTTACTATTTGATCGCTATTTATAAAGCGATGTAAATGTTATTTTTTGATGTGAAGGTATTCTATTGTGATGTTATTATGATGGCATGTTTCGAATTAACATTGTGAATATTCGAATTAATGATGTTTTATGCTTTTGATTAAAGTAATATGTTAGACTTGTCAGTTAGCTATACTGTATTGGTGAAGGGGACGGTATCGCATCACTCGATTGCGAGCGCCCCGTGATTCCGTGATTTCCTCTTCACGGTATGCTTTAATTATGACATATATATATGCATTTGGATATACTCTTTGTTCGCAGGTTGACAGGTACAGGACATCGACTCCACCTGGTTTCACAGGTTTGAGCGTGTCCATTCGCCAACGGTATTCGATTGGGAGATAGTAGCTAGATTTTTCGTGCCAATTCATCACCCTAGTCATAGTGTGTCGTCAGGTTTTAGTCTGGTTCAGTTGCGTTAACCTAGTGCTATTTACCTTGATTTTATTTAAATTGCAAGTTAGAAAATAGTAATTAATTGCATTATGTATTTAAGTTGTGGATTAAATTAATCAGGTTATAACGTTAGAAATGTTGTTTAATTTATTAATTAATTTAAGTTAATTAATAAAATGATTTAATCTTGGATTATAATTATTTTATTGATTAATTAAATTAACTATGTTGAATTAAATTAAGATATGCATTTTGGAATTTATAGATATTTTGTGTGAAAATAGAAAATTGAAAAGGTTAAATGAGATATTTTGAAAAGGTTTTATATTTCATTGTTTTTTGAAAATTAGAAAATTGCAATTGAAAAATTGGGATATTTTCTGTTTTGTTTCTAAAAATTGATTATGGTAGTTAAAAGAGATATTTTTCTTTTTTGGCTATTATTTGAAATTTGGTATACAATTTTGGAGGAGGATGAAAAAATTGAAAATAGAGAAGGGAAGAAGATTTTGGTGTTTTGTGGATTTTGGGTTTGAAACTGTGAAGGAACTCTGCTGATTGGTTTGGAGGGACTGAAATCTCTGAAAGAATTCTTTGCACCATTGACAACCTTTCAAGCTTTTTGGGATCAGGTTTTCTCTTCATTTAATCAATTTCATTTTGAAAATATTCACAAAATTATACTTGTTGTTTGAAAAATGCTTATAAACCTTGTTTGATTGCAAAGAAAACCCATCTTGAATCTTGCTTTCAAAACTTGAAACTTGTGTTTGGAAATGAAATTTCTCAAAAAACAAATTAAGCTCTTGGCTGGAAATGATCATTTTATGTTTTATTTTCTCAATCAGTTATGCAAATCCCTTTTTTGTATATATATATATATATATATATATATTAACTTGAGGGAGTTGTTAATTTTTTTCAAAAAAATGCTTCCCCTATCAAAGCGCAGATTTCAAAATCCATAGGGGTTTTGGGTTAAAAGGTTTAAATAAAAAATAAAATAAAATAAAAATTATTTTGTGGGGGGAGCCGTGCCTAGCGCAACCCCCACACCTCTCGTCTGCCGCCGCCGCCCAGACTAGGAATCGACTGTGTTAAACATAGCCTACCCACAGTGTGGGTTGGCTATGGCTAACACAACCCGCCCATAGTGTGGTTGGTTGTGGTTAACACAGCTGCCCACGGTAAGGGACGACTATGGTTAACACAATTGCGCCCTAACCCGAGGTCGGCTGTGTTAAACCCAGCCCTAGCCCTAACCGTCAAACGCGACATGCGGCCCAAGAATGGAGATGTGGCCATTTTTTTTTTTTTAAGTTGCTTTTTTTAAAATAAAAATATATATATTTTTATATTTAAATATTATATTTTCATAATATTTAAATATTAAAATATCTTAAATAATAAAATATATATATTAATGTTAATATTATATTTTGTAATATTAAAATATTTTGAAATAATATTTTATATTATAAATTATAATATTAAAATATTATTATATATATTATAATAAAATATATGTTTATTGCTATGAGTATAAATTTATTATGTATAGGAAAATGATGTTTTTTCAAAGGGTTTGATTTAAATATAATTGAGGAAATTTAAATGTCGTACTCATAGTCGAATCGATGAATTTATTTTAGAATATTATATTTAAAAAGATAAATATTGAATTTAAAAGAGATGTGTTTAAAAGCGAGAATAAATGATTTAAAAAAAAAACAGTGTATTTTGCAAAGGACCAACAGTACTCTTCAAATGATAGATTCTGAATGTAGAAATAAATGGTTATTTTATCATTATTTAAATGCAAGTAGGGAAATTAAATAATTAGTGTTAATTTCTCCCTTATCTAAAAAGACGTATTTAATTTCGTTTATTAAATGCAATAAATTGTTGAATGTTAATGAGGAAATGGATTTAGTGAATCCAAAGAAGAATTTAACTCTCGCCTTCTTGTTCGTCTTAATTATGAACTGTTTCCGTTTTCATTTGGGGGAAATTGAGTATAGAGTTTAATAAGTCTTCTAGAGGGGGTTTTCAGTTATGTGGGTCGTCGTATTGTGTTTGTCAACCTGTTGTGAATCCCTTGGGTAGTGCATGGTGTCTAGTCAATATTTAACCTGGTTTCCACGAACTAGGATGTTTTGTGCCCCCTGGGGAAGGAGTAGGTTTATGCGATTTGTGACTCCTTGTAAGGAGTGGCCTTGTTATGTTGCACCTCCAGTGTTTGGAGTGAGTTCATTTTATGTTTTCCGCCTAGAGTTGGAGTGGTTGTAGATCTATTTGTATGCACTAGGGTTCCCTTGTTAATTGGTTCGATTGTGTGTTGTCAAGTAGAAGAGTGGCTTCCGTTAGGTGTTAGAGCCCAAAAAGGTAAACTGGATAACCTTCGGAGGTGGTTAATCAAGTGATAACTAAAACAATACTTAGAATATTAGGACTAACTTCTCACTAATCAAGATAATTTTTCCTCACTCACAGACACAAGGGCTCGTTTAGACTTGGGATGAGTAGGAAGGCTTGGAATGACAAGGTCATCTATCTTGTCTGTACGAAAGGTATTTGATTCCAAATGAGTGAGTATGGGGGTCGGGATTCGGTTGAGGCCACTAGGATAACCCTTAGTGGGGGCCGGAGCCTATGAAGATTCCCAAAGGTAATCCCATGACGAGTTGTGTGATGACACTCTATCTAGGACAACAATTGGTATTTGATTATGTGTATGGTCTTTTGAACTTACTTGATCTGTTTTTATCTGGAAGCAATGTGACCATGTTAGAGTTGTACTTGTGTGGTACATGTGTTTAGTTGTGTCAGTTTGGTTCAGTTATGTGTTATCCTGTGTCTAGAGGTAGATGGCCTTGGCTAGGATTCCTTGTTACTATCTCCTAGCACGGGGGGTGGGCCTTTGGGTACCACTTGGTTGGGTGGCGTGCACCTTAATCCGTTGGGCTTTCTTCTTGTTCATGTTGACGAGATTTCCAGTTGGAGAGCTCGTGGGATCCACTTTCATTTCATGCTTTATTCATTTCAATTAATCTTATAATTTATTACCCCTCATTTGTTATCGAGGTGGGAAGATGTAATTTGTAATCATGTTTATTGGACTTGCCTCATTTGGGGAATGAGAGATGTAATCGTACTGTTTAATTATGGATAAATTGAATTGAAAGTTATCTCTTATGCTTGATATAATTCATCTTATTTGGAATGTATGTGTTTAATTCTTAAGTAAATGAATGACATGGTTTAGATTCATGTTTTTTGTTGAGGTTCTATATAACCTCTGTCTCGTAACCTTAGAGGTTGTTGGCATTGGGTAGTGAACTTGCATGTTAATTGTACTTAAAAAAAATAAAAATAGTTCGTTTAAGTAGTTAATTGCAACTTCCTCTAGGGTTGCGTGGCGGGGCATTACAAAACCAATGTGAAGGACTAAGAAGCCTCCAACCAAAATGATGTCCCAAAAAAGAGAAGCATGAAGAACATTGCTGAAGCACTAAGAAGTTGCAGAAAACTGTCAAAAAATGACTAATATAGCACTGAAATGAAAAACATCCTCTAAAACAGATGATGATCAAGATCAAGAAGAAACAAATCTTCATGAGTTCCCCCAATGACATTGCTCGCATCAGATAGCAAGCAAAGGAAAATATTTGGACTCGAATCTATACAAATGTCAAGATCAAGAAGAAATTATATGCATGAGTGCCCCCAATGACACTACTTGAATCAGATGGAAAACAGAGGAAAATATATAGAAATTGAAGATATAAATGACACATGAATCTACATGAGTGCCCCAATGACACTACTCAAATCAGATGGTAAACTAAGTAAAACATCTGGAACTCGAAGATACAAATGGCATAGGTACCAATAATCTGAAGAATGTTGATCAAATTAAAATGGAAGGTCACCTCAAAATATATGAATCCAAGAATGTCCATATGGTAAATGCTCCATCTTACTGAAATATATGGTTAATCAACTATTGCATCCACCTAGTACATAGGAACAAGAACTAGATACATAAATCATTCCAAAAATGAAACCAAAGAAGCATTAGCACCAATAGAAGAAACCCCCCATAATGTGAAAAGGAAAAGCCAAGATAAGAACATTGAAACTGTGTGTCACCAAGAAGTGCATGTAGGATAATATTTGAACATGCAACTGAAGAGTACCTGCAAATAAAAGGGTGTGCAAACAAGAGCACACACACATGAGGCATGAATCACTAGGATTTGATGTTGTGGTGGAAGGGACACTCACTTGAAAAAGGCATGATGGAAAAATAAAGGCACTCACAACCCACGCATGGAACTTTATATCATAATGTGAGTACAAAAGGCACAACATGATGTGCGTAATCCCCAAAAAGGTATACACCAGAATGACACTTTATTTCAGTTTGTCTACAAAAAATAAATTGCATGCAAAAAATGTCTACAATACCTAAATGGGACAAAATGCTATAAATACACGTAGAACAACCTAAAACAAGTCATCCCATACAAACAAGAAGTTTCTAGGAGATGAAACGTCCCTCTAATTCACCAAAATGTGAAAACACAAAAAATTGAATAAACTCTACCTAGAGAGAAATCTATAAAAAAATACATGGATGGTTGTGAAGAGCTCTAAAATACCATTCCAATGCCGCTAGAATCGTGAAAAACAAAGAAACATGTTAAAATTTATGAGCTCAAAAGTGAAAACAATATATCTAACTTTGATAGGCTATAGAATGAACTAGCAACAACATCTGAGAAAAAAACTAGCACCATTGGATAGTTCTCGGAGTCGGATTTCTAGCGATATTTTATTTGCCCAATTTTAATAGTCGAGCAAAAAGTTATGTTGATTTTCCCAAATTTGCCTATTTTAAAAAAAAAAAAAAAAATTTAAGCCCCTAGGGGTTGGGCACTAGTTGCCCATGCGGCCCTGAGGCAGTGTTGGGTTGCTAGTGGGTTGGTTAAAGTTGGCGGCTTATAAGCTACTAGTAGCCAAACCTCAACGGTTTATAAACCACATATTCAAAAACTAATAAAAAAACTTTGGCGCATGAATAACCGCCCAACACTTATAATAGTGCTCACTTATTAATAATACTAGCGCTATTATAAGCGCAACACTATTAACAAAGCACAATGCTTATTAAAATATGTGGCTTTTATTTTAGTTTTTTTTTCCAAAAAATCTATACGACAAACCATACAAGGGTCGTACTAGGGCCTTTCGTAAAGCCATTGAGACTCCTATAGAAAAATTGGACAAATTTACAGTCAAAATTTGTCAAATTGGCCTCCTAAATGCAACAGTAAGGTCTTTTTTGCACCAAGTGCACTAAAAAATATTCCAACTTCAAAAATTACAAAAAAAAGCAATGGAGATTCTAGATCTAAAGCATGTAACCCTAGTTGAAGGAAACCCTCATAAATCAAGAATGGGTTCGTTGAATCCACACTCTGATACCATGTTAAAATTGTGAACAACACGAGACACAGGATCAAACAACGAACAAAGACACTTTCCACACAAGAGATCTATAAATAATATTATGCAATATCATCAACAAAAAAAGCTACAAAATGAACCTCAAGAGTCTTCAAGAAGATCAAGAGTTCTCAAAAGGTTATGATAATACAATGAGGGTTGAGTGCTATATAGGAGCAAACCTAAATGATAAAGGCATTACATCATGACAAGTATCATCATCATCATCATGTGCGATGAAATAGAATGATCTAATAATAACTCTCTAGTTAACATAAAAAAGCACTCCTAAGCTAAAGTTTAGCTTAAGTGCATGCAAATAAATTAGACTAATAATTAATTAAAGATTGATTAATTACTAGCTAATACATGATTACTCTAACACCTTAAACTAGACATAAGAAAAGCCTATGATCGAGTCAGTTGGATAATTCTAATTAAAACAATGGTTTTTTTTTAATTTAGTTTAAGACGGATAAAATGGATTTTTGCATGCATTTCTACAACCAAATATTCATTTGTTATCAATGGATCACCATGTGGTTTCTTTGATGTTGTGAGAGGCATTATACAAGGTGATCCCCTATCCCATTTCTTATTAATAATAATGACATAATTTATGAATTGGGGGATAAATTAGATGGTGGAAGATTGTCAATGGAAGGGAATTCACATTGCCAACAACATCCCTAACAAATCCCATCAACTTCTTCATTGATGATACCATTATGTATGGCACAATGACGTGGGATAAAGCATTGCTGATATGATATAATTGGAATTAGATAAATATGTTAATTGTTCAGGACAATTGATAAACAAAGAAAATTTGAACGCATGATATGCTTGTTCTTACGAACTCAGTTATTTCTAGTTTTGGAATAATCTATGAATGCATGATATGCTTGTTCTTATGAACTTAGTTAATTTCTAGTATGGAATATTCTTGTGTGATTCTTGATTGATTCTAAAATTAGTGGAACCCTATTATTTGAGATTACATTTATATAATGTTAAAGTATGTATGGCTTAAATGCTATTAGAACTATACTTAGTTCGTTAGTCTATATGGATATTGCAAGTAAAGTGAAATAAGAAATAATTTTCTATCCTATAGTGCTTTTATGAATATGTCAATTTGAACATAAGGTGTTAGTAGGGTTATTCCCGAAGTTAGTGAAATCCATGAGAAAAAGGGATAACCTAGAAAGACACTAGCATGTGGACATAAATGGTTAGTGTGGTTATACCTAGGGTTAGAGGAATTCATGGGTAAGGGTGTAACCTAGATAATCAGTTTATTATAGACATGGGTATTCTTGGGGTTAGGGTAATCCATGGTTAAGGGAATTACCTTGTTGAATATTTTATTATGTTATCACCTTAGATTGAATGTGTGTTATGTTTATGGTCAATACCAAATCGAGCTTAAGGGTGTGCAGACAGATGACTCTCACTAAAAGTAGTGGGTGTTGAATTCTTTGACCAAAGTAGTGTAAGTAGCCATTGTTTACACTGTCAGTCCACTGTGATCCATGATTGCAATCTAGGTAGGGAAACCAATGTATAGTAGCTATAGATATATAGGACATAACACTGTGCTGAGGAAGGTCAGGATTATGGGATTACCAAACCAATCTCTTTGTCAAAGGGAAAGGCCATCTTACTATTTAGGTAGATGTGCGGGGGACTGTAGTAAGTCCATGGTTGGCAGAAAAACTCTTGAGTGATGCTCTCCCTCATACAGTTGGCGACCAAGATTTGAGGATATAACGCAAGTCTAGGAACACCTAGAACGTATGCACCAGTGATGGGATCATCTAGGAGATATGCACCAACATTGGGGACATCTAGACCATTGTACTTTGTTATAAATCTTTATCATTGAGCTCATAGAAGCTATGTATGCAAACAGGTAATTCTACTCTTATTGAGAAATTATAAATGGGAAATATTATCATGCAATTATGTGATGTGAAATCCTTGATTGAATTATTGAAATGATTCTACGTGATGCAATGGGGAATTTTGGAACGGTTATGTGCATCTTATTATTCGTGTGAAAATAAAAAAATTATGGCTCATAATGTTAGTATCTCATAAACTTTAACTTGTGAGTAAAACATAGTAAAAACAATGGGTAGAACAATGGGCATGTTACACTCTAAGGCTTCTGAGTAAAGAATACAATTGTTTAGTTTGTAGCCTCTTATGTACAATAACACATAGAAGGGTTTGGGCCTATCCTCAACCTTTACCATTTTTCTTTGAGTATGGCTAAATATTCAACTAGATCCTAAGTAGTATGAGTGAGTATTGCTCCTTTAACATAATTGACCACCTTCTCAAATTGTTATGGATTATTTTGGAAGAATTCCAATTGAGAAATGTGCACATTTGTTTTGGTTGTATACTCCAAAATATTGAATTTAGGAGTGCCCTAAGTGGCTACATGAATTGTCTTAAGCGCTTGGGAGGTAGATGGTCTTGCATCTTCATTTATCTTCTCCTTCCTTTTAACTTGTCCAAGTTTTCCCTCTATACCTTTTCTTATTCTATTTTTTGATTTTGGGCATGGGTAAAACTACTAATGAATGACTCTAGATATCAGTCCATATTTCTTCAAAAGTAGGCTCAATTTAGATGAAACCTATAGTAGAGTTACCATGGGTCAATTCAATTGTTATGGTTCCTTGACAAACCTTGATTACTAAGCTTAGACAGTGCCATTAGCTACATCATTGGTTTCTAGGCACTCAAAATCATTGTGATTATCTATCTCATGAAAAGAATGTAATTAATGTTCACTTTATTGTTTGGAGGTGGTGCTTCTATAACAAAAAAATTTAGAGCAGTAGGTAACTTTGGTTTATAGGTTCCACTTGATGACCTAAAATTTGTGTGATCCACCTTGATAAGTTTGATAATTTTGCAAAATCTGCCACTTCATGATAGTCTCATCATTCAATACTTTTTCTAATAAAGGATCAACTAAAATGTTGAACTATATGGTGTATTGAATCCTTTTTAATTTCTCTTGTGATAATCATGATATCTTCAAGATTGACTACTCGAGTTTGGGTTTCTTCATGTTCATCCACCTTACTTGTAAAATGACTCAAGAGAGTATATGGAGAAAGCCTCAAACTTACATTAATTATTCCCACAAGTTGATTGAAACGAGCAATGAATTAACGCATGGATTGCTTGAATTATTTCTTTGAATTTGATAATTGTGCACATAACATGTGACCATCCTTTACTAGTTTGAAAGGAGGAAATAAATCACTCATTTCATCCCAACTAGTGATACAACTTGCTAGAAGATGACGAGACTATTCAATTGCCTCTCTAATTAAATTTTCAACAAAAAGACAAGCAATTCTATATCTTCATTTGGATGTTGAATACCATCAAATGAAATTCGAGAAAACCCTTTTGAGATCCATGTGGAAAATCAATTCATGCTTGGAATGCTAGAGGTTCAATGTTGTCTCTTCATGACAAAGGGTGAGCTAGAACTATATGTGTTATCGTAATCTACCACTTCAATGTTGATTGGTTCTTTCTCCAACAAAAATGTCACATCAACAAGTTCGAGGATGGATGGAAGAGATCCTTCAATTGGTGATGCTTGTTTGAAAGTTGGAAAGGCAATTTTAGTAGGATCCACTTTCCTTCATCCACTCAAGTGTAAACTCTTAAAGCTAGGATTGATGAGTTCAATGCAAGAGTAGGTAAAATGGGTCTTCATACTCAAGGTCAACTTTGGTTCTTTGTCTAAAATAGTAGCAACAACTCTCCAACGTGTAGGACTATACTTTTGATCAAATGCAAGTTGTCCAAAATATCTTCATCATATTCAATCCAATTTAAATTAGGTTATAAAATAGAGCTTGGAGGATTTTGAGTCATGAACATGAGATTTGGAAATTTCATAACACATGTGATGGGCATCAAAATTGTTGGCGTTTCAATTTGTCATTTTCATAACAACATAAACAAAATAGTGGATGGGGAAATCCTCTCTTCAAATTCGCAAGGGGAACTATCTAATTTAATATACTCCTAAATCTAAAACAATAAACAATCCTACTCCTATACACACTACATAATTTGTTCTTTGGGATTTTCTATATACATTAAATAACTAAAGCATACTTGACATGTCTATTTTTTTATCTTAGAGGTTAGACCACAAGACTTGAAAATCTCCTATACAACCAATTAATTTTCTCAATATTCGATAGTTAAAATATAAATGAGAATTCTTTCCAAAGATTAAAACAATGATTCATATTACCAATTAATTTGATCTTGAAGAGACATATAACACTTGAAAATAATGACTTTAAAGAATAAATGAAAACAATAAATTATTACAAAATATTCAAAAAAATTATAAATTTGAACATCTATCTAACACAAAGTTAACATGGATCCTTTATTAATTGACTTCTTCCTTGCATGGTTACATCACTTGAATCTTGAATGAAAAGCTTATAACATAAACAAGCTTTAACTTTACTTTCATTAAATACAAAAGACTTAACACATTAACTTGACTTCAAACTTGAGTAACAATCTCTAAAGCATAAGTCTACCTTCAACTATCATTACAATTTAAGTGTAAATGACACATTTATAGTTTTCCATATGTAACTTCTCGAAATAATAGTAAACTGCAACTTCAATCAATTGTTTCCATTTCTACTTCTCATCTTGGGCACTCACAAGAATGAAGGGCTCAAGTCCTCTAATTTTCTACTTCAAATTGCTTTATTTGATTGCAATCTTGACTTTGGCAACTAGGCAAACTTGGGCATCACTTTTTCTTTTATTTTTGACTTCGTTTTGCTTTGGAAATCATGTTTATTTGGAATCAAGGGGAGATTTTGGTCATAATTGTCAAAAATTGGAAGTTTTGATTCATTAATGCCAAGTTGTGGGAGTGTTTAATCATGGGTACCAAGTTGTGGAAGCTTCAATAATTGATGCCAAAGTGAAACTCATTCTAGGTGCCAAGTAGAATTCTTGGAGATTGATGCCAAAAAGGTTAAGGATTCATAACTTGAATGCCAAGAAGGTTGACTATTCCATGACTAACAACAAAGTGTAAGGTTTGGATAATTGATATCAAAGTGGATAAATTAATAGCCTAACATCAAGTGGGGAATTTGGTATTTATACACCAAGAAGTGGAATCTTTGAAGACTAACACTAGAGTGGAGGTTTATATAACCTAATGCCAAAGTGGAAAAGTCCACAAGTTAATGCCAGGTGAGACTTTTTGAAGACTAATGCCAAAAAGTGAAAACTTTTAATATTATACACCAAAAAGTGGGATTTTCACAAGGCAATGCCAAGTAGAAAACTCGCTTGAGTGAAAGTTGGGTGCTTGGGCTATTTTTGGTGGACATTTGGATGTAACAAGTCAAGTGAATGTATAGACATGGATGAGCTATTGAGCAAGTTCCACTGCTTGGTAGGGAATGGAGAAATCTCCACTCTTTCCATTTTTGAACACTTTGCCAAAAAAACATCTACTTAATAAATAGAGGAAAAGTTAATAAAGAGTAGATGTTCTCCACTCTTTATGATGAGGCTTAAACATGTTCTGGTAACCTCTTGTCTTTGCCAATTACTATCATCCTCTAGAAAAAGCAAAAAAGAGTAACTTTCTAAAAATAGAAAATTTGATTTTTGAACTTCTCTCCTCGATCCAAAAAGGATTAAAAAAAAAGAAAAAAACATTTTTTTCTAAAAACAAAAAGTTTAAAATTTCTAAAATTGCTAACTTGAATTTTAGATATTTCATCATATCAACTTTATGCTTAAAAAATGACTCATATATGATTTGTCTAAGTGAGCTAGAACATATTTACCTTAACAATAATCCTTCCTACTTCTACTTGGCATTTAACACCATAGTCTTTCCTTTAACTTCACTCTTTCCTTTCTTTGCCCATGTTGGAGTCTCCTTTAAGATTGAAAGCTTGATAATCTTCATGATGAACATCATGCATACATCATTAGTGGACTAATACATGCTGACACTTAAGGACACTTAAAAGACTTGATTTTTTGACAAAAAATATAACATAATTGACATTGATGTAACAAGAATGACCTAAAATTTGACTACACAAATAATTCATCTTGAAGTATTTAGGGGTAACAATTTTGATTACCAACACATCACTACCTAAAATAATTCTGATTCTAAATAATTGACTATATAGAAAATGTAAATATCAACTCGAACTTATATTTATATCAACTAAACTTTTACTTGTAACATCTCTTAACACTTTTTAGCATTTAAAAACATTTTCTCAATTTGAAACTTTTTATGCAAGCATTTTCAAGCAATACAAAGAAGGTTAACTATTTGTTATATGAACAGGTAGATTAGGCATACTTATATCTGCATTCTAAATCAAACTTGCAATATAATTCACATAACTTATGTGCACATTCTAGGTGCCCAATGTAGAGTTGACAATTTACTATTTAGCCGATCGATGAATTTATGTTCATAATTATTTTTTATTATATGAAAAATAACTATTTTTAACTACAATCATATGTGATTTATGGCAGAACCGTATGCAAGGGCCACCTAAAATCATTCTATCATGCCATCCCTTGCAAGCATGGCTCGCGCTTCTTGAGTCTCTTTCAATGATTGGTACCTTCTTCATATCACAACTTCTCCAATCTCAATAAATTTCCAATTGACACTTTTACTTTTAAATGTTTTAAAGGAGAATCTATAACTCCAATGATTGAGAGGTTGTTTTTACAACTCTCCCTGCCTCAGTAAACTTAAACTATCTGAAGCATAGTTGCCAGGAGACTGGTACTGGTATTGGCAACCATATCGGTGCATCTATTTTTGAAAATAGGAGACAAGGGTATTTGGAGACGCCATTTTTTTAATATAATTTAATAATTTATAAATTTGCTATATTAAAACTGAAAATATCATGACATTGAACCTTCAAAACAAGAACATTGGTAAAGTTTAACATTAAATTTAAATTTTAAGCACACAAATGTCAAGAGTCTAAGAGTTCATACTAGATATTTGATATTACACGTTGAAATTTAGAAATATCAATTTGGTTTTTTTCTTTTCACATGGAAACTTGCCAAAATGTAAGTTTTCTTTTGTTTTTTAAAATGAAAATTTGAGGAGACGTCTCCGACGAGTTTCCTGGTATGGGGAAACATGTCTCGGTATCCAAGACGCATCCCAAGGGTCAGAGACGTGTCTCTGTGCAACTATGATCTGAAGGAAAACAATTAAAGGCCTGGATTTCGAATAACTAACCTCCCACTTGTAAGTCACTCAATACCCAGATTTCAAACAGCTAACCTTCCACTAGCAAGTCAGTTGATCAATCTCCACACTTTCTTGCTAGAGTGGTCCAAGCCTCCACTTTCTCTAATAAGTGGAACCCCCACTCCAGGCGAAAAGGGAAACTTATTTTCAATTATTAAATACTTGTGAAATCAAAACATCATTTTATTTTATTTAGGTTAACTCTAAATTACCTTTGTGTGTGCACCTTATGGAGAAACATTCACACCTTATTACATTAAGTACAAATTTTATTAATAATGAGTAATCTATAAGACTAAATCTTTTACAATAATGTTGATTTGACATGTTAAGTGAAATCAATCTCCAAATTTATGATCGTTACAAAAACAATCAATGTCAAATGGCAACTAACCATAAGCATTTATAAAATAAACGTGAGTTCTTTTAAAATTTTACCATGACCACAAAAATAAAATCTTCAAATAGTACAATCCACATTAGAAAGCTTCATTTTGCAAAAACCATATAAAGGAAGCAAAAATAGTTAACCATTTCATATGTATTTTGTGAAAAACATCATTGTCAATACAAAAGCATTGGGAAGTTTCTTTGTGCTTCCAGTGGAGAAAATAACTATGGTGACTAATAATACAGCTTGGTTTGTTATAAAACATCATGATTCTACATGTTGAACATCAGTCCAAAGCATTGCAGCTGCCAATAATGTGATTGTTGCTGTTTCAACTCGCAGTCGACGAGGTCCAAGACCAACAGGTATAGCACCTGCCTTAGTCAATGCTTCAATCTCTTTATCAGTGAAATCTGAAATCACATCCTTATATTAGTCCATTTCGTCTTTCATAAAAATCATTGACAAGACAAAACATTCTTAGCTTAAACACAATTCAAGAAGATTCTCATAGAGAAATGAAAACAATGGTGTGAGAAGTGTGCCTTAATAACACTAGATAAAACACAATCTACTTATGGTTCTTGGAATGGATATTACTGATATTACTAGTCTCCAATGTAACTCTCAAACATTTATCAGACAACAAAGGACAAACGAAGAAATCTCGTATGAACTCAACCACCCCACAATAGCCAACAATTGTGGACTTGGATTGTCTGTTAGCTTGTGGTCTAGCATTGAGTTTGAGCATTTATTGCCATGATGACCTGTGTTCAAACTTCAAACCCAACATGCATACAAGTCGTATAATAATGTTATCAATGGAATTTGTAAAATTCAGTCGAGTGCCATCTCCAAGGCTTAATTAAAGAATGAGAAGAAAGAACAATCTACTCCAACACATAGAATCAAATTCTGACACAAATTTGAGTGCATTGCTGCCAAAATTAGGCAAAGATAATAAAGGTGTGTCATATAATATACTAAAGCTCCAATAACCATCATATTTATACATCTAAGATAAACGAGGATGTATTCTAAAACTATAAGAGATAAACACAATTTTTATGCAAAAGAATGAGAAAAAAGCAAGCTGTTTACAATAGGCAGAGCAAAACTGACAACACCAAGATGTTGTCAAATGTTTTACCTTTCACATCAGTTTACTATACAAAAACAGTCTGTGTCGGTGTTCTTTGCGAAGATCATCAGTCGCTAGAAGCGGGATGAATGAAATAATCTTTGACCTTGAGGGTAGATCAATCATCTTCATAACCCCAGGCAATGACTGATATTTTCTTTTCCTGGCCAGAGCTTGTGATCAAATCAAATAGTGGATGGTTAGGATTCCAAG
Source organism: Sequoiadendron giganteum (assembly GCA_007115665.2). Classification (NCBI taxonomy): domain Eukaryota; kingdom Viridiplantae; phylum Streptophyta; class Pinopsida; order Cupressales; family Cupressaceae; genus Sequoiadendron; species Sequoiadendron giganteum. The sequence goes on from CM021110.1 coordinate 375,085,915, forward strand.
TTTTGAATTGGATGTTCATTTGTTCCCAAGGCAACTAAAGCAAATATGAAATCTAAGCCTACCCCATATCCTCTTATGATGAACCATCAAATTTACGTATAATATCATGATGTTGCTATAATTATTTTATATGGTGCAAAGATGATGTCGCCACCTCACATTAATCTATTTGTCTAGAAAGTTATGTATCCGTATTGTTTTAAATCATCAGCTTGTATTCATTAATCCAAATCCGTCAATGGGGCTATATATAAGATCATTTAAATAGATTAAAGGCTATGTTCTTAGGGCTTTTTTGACAATATTTTATCATGTGTACAGAGAACATGAGTCAGATGAACAATTTGTAGATTTCCATTTTATCTTACAAAAATTAAAAACTCGACAAGTAACTTGCCAATATGTGAGTACTTGCATGCAAACAGAGCCCAGACGGGTTACTTTAAAATAACTCCCCACCAAGTTATTAATGTGTAATCACCAAAAAATCGTGCATAACTTGCCAAAAACCAGTGAGTACATGGCAAAAAGTCACCTAACACAGAAAAATAACAATCTTACTATTGATGGTTGATTAATAATTTAATACTTGAATGTGATAAAATTATGAAAAATGGCATGTACCATGGTGGTTTGTGTGATCTCAAAGACCTTAATTTTACACTTCATGGTGATGGCTCCACCCCTCAACCTTCTATTTTAATGTGACAAGTGCGAGCTGGGGGTACTATCCTTCAATCCCATTGGGGGCTCTACCCCCATCCCACCTCACTAGAGGCTCTAACCCTAAACCCCACAAGGATGCTACCCTTTGACCCCACCAAAGGCTCTACCCCCAATCCCCATGAGGGGGTGCTTCACCCCCAAAACCCCCGCTCTGATTTTAAACTATTAAAATAAAAATTGTTTGTTTTCCATGTTTTCTGCAGATGAAATTTGTAAATATTAATATGGATATATAATTTATAATCATGACACTATGATGTGAATTAAACTTTTTTTTTTATCTATAAATGATAGGAAAATGTAAAATCCGCCCCTTGGTCACTACATTTTTTTTTAATATTCAATTCACAACTCCTACCAACTTAACCAACCAAGCATCTTCCATCTAAATTAGAAGTGCTGATTTCAAAAGTTCTTCAATCTCCATGGTGACAACTCAATGTTGCCACTTATATGCTTACCCCCAAAAGTGTTAAGCTCTTACTATTAGGGCCATCCCTAGACCTAGACCTAGACCTAAACCTCGAGGGCTCATGATGACCTTGCCTACGTATCCCCTTGTGGGAAATCAAAGGCTTCATAGTTTTCCCACCAATGTTAGAGGGAGTTCGTTCTCTCTTGTATGAGATCTTTGATCTCAACTTTAACCTAGGACTGTTTAGTAAGAGTACGAGATCAACTTAGTCCAATTATATTAGAACAATAACAATATGCCATCAAGTTTTGGGTCCATAAAAAACATTATCAATCCTTAAACATACACGAATACATAGGGATCAATCATACCATAATCCCAAAGATCAAACACAATGATTGTCTCGAGCATACATCAAATATACACAAGGTGACTAGCTCATACACACATCACAATACAATAGTGACTAGCTCATATGCACATCACAAGTACAATGGTAATTGGCTCATACGCACATCACAAGTACAATGGTGACTAGCTCAAGCATACATCACATATATCTAGTGTGACAATCCACACAATGCATCACATGTTCACATAAAGAACAACCCACTACTTGATTCACAATCACATAAGCCCATAATAGATCTCACTTGGAAAAGAAATGCCAATGCATCCCATACTGCACCATGGGTCCCATCCTTTTCCCAATCCACTTCTATCTATGACGACAATCAAGCAACCCATGCTACTTGATGTAAACATTGGCAAGGGCATCACTAACAAGGTACACAAAGCCCAAGACCATTTACACAATTAGTGACTAACATATACACAAGGAATGGCTAACACATCCACAATGGTTGACTAACACCTGTCCATAGTGCATCCCAGATGGAAAAGGAATGTTGGTGCATTGCGCACTAAACCGTGGGTCCCATCTTTTTCCCCGATCTTCTGCACCATTGGGCAACTGGGAAGAGGATTTGGTGCATCATATACTACACTAGGGGTCTGTCCTCAACCCAAAGATTTCCACAAGTAGTGAACCTACCATAGCTCAATTCCAACTTCAATCACCTATAGGCCATCAACGACAAGTCTATCCACCTAGGAAGAAGTAGCTTCTAAAAAATACCACCTTGTGACCTTAGTGATATTGTCAGCTATCTTCTTCACAACCTAGGTAACACTTGGAATTGGTCAACCCCGTGCTATAGGTGACTGTCAATGAACCAAACCGATACAATAGTTAGCTATGGTTACCGTTACCCGCATGGTAGGGTAACTACCTGTGCAAACGTTACTGTATCATAACCAAGGTAGTCCTTAGCAACTTTCACCTCCATGAACCAAGTGAATGTCGGCTAATTCCTAACAATAACCCAAACATCGATCATTGGCATGGTCCAATGACTACTTGTCATTGCTCAAATATCTCGGAGGTTCACACTTGGGTCATCTCTAGCCCAAGACTTACACAATATGATTCACAATACTGAACAAGTAGACCTAGACAAGTATATCACAATCAATTGATTTAGGAGCCTATACATAGAGTCTTATCGATTTGGAGTTAAATTTCACAACACAAAAGAATCACATTGGACCAACACAAGATGGCCTCTACTCAATAATTACCAAATATGAGGTAGGTCAATCCATTCACTTCATTCAACTTACTATTCAAAAGCACATATGTATTAATACAAGTTATTAGGTTTCCTTAACTCATTCATATCCAACTAATACCCTTTTCGTCCTCAAACTAAAGCCTATTAAAATGAGAAGGTCAACAAGTTAGGAACAACCCCAAACCTTGGAGTTATCCTCTTAAACCCTCCCCCTACAAACTTGAGGTCACAAGGGCATCCTTCGTCCAAGGACTACCAATGTACCCGCTTCCAAATGGGATCGAACTCACACATAGTTCTCCTTGCAAGGAATCTCCATGGTCACCTACACACAAGTTCCCCATAATCAAGGTTTCATTAATTACTATGCCTTACTCCAACAAGGTTCCTTTAGATGATTCCCAACAGTTAAGAGTGGTTAATGATAAGTAGGGAATTCCAACACCATTCCCAATTCAACAAGCCTAAACTAAGCACTCCCATCTAAGAACATCAAGATCTCTAATTACACCTCACCACCTTTATTATTCATAAGGAAACAATTATGCAAAGCCCCAAACGTCTAATTGGGTTAATGGCTACAATGAGTACAAATAATATGTTACCTTTACAAAAACCCTAGTAGGGGTTTGCTAGCTCATTCACTTAAACACTAAATGACAAACCCCAAAGAAATTAGTGTCATGTTACTTTATTGTTGACTATACATTTTTTTTAGGATTTATCCTTGTTTTTCTCTAAGGTTGGTGATAAAACCTAGGATCATTTCATTCTATTGGAGTGTCGAATAAAAAAGAAATGAACTGCCAACTCTCATATTGGTTTAATTGCATAGTGAGTCTAGAATTGATTTTTCAATATAGAATTCAAACTTTGGTACTTTGTTTTGCTCCATAAAATAACTAGATGTTACCAAAATTATTCAAAATGAGCAATTATTCTTATCACTTTACTAGCAATAATTTAAAACTTGCTCTAAACCTAATCAACATTCAAGTCATACTGGAGACAAAAGGAGCAACGCCCTATCCTTCAGATCATCATATGAATATGTACACTCAGTAATATTAATAATTTCATTCTTAGCTCTCTAATCTTAGTTGCCTTATGATGCAATCCCAATACTCTTATATTAAATATGACCTTAATTGTCAGGTTTATAATGATACATTTCTAGCGAGTAAGAAAGTTTATCCCTCATACTTACCAATTAGCACTCTTCAAGCCTTATAGCAAACCAAATCACCTTGCAATATCAAGCTAACAATACTTTCATAAATATAAAAAGTTTACATGCATACTCTACCATAATCAAACACAAGTACCTCAAAATATTGTTCAAGTTAGAAGATCATCCATCATAAATTAAGCTATAATATCCTTCCTTCATTTGCATGATAATTCCCATAACAAAGTTATCATATTTATGAGGTCATTAGACATAATGTAGTCATATAAAGCCTTTACCATGATATCAACAGGTTATCAAAGGTACCGACTTGTAGCATTAAAGATATGTTTAGTAAAGTGTGGTTGTAGTGCCACTAAAGGAAGTCGCCTTGCTTACAATATTATGCAACCATGAGCCAAGGCTCATATTTGTTGATGAAAGGTAGCTTCGGTCAGATATAAATGATGATTGCTGATTGCATCATCATCATTTATATGTGATCGAAATTATCCTTTAATAAATATTTCTGGAAATAAGAGTTTTGAATTTATGAGCATGAATAAAATTCAAAATATTAAATTAAATATTCTAAGTTTGCATTATGAAATCGCTGGAAGGTAATTCATATTGGTTATGGTAAAGCCACCTATTGGCATCGGTTGGCTATAGGAGACCCGCGCCCTCAAGGGACACGTCCTCTCATAGGACACGTCTCTCCTTGGAGGCGCGCTTCTTCTTGGAGGTGTGTGTCTCTCCTTTAGATACATAACATGATTGCAAACATTGATTGGAGACATCGAAATTTATAAATATTCTGCAATCAGCACATTCACAATACAGAAAATAAAATCTGACTTAGAATTCTTACACAGAATTTTCAAGACTTAGAATCTACTTAGACTTCTTAGGATCCTAATTTGATAAGATTTGATTACATTTACATGGTATCAAAGCCAAGTTGAGTGAATCCAAGTCAAATCTAGATATCAGATTGCTTAAGAAAAATTCGTGAATCCAAGTCAAATCTAGATATCAGATTGCTTAAGAAAAATTCGTATTTTTAAATCGAATTCACATCACATTCTTCATAATGTCAAATGTGATCAGATTTGAAGATCGTCTTGCAAGAGCAAACAACTTCACATCATGGAAATTTAGAATCATGATGATTCTTAAAGAGAGTAAGTTAGACTCATTTGTGAGAGAAAACAAAAGGGAACCAAAGGCTGATCCTGAGAAAACTCAATGGATTGAAAACAATGAAAAGGCCATGAAAATCTTAGTAGATGCAGTTAGGGATCATATAGTGCCCATCCTAGCAAAACATGAAACTGCATATCTAATGTTCAAATCTCTTGAGAGCACCTACGAGATCAACAACACCAGTAGCACTCTTGCATTAAAGAGGCAAATCAACAATGTCCAAATAAACAAAGCAGAAACTATTAATGCATACTTCATGAGGATCATTGAACTAAGGGATCAATTATCCACAATTGGATATCAGATTGATAGCAAAGAGTTAACTCTAATTGCACTAGGAGGCCTACCAAACTCATGGGAGTCATTTGTTCAAGGAATAAGTGTGAGATCTAAACTCCCCAAGTTTGATAGGCTAAGAACAGACTGCCTTCAAGAGGAAACAAGACTCTCAACAAAAGAAAATAAACAAAAGAACATAGATGAAGACATTCATGTGCTCAACACAACATCTAATAAAAGGAGTAAGAAAAACTCCTACAGGAAAGGATCATTTAAAAGAAAGAGAAATTCCAATGGAAAGGGATCTTCTAAGAAGAAAGACATCTCTCAAGTTCAATGTTTTAGATGTGATCAATATGGCCACTATGCAATGAAGTGCCCTGACAGATCAAAACAACAAGCATCTTTTGCTAAAGTAGGAAAGTCAAATTCAGATCATGAATTTGAGAGCTTTGTGTTCTATTCAGCCTTATCTAGTCAAGTATCTAACAACACCCACAACTGGGTAATTGATAGTGGTTCCTCTAGACATATCACAGGGTTCAGAGAACACTTAGACACTATGACTGAAAAGACTGATGAAGAAGTAACTATTGGGGATGATTCTGCACACCCTGCAAAAGGGGTTGGAACTTGCTCCATCAAATTGAAATCTGGTCTTTCTCTTCAACTCACTGGAGTCTTATTTGTACCTGGAATAAAGAGGAATCTAATATCCATCTTTGCCCTTGAAGACAATGGATATAGAGTTACCTTTATGGATGTGAAAGTTCTAGCATGGCCTAAGAACTCAACTATCAAGAAAGCCCAAACCATAGGTATAAGAAAAGGGTTTTTTTACAAACTATGCATTGAGGTTAAGCAAGCCCTTACCCTTGACACTTTTGATTCAAATGAAATTTGGCATAGAAGATTAGGACACCTTCATTTCTGTGCCCTACCTTCTATGGAAATACTTGTAACAGGCTTACCTAAGTTAAAACCATCTCATGAAGGAACTTGTAAAGTTGTGCCCTAGGAAAGAATACAAAGGGATCCTTTCACAATAGCTTGAGTAAAACCCAAAATGTATTAGAACTGGTTCACTCTGATTTATGTGGACCCATGTCTTTACCTTCCAAGGCAGGATTTCTATACTATGTCATATTTATAGATGACTTCTCTAGGAAAACCTGGATTTATTTCCTTAAGTGTAAAGAGTCAATAGAAATCCTTAAAAGGTTCAAGGAGTTCAAAGCCCTTACTAAAAACTTCTCTGGGAAGAAAATAAAAATCTTGAGGACAGACAATGGGAAAGAATACACCTCTGAAATTTTTAAGGAATTCTGCATGAGTGTTGGAATTAAGAGGGAGTTCACAGTTGCCTACAACTCTCAACAAAATGGGGTTGCTGAAAGGAAGAATAGAACCATTGTAGAAGCTGCTAAAGCAATGTTGCTTGACCAAAACATTCAAACTTTTTTCTGGGCAAAAGCCTCTAGAACTGTTGTCTACATTCAAAATAGATGTCCTCATTCTCATCTAGATAACAAAACTCCTGAAGAAGCTTTTACCGGCATAAAACCTGATATTAGTCATTTTAGGATTTTTGGTTGCCCTGTCTATATTCATGTGCCCAAAGAGAAGAGATTCAAACTAGAACCTTCCAGAAAGAAAGGGGTATTTGTGGGATATAGTGAAACCTCCAAAGCCTACAGGATATTCGTACCCGGGCAAAAACAAATTGAATTGAGCAGAGATGTCATCTTTGAAGAAGACATTGCATTCAAAAGGGCAAGAAGTTCTAGTGAGATAGAAACCTATTCCCCTAGAGTACTAGAAATGGAACCTGCTCCTGAGATTCAGAGGGAGTATCCTGAGGAAATGCCAAATGAACTTCAATCTACTTCAGATGAGAATACAAATGACAACGGTAGAAAGAGGCCACTTTGGGCTAGAAAGATGATCAAAGAAGCCGAGAATCATGCAGCACCCAAAGGAACATTTAGGGAAAGTAAAAGACCCAAACGGTTCTCTAGCTATGTTGCTCTAATGAACAACATCATAAATTCATAAACCTGTCAGTGTTATAGAAGCCTTCAGACATCAAGTATGGAAGGACGCAATGACGGAAGAATATCAGTCCATTCTAAAGAATGATGTATGGGATATAGTGCCTAGACCGAAAGAGAAATCTGTTGTCTCTTCTAAATGGCTCTTCAAAATCAAGCATGCTATTGATGGCAGTATAGAAAAACATAAGGCACGTTTTGTGGCAAGAGGTTTTTCACAAAAGGAAGGCATTGATTATGAAGAAACATTTGCACCTGTTGCCCGTTACACATCTGTGAGAGCAGTGTTAGCCATTGCTGCAGCTAAAGGCTGGAAGATCCATCAAATGGATGTGAAAACTGCCTTCCTAAATGGAACCATTGAAGAGGAAGTCTATCTAGAACAGCCTGAAGGTTTTGTGATACATAAACTTGACTCACATGTGTGCAGACTAAAGAAAGCTCTCTATGGACTTAAACAGGCTCCCAGGGCCTGGTATGAAAGAATTGACAGCTACCTCTTGGGACTAGGATTTTCCAAGAATGATGCAGACCCAAATCTCTACTTTAAGGTAATCAAAGGTGATATGTTAATAATTATTTTATATGTTGATGACCTGCTAATAACAGGAGAAGATCACCTCATTGCTCAAGGAAAGAAGGATCTAACTTCCGAATTTGACATGAAAGACTTGGGCATTCTACACTACTTCCTAGGTTTGGAAGTATGGCAGAAATCAAATAGCATTATACTAAACCAAGGAAAGTATACTATTGATATTCTGAAGAGATTTGGAATGTTGGACTGTAGACCCATGTCTACACTTATGGAAACCAACCTTCACAAATTGAAAGAAGCAGCAGCAAAATCAAAGTGTGCAAATTCAACCCTATATAGACAAATGATTGGATCCTTGATGTACCTGGTTAACACCAGACCTGATATTTGTTATGCAGTGAATCCTCTCAGCCAGTTCATGTGTGAGCCAAAGGAAATTCACCTTATGGCTGTGAAACATATATTGAGATATCTTCAAGGCAATATTGGATATGGTCTTCTTTACAGAAATGACCAACTAGATCTACATGGATACTCTGATTCAGATTGGTCTGGAAGTGTAACCAATCGGAAAAGCACATCAGGATGTTGCTTCAATTTAGGATCGGCTATGATCTCTTAGATTTGCAAAAAACAATCTTCAGTAGCACAAAGCTCAACAAAAGTTGAATACATTGCAGCCTCTATGGGGGCAAGAGAAGCAGTTTGGCTTCGTAAATTGTTTGTGGGACTCTTTGGTGAGCCCTTGAATCCTACAATTATTCATTGTGATAATCAGAGTTGCATCAAACACTCTATAAATCTTGTCTTCCATGATAGATCTAAGCACATTGAGATCCCCTACCATTATGTAAGAGACATGGTAGAAAGGAATGTGATGCAATTGGAGTATGTTAGTACAAATGATCAAACAGCAGACATTCTCACCAAACCTCTCTCCCAAATCAAGGTAGAACACTTCAGGGAGAAACTTGGTATGGTTGAAATGTAATTTGATATTATGCTTGAAATTCAAATTGTTTATAAGTTGTACTAATATATAAAGATGTTTAATGTGTAAATTATTTTGTCATGTGTGTGACTCCATGACCTTATGGGCCTACTCCCCCTGTTTACATTATTGAAAGGTTACGATCTTTCTAATAATGAACACTTGTATGTGACATTGTAAAGTGACGACTCTACAATGATGAGTTGAACTATCATGATAGATATCATGTGACTTGATATTTGTGGACATGTCATGATAGTATCTCTTGGACACTTTGATGGATATCATGGGACTTGATGTCATTTGAAGATCATTGTGATCCTTAAGAGATAATCATGGTGGATATTATATATCCGTGGATATGCCATGAATTATTATGGTAGACATCATGTGACTTGATGTCAGTGCACATACCATAATGAAGATGTGTTATGAAGAATGTCATGTGACTTGACAATATTTTGAAAACATACCATATCTTCGATATCATGTGTGAAGGTGATATCTCCACTTATTTGATTTGAAATATCTTCCCTAGCTAAGAGGGAGTGTTGATGAAAGGTAGCTTCGGTCAGATATAAATGATGATTGCTGATTGCATCATCATCATTTATATGTGATTGAAACTATCCTTTAATAAATATTTCTGGAAATAAGAATTTTGAATTTATGAGCATGAATAAAATTCGAAATATTAAATTAAATATTCTAAGTTTGCATTATGAAATCACTGGAAGGTAATTCATATTGGTTATGTTAAAGCCACCTATTGGCATCGGTTGGCTGTAGGAGACCTGCGCCCTCAAGGGACACATCCTCTCATAGGACGCGTCTCTCCTTGGACGCGCACTTCTTCTTGGAGGTACGTGTCTCTCCTTTAGATACATAACATGATTGCAAACATTGATTGGAGACATCAAAATTTATAAATGTTCTGCAATCAGCACATTCACAATACAGAAAATAAAATCTAACTTAAAATTCTTACACAGAATTTTCAGACTTAGAATCTCCTTAGACTTCTTAGGACCCTAATTTGATAAGATTTGATTACATTTACAATATTAATTATTTCTTATTCTCGTTTCATATCATAAGATTATCTTATAGCTAAAGATTTGACCTGGAACCCTTTGTCATCTTATTTACCTTAAAGTTTGAACATAAATTTATTCAAATATTAGTCTAGTTTATAAAGTTGCTTCCTTTGGCTCTAGGGTTTGTATAGACCACTTCAAATTTAGGGGTCAAGCAATGACGATATATATATATATATATATATATATATATGATTGATTGGGAAAAGGGATCTAGGTCCTAAATCACACTTGTCCCAATTTGGAGGATTAGAAATAATCTCAAATCCACTTGACTACAAACCTGAATGGAAGAGTTAGAATGGAGGATCAAAGTTCTAATCCTTGTTTGGGGGATTTGTGTTTTTTGATTGATTGGATTGATTTAATTCTATGATGCAATGATGTTCCTAGATAAACTATGAAAATACAACAATCCGCTATGAGTTTTGAGAAACTGAATGCAACAAGACAGAAACAAAATCAAGAAAGGCGGAGAGAAGACACAGAGGAACCTGATGTGTAAATTTGAAACTAAATTAGCTGGTCTAGAGCATGGTGCACCCTAGAATGTCTTGTTTTATGAAACCTGAAAACACAGGCCTAAGGTCCCTGGTATGTAGCTCCTATTCTCTTGGGGTCACTATCAAAACTTTGTCTAATGATAAGAAAATCCAGTTTCCGTGTTTTGAAAACTTGTAGACTTGAATGCACGAATGAGAAATTAGTCCTTTATCTTCCTCCAATTAGCTTCAGATTTGAAAACTTGCACACATGAAAGGGAGGGAAGGGTTGTGCCAATAAGGGCTTGCCTAAGTCAAAACCCGTTTTGGTATTTCTACCTCCACAATGGCTATGATGATGTATAAAGAGAGCTTATCCTCGGTAGGGAAAATTCTAAATGATAAACAAGTAATGAATTGACTAATGGTGCAACTCACCACTCAGATTTGCATTCCTTGACAGATTGAAGTCATAAACTCATCACCTTCAAGGATAATTTGATTGCTTGATTGAAGTCTAGCAAGTGTTAGTGCTCACAAAACATGGACAAAAACTTACATAAAAACATGATTGATGATTGGCATATGCTTGACATGAATAAATGCTGATAATTCTGCTCTTGAGTGCTCAATAATAATATTAATTGCTTTATCAAAATTGCTAGTAATTCCTTAGGATTAAAATTGTGAAAATACTTTGCATTTATGTACAATTCTTCTAATTTCCTAGAAATCAAATGTTGATAGCTGACAAGTGAAATTGGAAATTCAAATAATAAAACACCGAAATCGACATATTCAATTTAGAGCCAAAAAGAGGTGGTCTGGGGAATGGGGCACCCTAGACCAAACCCATTCTTTTCAGGGCCCAAAGTGTCAAGGGCAAATATTGAATGCTCATTTTCATTTCCCTTTGATTTTATGAAGATGTTTATAAAACAGGTGGTTAAATGCATAATTAGGTCCAAGCACATAAGGGGGAGCTAAACCTAGTGTGAAATTGTCAAGGGTGACAATTTTCAATGCTACAATAAAAAATTAAGGAAAATTAAAAAATTGCCAAACTATAAAGTACGGAAGGCAATATTAATTTACTTTGTATGGCCTTTTGGAGAAAAATGCAAAGAAAAAATAAAATCATATTGTACGGCCTTTAAAAATCATTATATGGAGGCAAAGGAAATTGCACTACGAAGGAGAAAACATCAATGTATGGTGCCCTTGGAATCGAATCGATAGTAACAAGAGGATTCAGATAGCAAAGTATGGCCATGCACCGTACAACCTGAGTGGGTACAAAGCACCATACGCCAGAGGATGTATTGCATCGTATGGTTGGAGAAGGTACGACATAGGAGGGAGATCATTAACACCATTTAGCTGAAGAAAAAACATTAGTGAGTCGTACGACAACATCGGTAAAAGGTTGTACGATATTCGTACTGCACCGTACAACGTCCAAGAAGAAGACATTGGGTTAGCATCATACAATAGAGTGGGGGAAATAAAACCGTACGATTGAGATTGTTGCACAAAGTATGACCATCACAAGAAAGGCAAAGCTAGAACGTGCGGCCGAAAGATAATAAGGGCATCTGATGGAGGATAAAAAAAGTACAATAGAGAAGAGGATTGTGCATTGTACGGCGTAAACTGAGAAAAGGACTCATTGTCGTACGACAGAGAAAGGAGGATTATTCATCACAACTACAATGCATCAGGGTTAGAATAATCATGTATGATTGAGTCACCTCCATACCGTATAGCCAACACTCCAGTGGAAGATAGAAATCTAGACAGTACGGCTAGGACAAGTGAACAGTATGGATTCATTTAAATTACTCAGCACAGAGGTCTACTTCTTTCATAGTATGACAACCAAAATTTGTGGGATTCACACAGCAAAGAGCTTCATACAGCTAGCACAAATTGTAGAGTAATAGTTATTACAACCGTTTTTGGAAAAGGTATTGTCTATTTAATCTTACTCGCGAACTACCAAAAGCATATCTCTGAATAGATTTTTCAGCCATGGATGCTAGCAGTAGCAAGGGGAAAAAAGTATTACACTATAGGCCTTGCATTGCCATAGCCAAAACGAGCAAAGGGAAAGCAGACTACACAGGACTAGATGCATTGACATGGGATAGTCTCACTAGTAGTGAGTGCAAAACATGGTGGTAGAACAACCAAGACGACCATGTCCTGAAGGTAGCTTTGAGACATGCACAAGTAGACAAAGTTGTGCAACTCCCATTCTTTAACTCCAAAGAATTCAAGCCATACTTAAAGGCGATGATCATGAACTATTGCAGGCATACCCACAAATCGATCATTGACTATAGAGGTTGTCTAGTAACCATCGCTTTTTGGCCAACAAACTTCAATAGAGTGTTCGACATACCTGCCATAGGTACCACCGTGTGTAAGCCAATGGGGAAATTCACCCAATAGCACAAAGAAGCATCTCTCAAGAGAGTTTGCCAACCCGATTTAGCACAACAGGAGGACAGCATATGGAGTGTAGGTAATCAAGGTCTGAGGAAGATTTTTTTGGCTACACCAGAATGGAAATTTATAACAGATTTTATCAAGTGCAAATTAATAGGAGCGAACAGGGCATCTGATGTGGCTATATGGATGATTGACTACAAGATTGGCCTGAGCATAAGTAAAGTGTACAACTGGTCCAAATTATTGTCAAAGAGGATAAGAGAGTTCTTGGCCCAGAAACATAAGGCTTTTTATATGACACAGCATGCCATTGCCCTTCTCCTCGATGCCATCCATACTCAGGTTCCCAACGACAAGTGGGGGAAGTTTCAGCCAGTAACTCAGATAGATCCGTCATGGCCAATAGCATTTTACTGGACCACCCTTGACATTCAGGCATCAGGGGGAGAGGAGACAACTTGGCTCACCAGAAAGAAGAGGAAGCAAAGGGATGCATCGGACGACGGAGGAGAAAGTGCAAAAGATGATGCGCCCATAGATTTGTCGTCCTCTACATGAGCCACCACATCGACAAAGGAGGAGGTATCCCTTGAGGCCGATGCACAATCACTTCCAAAGATGGACATAGATGAGGCCATACCAGTGAGTGAGACGGTTATAGCAGTACCATTGCCCCCACCAGACACGCTACTAGTACCCCTACCACCAATCACACAGCTGGGACTACTAGTCACATCGTTAAGACTGCCAATCACATCGCTAGGCGCACTACCAAGACCGTCGGGTGCACTGCCAAGACCACCAGTGACACTTCCAGGACACTAAGCGCACTATCAGGACCACCAATGGCACCGCCCTACTAGGCACATTGCCAATGCCAATAGTCATAGTATCTGCATTGCCAGCTACCTTGCCAGGGATATTCTTGTGCCCAACAATGTCACACAAATTGATCGATGGTTAGATCTACTTGGAATGCCAGTGGAGGTTCCAGCATTGCCTTCACTAAGTTCTCCCAAAGTGATGGTTGAGGGACTCGAGCAGTAAGACTAGTCAGCCACGGTGGTCGAGGGTACACAGGTAAACCCATAGGATGTCATGCACACTCAAGAGAGTGGGGGACCCCCTCAAATGCCTTAGCCACCTTTGGCTACACAAGAGTTACCGCCTAACCCATCGGGCAAGGATGAGGAGGATGAGTCGAGTGGCTCCAAAGGGAAAATCATTGAGATAGCCAAGCTTGATGAGACGGATCCACTTGGTACGATCCAGTGGTACATTTAGGATCACCAATCGATGGCAACAATGATATAGGAAGTGGGAGATATATCCAAATGATTAGACATAGGACAGTCTCCACTAGTGGCAAGGGAAGTCCAATGTATATTGGAGCTTGTGCATAGAGAGTGCGAGGGAGAATTTGCTCCTTGATTCAATTCTCGAGGATGGCCTGGAGTTGAGACTCTAATGATGATGACAGCTTGGCACCCTACCAGACCTTCAGTAGGGGGGAGGGATACTATAGTGATCTCAACCTTGTTTAGTATAGAAGCTTCCTTCGGGGATGTGTTCTACAAGTTGAAGCGTCAGATGACCTCCACTGATGATGTTATACAGGAGAAGAATGAGGCCAAGTAGATGGTTCAAAAAGTACAGGAGTTAGTTGAGCGCACACAAAAATTCTAGGATCAATTAGCTTAGTAAACACAACTCACCACCAATGAATGAGCTAGGGTGACGGCTGTGGAGACCAAGATGGCAAAGAAGGAGGAGATTGAGCAAAGAGTGACGACCGTGGAGGCCAAGTTCGCAGAGAAGGACAAAGAAATCGAACAAGCTAAACATCAATTGATGGAGGGTACACAAATGGCAAAGGCAGCAAGAGAATGTGAGATAGTAGCAGAGCACCAATTGAGGATGCGCACTGAGGAGGTCTATAGGCTGCGGGAGTTACGCTCACCGATGTCCACCCCTACATCGTCCATTCATCTAGGGACGCCCTCTCACCCTCCTCAGTAATTGTAATTTGGGTTGTTCAGCTCCAAATTTTGTTTGTTGTTGTCTAGAAAACGACTTTCTTTCTGAGGGGGGCTGTTGTTTGTATTCATTATGCATTACTCTTCAGAAACATAATGAATACTCCTGTTTATAGTCTTGTTTTGTTAGGAAGGAAGTATGCTGGGAACTCCCTCTATTGATTTTATTATTGTTGAATTTATTTTTGAGTTCTGCTGGCCTATTTTGGTCATTCACAGATATTAATATAATATCATTTTATTTCATTTCAGTTTCATTTCAAGAAGCATAATTTGTTTTGGATATAACATCAAGAGATAAAATGCAAACAAATACAAGAAGCTGCAACAAAGAAGATTTGTAAGGCCACAAGTTCCCTTGCACCATTAAGATGGACAACTATTTTTCAACAATGGAATACCGTTTTGGCCCAAAAAATCTTTTGATATTCCAATGTTGCAAAAGACAACTCAAGGGATGTTGTTGTTTGTTCTAAGCCAAAAGAAGCATCTTGCCCATCTAGTATTAAAATTCCTCCAAGAGATTGTTTCCCACAAGTTGTAAAGGTCCATCAGTACCACGTACATGTTAAAACATCTCCATAATAAGGAAAATATATATTGCTAAAAAATTCCAATATTAAGAGTACCTCATTTAAGTGATGGTCCAAGTGAAAAGTTTTGTCCACAATAATGTAGAAATATATCCCCATTACAACATAATGGCATCAAATATTCTAGGCAATCTCACATTCTCTTGTATTTCCAAAATATATCTTTATTTAATAAGTACATCAACTACCCCAATGGCTAAATACTCTAGTTTGTCTTATAAAAACTAATATATGTATTTTCATTCATAGGGTGGTACTTCAATTTTTTGGAGTAACTAATACTACCCATCTGAACAAGAGATCATTCTCTGGTCCTGAAAAACAGTTTTTTAAGTGAGAGCACAAACTTTTGAAACAAACAAAATAAATTCCTCTCATACGTCCCTCTCCTTTTAATAAGTACGACAGCATCATTTGCAAAGACAAACTTTCCTGGGCTTGATTTTATCTATCAAACAAAGAACATAATTTCACAGAGCTGTGTCACCACATATTTTGACCATCCTAGAAGAAGGCATTACAAACGTTCTTTATCCTAAATATTCATTCTTGAAAACATCCATAGTTGGAACCATGGAGGAGCAGGATGAAGAATCTAACCTCCTTCAGGTCCAACTAATAGCAATCCACCAGCCGTTTTGTCCACCACAGATAATGTATCAACAAGTGGGGTTGCTTCTGCCATTGCCAGAAAAGATAAGCTTGATGCTGCTATCTAGAATGCAAAAAACGCTGCGAGCAGTCAGATGTATGTTTATTGGTTATCCACTGTAACTGCATATGCAAGATTCCAAGAATACATCTAATTAAAACAAAATCATTACAATATCAAAATCACAAATAAAAAACTCATACACGGCAAAAACTTTGCAGGCCCAAAAAAGTTTAAAACTCGGGACTCAGTAAAAACTCAGGGAAACACTCAGCAATAACTTGGCAAATTTATTAAACATTTGAAAATACATAATTTTTTAAAAATATTCTTCAAAAACACACATATACACCAAATTTGTAGAGCATATTACTGCCCAATGTTTGGCAACATACACCCTTCGACACTGATTTTCAGAAGCATTGCATACTAGGACTAATCTGATTTGTACCATTAGAACAGGAGATTAAAATCATTGCTTGTTGGCCCTAACTCAGGCAATGTAAGTTTTTTTCACATTGAATTTCTCCATTTAAAGGCCTTAAATTTGCAACAGGCTAGGACACTACCAATCAAGGAAACTACAATTTAAATAAAAATGTCATTGTCAGCAGTCTAGACCATCCAATTTCTGACCTAATAGACATGCCAGCATACCTACACAATACAGGTACAATAAAGATATAGACAGACTTTACAATTCTGTGTTTTTTTAAACTATTTAGAAAAGGTCACATGAGTGACATGTTTACAGAAAATTGTATCAGTTATGATTCTCCTGTTTATGGCAAATGTAAACCAATATTCCAGATTTCTTAATATTTTTTATTCCCCAATTTCATTAAGGTTTTTAAACCCTCGCTTTTAAAAAAATCTCTTAAATTTTGTTATGGCAGCTTCCTTACCAACACTTAATAGCCAGTTGGCTTTGCTTGTCACTCATAAGATCTTGAATATTCCAACTTATCAAAACTATATCTTCCCCCATTGTACTAGGAATTTTGACACATAATTAACTTCCACTCGAGCTTGGCATCAATAATGGATTTCAAATTTTACTTCCAATGTTCTACAGTTATTCATTAACATGACCAGAACCCATGATGTTAACATATATTGAAAGGAAAAAAACAAAACTTGGCAACTATTGTAGGTGAAATTATTTAATCCAAATTGATACTTTAACTCAGACAGATATCTCAGTCATGTATCTCAAAACCCCACAATCATATATTACTGATTCATGTTTAAAATTGCATCCCAAATCGTCATTCACATGCGACAATGAAGTGAAAATTGCCACTTTTTTTTAACTGCAGGCAAGAAAAAGGTTTTCATTTGGACGAGTTACTAACACAAAATTCGTGATTTTTTCTGTTGACTCACAACTTTTACAGGTAAAAATCGCCACAAGTTTTACAAAAACTTGTAGGTGAGTAACTCACCTGCAATCTGGCTCTCAAGTACTCAGCAAGTTTTACAACTATGATCAAAATAATTTCAGATGTATTTGACCATAGTATTGCTGGAAACTGATGAGAACCATTGGCTTTTCATAACAGGAACAAGGTCTAATTCAATAGGAAGCTATTGGGTGTTAACTTTATTTAGCCAGAAAGATTCTAGGTTCTCTTCCTGCTTGGATGTGCTTTGGTTGACTAATTAAATTGGCTTTCAGTCCTCTATCATCAAATTAATCTCTCAGAACCTAGCAGCATTCATGGATCACTTGCAACAGAAAATACTTCTACATGACTAAATTAAATACATGAAACAAGTGGAAACTTAACAAGTAAAAATATATCAAAACATCCAATCAACCATTCCTAGAACTCACCTGTTACTATATAAAAGAATTAAATATGCAAGATCTTCCTATTCTATCTCATTGATTATTTTGAAAGATTTACAGTTTACTGTTTGAAAGTTTTAAACAAACTAGATAGAGGCCGTTCCTCATCAGGTTAGCTATCATAGAGTCATGGGCCCCATGTTGGAAGCGGCCCATGTTGTATTTCTTTCATTTTGTAAGTTAATTTAATTGTTTTATGTTTCATTTCCTCCATTTTCTTGTGTTGCTTCTGTTTGTATGCTCTGCATGCCCATTTGTTAGATATTTATTTCACCTGCATTCGGCTGCTAGACAAGTAACATGTCCTCCTATGTACTCGGCCGAGAGTGTCATTAGTGGGCCAAGTATTGTAATTAAATAAAACTATAGTTAGATAGCAAATATTTTATATACTTTATGTTACATGTTTTGGGAAATTAAGTCCTCGACTAGTTGGATTAGTTGTAACAAGGAGTCGTGACGGTTGGTTTCTCAACCGCCGCCAGTGACTATACGTACTTTGTTCATTGTAGTTGGGAGATGTTCGATGATGACATTATGCTTCATTGTGTTACATTCTGATGTTGACATAGTACGGATGATTGTACTCTGGTTCCATTGCATTAATAAATAAAGTACTATTCTGTGCACATTGTTCGTACATGAATGTTTCATGTACATGTTCTATATGTGATATTTCCATTTACTCTCACAGTAGGTTGAATCTATTCCTATGAGTAAACATTTGGCGTCATTGCCTAAGTGAACCTGGTAAAATCACCCCGACAGGAGAATGGCGTCATAATGGGTCAGCCAACCGAAGAGCCGGTGCAAGAAAACAAAGATAGGGAAAACATAGTGACGGAGAATCTCTAAACCTATGGGACATCTCGTTGAGGGATCATGTACGGAGGGAGGCTCTTAGGCGAGAGATCCCTCAATCGGTCATCTGGGACAAACTACACGTCAACCTAGAGGTTGACCACCTCCTCAACTGACTACCAAGGTTGATCACTCGTCACTACATCATATTGCAAGACCTTTAGGCCAAGAGTGACCAAGAATAACAAAGGCAATAGATACAACGGTACAAGGAAAGAAGCAAATGGGAGGAAGAACACGACACTATTCATAGGCGTACTCCCGATAATTAATGCCCGTACGACCCAACAAGGACAAAAATTGAACACCAAGCGAGCAAGAAACACCCAAAGAATGACTACGAAGATCATTGAGATTAAAAGAATAGGAAGACTGACGAAAAAGATTGAAGCGAATCGTTGAAGAAGCAAACAAAGACCTCAATGAAAAAAACCAAGTCATTACTGAATTGAATTGAAACCTCGATGACGAACAAAACCAAAACACTTTTAGGACACCGTGCATAACAAACAAAGAAAAATATAAAAATGATGAAAATGAATTAACAAGAGAACTTGAAAACATCATACACCGCATTCGAGAGTTGTCCATATCGGACGACGAGGAATCAAGAATTGGAGGATCTAAGCCAAAGACCCCCGAATGGAGGGAGTACAAGGTCGAACCCCAAGAGACTCGAAGTGCAGAGGACACTGAGAGGGGACGTGTGGTAGACCCGTACGTGGCTGAGAGTGCAAGAGAGGCACCAGAATGTCAAGGAAGAAACAGTCCAATCAGTTCCAACGCACAAGAAGGGCATCGGGGAAGAAACATGGTGACTCCACTAGCCAATCCGAGTATGGAAAGGCAGAAGCTGTCAAAGTTCACGGGGAACGGTTCAGAGGATCGAGTACGTCATTGAAAAACATGTGAGATGATATGGATAGCGAATGGGCAAGACGACGTGGATTACTGGTTAAGAGCATTCCTAGCGACATTGAGAGGCATAGCCATAGATTGGTACACTAAACTTGAAGCAGCACAAAAAGTCTTGTGGCAAGCTTTGAGGAGAGCATTTGAGGAAGAACTTAAACTTCTCAAGGATGACAATGAAATAGTAGCAGAGATTTACAACAAGAAGCAAGGAAAGCATGAAAACGTACGAGCCTATAATCATAGGCTCAAGGAGTTGTTGGTGAAACTAGAGACTTAGCCGACCAACAGTTTGAAGAAACGATGGTTCATCAAAGGGTTGCTCCCGTCGCTAAGGAAGAAGATGAAAGTCATAGCTCCGTCATCGTACGCCAAAGCATACAATCGAGCGATGGATATAGAAAGTGAAAACAAAACATCCTCTCGAGGGAAGAGGAAGACAAACAATGAGGAGAGTACGGCAGTGACGAGGGTGAGTCAAAGACTGTCCAAGCACTAAGGAAAGACATGATAAGAATGAACTTAAGGCCAAGAAGGAGAGTACGAAAGAAACTAGAGAGTTGTGGTGCACCAACTGTAAGGGGGAAGGCCACACAAAGGCAAATTTCCCAAAAAAGATGTTTTGCGATATCTGCCAAGTGATGGGACATTCCATCAAGGAATGCCCATACAACCTGAAGACAAGAAGCACACAAGTGCTCTTTACACAAGGAGAACAATCAACCCCACCAAACACACCACTGAAATCCCAAAACAACTCCAATGCATCCCCTAGAGGATATCGGAATAACAGAAGAGGTAATAATAGTGGGATTAGAAGCAAAATACAATATGATAGTAAAGGGAGACCCATGATAAAAGGGGGCACTTTGCCAAGGAATGCCAGAATGGTCAAAGTTTGGGGGGAAGATTGTGCAAATGGTGTGGACCGGGTGACCACGAAGACACCGACTGCCCCAAATAGAAAGGCATCAACATGTTAGACGTGGAGGAGCAGAACGAAGAGGTACTGGCGATCACTAGAGCGCAAACAAAGAAGGCCATATACCCAAATCCACATACGGAAAAACAAAGAATGAACATAGCAGAAGCAAAGGTGGAGCAAGCGATGGCTAAGGAACAAATAACTTATCTGGAAACCCCAAGTACCTCCTAGTGGTCGGTGGCAGAAAAGAACATCGTATGGCAAGTACTGCAAACCACCGTACCCATCAAAGTGACCGACCTTCTCCAGACGATACCACAACTTGGAATGGCGATCACAAACATAGTCGGTGATGAACAACGTCAGTGGCAAGAAGGCCGAAGGAAGGAGATGGTAGCAGAACCTCCACCCGAGGGTGAACAAGTCATCAACCCAATGTTGCTAACAATAAACGTCGAGAAGAGACCACGATCATACAAATGGAGATCTAAGGAAAGAATTTGACAAACACAATCATTGATGGAGGATCGAGAGTCAACATACTACCCGAATACACATGGAAAAGTCTCGGAAAATCTACACTCTGGCCACCGACGTTCCAATTGGTGGGCGCCAACCAACATGGTATCAAGCTGTTGGGAACACTGATGGCATAGAAGGTAACGATCGGGAGACAACCATTCTTGCTAAAATTTGTCATCATCCCATTACAGAAGAAAGTGTGCAGTACACTACTTGGGAGAGGATGGCTAATTGTCGCCAAAGCAGATCACAACTGGAAGTAGAACACACTCTCAATCGAAAGCAACGGGAGGAAGTACGTCACCGACCTAAAGAACCAAGCTATGAGCGAAGAATTGGAATCCTCTAGGTCAGAATTTGACAGGGGAGAATTAAATACAGACGAAGGAAGGCTATGGAGCCGAACGACAAAGGCATACTTAAACTCGAGTGTTGCTCGGAGGATGAGACAAGCTCGCTGAACGAAGAAATCCAAGAAGAAGATGAGGTGTTCCACTGACAGTGTAACATACTACAAATCGGAGAAATCCAAGAATAAGATGAGAAGGGCACATCCAACCAGACATTTTCAGTCGAGTACAGAGAGTACAAAGGAGTAGAGAAACTAGATGATACGCCATCTCACAAATTTGAACGTGACATAATAATCAAAGTGTGAGGTGATGAGAGAAAAATAGAGAAAAGAAAAATGGATGAAAGATAAAATGAAAATTGTAAAAAGAAAAAAACGAATGGAGAAGAGTCAAAAAATGAAAAATTTATAAAGGTGAAGTCGGAAATTGGAAAAATGGAAAAAAATAAAGTGAAGGAATTAAAAATTCAAAAATGGAAAAAGTGAAGTGGAAGGACAAGAAAATAAAAAACTAGAAAAAATTGAAATACAAGGAGAAAAAATTAAAAGAGAAGGGGAAAATAAAAATTAAAGAAGGAAGAAGTATTAAAAAATAGAGTAAAAACTATTACTAAAGTCCAAATATTATTAAGTGGAAAAGAGGTCGTGCGGCCATTTAAAAAATATAAGGCATCAACAAAGGGCAAAGATTCTCGGCAAGGATTTTTTAAAGCAACCTTGCACACCATACAAAGAGGAGAAGAAGTTGCACATGTACACAAGACTGGGAAGATCTTGGCACGGCAAGGCATACGATTGGAAGAGCACAAACAATACTCCCACAAAGCCAAAGGAAGTCGTCGACTACAGGGGAGGGAGGCAAAAATCGCCTGAAGCCAGAGATCAAAGCAGGGCACGTACGAAACCGTACGACGTACAGAAAACACAAGGCAAAAATTGCAAGTTGGAACCGCATACCAAAAACAAGAGGAGACCCTATATGGACTTCAATGCAGAAATAGGAATGTGTTGATCAATGAAATTGTAGAGCGTACGATAACAAAAGCAAACGGGGTGAATAAGGTGATAGCAGGAGTGAAGGTTGTGCAAGGTAGCAGGGACAAGACCGTACAGGAGTGTGATGACCAGTATGGATCAACAAACAAAAGCCATCAACATACAGTTAAGGGAAATAACCAAGCATGCAAAAGAGGAAACCATATGGAGTGCATCAAGTAGGAGATTGAAGATGGTACGACCAAGGTACAATAAAGCAAGGATGTTAATGGATAATAGCTTCGATCAGATTGTATGATATTTCTAAAGGAAACATTTAAATCGAAATTATGAGCATTCATATAAATTCGATCATTCCCGTGATTTTATATTCTGCATTTGTTTGAAAATCGGAATCCTCTTAATGTCACCCGCCAGCATGTAGAAGGATGCGTATGTGTTAATACATACATAACAATAAGCATTAGACTATAGTCTACCCGCGTGCAAAGGGACGCATCCCTTGGAGGCGGGTCTCTCCTCTTACATATAGGAGTTCATTCATTGATATGCAAACATAGAAATCAGATAATGTTCTGCAATCAACACATTCGCATTTGAGAAGAAGAAATCTGGAAATTGACCTGTTGACAATCTGAATCTGATCGATCCTCAACATGGTATCAGAGCTTGGTTAAAGAAGATCCGATCAAATTCAGATTACTTTAAAACCTGTGAAATAATTAATGATGTGATCGAGTGATTCTCAGAACGGGGAACTGGAGATTCGAAGTGGTTGACATCAGGTTATTCATTTGCGCGTTTTCTGTGAAGCTCTCTACTGCTGTCGAGGAACCATAAGTATCACTCCTATTTGGATTTCCATAATCGCGTCCTCACCGCGTCAATATTTCCGAAGTGGTTGACATCAGAAACTCGATATCGGGTCTGTTCTTGTGCCGAGCGGGTGATAGTGTAAAGCGGAACGGAAGCTAAGACCTTCGGTAGAATGTTCTAACGTAATCATAAGTGATGATAGGAGATCATTCCGAGTCACAAAATTTCGAACTCCAAAGGTTCTTATCACAGATAAAGTAAAAATGAAAATGGTAAATAGACATCGAGTATAGCAATTTTATTGATCGGCCACTGGAGAGTCGACAGTGGAAGTCTGTACATATGAAATCGTCATCTTGAGGAAAATGACGAATAGCCGAAGATAGGCCTGAGAAGGGATTCATCAATCGAGATATTTTTTTTT
The DNA here is from genome assembly GCA_007115665.2 of Sequoiadendron giganteum. Classification (NCBI taxonomy): domain Eukaryota; kingdom Viridiplantae; phylum Streptophyta; class Pinopsida; order Cupressales; family Cupressaceae; genus Sequoiadendron; species Sequoiadendron giganteum. The sequence goes on from CM021110.1 coordinate 375,109,897, forward strand.
TGGATGATCGAGAAAGTTCATAAGATCGATGTTCTCTATTGAAAAGTCAAGCACCTCCTTCGCTCTATTGGATATTTGGTGGAATCAGATATTAATATTTCAAGTTCCGCTAGAGCCTGAAATTGGTTCTTGTGAAAAATCGAAAGCTTGGAGTTAGTTGAGTAATGCTTCTTGCTGTAAAAGAGCTGAGTCGAGAATCATTTCTTCAATAAATCCATAAGCATCTTTGAGGCATCTGAGCATCCTCCAAGCATTAGGATTTGAAAAAATAAAAATAAAAATAAAAATTAAATTGCATTACTTATGATGCCATTCGATGATGGAGACATCTCTCGGTACACAGATTCATCCAGCAAAAACAAAAAAAAAAATGATGAGAAGAGTTCCATATCGGACCTGTGCATTCTGGAAGTAATATTCATCACTTCTGGTTGGACTCTGTTGCTAGAAGTATTGGTTCTGTTGCCATCATGAAACACACCATTGTAAGATGCGTTGGGGTTCATTCTTGATCATCCTTATATCATAGAACTTGCTGCTTCTGGATAGCAATTCTAGGCAGGTTGCAGTTGGAAAATTTAACTAGCTTCCACTACAAATTCTAAGTTAAGTTGAGCCCTTGAGAAGAGAAACAACTTTTGTGCAATATGAAAGTTGTGGATGTTCTAGACCTCACTTGGTATAGTCGAGAATTCATCCTTCCATGAGATGCTCGGTGTTGACTGTGCGTAAATGAAACCTTTAACACATCGAAGGGAAAGCTATGGAGATTAAAATCTGAGTGGCATCCTTGATTAAAGAGATAAGTATTTCATGTTCTTATTAATGCTCATAAATTTTTATGTAGTCATTAAAATCATGATATAACATTGCATAAACAAATCTTGTATGCTACTAGCATTTATATTTCTCTTCCGAATAGTTAACTCATATGAACTATTAAGTAATCTCTTCTTAATTTGCAGTAGGATGGATCAAGAAATTACTTTTCAGAGAAGAAGAGAATGGAGACATAGCTTGCAGCCATGAGACTGAATGATTGGTTGAAGACATCTCCTTGAAGAGGGAGATTAACCTTCAGAGGGAGTTCCATGATTCAATGTTGCAAGGCCGGATGCTAAGATCCTCTTCAGCAATTGAGATCAGAATTGCTCAAGTTAGCCAACCTAGATTCGACATTGGTAGCTTCGCAAACCTGTTCCGTATAGAGTGTTCTAGGATGAGGTTGAAGAGGACAGCCCTAAATCTCTACAGAGGTGTGCATTGGAAACCATTTCTCTAAAGCAAGTATTGCTAACGATTTTGGATGAGGAGGTCAAGAGGCTGATACAAGTACTTAGAGCTTTAGAGGAAGTTACATCATCACTTGTTGTAATGCATAATTCTCTGAGATAGAGAGATCTGAGGTGAAAGCCCTTGTTCATCTTTGAGACTGAGATGAGGCGTCATGTTGAGAGACTCCATGACGACAGGTCCCTGGATCTAACTTCAAGAGCCCCAAGCACCCGCAATGTGGCTTAAAGGGGGGTTGTTGGATATAAGCCACACCTGGACTAATGATGGGCTGGTCACAAGGGGCCAGTAGCTCAGTTGATAAAGCACTCCTGCTGCAAATGGAAGAAAAGACCAACTAGATCAACCTGGAAACTTTAAAATTCAGATTGGGCTATGATCTCTTGGATCTACAGAAAACAGTCTTTTGTGGCACAAAAGCTCGACAGAAACTGAATACATTGCAGCCTTTTATGAGGGCAAGAGAAGCAGTTTGGCTTCGTAAATTGCTTGTGAGACTCCTTGATCTAAGCACATTGAGATCCCCTACCATTATGAGACATGGTAGAAAGGAATGTGATCCAGTTGGAGTATATTAGTTCGAATGTTTAAACAGCGGACATACTCAACAACTTCTCTCCAGAGTTAAGGTTGAACTCTTCGAGCAAAAAACCTGGTATGTAATTTGATATTATGTTTGAAATTCAAATTTGTTTATAAGTTGTACTAATATATAAAGATGTTTAATGTGTAAACTCTTTCGTCATGTGTGTGACTCCATGACTTTATGGGCCTACTCCTCCTGTGTACATTATCGAAAGGTGACAATCTTTTTGATAATGAACACTTGTATTTGACATTGTAAAGTGACGACTCTACAATGATAAACTATCATAATAGATATCATATGACTTGATATATATAGACATGTCATGATAGTATCTCTTAGACACCTTGATGGATATCATGAGACTTGATATCTGAAGGTCATTGTGATCCATAAGAGATAATCATGGTGGATGATTATATCCGTGGATATGCCATGAACTATGGTAGACATCATGTGACTTGATGTCAGTGCACATAGCATAATGAAGATATGTATGAAGAATGTCATGTGACTTGACACTTTTAGAAGCATACCATATCTTTTGATATCATGAGTTAGGTGATATCACTTTATACGTGTTTGGAGTTTATCCTCCCTAGCTAAGAGGGAGTGCTAATAGAGTTTATCCTCCCTAGTTAAAGAGGGAGTATTGAAATAATTAAAAAAAAGGTTATGAAGAATGTCATGTGATTTGACACTTTCAAATGCATACCATATCTTCTGATATCACGAGTTAGGTAATATCAGTTTTACTTAGTGGAAATTATTTTCCTTAGCCTAGAGGGAGTATTGAACAGTGAAGATGTGTTATGGAGAATGTCATGTGACTTGACACTTTCAGAAGCATATCATATCTTCTGATATCACGAGATAGGTGATATCACTTTGGAAGTTATTCTTCCTAGTTAAAAAGGGAGTGTTGAAATGATGAAAATGTGTTATGAAGAATGTCATGTGACTTGACAACTTTGAGAAAACATATCATATCACATGTGAAGGTGATATATTGACTTATTTGACTTGAAATATCTTCCCTAGCTAAGAGGGAGTGAATCGAAATTATGAGCATTCATATAAATTCGATCATTCCCGTGATTTTATATTCTGCATTTGTTTGAAATCAGAATCCTCTTAATGTCACCCGCCAGCATGTAGAAGGATGCGTATGTGTTAATACATACATAACAATAAGCATTAGACTGTAGTCTGCCCGCGTGCAAAGGGACACGTCCTCTCAAGGGACGCATCCCTTGGAGGCGGGTCTCTCCTCTTACATATAGGAGTTCATTCATTGATATGCAAACATAGAAATCAGATAATGTTCTGCAATCAGCACATTCGCATTTGAGAAGAAGAAATTTGGAAATTGACCTGTTGACAATCTGAATCTGATCGATCCTCAACAAAGGAAAATAAACAACGTATAGATCACTATACAAGATTGCAAAAGAGTCGTACGACAAATACATACCGTTCAACAAAACAAAACTGTTAAGCCATACGGCGTATGGTCAAGAGAGGGAGTGGATACGTACAAAAAAGAATTGGAAGAAAATACCATGCAAGGTACTACAAAGGACACAATTATCATACGGTTGGAGGTGCATTGGACAGTTTAGATAAGGAATCAAGGACGTACAGTAGAAGAAAACAATGTACGGGTTGACAAAGATCTAGTTTGGCATGAGGGTCTAATCTCACACTACAAAAAGAATAGAGTAACAAAGCCGTACGAGCAAGGAGAAGCAGAAAATAACATCACACAACAAAAAGGGAAACCCGTACAACACCAAGCATAGAAGAGCATACGAGAACTTGTGGAAAGGAGCTTAATCAACAATATTTGGAACCTCTTGAAAATTCATGAAAATGATGTATGCCATGCAATTTTGTGTGGTTCTGAAGGTCTTAAATTGGGCTTGGTGGCGGGGGCTCCATCCCTTGACCCCACCCTATACTACAACAGGGAGTGTGCCAAAGGCGCTGCCCCCGAATCCCGCGAGGGGCGCTGCCCTTCGACCCCACTAGGGGTGTTGCCCCCAGACCCCCGCAAGCGGTGCTGCCCCTTGACCCCATTGGGGGGGCCGCCCCCCAAACCCCCACAAGGGGCACTGCCCCTTGATCCCATTGGGGGCGTTGCTCCCAAACCCCCATCAAACTCATTTGAATTGCCAAATCCCAAGGCCGCCAGCTATCATAGTATAGCTAGAGCCATTAGTATCACAGTCAGTTCGCCCTGCCTCACGGCTAGCACGTACACCACCCTCACAGCCAGCACAGCTAAAACCATGTCCAAAAGAGTCAAAAGAGGAGGAGTCCAATGATGAATCTAATAGAGTGTACATTGAGATCAGTGACCCAAATGCTTGTGACCCTCACGATACAATCCAGAGGAACCTGAGTGGACTGTAGGAGATGCGAGAATTATGTACGAGGTTGGTGCAATTAGACAACAGCTGGACATGGGATATGATCCCTTAATGGTCCATGAGGTCGAGAGGATCTTGGCGTTTATGCAGCTAGAATGCAAAGGCGAATTCTTTTAGCGTTTTATCTTGCATGGATGGTCAAATAAGGAGTTGGAGTGACAGAGTGAGGAACTCGAGAAGGCAAAGGCCAAGCTTTTTGAGGCCGTACAGATGGTGAAGATCGCACGAGAGAGGCAGCTGGTAGCCAACCAGAAGCTTCAACATCTCCAATAGCAGCAGTCAGCAACGACGACCCCTACATCGTCAGTACACCCAGGGGTGCCCTCTCACCCTCCCTCTTCTTGATTTTCCATTTCTATATCCCAGTTTTTGTTGTTGTCGTCTGGAAGACTACTTTTTTTAGGGGGGGGGATGATCTAGTCAGTCAAGAGTGTCATTAGTCGGCCAAGTATTGTGGGATTCCTTATAGCTTAAGGGATTCCTTGGGTTATGTGGGTTTCACAAAAGGTTTGTTAAGGGTTTTTCACAGATAGCAACTCCACTTACAGATTTGACTAAGAAGGGGGCTTTCAGTTGGTCAGATACAGAACAACGATGCTTTGATCAATTCAAATAGATTATGTGTACTTGCCCAGTTTTAGCTATTCCTGACTTCTCCAAACCTTTTGAGTTGGAGTGTGATGCCTTAGGGAGGGAATAGATGTATTGATGCATTATAAGCATCTGAATGCTTTTGAGAGCAGGAAGTTAAGGGGGGTTGAAAGGAGTTATTCCATTTATGATAACGAGATGTTGGCCATTATGCATGCCTTGGCCAAATTCAGACCTTACTTGGTGGGAGGAAAGTTTATAGTAAAAACCAACCACAATAGTCTCAAATACTTCCTAAATCAAAGGGACCTTAATGATAGATAGCAAAAATGGGTAAGTAGGCTCCACGCATATGACTTAAATATAGTTGTCGATACCCTATCTAAGAGACCCAATTTGTGTTCTTTAGTAGAGATTTATGCTGATTGGAGGGAATTGATTTCAGCATAGTATGTTACGGACACTTGGGCTACAAGTATTATTGAGGGTACCATACAGGATGACAGGTATACGGTAATCGATGAGCTTATCATTTACAAGGGGAGAATTTATTTGGTACCCACTTCACACTTTAAGATGACAATTGAGAGCTTTCCATGATATTCCTATGGCTAGTCACTCGGGTTTTTTAAAGACATATAGGCAGATCCAAGAGAGGTTTACATGGAAAGGACTTAAGAATGAAGTCCTTAAGTATGTTCAAGAGTCCCCTATATGTCAACAAAATAAACATGAACATACTTATCCTACTAGTTTGTTGCAGCCCCTGCCGATTCCCAATCAAAAATGGGAAAGTATCTCAACGGACTTTATCATAGGGTTACCCAAGGTGCAAGAGAAAGATTGCATCTTTGTTGTGGTGGACAGATTAATGAAATTTGCCCATTTTTTTTATTTGAACAATGTTTACAACAGCATAGGTGGAAGATTTATTGTTTAGGAATATTTTCAAATTGCATGGGTTACCCAAGAACATAATCACTGACAAGGACAACAAATTTTTAAGCTTGTTTTGGCAAGAACTCTTCAAATTGAGTGGGACAAAGCTCAATCCTAGCATCAGCTTTCACCTACAAATAGATGGGCACACTGAAATCATCAACAAGTCAATGGAAGTGTATCTCGGCAATTATGTTTAAGGGTAACAAAAGATATGGGTGAGATGGATACACCTTGGTGAGTACTGTTATAATTCCACATACCACATGTCGATTAAGATGTCACCGTTCATGGCTTTGTATGGTTATGAGCCCCCTAGCTTCATGGACTTGTTGTTCAGAGATAGTAGGGTGTCAAATGCTAAGGATTTGTTACAACAAAGTCAAGATATCATGAAATCCTTGAAGGAGAACTTGCAACAAGCCCAAAATCAGCAAAACTAATATGCAGCCCAGCATTGCATTGAGCGAACATTTGAGATTGGTGATATGGCTTATTTGAGGTTGCGGCCCTACAAGCAGTCCACTCTCAAGAAAAGTGGATCGAAAAAGTTGAAGCCATGGTATCATGGTCCATTCAGGATCTCCAAAAGGATTGGAGAGGTGGCTTATGAGTTGGAGTTGCTAGCAAGTAGCAAGGTTCACAATGTTTTTCATGTATCTCGCCTCAAGAAGGCGTTGGGGCATAATGCAATTCCCTCTTTTGAATTGCCACCATTGGACAAAGAAGGGAAACTCATTCTCATTTCTAAGGCTATTATTGATATCAAGGAGCATACTCTAAGGAGGAGGACAATCAAAGAGTACCTTGTGAAGTGGAAGAATTTTCCAATTGAGGATGCTACCTGGGAGAGTGACTAGATTTTGCAACATCTAGAGTTGAAATTGCTTGGGGACAAACAATTCTTGAGAGGGAGGACTGTAATGTCCCCTCTCTAGGTGTGGTCAAATTGATATTATTTTAATTAAACACTAATGTTTTTTAAGTTAAATTAAATATTTAACTTAGCATTTATTAAAGTAATATTAAAAAGGGAGACATAAGGTGTTTTTTTTTCTAAGTGAAATTATTTTAATTATGGGGTTCAAGAAGGGAGACATAAGAATTAAAAATTAAAGAAAATGTGGAAATTTAAAGAAAGTGTGTGAGTTACAGGTGGGAAAAGAAAAGTAATTTTGGGGCACAATTTTCAATATGCAGGAAATTTTGGGAAGAGAATGTTTGCTGATAAAATTTTCAAAACATCGTGAAGACACAAACCTTCATGGGGAATATCATCTTTGAAGTTGAAAAATGCTTCCTGGGTGATTGTTGATAGTCTCACTCAGAGGCTACGCTGGAGTTTATTTGTGGAAAAATTTAAGGGAGTTTCTGTATTTTGGGTTTTGATCAAAATAAAGACATTTTGAGTGGAATTATTGTTGTAGATTTCAAAGTTTTTTACCTTGGATGTTGGGATTACAAAATAGATAGTATTATTTTGTATGCTCCTACCATTGCAAGGTATTTGAAATAACTTTGAGGAGTGACTGGAGGAATAATATAAATCTTTATTAATATTTTATATATTCCCAATGGCGCTAAGGAACTGTCCATACACTCTAAATGTGAAGTCGCAGCTGAAATAACTATGCCATACTTTCTAATGGTTTGTACACCTGGGAAAAAGAGCGTTGTACAATCTAAAGCTGCATACCTAGTCAAACACCCCCGATAATAAAATATTTGGAATTTCTCTGTCTTCTACCACCGCCATACATTCCAAAGGAGTCTGTACGATAGAGGAAAATCTGTACGGGTTTATTGGAGGTAGTCGCTGCTGGTCAAAGATCATTCTAAGATTTATTTTTGTTAATTCATCTGAGATTTGGGTAATCGTACAACTTTGAAGTTGTTGTCATGAGTTCAAGGTGACCATATGAACTGCATTGGGGTTAAGGGAAGTCATACCATTCTAAGAGGTGTTGAAGTTTTAACAGGTCAAACAAAAAATAAATATAATATTCATTTCCAGCTGTTATAGATGGTTATTCATGTTTGTAATATTCCCATCTAAAAAAAAAAAAAAATCTATTAACAATTTTCTTTAAAAGTTTGGGGCAATTAGTTTCTGTTGAAAATATTGTGAAGTTACTTGTTTAGCTACATCAATTTCATGCTTCAAATTGAATTTTCTGAAAATGTTTGACAAAATGTTCACTTGATAAATTTTGGGAAGTGAAGAAAAAAATTGTCTAAAAATTTGGGGTTAGACATTACAATATTCATGCCCAGCAATGTACAGGTTATCACCCAACAATTACATAACAATTTTGTCCATTTAAAATTCACACCCAACAATCACAAAAATCCACGCCTAACACAAGATAATCGACCCCTAACATTCCATCACCATGACATCCAAAACTATTATTTTTCCAGTTGTGCATGCACCAATAAATTAATCATCCCAACCTCATAGCGCGAAGCAAATAGAAATCACAACACTAAAATTTTAAATTTATTTTCAAAATCCATCAATTTCCTACAAGTTTACCATCTTTGCAAACTCTCGCAATTTGTCTTGCTTGCAAGACTTCACAAATTGTTCAATCGTACGATTCAAGTGCAAAACCTAAACAATTTCACCAACAAATCTTTCAACTAGCGACATTCAACTCACAGGCAATCTCTGTATGAAATTTCTCCAAGTCTTCAACATTCAACACAAGCGTAGATTCTGGATATATATACCGGCAAACAAATCTGCACAACTGTAACTTTGGATGAGTCACATAGGGTTAACCAAGGAGGATCTTTCACTACCGTGACTAATCTTCTCCAAGAGGGTTTTCATCCTCAAGAAGGATGAGATGAACAAAGTTCAATCCCACAAAAACCACAAGGGTTTCACAAGAGGAAATAAAAAATCTACATATCCAAATGAGCTCTCTAAATCTTCTTTTATACTTTTTCCACTGAACTTTCCAGAAGATATATTTTAAAATGCACATTTAATAAAATAACCCTTTTTGGCTCCAAAAGACTTTTATGAACTAATAAATATATTTGATGAGCAAGGTCCCCCTTTTATGTGTCCACGATTTAAAACTTTAAATTCTCTTTCCAACAAGCTGTCCCACTAAAGTGTTTTTTAAATTATGTTCAATAAAATTAAGCAACTTTAGTAAAATAATTAAACTAAAGCCAATAATACACCCGAGTTGTAGAAACTGTCAATGAGCATTGAAATCGAAAAATGACCATACTGGAATGATACCAATGAAGAGTAATGAAAATTGGGGCTGGTCGAGCGACTTAATATAAATAGACGCTCTCTCCAAGAATCTCGGGGAACAAACCAGAAACCAGAACTCACCTCATAAAGTGTCATAAGAGTCCTCAAGACCATGGTTGAAAAACGCGCAGGTTAATCGCAAGACGCACGATTAATCGTGCGCCATCTATGGAATCGAGTAACTCGACAAATAACTCGCAGCCGATTTATAGCGAAAAATCGCGTCATATTTTGCCCTAAAATGCGCGAAAACGCGCGATTATTTGAAAGAAAACATGTCTTAGGTCATGTTAAAACTGTAACACGGATTTTAAAGATTAAATGTGTCATTTTTTTTTCCCATTTCTCATCTCCGACAACGACTGAGGGCAGAAACAAAAGCGACAAGTGCAGAAACAAAAGCAACGAGGCAAAAACAAACGTGATTGTAGGTATTTTTACCATTTTTGTTAGACGCGAATTCAACAGTTGCAACCAACAAATTTAATGTCTTTTTTTTATGCGAAAAAAATAAAGACAACGTGAACATCCAGAATCCAATTCGATTAAAAAAAATTAGTCTTTTTTTTATGCCAAAAGAAATTTGAATAATATAATCATAATGTCTTTTTTAATGCAAAATAAATTCCTAGTAGAACGTCTTTAATATTTAAAACTAAATATTTAATATTTAATAATATTTAATATTTATTAATTTAAGAATTTTAATATTTTTATTAACTTTTAATATTTACTAATTTTTAATATTTATTATTTATTAATATTTATTATTTATTAATATTTAATATTTAATATTTAATATTTAATATTTAATACTTAGTATTTAATATTTTAATATTTAATACTTAATATTTAATATTGTGATTGCTGTAAACATTTCCAATATTTATATGTAATAAAGCTTTAAACTCTTATTTTGATTTATATATGATGAAATCACTAATATGTTCTAAAAATTCAGTTTATATGTATTTTTTTAAGAATATTTTAAAAATTTGTGTATTTTCAAACGTTCAATAAATTTGCTGAGTTTTTGACCAAGTTTTTGCCGAGTCCCGAGTTTTTAAAAAATTTGGGTCTGCTGAGTTATTGCCGAGTCCGAGTTTTTCAACTATGCTCAAGACCAACCGAACTCATTGCTAACATCAAATATTTCTCCTGACAAGGCTAACAGCCACCGAGAAAGCAAGAGCTAACTACAATGTTGACATGACTGAAATGGGGACATTAAAATTAATAGCTAGTTTCTCTGAAGAAATGTATTTGGTATATATTTAACTTCAAGAAAATATTGCAATTTATAGTTGCCAAGATCAGCAAATGTGATCCAAACTCTAATTTAAGAATATTTCAAGCCCATCCACTTACAGTAGATGATAGAGAACCATGGATCTAAGCCCTACTGATGTGCATTCATTATGCTAGAAGAAGACCATGTCCCAAATCATGTATTTATAAGTAGTTATTTGTTGAATGAGAATATTAAATAACCACTAGCAAAATCATACAAAAAGCCTATCCTAAGAAGTTTCAAAAAATTAAAAAATCATAATCACTTACTTGTGGTAAAATGCAATCAATTCCAATTGGTGGCTTCACTACCATTTGATGCAATCTTTGGCCTGGCATTCACAAAGTATCAATATGGTCAGAATATGTGTCATCAAGTCTTCATGAGCAATCTGACTTCTACTCACAAATTTTCTGCATAAATGACGAAAACCCATATTTAGAGATTGAAAATATTGCTTATAATGTACAATAGCTTGAAAAATATGTCTAGCAGCATAAATAACTCCTAAATGCAATTGACATTACAGAACAAGAGCTTTGGATCCTCTAAACTGCTTACTAATTTATGAGATAAATTATTGTTGAACTTTTACAAGAGCTAATGAAGAAATGGTAATCCTTCTCAACCAACTTCAAGAAAAACAATTGAGAAGATAATACAAATGATTGGGAATTGGTTAGTGTACAATTATACAATTGAATTCCTGATTACTGCCATAATTATATAATTTCTTCATATATTTTAAGGCTTTTAATGTTCTCAATACCTTTGACAGTAAAATATCCACAAAAATAAGACATGAATAAGAACATTTCTTTCAGAAAAAAAAACCAATTAATTAATTCAATAGTCTAGCATCACCGACAAATAGAAACATTCCATCAAATAAATCATTTCCACCAAAATACATTTCTTCAAAGAAACTAGCTATAAGCTGTAATGTCCCCATTTTCAGTCAAAAAGGATTATCATTCCACCAAAAAGGACATGGAACTCTAGACATTCCCAACAAACAAAGCTTAGTCAACCAAACCAAACCAGAACTGGAGAAAAACCCTCAAATCTGATGTGAATATCAAACTCAAAAATACAACATGGCCAGCACTTAGAAAAGAGAAATAACAAAATGGCAAATAATTTATAGCATTTAGAAAGTGATATAGAAAGAGAAAAGCAACTTTTGGACAGGACAAATGTAGACTGTATTCAAGTGTATTCAAGTGTATACTTTGTGACTTATGTGTATTCAAGTGTATACTTTGTGATTTATGTGTATTCGAGTGTATACCTTGTGACTTATGAGTATTCAAGAGTATTCAAGTGTATACTTTGTCGCTTATGTGTATTCAAGTGTATACTTTGTGGCTTGTGTGTATTCAAGTGTATGCTTTGCAACATACGTTCATGTGAATACTTTGTGACTTACGTATATTCATACTTTGTGACTTACGTGTATTCATGTGTATACCTTGTGACTTGTATTCATGTGTATACCTTGTGAAGTATGTGCATTCATGTGTATACTTTGTGACTTCTATGTATTCATGGGTGTACTGTGCGACCCACATCTATCCAAGCGTGTACTTCATGACTTACGTGTATTTATGTACATAATATCTTACATGTATTTATGTGTCTTTCACATGCATGCTACATGTATTAAGTATATCCATGTGTTTGCTTCATGCCAGATGTGTCTTCAAAGATTACTACATGGGTGTTTATGATTACTTTACGCTTAAAAATTATGAAAATATTAAAAACTTTGTCTGTCAAAATGCTTCGTGAATTGAGAAGTACAAACAAATTAACTTATCTAAAATTGAATTATGAATTATTATCAATATCCAAATGCAATAATGAAGAGAGGTAACTACTTAAGTAAAAAGGTGACTCCCCTCAAACTTGAAATATGAAAGAGAGAGCATTCCATTTAAGAGAAACGTTCAAACCATCATTTGACAAATCTAATTGAGAATAGGGCATTAAGTAATTTTGCAAAAGAATTAAATTAGGTTGTCAATGAGAGAAAGGTTGTGACTCCTAGTATGAAAGCGTGTGACTCTTCAAAGGCGAAAAAATGTGACCTGTAATGTCCCTAATAGGAGTTATACGAAATCTATTCTAAATTATCAATTTTCCAAGCAATGGGCCCTAGAGGATACCTTGAATTGATTTAGTCCTTGCAAACAAGTTAGAGATCACTCACCAAAATAGCCTAACAAGTAGAGTATTAGTACTCCACATTGAACATCGGAATTAAACATGAGTAACTCTATATTAGAGATCATAATTAACATTAGCAACTTCATAATGAACTAACTAATCCAATCACTAACCTACCTTGGGGTTGCTCAATTACGGGCCACATGAAAGAAGATGTTGATAGGATATCTCGGCCTCTCCCTCCTCATGTGGTGCATGCCATGCATATGAGGGTATCCCCTAGGCCTCATGTGGTGCATGCCATTCATATGAGATGACCTAGTGAGACTCTTAATCCCCTTGTCATCATCCTTGTTCCACTTCCCATAATTGATCCACCCCTCTTGTTACACCATGGTAGGAAGGTGAGATTACAATGGTTACTCCGGTGATCAATCTAGTCCCTTTGCAATCCTTCTTTCCCACCATGGTGAGACATGAACATAATAATATAATTCCTAAATATATATATCATCAAACTTAATAAGGTCTAATAATATCACACATAGATCATTCTTTCTAAATAACATAAATGAATAATTGGTATCAACAAGAATATATATATATATATATGGCATAAGAGTTATCATTTCTGAATATCCATAAGTAGTATCAATAAAATGTTATCTATATAAGTTATTACTCATAAACAACATTAATAAGAGTAATAATATCAACAACATCACTATGCATCACAGATAACAATAATGATATTCTAAATAACATTATGCATCAAACATTATTTAACACTTATGGCTCCCTATCATCACATAATTATCCTTATTCCTAACGAAGTTACCAAATAACAATAATATTATAAATATTATCCTATATTAAATATTACCTAACAGCTATGCTTCCCTAAACATCGTAACATTATCTTATTCACCATAATTAATAGCATTACCGCTAACCAGTTTGCAGACTTTCTTTGCATCTCCAGCCAGCGATGATCTTCTTGTTTTGAGGATATCCCTCTTAAATATCTGTCATGAAAGGTTACGTCCTTCCCTAAGGATAGGTCTGCTCCTACTCGCTGCTTTTGAGGATGTTTGACCGATGCTTTAGTTGCATCACTTCATATCATAATCGATATTTAAGTTTATAAGTAATCGCTGCTTTTGAATGGATAGGAATCGATGCTTGATTCCGCATTTATTCATTTATTTGATTGTTTATTTATCATAATCTAAAATGATTTTATATTGTTTATTTTAATAATAATTGTATTATTATCACTGATAATTATAATTCCTGATGATATTTAGATTATATTGATTTTATTAATTTATTTTGGATATTTAGTTATTTGTATTTTCACCTTTTAACACTAAAGTACAATAACAATAAATAGCCAATGTATTATTATTTTATTCCAATGTGTTACAATTTTGGGAGGGATATGACATTATGATAATCGTATTATAATTATAATATTATCTATGATCATTATAATTGTAATAATATTTAGATTGCCATTATATTTATAGTTTTGATATTTATTTTATTTAGTTATTTGTATCTCAATATTTCACACTAAAATATAATAGCATTAAATCGCTAATATGTATTTAAATATTTCATATTTGGTGTCACAATTTTGGGGCCATGACAGTACTCCCCTCCCAAATATGCTTGTCCTCAAGCAACTTAATATCTTTGTTCCTTTTGTGAGGATATTAGCTTCAATTGTGACCAAGTGATGAGGGATTGGTTATGTTGATGCTATGTCCCTGGAGAGTAACTATTAGTACTCTTTGCCTTGATTTACTACTAATAAGATTAGTACCATCCTCTAAGGCATGAGGTCAATTTATTGTCTTATGTACTTTTATTTTCCAATATCTCAACGACAAACCCAAGATTTTTTGGAAATTGACAATAATTGTTACTTACAACAAGTTTTATCTCATTTTGTCATTGTAAGTGCCCTAGCTAATGATACAAACTCCCTATTATCAATGATGGGTTGTGGGAGTGTGGTGACTATAAAGATCCCATTCCTTTGTGTCAAATCACTTTTGCATTTATGTAAAGGACCTAGATGTTTGAATGATAACTCTCTTAGGTAGATTATGTACAATTTTGATAAACATTCAAACAACACTTGAAGCAAATTTGTTTTAATGAGGAGCTTAGAGTGTTTTAGTCAAGTATTTATGTCATGTCCCTGAAATAGCAATCCATAAAGACCAAGTGTTAAAATACAAATAAATTAATAAATAAAATAAATAGCAATATTAATATTAAATATAAAATAAATGTGTACCATATCAATATATAAATATGAAATAACAAATATAATAATAATATATAGACAAATTATTGTTATTACATTCTAGTATTAAATAATTTTATATCAAAAATAATAATAATAAATAAATATTATAATCATTACACATCAAAGATTGTAATACATTAGAATAAAATAATTATTAAGATATTAGCAAATTGGTTTTATTATTATACTTTAATGTCAATAAAACATCAAAATAAATTATAAAATAAGTATATAATCTGAAATATCATAATTATTAGCAATAATATATTATTTTTAAAAATAGATATTATTGTGATAATAAGCCTTTAAAGGCAGCAATTAAATCTAACAAAGGGATATATTTTATGAAAAGTCACCTCTTTCACCAAACAATACATTCCCCCCATGAGTCACCTACCTTGAATGGTATAAATAGAAGGAAGGAAAATAAGGAAGAGGGAAAAACATTGAGAAATACGATCTTCAATTCAAAACAGCAGCAACAATGATTGTTATGCATTGGAATATAGAGCCATTTAATATATATATATATATATAATTTAATAGGCATACAAGTATATATGCAAAGATATAGATAAATTTTATAATGAATAATGAATATATATGAATAAGGAAAAAATAATTATATATATATATATATGTACACAATTATGCAATAATGATACTTATAAGTAATGATGACTCTTTAATATAAACATAAGTAGATTATGTATATTTATGAATTGTTCTCATCCTATCATCAATTTAGTATAAGGTTGGAGGCGAGTAAGGAAACATGGAGAGATATAGCAACTCAGGTGATGTATTCACTTAGCAATAATATTTAGCATATTTTGAATATAAGAAACCAATATTGCTAATTTGATCATTGGTGTTGCTAGACTCATTGACTGTATTGTAATTGGCCTCATTGCATAAACTATCGGGGGAATACACATATGATAATAATTTAAGGAATTCACTCGTATGACTTCTCTTCTGCATTATTAATTCACCTCTTTGCCCAAGAATAGAATTATAGAAACAAATTGAGAAATATGTCATCCCAAGAGGATGACGTCTGATAGAACATAGAACAGAATCGTGTCTTCAAGCAATCTGCATACATTGGTGATCTTTTTGAGCTAGGCCATTTAGATAATTCAAGTTGCATTAGAAAAGAAATCATTGCTTGCTCTTTGATATCGGTTTCCTCTTATTGTCAAAAATTCATCTTAGTACATGTATGATAGGAACAATCACACAAGAAAATATATTACCAAAAGATTGCGTGAATAATTTCTTTATATTTCTTAATGCATTCACATCATGAATATAATGTAGGAACGTATCTACTTGTGCATTTTGCTAACTTTCCTTAAAAGCATCTCATTGAATATATGAACTATCTCTTTCCTAAGTATCAAAAATGGAATGATAATAAATACATTTATTGTGTTTATGATTGACTTCTTCGTGATTGTTACCCTATTAGGCGGTGAAGTAAAGTCCAAGTGGTTAGCCTAAAAACTCCACTCTTATGTCACTAAGGCCCAAGAAACGGGTTTGGACATAGAAGGGTGGGGGTCCCACCGTAGGAAACTACACTATTATAGGGGTGGTAGGTCGTAGGCCCTTGGTCCGTAGGACTTCACCTTGTCCTAATAGGGCAAGTGTATTCCGAGGTACTGCCATGTATGGAGAATGCAAGTACTAAGTTGTTGGTAAAGGAGGATTGTGATAGGCACCCTCCCGTGCCCAACACAAAGGCTTCAGGGCGGATCCATACAGGGCACTCCTCTTGCTTGTTAAAATTGCATTTATGAGTATGCTTATATTTTGGATATCTAGATATTAATGCTAACAGATATGTGTGGAAATCTTGTTAATATGGTGAATGCAGGTTTCAAACCAAGATTACTTCATTAAAAAGAACATTCATATTGAAGGAAGAAACCCTAAACCTAATCAACAAATGAATTCTAGGGCAAACCGGGTAAGGGACATTACAATTTATCGCTCTCGTACTTAAGTATAAATTTATGTGGTTGAAAATAGTTTAGCTTTAAATTTATAGTTTTACCTTATTATCTAACTTCATGTTCCATCTTTTAATCCAATTGGAGGCTATCATATTTCTTCTACATTAGGTACTAAGTATCTTGGAAACGTATTTGATTTATTGAACCATACCAACTTGTTTGAATGGTGAGGAGTGAATTCACCAATTTGTAGGTTACACGCATTGCCATTTTTTTAATGAAAATAGCCAATTTCAAAATGAAATGAAGTACAACAAGGTAAAATTAAATGAAGTAGGTGTTCACTAAGTCTGGGATCTTATTTACTAAAATAAATCGAACCATTTGAAAATTGACGAGGAGGCAAGAAAGCAGTTGAAGCAAGCAAACACGTAGATGAAGTAGACACGGAAGCACCTTAGCCACACAAGCAAGTAGCTTAACCGTATTGTCAACCAGCTCAAGTAGACAAGCAAGTAGCTCAAGAATGCAAGCAACCTATTCAAGCAAGTAGGCAACCAACTCAAGTAGACAAGCAAGTAGGCAACCAACTCAAGTAGACAAGCGAGTAGCTCAAGCACGCAAGCAACCAGTTCAAGCAAGTAGGCAACCAGCTCAAGTAGACAAGCAAGTAGCTCAAGCACGTAAGCAACCAGCTCAAGCAAGTAGGTAACCAGCTCAAGTAGACAAGTGGGTAGCTCAAGCACGCAAGCAACTAGCTTAAGCAAGTAGGCAACCGGCTCAAGTAGACAAGCAGGTAGCTCAAGCACGCAAGCAACCAGCTCAAGTAACTCGACAGACAACCCTTTTAATATTTTCAGAGTTTTTGAGCATAAAGTAATTATAAGAACACATCTTGTCGAAGATACATGAAGTAACACATAGATACATGTGATACATAAAGTATAAATATGAGGCTGGAATACACGCAATACATAGAGTATACCCAAGAGGCATGAAGCATATAAGTGAATAATACATGAGTACATGAAGTCACAAAGCATACATATGAATACATGTAGGTCGTAGAGTATACACTTAAATACACTTGAATACACATAAGCCACAAAGTATGCACTTGTACATGAAGTCACAAAGCATACATATGAATACATGTAGGTCGTAGAGTATAAACTTAAATACACATAAGCCACAAAGTATGCACTTGAATACACACAAGTCGCAAGGTATACACTTGAATACACATAAGCCACAAGGTATACACTTGAATACACTCGAATACACATAAGTCATAAGGTATACACTTGAATACACATGAGTCACAAGATATACACTTGAATACACATAAGTCACAAGGTATACACTTGAATACATTGACATAGGAAGCATGAAGCATACACATAATACATGAAGCATACACAGGATGGCAGGAAAGATGCTCTGGTACCACTTGTAATGTCCCTAATAGGAGTTATACCAAATCTATTCTAAATTATCAATTTTCCAAGCAATGGGCCCTAGAGGATACCTTGAATTGATTTAGTCCCTACAAACAAGTTAGAGATCACTCACCAAAATAGCCTAACAAGTAGAGTATTAGTACTCCACATTGAACAATGGAATTAAGCATGAGTAACTCTATATTAGAGATCATAATTAACATTAGCAACTTCATAATGAACTAACTAATCCAATCACTAACTTACCTTGGGGTTGCTCAATTACAGGCCACATGAAAGAGGATGTTGATAGGATATCTCGATCTCTCCCTCCTCATGTGGTGCATGCCATGTATATGAGGGGATCACCTAGGCCTCATGTGGCGCATGCCATTCATATGAGATGACCTAGTGAGACTCTTAATCCCCTTGTCATCGTCCTTGTTCCACTTCCCATAATTGATCCTCCCCTCTTGTTACACCATGGTAGGAAGGTGAGATTACAATGGTTACTCCGGTGATCAATCTAGACCCAAAGGCAAGTACAAATCTTAGTTGTGATTGCTTGAGGACAAGCAATCTTGGGTGGGGTGGACTGTCATGCCCCTGAAAAATTGTAATACTAAGATATAAACCATTGAAATGCAAATAAATAAATAAAATAAATGAATATATATTGAAAATATTTAAAAAAGAATATTAGCAGTTTAATATTATTATAATTATAATTATCATAAGATAATATTATAATTATAATCATCAAATATAACAATATAAAATAAATATTAACCATTTGATATTATTATAATATATATATATACATTTTAATAAACAAATAATATATTAATAAAGAGTATGATAATACATATATGGAAAGGAAATAAAAGTGCATTGATTAAATAGAATACAAGGGGGCAGCGATCAAAACAAACAGCAATCAAAAGCAGCGATCCCTATCATGTTGAAAGGCAGTGAATTAAATTAAAGGCAGTAAGAAGGAGCGATTGGGGTGGCAGCCATTCCATATCAAAGATAATGATAGTAATAACTAAGACAGAGATTCATAAGGCAGTGTTAAATGTGTATTAAAAGAATATTAAATTAATATTGGGGGTTCCAAATCAGCGATTAAGAGAATGGTTGTAACTCTTCAGAAAAGGCATTAACAATGAAGAGGTGTGACTCTCCCACCATGGATGATATAAAGGGGAAATAGATGGGTGAGGAGAGGGAGGAATCCATGGAAGAAAAGAAAGGAGGATAAATCTGGAATAACTAAGCAGATAAAAATAAATAAATAAAATCTGAAAGGAAGACAGAGATCAGTAAACAATAAATCATCTGCACTCAGAAAAAGCAAGCAATACACATCTCCTGAGTATAAAGGCAGATAGAAGAGATAAAGGTCTGCAAATGAAAAATCGAATGAGGGAATATCGTGAGACTTAAACACAGATGTATGAAAAGCAAATAAAGAGATAAAGGCACAGAGATATAAACAGCGAATAAGAGGGAAACAGGAGGAGTATGTCCTAAGCATAGCAGCAGAAATATTAATATCATATAAATATGTGGGAAGTTGGCTCAAGAAGAGATAAATGAAGATGAATGGTAAATCAATAAGTGGAGTAAGTTAAATATAATCACATATACACACACATAGGATATCTATATATATGTATATTGTTTACGATTATGCAATAATGATGCTTTCAGCAATTATTAATCTTTATTCGTAATTATTTATTGGATCTAATCTATTTGTTTCTCTTTAAGCAATATGTTTCTAACAAAAGCGATTGAAAAGAGAGAATTGAGTTTGAGAAGAATAAACATTCAAAAGCAGATCAGCCAGCAAACACAATATCTCATTTGCATAAATTATCTTGTGATTGCAGAATTGTAAATTAATATATTTGTGATATGAATTTGATTAGTTTATTATGCACATATCTTGCACCGTGATGGGAGAAGGGAGAATTGCAAAAGGGGTATAGTGATGGGGCCTTCTTCTTGGTAGGCCACCCGAGGGGGGGGGACAAGATGAGCCCACATGGGCCAAAGGGGTATTGCCTTTGTTACAAAGGGTACTGCCTTTGGGCCTAGGAGAGTTGGGCCACCAAGACACCCTTTGTAACCTCACTCCCCTATCATGGTGTAACAATACAAGAAGCTCAATCATGGGGAAATGGAAAAGGATGGCAAGATGAGGGGATAACGGATAAATTAGAATCCTCACTAGGTAGGCGGCCTCATATGAATGGCATGTGCCACATGAGGCCAAGGAGGATGGTATATCCGTCCTTGGGCCTAGAGAGGCTAAGACACCCCATTGAGTCACTCTCTTCCATGCTCCCCATGGTAATAACTGGATTAAGAAATTTACTATGGATTTACTAATGTTTAATCATGATACTCTACTTGTTAAGTTATTATTCTAATTGATCTCTAACTTGTTTGCAAGGATTAAATCAAGCCAAGGTACCCTCTAAATCCATCATTTGCTTGGGAGATTGAAAATTTAAGTTACAGTTAGTATAATTCCTATTAGGGACATTACACATCATCCATCCCATCACCCATCGTACTCACTCCAGTGATTCCTACTCAAATTTCATTACCACCATGCCCACATACGAGGAATACCCAAGAGTCCTTTATTCCTACCACATTATCAAAACCCGGTCTATGTCACGAACACTATCCAAAGCATTTAGTAGAAGTCTCTGAAATGAGTCAAGATCAAGTTATTCAAATCCGACCATCTCATCCTATCCTTGATCAAGACCCCATTATCTCTTCACATCTCATCCATGATTCTAAAACCAAAGTTGATGCCATCCATATACCAATAACCTCCACTTCCATAGACGAGAAACTTGCTTCCGTTGGACACATAGATAATCTCTCTCTTGTTCATCCTAAACTAGAGTCTTTCTCTCTATACATGTTTGAGAATGACGAATCAACAAGAATGAAAGCAGAGGAAGCACCAATATCCTATCAACATCGATCACTCACTTTCGTCAAATCCATCTTTCTTATTGATGAGAAGATAAACACCATTGATGATTCCCAACAGCACTGTAATATCCCTTGCTAGTTCTGATGTGAATTTGCTGATTGATCTTCAAGGAATATTGTCAAACACTTCGTATGCAAAGTATGTTCTTGCTGTTTCTGAGTTTCAATTTGCTTTGTTTGATGAAATTTGAACATAAGATGATACAACTAAATGACTGAAATACAAGATAGCATGAAATGCAAATGTATTTTTATATTTTCAGATGCAATAGATGACTTAACTAATGCAAAATCAACTCCTACAGCCAATGGACATTTCGTTAAAAAATTGGCATACAAGCTAGATGCTGATAATAAATGGGCATTACAATGAATATGAGTATGCAACTTATAGCTCCATTGAGTGAATGCAATCCCAAGTACATATCAATGTAATCATGCCAAGACTCTTGGCTTACAATGTGAGTCTACTTCAATGCCCAAATCTGATTTCAATAATCATCTACAGCAGCAACTTAATGCAATCCAATGCAACTATGAATAACTGAAACTACAATGCTTAAATGACTGAATTTACAATTCTAAATATGCTGGTTATATGCCAATTACAAATGTCTGATGAAAACCTGGAAATGATGGTTGCCTTGACAAAAATGATTTGATTCTCCTTGTGCTCAATGAATTTGCCTCAAACAAAGCAGCGCCTAGCCTTCTTATCCGACAACAATGCTTCTAGAATTTATTGAGAATTTATTATGCCTTCTTGGTTGAAATCGACCCTCCTACACAAGCCGCCCCTGCTCCAAGAAATCAGACCCTTGACTAAATTCGTTGATGCCACAATACTCCTTCTAAGTGCATGTGAGATCACCTCAAACCCTCAAGGAATTATGTGTTGCAATCCCATGAAGAAATTGATTCCAAATGAGTGAGATATGTGCAAAATCATGGCTCCTTCAAGCTGATATAGATGACTGTAAAATGTATGATATAAAATCTGATTGTGCAAGATATCAATTCAGCCTCCTAATGCAAAATCAATGAAGGCTCAAGCTCATCCAAATTATCTTCAATCGAACCTTCACTCAGCATAGCAAAATTTGGCCCTTGGCCACAAAATTTAGCTCCAATGAAAGGACTGATGTATCTTCTCCACAACTACAACCCTTTGGAGGATCTTTCACCACCTCAGTTATGCCAATCAAACAGAGCTTTCGGTCTCAATGATCAAATGTAGAAACTGCAGGAACCATAGGCTCCCAATAGACTCGATCAAATGCCAATATCAAATACCTGGATGCTGAAACACAAGGCTGCCCCCTCCTAATATACTTTTTCACCAAACAGGTCGGCCTCAATTAGAAACTTCTAGAAAAATATAATATTATTTCACTTAAGTGACTTTTATGATTTAATATTTATTTAAGTCACTTTAATTAAATTAATTAAATATAAAGTCACCTTTTAATTTTTTAATTTATTTGATAGCTTATAAGAAATTAATTTAATTAATTCCTCCTTATAATTCCACTTAGCCTTCAGAGAATAAAGGCTAAGACCCCTCTAAGATGGCTAGAAAAAAGGGGACATTACAATCCGCCCCTCCTGAAATTGCTTGTCCTCAAGCAATTCAATCGCTCCACCTGGATCCCACAAGTAGAATTGCATAATGTCCCTGTTATCTCCAAACAATTCCTAACACCATAACATTAATTCTAGCACCACTATCTATCCAATCCATTCCATTTTCATCCATCTTCCCTATCCATCTGATCTTGATAAAGACTAGGGGCATATACTTCAAACTATGCTTTTGGGAAAAATATTGAAATGGTCATTTCCTTTGACCATATACTATCCCATCTCATACCATCACCTATGTAGCATTATCCAAACATTTCGCTTGGGTCAAACATGTTATCCTATTACGAGATAGTCCTTGGAAGGAAAATCCCTTATCCTAGGTGTTTGCATAATGCCTATCCTCCACATCCTTCACATATTCAGTTCCATCGCACTAATCAATTCATCCACTCATAATATTCCCTACATTGCTAGACACTGGGGACAGGTGATTAATAATGTTTTTGAACAAATATCTTAATATATGCCTTCTAGCTCACTTAAGTGATTTGGATGCCTTTCCAAAAAAATTCCAAAAACATCAAATAATCCAAAAAAAATTCCAAAACATTGAAAAATTTCAAAAATCCAAAAACAAATCACAACATCCTCTCACCATATTCATTATAAATTTCCATTCTCTAGACATGACATTTTATGCAAATACACATCATGAAAAAACCAAAGCACATTGAGCGTTCAAGTAACAATCAAAAAATAGAAGACTCTTGATTAACTATCTACAACCTATTGGTCTATTGCCAAATCAGCTTTACACATCTTATCCAACAAATCATGCCTTAACAGATGCATCCTTCCTACAATAGGCATTATCTACCTTGAGAAAATATCTTCTAGCAAGAAAATCTATTAGTTGTTGATCTGTTTCATCCATGAATCTTTTTATGGCTTGATTTATCTTATTGTCCTATTCTAATGTTCCTTGAGGATATCTCAAATTGATTAGAGGAGCAAGAATGAAGCAAGGTTGTTGCTTTCATATGTTGTGTCTATGGAATGTTTATAAGCATTGCTATGACAAGTACAACCCTTGTGTGTATTGGACTAGATTCGAGCATTAACAAATCGCCCTATGTATATAAGGTCATCAATCACCTTTATACATTAGGGTTATCATGCCGTGAAGCTATGTTTCCTTGCAAATTCCAACAAGGTTCCATCATGTCTAGTACGTTTAAGAACAATTCGTGTTTGCAGTGTCACTATCCATGCAAAGGATACTATAGTCACCAAGGTTTGTCTCAACTTGGTGTACATATATTCATTTGCCATAATATGCTCTATGATGATAACAAATAGCACAAAATAGAAAGCACAATATCTCTATTATTCTCATATCCATTTACATCAATCAATTTCTATCCATCTCTCTCCTATCTATCTACTTCATTTCATTCTTCATTTATGATCTTACGTGACATCAATCAACAATCACCATATCCACATTAATCTTCTACCATAATAATAATCTCCCTCCACCTCATTAATTTCAACACACCTATTCAATTTAACAAATTTCTCTTCCTTTCCTAACTATTCAACTATTCAACCTACCCTTCCCAATTAATTTCGACATACCTATTCAACCCACTATAGAAAAGGGGGATCCGCTGCTCACGAGTCTCTTGCTTTCCAAGAGAATCCCACATAACGGACTGCCCTAAACTACCTCGTGCTTTACTTAATCAAACTAAGAGGCAAAACCAGAGTAGCCGGATACTCCCCTGCCCCTCCCCGGGCACACGTATCCCCATATCCGATACAGATACTTGTGCGATACACCATGGATACACGTTGGATACCGTACCCACACATGCCCAAAAAACCTTGATTTTTCAGCCGTGCCAGATACTATGTGATTTGATATTCAAAAAAGCAAACGTGAATCTTCCAAAATATTATCTTAAAAACTTCAATGATGCAATTTTTTGTTTTGTTTGGTATAAATAAAACCTACACCAAATGAGGAACACAAATGAAATGTTTTTCTATTTCAGCAACCCATTTTTCTAAGTCTTCTTCCAATACAACTCTACTATTTTTTTGGTGTTTTAATTTTTACAAATTTAAAAAAGTTAATTGTTTATAATTTTATATTTATATTATATTGTTTAAATGTTAGAGATTTTAAAAAAAACTAAAACTTATTCTTTAAATGTAAATAAAATTTATGAATATATATTTAACTATTTATTCTTTACTAAATTACTAATATTTAAGTTTTAATATTATTTTAATTTATATTTTTTTATTTGTTTTCAAAGTAATGAAAATCTCCTCTAATACCTTAGAAAATATATGTGTATGTATTTTTTATGAATGTCGTATCCAGCCATATCCATATCGGGGGTCTTAAAAAATAGTCGTATTCGTATCCAATACCGTATCCGTATCTGTATCCGTATCCGTGTCCATGCAACTTTGGGCAAAACGAAGAAATTGCAAAAAATAGTTTGCCCGAAACAATATCCAAATAGACTACTTCAAAATCAGAAGGAGCAAGATGACGATATCTCTGTCACAAAAGGGATGACTCTCAACCAAAGGACTACAACACGAAATCAGGACGCCAACGCGGTGTGTTGGAGTCCAAGTGACGCACTAGCATCCTTTATGACTAGTGTGCTAAACCCTCAGACACAAATTTTGTAATCCTACTAACGTACTCGGATCTGAGGTCTGTTCAACTAAATAGATTAACAGAAAGCAGGGAATACCATAAAACACAGAGGGCAAAGAACTAACTTACAAAGGCTCCCGCGTTTGAGATCTTCTTCCAAATCTTCACTTGGACAACCTGCACACAAGACGAACGAGGGAAAATGTTGGGGCTGTTTCGGGGCTCGCCGTAGTCAAACCCCGGTTTTGGTGTTCCCACCTCCACGGACAGCCAGATAGATAAAAAAGTGAACAAAGTAAACAAATGCAAAGTGATAAAAGCAATCCCCACTCAAGGAGGAGAATCTGTATCACAAAATAGTAGAGAACAAGTTGTCTATTTGCAAAAAGACAAGAAGCAAGAGAGTGTTACGAACAGTCCGCAATCACCTCTTGACTGTACGGACGCATCGTTAAATGCTTGCAAGAGAGCTTTGGTTGTTGGAGGGACCTCAATCCAGTAGAGCTTCACCATAAAAGCAAGATTGAGAAGAGAATGAAGTGAAGTTAAGAGAGAGAAAGAAGTTCAAAAGAGAGAACCCCCAAAATGGGAGCAAAGAGAGAGCTTTTGTGTTGCTACATGGGAGGGAGGAGTAGTTACTCTCGGAACCTTACCTTAGAGACACACGTCGTCAGTCAAAGATTCCAAGATTCCTCATTCCAACTCGGAAAAATGCAGGGACAATAGTGTGTCGCGTGGATGTTCGTGCATCACGCAGGCGTCCAACTCATCATTTTTCGGGAAATGAGATGGTGGACTGTTGTCGCTTTGTCATTGGTTCTCATGGAGTCGAAATCGCAAAATTCTGACCCATAAGGTTCTTGTCATAAATACAACTAGGTGTAATAAATGTCAGGCCAAATGCACAAATGTGAAATTGCCCCCATGGTGCAATTTTACGACATTACACCCACATATCCCAATACATTTTACCCTCCCTTCTATCCATTAACCCCATCTCATTTAACCCCATCTCGTTTCACCATACCTATCCACTTGACTAACATCATTCAATTTTGTTCTCGCATAACACTCAATGACCCTTTAACCAGGCAATTGCACCCACCTAGATGGCATATGTGCCAATTTATGGTCAATTGCGCCATTCTTCTATTCATTCACGCCATACTCATCTTCATATGCGCCCACATTAAGGTCACTTGCGCCAACTGCAAGGTCAAATGCGCCTATTTTTTCAACATATGTGCCCATCTAACCAACATTTGCGCCACTAAAAGCCACCACAAATATGCCACTTTGTAATGCAAATGTGCCTATTTGTCATGCAAATGCACCTATTTGTCTTGAAACAGGTTGCTTTACAAAATTGGGCATAACTTTTGCATAACATATCGGATTTCGAAATTCAAAATACATTGGAAAGCTGGTTTAGAGCTCCTTGCTATGGATTAAGGGATTTTTTTCAGATCTTGCACCAAAAATTAGGTAAATTTGTTCAAATACACCCTTTCTATTAGGCAATTGCTCCCATCTATCAAGCAATTACTCCCACCTAAGGCACAATTGCTCCCATCTAAGGCACAATTGTTCTCATCTATCAAGCAATTGTGCCCACCTAAGGCACAATTGCTCCCATCTATCAAGCAATTGTGCCTACCTACAATTGTGCCCACTTAGGACACAATTGCACCCACCTACCTTCAAATGCACCATTTACTTCTCCATTTGCACTCATTCCCTTGTCATTTGCACCCTACTTCCTCATCCTCATCTGCATTTTCTTCTACCATACTAACCTATCTCCTAACCCACATTCCTCCGTATATCTATCATTTCATCCACCTAACTTCTTCTCACTTAATTTACCATTTTCTTCGTCTATTCCTTCACACTATATATCAATATCTATCCACATCAATCTATATCAATTTCATCTCATTCACTATCAATCACATTATGTGATATCAATCAACAATAACCATCTCATCACTATCTTCCACCATCTTAACCCACAATCTCTTGCCTCCTCTCACCCCACCATGCTCATCAAAATCTTTTTTATCCTATATTTTCCATTTTCTTCACCTTTATCACAACTCTTCAACCCTTTTCAAGAGTTCTTCCACGCAATTTCATTATTCCATCAAGCTCCTGAGGAGGCATCTAACCTCCATTTCATTCACTGTACCAAATCGGGGCATGTCAACACTTTCTTTGAAACAACACCATAAAAATGTATTGTCTCAAATAGGGGCAAAATGTAGACACCTAATTCTAACTAACGTTTTTTCATCCAAAACGACTCATTTTCCATCATTTGACCTAACTAATTTGTTTGCAATATTTAATTCAATAATTTTGTTGTTTGATTAAATTAATCATTATTTTCACTTCATGATAATTAAATGATTATTTTATAATTATTTAATTATTTAATTTCAAATTTCCTCTTAATTCTACTTTAATTAAATAATTTTGAACTATTTAATTAAATTATCTATTTCACCACCATTCATCTATATTAATTAAATATTCAATGTTCTTTAATTAATTTACTAATTATTCTTCTATTTCCAAGTTTAATTAAATAATTCAATTAATTATCTATTTCTCATCTCCAAATTAAATAATTTCCACCTCCTAAATTAAATAATTGCTTTAATTATTTAATTTATCTCAAACATTATTCAAAATAAATAAAATCATTTATTTTATTTATTAAATTCAACCTTGCACATGTAAATGATAATTAAATTTATTTAATTATTAAATATCCATGCAAATTTCACCTCACATGTTGACTGAAACTTACTCTCAGTCCAATCATCAATCAAATCCACTTCACTCCCACTCACTTTGAGTCCACTGAGCAATCAATTCAGTAATCCACTAACCGTCAGTCTTAGTTAACATCTCAATCAATTCTCTTAACTGAATCATGCAATCAGCTAACAATCAATCAATTCTTCTCATCAATCCTAAATCGTTGATCCTCTTTAGTCTCTCTTATGATCTTGACTGTTGATCGATGTCACCGAATATCTATAAATCAAACCATCCTATCAATCATTTTTCATCTCAAATCATGCATAGAAACTATACTCATATTTTGTAGGTGCTTTTATGCTATTATGCTTATTACAAATCTAAGAGTAAAGATTACTTACACCATTTCTCCAAGGGTGAAATAGAGGAGAACAATGGAGTTATGCTAGAGTTGATTGTGCATTTCAATGTATGCAAGGCTTGCATTTCATTTATTCAATTTACTCTATTTTGCTTTATTGATTATGATCTTTTAACTGTGATTTCTTGTTGATTAATGCTTTTATCTTTCAATTTCACAATTGAAATAATAGGTCATACAACAATAGCATATGTTGCATTCGAGAACTATCCATCTTGGGAGAGGAAGAGCCGAAAATTGGAGTTGAACCAAAGACCCCCGGACAGAGGGAGTGCAAGAACGTTCCCCAGGATACCTGAAGTGCAGAGAACGTTGTAGGTGGACGAGGGGAGGACTCATAGGTGGCCATGAGTGTAGGATAGGCACCGAGATGTACCGACCGAAAAAATCCAAACAGGTCCAACGCACAAGGAGAACATCGAGGAAGGAAGATGGTGACTCCGCCAGCCAATCCATGTGTGGAAAGGCAAAAATTGCCAAAATTTACAAGAAATGGGTCAAAAGATCCAGTTAGAAATTGCAAAGCCTGCGAAACTATATAGATAGTGAGCGGCCAAGAAGACAAATTATTGATTGAGAGCGTTCCTAGCAATGCTACAAGGCATAGCAATAGATCGGCTCACTGAACTGGCAACAAAAGACAAATTCATGGGATGCACTGAGAAAAGCGTTTGAGGTAGAGTTTAGATTATTACGGGACGACAATGAGATTGTCCCCGAGATTTATAACACCAAACAAGGGAAGCACGAGAATGTACGAGCTTACAATAGTAGGCTCAAAGAATTGTTGGTAAAGTTAGAGAACTAGTCGATAGATGAACTGAACAAGCATTGGTTCATCAAAGGACTAATTCCCTCGCTACAAAAGAAAATGAAGGTAGTACTTCCCTCATCGTACACCAAGGCTTACAATCGAGCAATGGACATCAAGAGTGAAAACAAAACATCCTCTTCAACAAAAAGGAAGGCGATCGATGACGAGAGTACAGACAACAACGACAGAGAATCTAAAACCATTCAGGCCCTCCAAAGAGATGTGATGCACATGATGAAAGAACTGAAGTTCGACAAAGAAAACCCAAAAGAAACCAAAGAACTATGGTGCACCAACTGTAAAATAGGTCAAACTAAAACTAATTGCCTGAAAAATTCATTTTGCGACATCTACCAAGTAATGGGTCATTCCATCAAGGAATGCTCGTACAATCTAAAAACAAGAAGCACACAAGTGCTCTTCACCCAAGGGGAACAATCAACCCCTCCTACCACACCGCTTAAACCACAAAATAATAACAATAATAATGCATCTCCTGGTGGATACTACAACAGAAGAAATAATGACTAGCACTATAAGATCCCTCCCCTCTGATAGGTAATTTTTGCAAAAATTTATACTTTTTTGTTTGATATTGCATGCATTTTGTTAAACAAATCGCAATCGAAATCCACAAATAATTTTCACAACTATCTTTATCATCATAAACTCCAAAATTCAGGACTACTATCATAATATTCTTACAGATATGCCATGGTATATTAATACCGAATTTGCACATATAACAGATGTAATGCAATAAATTCCAGAACCATACATTTGACAATTTAAACCCATTCTAGATACATACATAGTATAGCAATATTACAAGAGTAGATATATAGATAATTTCAACTCAAGTGCTTATTTTTTCTAACCTACGATAAGCTTGTTAACCACCTTGGTTCGGCTCTACAAGTCTACGATATGGAGGATGACCACCTTACACCTATGGCTCAGCTCTTAGAAATTTTCCTTCCTGCGGTTTCTTTTTGCACCCCATCCTTAGCTTATTCCCACATCAGATGTATATCCTCGATAGATAATATCTCTTGTGCCTATGTTTCCTTTATTTAGCCCATCCTTGTCTTATTTCCATGTCATCCACTACACAACAAAATGTCTGATCAAAATTTGTCTTTAGTGCCTTGTCACCTTTGTCTTCAAGTGTGCAATTCCCACTTTATCAAAGCTGCAATACCTTTAAGGTAATACACCCCTCTTTATTTATGGCGGCTGATTTATGGAAAGGTGCAGACCTCTTTTAAATTCCAAAATATTAATATTTGCATTCCATGAAGTGTTGCATCCAAGGTAGTGAGTGTGTTGAATGAAAAAGGTCCATGGTTGGCTCCCAATTCACACGTAGACTCCTAAAACCTTACAGAATCCTCTTTGACTATCTTGAAATTCCCCAAGACAATATGAGACTCAACTATTAATATAAAGTTGGTAGTGTATTGCTGCACCAATATTTGAATTGAAGTGACTCTTACAAGTTGTGACCATGTATAAAATGGGGTGGCTAAAAGCACAATATGTAATTTATAGCATCAATCTCCTGTGCCACTAAGATATTAATTATATTGAATTCTTCACTAAGGACACCTGAAACTTTTTAATTTACTAAGTCTCTAGCATATAACAGGAACCCTGGAATTTGTCTTCGAAGAAGACATCACAAATTCCTCCAAATCGATTACCCATTCATTGACGCTCAAATGTGAATCTTGAGTTGAATCCTCCTGAATCCAACTAGGGCAGATATTTTCACTATCGAAATCAGATACCCTTAGGGTTTTCGTCCTAGGGTTTCGGACTCCAAAAAGCTCCTCCAAAATACCAAAATAGAATAATAACCAACATGCCTCAAATGAGCTCCCTTTCCCACTTTTATTTCCTTTCGAAGAAACTTCTAGAAACTCATTTGAAATTTCCCGCTCAAAACCTTAAGCTCCTTTTTAATAAAGTGACTTAATAAAGTACCTTTTAAAATATTTCCTTAGCGTCACTTTGTAACATCACTTTAGACTAATTATTTAATATTACCATTTTAAATGTACTTTTTGCCAAGCAATATCAAATAATTAAATTAATTAATTGCCTTAATCCCGACTATAGCCTACAAAAATTAAATAGGCTAATAAGTCCATTAGGTGATCACTCCGAAAAAATGGGGACATCACAGTCCTCCCTTCCTAGAATTGCTTGCCCACAAGCAATTGCAAACCTGTATCCTGCAAAATACCGTCAAATGACAAGTATCTCCATCCAATCAAGTACTCAATGATCACTCTACTCCTCAACCTGTGCTGCATCTCTCAAAGAAAATATGAAGAATGATATGCAAAGTGAGCTCTAGTGGCCAGCAATGAAGCACAACTAGCCAAACACACTCAAACTCAATTCAGCTCCATTCCCCAAATTTTGAAATCTTGCTCCCCTTCCATGTATTCTACTTGTGTAGCTATAGGAACAAGGATGCATAACCCTCAACCACAAGTACCAACAAGTGATGTATGATATGATCCTGAAGCATGACCACCCGTACCAAGTCTTCCGCTGCTCCATTTTGATACAATCATTACCATGCCAAGAGTTGTGAAACAACTCATCATGATCCTTTTGGAGTAGTGTACCAATTACACCAATCCTTGGATCCCAAATCATCACTATCACACCCACTGAAAAATGAAGAGATAAATGTCTCTCATAGTGTCACCGTCATCAACTATCCATCCCACTCCGAATGATTTCCCACGGATGTGAAAGATGCCCATCACAAGTGCATAGGAATACATACCAACCCCCTTCTAGGCTGCTGATATAAATCAGAACAGCACCAAGCAAACTAAAAATCATACCTATGATGGTGCAAAAGGTATCTCCAATGTCATGTGATGATAGGATCTCATCATCTTGTCAAAATCCAACACTAAAGTAGTGATCCCAACCTCTCCAATCCATCCAAACAGTTGTTGTCCTCAAGGTATACCCTGAAAACTACCAGAAAGGTAGCACAGCCATCAATCAACAATGTATGAGATAGAAACCAATGGGTTAAAGTTGGAATACTTCTGCCCTCATGCTCATCTCCATACCATAGATCATAGTCCATCCGAAACTCAAGCATATGCCACTCAAAATCTAGCACCTCTATGGCATCATCCTCATACCTTGGATCATACACCAGTTGAAACTCCACACCTCCAAGTACATACCAATCACCATCAAATGTCTCCATGACATGTGTCACCAGTTCTGAAATTAGGGTGGCCTCATACTCCACCAAGGAATCTTCAACACAAGTAGACTCCTCAAGCTCCTCAAGGATGGCTAAATGCCCAACTAGATCTGAATCACAAATGTCCCCATCAACACATGCATGCATATCATTGTTGGTTGGTCCACAAGGTGTGTGCTCAACTATCCCATCCATAACCATGACTTGAGCCTTCAATGGGCTCTCTAAAGGAGGTGACTCGCGATCCCCAGATGCAAAATATGTGTACAAACAGAAATTTTTGAGTCATACCTCCCCTCATGTCCATGCAAACCTAAATGCTCTTCATGCTTGACCATTATAAGAGGCCCCTCCCTCAAATCTTGAGTACCACTATCATCCTCATGCGTTATGGCTGCCATCTCATGATTATGTAAAGGTAACGGACTACTGTTGCAAAACAGAAAATCAGACCCTACCTCATGTCTTTGTGAGTGTCTTCAAGGTCCCCAAGCATTTCTTTCTGCATTGTTTTATGCTCGATATCAAGTGCTGATCTAGTGGATGTATCCCACTGAAAATCACGTATATCATTTGTCATGATTTCTGCCTCATGGCTGCAAGTTATATCTTCATGTGTGCATGTCCCTTCCATCCTTAAGACTTCACAATAAGGTCCCTCAAATTCTTCATCTCTTTGTCTAGTCTTCACAATCTTCATATAGGGTTGTTGTTCGTTGGATGTGCTGCCATAGATGACTTAGTTTATGCTGTGGTTGATGAAGAATGTGCCAAGCTCAACTCCAAACAAAGCTCATCAACCTGAATTTCTAATTTTTGAAGGGCCATTTGAGTGCTCTTCAAGGAATCCATGGTAACCTTAAGCTCATAGGTAAGCTTATCAACTTCCTTTTCTTTCCCTCTTAGTGCATCAAAATATATCTCATCAAGCTTGAAAAGATGATCTCTATCTAAAAGCAGGTTTAGGTAATTTGATTTCATTACCACCAAGGCTTCTTTGAGTACCTATAAGTCTCCAAAAGATAGTTCTCCTTTCAAGTTCTTGTGTGTCCTTGGATCCCTCCAAGAATAATCTGCTATCAATTTATGAGTATTATCAAAATGGGTTAAGGCTGCAATAACCATGTCTTCATTGACCTTCAATTACCTTGCCAAATGATGGGACCCATGGGGCCTATCATCTTCATAATAATTTTCTGATTTATACTCACAACCATGCTTCCCAAAATCAGCTTCTTCTTTGCCATCCTTCATGCATGACTCCCGAGAAGTTAGAACAACATCAAAAGGAAATTTATCCAACACCAATTCTTCATCATGATTAGGTGCTAACACACCTGAATCATCATAAGCATCATCACTAGAATAAGATGTAGAGTCATCATCATTAGCTGATTGTAGAACATCATTATATATGCTATCAACATGTCCATCATATGCACTAGTGTTATCAGCCTCATAGAACAGCTCTAAGTCTGTATTAAAGGCTTTTGTTTTGCCAATTAAAATTTCATTGCACACATCCTCAACATGTATAGATGCATGCACTTCTAAAGAGTCATCCTGGGGTTCTGTCAAACATCCATCATGAGGTAAGGCATTCTTGTCATCAACCATTTCTGATTTGAACCCCTCTTCTTCCACCTGCTCTTCATTAAACAAGTAAGGTTTCAGCTTTCCCTGACATTGTTTGTACATACTGTGGACCAACTCATAAGCAGCTGAAGTAGTAACCTGTTCTTGCTTCAAAACAACCAATAGCATAGATAAAATGGGTTGGGATATAGCATCATCCTCATTAATAGACATAACCATAATAGTTTGCATGGCTGCAATAACATCATCATCATGTTCTTCCCTGATTGTAGCAAGGAAATGGTGAAACATGTTATGGATCAAATCATGTAGTTCCAAAACTAGCATAAGGTTACTCAATCTGATATCTGCAAGTGTTTTAAGAATTGCAAACCTTCTAAAAAAGTGATGACTTTTGAAATCACCAAGATCTTAAAAACTATCCACCATTAATTGAATTACCTCTTTCATTGTATCATCATCATAAGGAACTTGATATGCTAAAATTCTCATGATCTCGCTTAAACAAAAAGTAACCATTGGTCTTATCTCATCATCTGTATATCTCAACCACCTATGTTGACCCAAAGAAGTCATTGTAGGAACAAGATCTATCTGCAACAATTCTAAAGGTGGCTACTCAACAAGGATCAAACATTCTCCCGCCTTTTTAAGTGTGTTCAAAGCATCATCCCTTGGTTGAGAATAAATACTGAACTTACTACCTATTTTGTAGAGCGACCTTGCCAATCGTTTTCTATCCTTTGTTGCCCAACTCTATGTAGGAACAATGTAATCATGGCGAAAGAAGGCATCACCTCAACTAGGCTTCTCTCATTGATATTCAATCCCTTCTCACTTGACTCACTCAATGTTTCTTTTGATCTCTAAATACTCACAAAAATGGTTCACCTTTTCTTCTTCTAATGCTCAGTAGTTTTCTCCCTTGGAAATCATAGTATCCTGATGTTGGTTTGGGTGTGGGGTTGTGTTGTGACCTATTTCACACATCGCCCCATTGCAAATGGGGACCCCCAAGTTTTGGTTCCGCACTCTGCGCAACGTCTTTAAGAGTTCAATTTGAATAAATTTTTGAGAGTCAATCCGGCCGAGTTGTAATTTTGAGCCCGTTTGTATGCTTAAACGTCATGGAAATGATCAGAAGACCCAGTAGACGAGGAACGCCATTGCTTTGGGTCAATTCTAACACTTCCTATTTTTTAGGGATTTTGCTTTTTTGCTTTTTGCTTTTTTTATTTTTGGCATTTTTAGGCCATTCTGGAGTTCCTATTTTTTAGGGATGCTTTTTGCTTTTTCTATTTTTGGAAAGTTTCTAATTTTAGAAAGTTTCTATTTTGGGAAAAAGTTTCTATTTTCGGATCCCACAGAGCATGAAGTCAACACGCCTCCAGAAATCATGAAAATCAAGGTAAAATGGCAAAAGTTTGGGAAAAAATGGCTGAGTCTAAGAAGGGCGCCTATGAGGAAGGAATGGCAATCAGAGCATGAAGTCCGCCCTACCTTTGGCATGCCAAAGGTAGGCACTGGCGAGCCAAGGCTTAAGTCCGCCCATGGCACAAGGAAGGCCAAGTCCGCCCATGGCAAGGAAGAATGCCAAGTCCACCCATGGCAAAGAAGAAGCCAAGTCCGCCCTTGGCAAGGAAAGGTCAAAGTTCGCCCAAAAGGTCAATGGCAAGAAGGCTACCAAGTCCGCCCAACAGCATGCAAGGAAAAAAATGGCTAAGTCATGAGCAAATCCGCCCCAAGGAAGATGGCATGAAGGCTAGCAAGTCCGCCATATGTTGAATGGCAAGAGGCATGTGAAGTCCGCCCCAAGAAGGTTGGAGAAGGGTGGAAGTGTGAAGAGGTCCGCTCCAAGATGTTTGGAAGTGGTAAAATTGCAAGGAGAATTCGCCATATGTTGAATTAAATGGCAAATTACAAGTGAAGTCTGCCATTGGACAAGGAAAGGCTAAATTTCGCCATGGCAAGAAAAGGTTGAAGTCCGCCTTGGACAAATGGAAGATAAAATACGCCATTGGCAAGGAAATGTGAGGAAATTCACCCAACTTAGGAAAATAAAATTTTATTTTTCTAAGGCATGAAAAATGGAGAAATATCTAGAGGGAGAAGAGGTTAGGCCGGCACGAAAATCACTCCTTGGCATAACGGAATAAAATTCTTTGACACAAAATGAAGAATGTCTAGCAGAGCAAGTATGAAGTCCGCCCCTCTCAGCTTGGATAAATTCCTAAGGTGAAAATTAAAAATGGCAAAGTGGCAGAGAAAACTCCAAGTTCGCCCAACCCAGAAGGAGAGAGAAAATGAATTGTTGGCTAATTAAAAATGTCTAGAGAGGCCAAAAGTCCGCCCAGAGAGTTGGAAATTGGTAGACAAATTATTAAGCCCATTTTGGCTAGGCAGACGATTGGAAGATAAAATATTTGGCCATGGACAAACGAATTTAGCCATGTATCAATTTTAAACGAGTTGGAATTTTAAATTTTTTAATATTTTTAATTATTTCCCAACACTTGGGAAAATTTTAATTAAAAATTCGAAGTCTGGAGATTATTTGGAGGATTAAGTTATTCCGCCTTAGGTAATTTTAAATTTGCCATGATTCGAAGTTTTAAAACATGTTGGAAAATTAATTTTAACAATTAATTTAATATCTTTTGATATTTTCTCCAACACTTAGGCAAATTTTTAAGAAATTCGAAGATCTCAGACAGAGGTGGCGAAAAGGTGAAATTTAGAAACTTGCCTCAACGACTGAGAGAAAAATTAGAAACTTGCCAATCGGAGAAAGAAAAACGTTTCTAAAATTGGAAGAAACTCAGAGAAAAGAAAGCAATTCCTTGGGAAAATCGCACTTCTCAACCATAAATGAGTCTCAGCAACTCATTTCTCACAATTTCGATTGAGAAGAAGTTATCTTTCTCGAATCACCAAGGAATAATTTGTGAAGGAAAAGATAGTGAGAATAGCATTGAGAGAAGTTATTTTGTGTTGAAAGACGTGATCTTTAGAAAGAAATAAGTTATTTCTTTGCTGAAAATCACATTTCCCAGCAGATTGGCGCACTTCCTCTGTCAAATTTTCAGAAGTTTTTATCCGTTTGCAGCCAAAGGTTAATCTCAGAGGTTTAGAAATTGATTGGCAATTTGTTTCTACTCTTTTCTATCTTCCATATTTTTTCCGGCACGAGTTTTGTGCAATGATTGGTGAATTTATTTACTTT
Source organism: Sequoiadendron giganteum (assembly GCA_007115665.2). NCBI lineage: Eukaryota > Viridiplantae > Streptophyta > Pinopsida > Cupressales > Cupressaceae > Sequoiadendron > Sequoiadendron giganteum. The sequence continues at coordinate 375,147,547 of CM021110.1, forward strand.
CAGCTTGCTTTTTCACAGAAATTTTACTTTAAACAAGCTGAAAGTGCGATTTTATCCAACAATGCCTCGGAATAAATTAATTTTAAAAGGTCTTGTATTAATGTTAAGTATTTTGTACTTGCAGGTTGATGATCAAACAGGGAGAGACGTCCAGGCAAGCACAAATGAAATTCGCAAGCAAAGGATCGTAGTCGGAGACAAGAATAAAGTCAAAATGGAAAAACATTTCGGACACCAATCTCGGCCATATTGACCTCGATGAATTCAAGAGAAGGATATACAGGCACAATGGACCTTTACCAACGCCTGCCGCTAGGAGAATGGTGAGAAACGGAATTTTTCAAGCTACCGAATTCCCGCCTGCAGCTGAATGTGCTGAGCTGATGGTGGAATGCGCACTTCATTATGATGCTGAGTTAAGGCAGATTGTGGCGCCCGACGGGAGATTATTGGCTCATCTGGGAGAGTTGGCCATACAGGAGGCCTTTGGCATTCCTACATATCCAAAGACAGTCTACAAAACCAAGGAGGACGCCCAGAGGTTGTATGATAAAGAACTTGACCTTTGTGCCGCCAACCTCAACAAGTCATGGTTGGATAAGCCAAGACCTTCCTTCAGGAAAATGCCTAAGAAGCTATTACGCACAGACTTCAAAGAGGATTATGGGGACATCATCATCTTGCTGAACAGGATAGCAGGCAGTCCTTTGGGGGCACCTTTCGAGCCATGGATATACTATTTCATAGAGGACATCATGGAAGGCGTGAAGATGTTCAATTGGTCACATATGATAAGTAACAACCTCCACGAGCAGCTTATCAACCTGAAAAAGACTAAAACGTTCTACATGAGCTCCTATGTCATCTATATGTTGGCTATGACGTACAAATATGCAGGCTTGATCTGCAAAGGCACAGTTGGCAGTGGATCAAATGAGTTGAAGGCATATGACTGTTATCCACAGCTACAGTTGAGAGAGAAGGCACACTTCAGGCGAGCTCACGACGCCTTCCTTATGTACATCACAAGGATACTCCAGGGAGGAACACATCAACGGCTGACTCCTGAGGCCAAAAGCCTGATTGGCAAATATAGATCTTGGTTCATCCAATATGCAAGGTATACTTACATCAGAATCCAGGGATTCACCGGAAACCCGTACCGATTGCCAATCTTCCCCACAAACAAAATGGTCCTACTTGAAGTACTAAGGCAGCTAGAAGAGTTTCAAGGCTTCCAGAGGGCAAAGCAGAAGGCAGCAGTCACCTTTCCCTTCTTTTTAGGGAACATGTTGGAGTCATGTCCATCATCCCAGGCCGCCGATAGTGCCAGGCTCGAGATACAGCATTACCCCTTTGCTACGTATCCATCTAGGAGCCACTTCGACCCGCATCATCACATCAAGACGGTGGATGGAAGGAGATACAAGCATAGGGTTGAACTGGAGGATTTCTGGGCAGATGCTGCGAATGAGTTTGAAGTTAGGCGAAGGATGTGGTCTAGACTGCCGGTCAGCTTGATCAGGGCAATGGAACTTTGTCGAGTGTCGGATCAATTGGAAGAAGATGGACAACAAGTACAGCCGCACCTTGATAAGAGCTTGCCATTGCCTGCTGTCAGATGGTCGGAACCAGAGCATGCCAATTTGAATACTTTGATGAGGCCTGTCATCAAGTATACACAGTGGTGGGTCGATCAGCAGATTCAGGAGCTAAGGCGAAAAAGGATAACACTGACTTATGACATGTTGAGTGAGGCAGAATCCTATTCTTCTAATGCAGACGCATCCCAGGGCATAGAAATGATAGAGGCCACCACTTCCAAGAAAAGGAAGGAGATAGTTGTGGGTAAGGAGCCAATTCAGAAATAGGCAAAGCTAAAGCCTTCACAATCTGCCGCATCTAGAAATATTGAAGAGATGCTGGCTACGGTCGATGCTTCACTGGCCGACATTAGGGATCCTTCTCCGATTCCTGAAGATAATATGGAGCCTCAGTCGGTCGATGATGCGCCACCATCTCCCACAGGCACAGAAATATTGGAGTCCGATGATGATAATGTGGGCACCCAAAATGATGATTTCCAGGAAGGAATGATTTCAGCCCTTAGGGGAATTTTGGACGTTACTGACGGAGGAGGTATGCTGGAAGAAGACAGCGTGGAACAGCCCACCATCCCGGATTGGCTGAGGGAAAGGCTGAAAATACAGGCACCAATGGAGGAGCCACAAGAGGATGATACTACGGATTTCTTGGCCAGATTGACACAAACTGCAGCCAAGAAACCGGCCAAGAAATTCTCAAGCACACAGAGGGATGAGGCCGGCAACCGAACCATACAGCTTGCAGTGCCTACAGTGGACAAGCCACAAGAGGACATAGCCCCTCTGGATTACGCCATCACCACCATTGACTTGGATCCAACCACGAAGGGCCAAGAAATTGAAGATTTGGACAATTTTGTGTCCACTATCAAGTCAAGGTTGGCGAAAGAGGTGGCCAAGAGGAAAGAGTGCCAATTAGAAATTGAGCGCTTGAAAGAATATATCCAGCATTTGATCAAGCCACTTGATCAGGATAACATGACAGCTCCTCTTCTCCAAAATTCTTCATAGGAGGCAGCCAAGGAGATGGAAGAAAACAGGGTCACAGTTCAAGAGGCCAAAGAATGGATAGCGATCAAGGGCACGGAAGCTGAGACATTCATGGAGAAGTTGACCTTAGTTTACGATCAGGCCACTTCACTACTTTCTAGACTAACCGTTTTGGCGGAAGTATGGGAGAGCCTTCCAGATGTGCAGGATAGGATAATTCCTTGCCTTAGGATTTTGAAAGGGATTCCAAAGCAAGAACCGATAGACGGAGGCGTCATTGCAGCCGGTGCAGCTTATGACTTCCATACTTGGTATTGGGCGCTAGCAGCACGAGGTGAAGTCTTGGAAAGGGTAAAGGTCGACGGTCTCAAGCTGGAAGATCAGGTTAAAGAAGTCCACACCAAGATCCTTAACATGATTTCCGACATCCTGGACAAGGAAGCCTTACGAGAGAGAGACTTGCATTTGGAGGTTTTGAAGGGAAAGGTCCAGGAAAACATCTTTGCTATCACTGGACCCATCTTGAAGCAGGACTGGGCCAAATTGGCGAACTTCCTGAGCATCCGAGAAACCTTTGAGAAGATTGAACCAGAGTGGGAGGATACCTTCGTCAGATGAGCCGAGAGCGTGGATGGACTGGAATTCAGGATCGAAATGCTTCCATAGGTTACCATGGATGAAGTTGCCTTAATCGTGTCCAGATTCATCGAACACACGGCAACGCGGGAGGACAGGGATGTAGTTCCTTGAAAATAGCTCCAAGCGCCATCTCACCCTGTCAACTCTCTGTTTACTGAAGATATTTTGGGAAACCCTAATTAGGGTTTTAATTGTTCAATCTTGGCCATTGGCTCATTTTTAATCTGAGTCGTTTATTCAATTTTGTAAACTCTATATAAACTTGCATACACTCATTTGAAATTTGTGAAGTGAGTTGTATAAGATTGTTGCGACAAAACTATTTCCGTTTATAAAAGCTCTTGTGCATGATTTGCTAAGAACCACTTTTATTTTCAAGTAGTGTGCAAGGTTTTCATATTTCTCCTTCAACACTTAGAGTAGAATTAAATTAGTATTTCATTTACATGTTATTAGTGAATGATAGATTTGATAGCAGTGGTAGATAAAATCAAGCTCATACTTTTGTTGGATGGATGATTTGCATTCAATGTGTAAAGTTAGTCTGAGCCATTAATTTGTGGATGCTTAACTTCTGTTTGTTTTAATTATCGATTCAAACATGAAAATCATTCACTTCCATTGAAGATTGCACCCGCTTTGCGTAGTTATCCGAAGGAGGCGCAACAAAGTGTGGTTACCCTATTTTATCTAGTTGTTGCCGTCTCTTGAGTTCTTAGGCATAGTTTAGATCTCTAAACCCTTATCTTTTTGCCTTTTTTTTGGAAAATCTGAAATACCCATCAAAAGAGCCTTCAATGATAAAACTGTCTAAGTCCTCAACTTGCAAAACGAATTTCACGTAAGTCCCCTTGTGATTACCAACAAATCACAACGCCCAGTGGCCTTATCCACATGTCATGACCTGACCAAAGAAACATTGGATTTATTGTATTATCTTTTAGGTATTTGCAATCACTTTTCAAGAGAGGATAAACTGTCCCTTGGGCATTTTATTCTGTGTTCGGTGGCGTACTCAAAACACACACCAACAGGTTGGAAACCTTAGCTTAAAGTATTGGAGTTGCAGTGGTTTCATGAAGTCCGGAAGAATTGCTTTGTCTCCAATTCATGTAATCATTTCTTTATGGTCGGTTCCTTAAAATCTTCTTTAAATAGATTATAAGTTTACAGATGCTGGTTTTTCTATGCTATTTCATTTCAATGCCTCTTAATGGTATTAAAGCCTTTTCTATTAAATATTCCCTGCTTTCTAGTGGCAAAGAAGAATTTTAGAAAGGGCTCTAATTCCCATGCTCCTAAAATAGATAAAAGACCCAAATGTGATAGTGCCAAGAAATGTAACGACTATTATGCTAAGTTACCGGTTCAGGTTCGGGGACGGGTGCGGGTATGAGAACCCGGTATGTGGGTACGTGAAATTTTTTTAGGGGTTTGGGTACGTATGGGTACGTGTGTGTGTGCGTGTGTGTGTGTATATATATATATATATATGTAGTATATATAGAAAAAAATAAGAGAAATATACAGAATTGTAAAACTAAATCATTTCATAGTATGATAATTGAGCAATGCCAAATGCCAAAGATAAATATTAAATGCCAATTGATAGTTGAAAAATATTCAAATAAGCCATATCAATGATATCATATACATCTATGTTCACCCAGCAAGTACCCGCACGTACCCACAGATGAACCCGAACCGGGTGCGTACCCAAACCGGGTTCGGGGCCTGAGGGTACGAACCCTACAACGGAGCTATTATGAGAACAGGTTCTCCTCACTGTCTAAAATAACCAGTAATTTTCCAAAAAGTGTTGGGGGGCTGGGCTATTCTCCTAAAATTAGGAATTGCATCATGTCTGAAACACTGGGGATTGATTATCCCTTATTAACCGCAAGTAGACTATGCCCCGCCATCAAACTCTTAAATATGTCTTGGTGGTCAATCAATTTCAATCAGGCTTAGATTACTGGGGGTCTGTAAGCTTAACTTTCTTGACAATTGAGATAACATTAGATGTGAAATTAAACCAATCATAGAGGGTATTGCAAGTATCAAAGCTCAATTTGTCAAATATGCCTGTGTGTACTGTGCCTAGACCCTCTAAATCCTCTCCCATTGTCCCAAAATACCAAGCATATTCTATCATGTTTGTTGCTCACAAAGAATTTGAAAAGATGAAAAAGGACATCAATAGCTTATGGGAATTAGCTGAAACACAATGGCTAAAATAAATTTCCTAACTGATGGTTGATCATGTGGGAAAATTGTTGTAGATAGGTTATCTAATTAAGTTGACATATGCTTCACATTTTGCTCTATGTTTAACATTCCTATGGTTTGGTGCTACCAAGCCAAACTTGGTGAAACCCAAGGACAAATTGGTGATAGACTTTAGCAAGCCCCACAAAAGCTATTTGTTTCGGTATGCCAGAGGAGAGATTTTATCCAAACTTTATTAACCCCCTTTTTATCTTTCCTAGAATTTTATCATATACAAACTTGGACATAAAAAGGAGCCAGGTGACTGGCTGGGAAATGGAATCACCTATTATATTTTAGCAGGAACAAACTATATTGGTACAAGAAATCAGCCTCTAGAAAAATATTTGATCAATTAAAAATAATTAAAAACATACACAATTGAATCCAAAAGCTTGCAATACAATATTTGATCAATTAAAAATAATTAATTTATACAAATTATTTGCTAGGAACAGTAAATCTTAGATCTTTTTTAATTTTTGATTATTCACATTTCGTGAAGATGTGATCCATTTCTAGTCTAACTCTAAAACTACAAGAAAAGACATTGATATCATTTATTACCTAAGTTTAACTACAGTAGCAATAGAATAGTGTAATATACATTGCTTTAGTGCAGCTAGCATTACACGTTGCCACCGATCAACCCGGTTTTCACTGATTAAAGTAGACCTTTCTGTCAGCAAAGGAGTGATGCTACTTGCTCCCAGCTCCTGCAAAATACTCCAAAAGTAGACCCATCTTATTTATAGTATGTTAATGAATAGGAAAGTAATTTATAATTTTTTACAAAAAACCTATGAGAGAAAAATGCAGACCGTGCTCTTTTCTACAAGCCAATCAGCTCGACCACCTTTCAAAGTCCCTATGCATACATAACTTAAGTTAATCTTCTCAAAAATTTACTGCCAAGCACGATCAGATCTGAGTTCTTTGTTTATTTAAACATGTAATAATAATTGTATAAGTTTGAATGCAAACAACATAGCTTTTCTCTAGTGTGATGCAACCCAGACATTTTGAAAGGATACAGAAAATCAACCTACCAAAAGCAGCAACTACATGCCATTGTGCCCCTGAGGGAGTAAGCATGACTGGGTCCTCTGCAGCAACAATATCAACACCAGATCGATCAACTTTCAATATTTGTCCTTCAACAATTCCTCCCCTCCCATTGAAGAGCTCTACCCTTCCAAATTAAGACACATTTGGACTGCCTTCAGTATTCCATTAAAAACTTGGCCTATAGAAAGTATAGTAAACTAAATACTTAACAGCAGTGCTGGTTTCTTGGAATAAATAATCGGAAAAATTCTGGACTTGCATCTTTTCTCCAGCACTTCCACAGTACTTGATTATAAAGAAAAAGCAGGGTATGATAGGGTGCTTTTGTGGTAACAACCTTAGTAATCACTATATAGACTAAAGCCAATGAGCCTGTGTTCCACACTGACTCCAGGATGGAGACGCATTTCAGGGACAGCAGAGGACAGCAACTGAAAGAAAAATGGAAATTTTAAAAATATAGGAAATTTCACCTATTAATATGATAAGGCATTCACCATATTCCTTATGTAACCAAATTATATAACATTAGAACTGAATTCAGAACTCACATGAGTCGACATACAAATTAACAAAATTCCATGGTTATCATTTCAGTATTCTTAATGCCGAAATGCTACAACTTGAAACTGACAAAAAAAACACTATAATCTATAATTCAGGGCACATTTCTCAATTGGTAACCATGCCTTTCTCTCTCTAAGAGTTACTTTAAAATTATGTTTGAAGTTTTTTACTGCTTCGAGAACTGAAAACCATGGTATTGTTGTTCTTTAGTGATGCAATGTCATTGACATTAAAATTCCTGCAGTATTCCATTACTGATGAGGCAGAGCACTACAGTAGAGGTTGCTTCAGATCTATACAAAGCCACTTCAACCCCACACAAATTGCAATTGATGAACCTGAAAAATGAAAAATCCAGTATACAATACAAAGGAATAGATTATACTGGGTTTATGTACCTTCTTACTGCCCCATTGTAGAATTTGTTGGTTTCAACTTTCAGCCATGATGACATCATATTCACAGCCATTATTAGCAGTATTATGGCAACGACAGATGTTGGAGTTCATTTTCGCATGCCAAAAAATCCAAAATTTTCCAAGTCTGGTGCCCACTTCCTTGTCTTGGCCTTACTTTGCCCAGATCATAGATTACTGATCTGAGAAATCATAAATGGGCTATCTTGTTCAAGTCATGCTCAGAATTGTTACTACATGTTTAAATAAACAAAGAACCCAGATCTAAAATAGCTATGGGTATCATGATTCAACTGCAGTCCCATATGGATATCATTCTTTCTCACATGTTGTGACTTTATTTCAAAACACCTACTAGAGAATAGCTATGTAATTTGCATTTAAATAAACAAAGAACCCAGATCTAGAATAGCTGTGGAAATCATGATTCAACTGCGGTCCCATATGGATATCATTCTTTCTTACAAGTTGTGACTCTGTTTACCAAATGATTTGGCACACCAGTCAGTTGGCTTTAGATCCAATCATTCTCATCATAACATCTTTTCTTTTATGTTTTAGTTTAGCTTCCTTCCTGCATATACAAACCGGCTTTATTACTTTTGCCATATCTTAAAATATTCATACATGAATGAGATGTTCCAAGGCATATGCAAGTTGGAGCCCTGCTCACCGCATAGCCCATTACTTCATCCATGTAAATTTTTAGTGATCTTGTGTCTGAAAAATATCCAGAGGGCTGTAATGGTGAGTTCACAAGGTGTAAGTGTGTATGAGACTTAAGAGGATTCATCTTTGGTGAGTTAAACTTGTCACATCTTAGGATACACTTGCATGCTTGTTATATATGTTGTTATTGAGGTCTAGTAGGCTTCTTCCTAATTGCCATTAGGGCATAGTAATCAAAGACTTGTACCAACTTCTATCTTGTCTCAAGGCCTCAAGGGAATACCCCCCTAGGTTTTGAAGAGCCTAAAGAAGAAGTGGATTTTCCCTAATCCTATGTATTTGTAATGTTCCTTGCTACTTCTGATCTAGATTTTTGCTCTCAAGGAATATCATAAGGGTTACCCAAAATGCAAACAAAGATCTTGGTTACTAAGACCTTCTAACACTTTAGGATTTTTCACCTAAAGAAGAGGGAATAGACCAAAATGTCAATGTTTACACCTCTTAAACCACTGTAGAAATTCCTTACACAATCTGGTCTAAGTTCACTTCAAGGAATATTGTCAAACACTTTGCATACAACCCTTTATCTTACTGTTTCTGAGTTTTCAGTTTGCTTGCTTGTCGCTTGAAATGAATGCTAAGATGATTTGAAAGCTTTAAAAGACTTCTACAATGTCTAAGCAAGAATCTAAATGCAATGCAATATTCTTTTGGATTTTCAAATGCAAATAGATGAAACTACATGAAGTAAAATGCATCTACAGCCAATTGGCATTTTGACAAACAATTGGCATGCATACTAATTGACTAATCATAGTGACATAAGACTTGCTCATTTACAACAATATGGAACCAGCAATGTATATCTCCTTATTGCAATATAATTGTCTAATACAATGCTCATTAAAAAACCAAGACTCTTGGCAATTACAATCGATTTCTCCAATTTGTGAAATGCTGGTAATAACATACCCCTACAGCAGCAAATGCAAAACTAATCTATATGCAATGATTGATAACAAATAAATTAGAGGAACCTGGCCAAAGTAGCGCTCCTGATTGTAGATGAAGAAGCAATGACTATCTTCTTGAAATAATCTCTTAGAAGCCCAAGTCGAAGGACTCCAAGCTGCCGCCCCTGTTTCTGATATAGATGCGGAAATAAAATAATATCCAGTTCTTCTCAACCTCCAATCACTCCAAATTGAGTCGCCTAGACCCCAAGAACCAAGCACCCTTAACTCCAAGCACTATCGAACCAAAATGAGTCCTCCTTACGCAAAATAGTGGCTTTTATGTAGACTAATATTGACTGTAATAATTATATCAGAAATTCTGGAAATGATGAATGCTGCAAGTCGATCCCTTGTATAGCCAAAATGATGAAGACTTTGATCACCAAAAATGTCTCCAATAATGCTCCAATCGAACTTATGCAAAATTGGCCTTTGGCCACTAATTTTGCCCAGCTGAGATGACTGATGTATCACCTCCTCAATTGCAACCCTTCAGAAGATATTTCACCTCCTCAGTTATGCCAATCTAAGGGAGTTTTCGTTCCCAAAGACCAAGTTGATATACTGCAGAAACCCTTGGCTCCACAAGATGCTCATCAAATGCAAATGTCAATAACTGGATAGCCCCAAAAAGAGCCCCTTAAGATCCCTTTATACTTCTCTTGGGAGAGCTCACACACTTCACTTGTCAATGTGGGATAAAAGATATATTTTATAATTTAGTGACTTTTATGTTATAATAATTTATTTAAGTCACTATATTAAATTAATTAAATATAAAGTTACCTTTTGATATTAACTTATTTAATAACCTTATAAAAAATTAATTTAATAATTTCTCCCCTTATTTCTCCACTTAGCCTTCGGAGAATAGAGGCTAAGGAATCCCACTAAGATAGCTATGAAAAAGGGGACATTACAGTATTGGCCCAAAAACTGTCCTCTCCTTGTGCATGTGTCCTTCCCCATGCCTGAAATATCTTGTTTCCCTTGTCTCACTCTGGATAATGGTACTAGAGGAGAAGACCTTCATTTTTGAGAGCCAACAACAGGAATAACAGTTTAAGACAAGTGGTGGTGTATGAAAGTAACTTTAACAAAGTTAGTCAATATTTCATTGTTCCATTCTTTAATAAAGAGGTTGAATTATGGTTCATGCATTGTATAGTATCCTCAAATTGATCACAAATCCATTTCAGAACATCTCACTGAGCTTTTTTATTTTTAAACTTTGATTGTTGTCTACGGACAGTTAGCCATCCCTGGACAACTGATAGCCGTTTTTGGACAAGAAGTGGGGATAGGGGATGGCCTAGGGGTATTTATTATGCATTTGTGTGTCCCTGGATAATAAACAATCATTTCCAAACAAGCAGGGGGCATAGGGGACAGCCTGGGGATGTTTTCAACACATCCCCAGATCCCTAAAATGTCATGGGGAGGGGGACAGCCAGAAAATCACTGGGGACACATCCCTGTGTATCATACCAATGAATAGTTCCATCTATTGAAGGGACAGAATTAAGTCTATGACCTAATAGTATCAATTGCCTTCAAAACCTTCGATCCTTTGTTTGGACCATGATTTCTCTAATATGAATACCTCATTAATCTATGCATATTTTAACACCATCCATAAATGATTTTTCACACTACTTCTGGCCAATTAGCTCTTTAATTAGAGTAGCTTGTAGTTTGTACTATAATTACTATAAGTGAAGCAATGTCCACAAAATCTTTTGCCAAGCCACTGTGCAGTAGCTAAAACTTTATAGTTGTCTAACCCAGAAAAACTTAAACTAGGGAGTCCACCTATATGTCCTCGGCTTTGACTCACTCGAAATTTTCCCCCATGAAATTGGCTTCCAAGACCATTTCAAAGTTCAAACAATGGCATTGCTATCATGCCCTTTCTTACCTAGACCCTACAGCTTTGTTGCAGAAAATGTTTCTAAATTTGATCCATTTTTCTCCTACTCTTTAAAAAATTCTTTTTGGAAAAGACTTTAAGTCGTACATCTTGAGAGAAGATTATAAAATATGGAAAAACAATAGGCAAGAAGCATAAAGAAGAGAAAGAAAAAGTTGTTCCTGCAAAAGTATTGTACCCCTTCAAAAAATTTCATACTAGAGTCCTATAGTGGATTTTCAATCGCACTCCCTTGTATGATTTTCCGAGTTCACTTTTAAATTTTGTTTGTATGGTCCATAACATCCTTTCCTTTGATGTGTTTCCTCTTCTAAGTTTCTTTCAACGGATCCCTTAACTATGCCAACAAAAATCCTTCTTGTAGTGTTTTTTTGGTGAAAATTCCCCTTCAATGAACTTTGCCCTTTGCTAGTGGAATTTTCTCAGCTGCTTGCTAACTCAACATGCTCATTGCCTACTAGTCATTCATTGCTACATCCAATAGCATCAAGATTTTTTTGAGAAACATAGTCTAGACATGAGTCCCACCCCACTTCATGATTTCCCCAACCTCCTTCACAAGCTAAAAAGTCTTTGAAGACTTTCTGATTTGACAATCTCCTTCCCTGCCCGCCATTAGTCTCAAAAGACCTAATGGCCCACAATGTCCACACTGTCCAAGTTACATAAGCTCAAGCCCACCAGTTGATTATTCATGCGTAAGATTTTCTTTGTTAGCAGGAATTTTTAGAGTTTTCTCCACATAAACATTCTTTTTTGCCCACTAAGTGCTCCCTATCATCCTTCCACTTATGCTAGCACGTCTAAATCCAAGTGGTACAAGAAATGTGCCCAGCACATGCCTCATCTACCTTAATGGCCTATCATTGCAGCAAACTCCTCACAAGCCCTCATGAATGCTCCATAACCAATCGACTAGTTTCTATGAGCTTGGTCATTCTCTCTTCCCACAATCTTCACCAACAAGTTTAGCTGAAATCACAATTCCCATCATAAACCAAACTGAGGCTGTCGATCCTCTAAATGTCTACATATGCATCATTTCAATTATAGATTCAACATCTTCCATCAATCATTAGTCAAATGTCTAGTGTTGTTTGACATCTATCACTTCTCTTCTCTTTTATCTCACTTGTAATTCTTCTAGGCATCAATTGTTGCATTTGAACAATTTGGAACCCTCTTATATGTACAAGTATGGGCAATGCCCTCTTGTAAATATTTTTTGGCTCTTGAATGAATATAAGTGGTTCTTTGGTTTTTGTTCTTCAATCCTCATCTCAGAGAGTGTCCTCTGTCTTGATGTTGTCTGTGCAGTGGTTGCTTGCTTATGGTCTTGAGTGGAAACAAGTCACCAATGTGTATTTGAAAGCCACAGGCCTTGTTGATGCCTCTTTGGAGCTCTACACACTAACAACTTTGTGGAAACTAGTTGAACCAGCCTCAGTCGCAAACAAAGTGTTTGTGGTTGATAAATTGGTCGAATGCTACATGGAGAGTCAATAGGTTGCTAGTCTTTGGTTCATCATCCATTTGTTTTGTTTCTCTAAGAATCTCCTTTATTTTCAAGAATCCTTTTAGCCCTTTCCCTCTCAAAGTTTAGATTAGACTTAGAATAGCTTTAGACTAGTTTCTTTTCTACAAGTTGTTTAGCAGTAGAATTAGAAGTGATGAAACACAGTTATATTGAGAGGTGGGGGGCTGAATCAGTAAAACAACAACCTTTTACTTTACACAGCTGAATCAACCACAGCAGTAATACTTTAAAACTTATTCATCCACAGCGATAACACGCATGCAAGATCTAACAATCAAGAACACAGGAAGAACACACGATTTACATGGAAACCCTTACAAGAGAAAACTACAGCAAAATATATATATATATATATATTGTAAAGTGCCTTGACAATTCTGATCTGATTTTTCAATTTTTCTGCCTTGGGTATTTTGTCAAACGGTTGTCTTGCAAAGTGATTACTGCTGGTAATTGAATTTCTGTTTGATTTTCCTGTTTTTGATTGATGGAATGATGCATAGAAGAATTAACTAGCAGTGCAAAATAACTTCTAATGCAAGAGGAATGCAATGCAAGTATTTTTGTATTTTTCTATGCAATAGGATGACTGAAACTTTATGCAGTTGTGCATCTACAGCACTTTGACAATTTGTCAAACATTTTGAAGACAAACTCCAAACTCCTAGAATTTATATTATGAATGCTCAAAAGTTTACAATGCTGATATCACTCTAATTCTGATCAATCCTAAATGATAGATGACTTCAACATTAATATCCAGCAAAACTTGATTCTATGCCGATACAAACTGCTCCTACAGCAGCAATCACAATTGCAGCAGCTGATCAAAACTAAATGCACTTCTAATTACAAATTGAAATGACAAATGAGAACCTGGTATGTGACACCAAACTGGAGTTCATGTAGCAATGAAAATGAGAAGTAAGCACAATCGATTTCTTCCACGCATTGTCACTTTCTGAGCCCAACTGCAGCGCCTTATTTTCTGATGACCTGCGTCCCTTTCCCAAGTCTGATTGAATTTTATTTGTGCCTTCAGCTTTCAAAATTGAACCTGATAAGTGCACCCAGATTTAGCATTGATAAATTCACAAAATCGCCCTCATGAGTGCTGCACCAAGATAGCCATGATTTCTGAGATGAAGTCATCTCCTTTTGCAAATTCGAATTTCACTTCTAAATTGAATCCTGGCTTCCAAACTGAAAATTATCTTCTACAAAAATCTGCAAACATTCTCCAAATTAATTTCTCCAAAATTTGGTCTTTAGACCATTAAATTTTGCAATGTACTCCAAGTAGGAAATTTGAAGTAATCTCCTCCACTATTTTCCAGCTAGGGTTGATATTTCACAACCGAACCTAGTATCCTAGAGTTTTCAAACCCTCGGACAATGCAAGCATTCAAGCTCTCACCATACAAGCATGAAATAGATGAACTCAAGATATGATCAAATGGCTTGCAATGAGCTCCTTATAAAGAATTCACAATCACCTCCAAGAAGCTTCTAGAAAATAATATTATTTTATTCTCAACTGATTTTATAATATAACATTTTATTTTAGTCACTTTATTAAATTAATTAAAAAAAAAGCTATCTTATGATATCATTTTATTGAGATAACTATACAAATAATTAATTTAATATTTATTCCCTTCTTTCTCCCGTTTAGCCTTCGGGAATAATTAAAGGCTAAACGCACTTTGGGTGGCTACTAAGAAGGGGACATTACAGTCCTCCCTTCCCGAAATTGCTTGTCCTTAAGCAATTGCAAGCTGGGATGCTGAAGAATTTGCTCTCCTTCCCACATGCCATCCTCTCCTGGCAAATCTCTCCATCTCACCAAATACTCCTTCACCACCCTGTTCCTCAATCTCTTCTCCCGGGTATCAATTATCTTCTCTAGAATGAAGACCAAATGTCCCTCCTCATCCAAGGATGGCAGCTCCGATGAAGAAGTAAGCTGCTGTCCAAGTGCTTTCTTGAGCCACGAAACATGAAATACATTATGTATCTTGTTGCTCTCTAGCAGCTCCAACTCATATGCTACCTCTCCAACCCGCTTGATAATCTTGTATGGTCCATAAAATTTGGGCTTGAGCTTCTCCACACCGCTCTTCTTCAAAGAAGACTGTCTATAGGGCTGCAAATGAAGGTAGACCAAATCACCCACCTCAAAACTGTGTTCTACCCTATGTCTATCAACATAAGTCTTTTGTTGATTCTGTGCCACCTGTAGATTATCCTTGAGTGCTCTCAAAATGTCCTGACTCTCCTAGATCCAATCCTTGGCCTTAGGAGCTCTTCTCTCACCAAAAGCCAAGTCCATGAATGATGGTGCATCATATCCATATAGTGCTCGGAAAGGAGACATCTCAATAGACATATGATAAGTGGTATTATAACAATACTCTCCCAAGTACAACCACTTAATCCATGCCCTCTATTGTCTCGAGATATAGTTGCACAAGTACCCCTCAACCCACTTATTCACAATCTCTGTCTGACCGTCCATCTGAGGATGGTAACTCATGCTCGGTGTCAACTCAATACCTAAGTTACCGGATTCGTACCCGGAGGCCCCGAACCCGGTTCGGGTGCGAACCCGGTACGGGTTCGCCTGCGGGTACGCCCTGGGCACGCACCCTGTGCGTACCAAGGGCGCACCCGGGTGTTTGGTGCGTGGACCCGAAGGTACCAGGCCCGAACCCAAGCGAACCATCAAGAACCCACGGCCCAGCATCAATAAAGTTCGCCCAAATAGAGATTAAAAGCATTTTTTTTAATTTTATTTTATTTCCTAACCCTAATCCGGCCCAATATGAGGCTTTTCAACACAAAAACATTTCATTTCTACTTCTCATTTTGCTCTCACCATATTTTCTCTACATCTTGGCATTTTGAAAGGAGGTGATTGTATTCGAAGGAGATCGATTGTGGAGTGCCAAATAGCTTCTACAAAGGAGATTTAAGTGTTTAAGGTATGCATTTAAACCCTATTCTTTGATCTTTTGAACTATTTTTTCAAGTTTCTTAGTTTTTGATGAATTTTTTCAAGTTTGTGAAGAATTTTTTCAAGTTTGTGAAGAATTTTTTCAAATTTATTTATTTATTTTTCATATTTTTTATAGATTGCAACAATGGCCAGTAGTCAAAGTTCAGTGGGTGGGGAAGGAAGTCAAAAGTTCAAAATTGAGAAAGGATCTCCTTTATGGGCACATACCACAAGAATTTCACAAATTCCTGGAGGTGGGGGTTTTGTTTGGAAGTGTAATTTATGCAATGTACAATATAATAGCTCCTATTACCGAGTGAAACTTCATTTTATGGGCCCTAGTGGCAAAGGGATTAATATGTGTGTGGGCCCAAATAAGAAGGGGTTGTCTTCTGTACAAATAGCAGAATTTATAAAAGAACAAGAAAATGCTGACAAATCAATTGCAAAAGGAAAAGAAAGTAGTTATTCTTCCGGAAAGAAAAAAACACCAACATTACCCTCTCAAGCAGTTAGGGCCTCCAAACATCCCTTCTTGCCTATGCCCTCTACGGAAGAGGAAGATGAAGATGAACAACAAATCACCACCCGCAAGAGAGGTCCATTGGAGAGGGCATTTAAAATGGAGGCAAGAGATATTGCTGAAGAAAAAATTGCACGTTGCCTCTATGCCAATGGTCTTCCATTCAACTTGGTGAGATCACCATATTGGCGGGACATGGTGTCAGCAATAAATAGTGCACCTCCTGGTTTCACAAGTCCTGGGTTTGAAAAGGTGCGTACCACCTTATTGCAAAGAGAGAAAAAATCTTTAGAGGCCCAACTAAAACCAATTAGAGATTCTTGGATTGAAACAGGTGTATCTATTGTTTCCAATGGATGGAAAGATTGCAAAAACCGTCCATTGATCAATGTTATTGCAGTGTCCCCCAAGGGGGCAATGTTTTTGAAGGCAGTTGACTGTGAAGGGGAAGTGAAAGATGCAGAGTTCATTTCTAGGATTCTCATTGACTCCATAGAGATGGTGGGTGATGAAAATGTTGTCCAAGTAATTACGGACAATGCAAAAGTTTGCAGGGCTGCAGGTGCTTTGGTAGAGGCTAGATATGAGCACATCTTTTGGACACCTTGCACCGTACACTCCCTCAATTTGGTGATGCAAGCAATTGGAAACCAAATAGAGTGGGTGAAAGAAATATACCAGGAGGCCGAGGAGATCCAGATGTTTGTGACAAACCACCATATGTCACAAGCAATTTTCAGAATTTTTTCAAGATTGGAATTGTTGAAGGTAAATTTAATTTATTATTTATTTAGTTTCATTTATGTCATGTTTTACATAATTGAATAATTTTTTTTTTAACTTATTTAATTATTTACATGTTCTTAGGTTGCTGAGACCCGATTTGCATCTCACACAATTGTTCTGAGACGACTTGTGAAGGTGAAAGGGGCATTGAGTCAAATGGTTATTAGCAACCAATGGGGTATATGGAAGCAATCAAATTCAGAGAGGGCCCAAAAGGTCAAGGCATTGATCTTGGATGACAATTGGTGGGATCGTGTGAATTATGTATTGGAGATGACCGAACCTATCATGTCTATGCTTCGGTTTGCTGATACAGATGAACCATGCTTGGGGGATGTCTATGATAGCATGGACACAATGTTGGAGAAAATAAAAATTGAAATACAAAAGAGAGAGAATGATCCTGAAGACACCCTTTACAAAAGGGTGGAAGCAATCGTTCTTCATCGTTGGAACAAGATGACAACACCATTGCACCTCCTTGCATATGCCCTATCTCCAAGGTACTATACTAGAGAAGTACTTTCTATCCCAGGGAGAATACCGCCATATAGAGATCTTGAAGTTGCTAGAGGGTATAAGAGTGCATTTAAGAGACTCTTCAGTGATCCAGAAATGGAGACAAGTGTTATGAAAGAATTTGGAATGTTTATCATAGGAAAAAATCTTAGCCCTTCTGTTGCCAAAGACCAATACAAAATGGATGCTATTACATGGTGGTACCTCCATGGTCAAGTTTATATGTACCTCCAACCTCTTGCAATCAAGATCCTCTCACAAGTAAGTTTTTTTTTTTGCCACTTGTATTGTAGAATTTAACACTTAACATTCTTGAATTTATCTTGCATTTTTTATTTTTAATTTTGTTGGTTTTCTCTCTAGGTTGCAAGCTCTTCTGCTGCTGAACGGAATTGGAGTACATACTCCTTTATCCACTCAGTGAAGCGTAACCGGTTGGCTGCAAAAAGAGCTGAAGACTTGGTGTATATTCATTCTAATTTGCGTCTTTGTCACGTAAGGAACCTCAATACAAGGAGGGGGCAGCAAAGCTTTGGGATGTAGCACCCGAGTCTGCTGACTTGGATGCAACCATTCAGGATCTTGCTAGAGCCACTATGGATGATGTGGATGATAATGATGATCATGACATGCATGGTGCTGGAAGTGGAAGCGGAACCGCTTTGGGTTCAAATGATGATGATCTTGAAGTTGAAGCCACTGAAAATCCAAATCAAGATGACTTTTTTGATAATCCTTTTGATGATTGATGAACATTGAAATTGAATCATGTTTCAACTTTCATGAACTACATTTTGTAATTCAGTAATACTGTAATTGTGATGATTTCCATAATTGATATCATTGATATGGCGTATTTGAATATTTTTCAACTATCAATTGACAATTAATATTTATCTTTGGCATTTGGCATTGATCAATGATCAGGTATCATACTATGAAATGATTTAGTTTTACAATTCTATATATTTCTCTTATTTTTTTGTATATATAATACATATATATATATATATATATACACGTACCCATACATACCCAAACCCCTAAAAAAAATTTTCACGTACCCACGTACCGGGTTCTCATACCCGAACCCGTCCCCGAACCCGAACCAGTAACTTAGCTCAATACCTACCAACCTGAAAAGCTCCTACCAAAATGCACTCAAGAACCTACTGTCTCTGTCATTGACTATGTATCTAGGTAGCTCATGCAACCTGAAAATATCTCTAAAGAATAACTCAGCTACCTGTGGTGCCCTGCACTCAGTAGGCATAGCAAAGAAGTGAGCATACTTCGTCAACTGATCCACCACCACATAAATGCAATCTCTCCCATGCACCTTGGGTAGACCTGTGATGATGTCCATGGAAATGCTCTCCCACTTCTGCTCTGGAATGGGCAATGGCTATAATAATCCTGCTAAATGCAAATGCTCTAACTTGTTCTGCTAACAAGTCACACACTCCCTAACATGTTGCAAAACATCCTCCTTGAGGCCCTTCCAAGAGAACCTCTCTCTGACCTATCTATATGTCTTAAAATAGCCCCGATGGTCTACTAGAGGAGTGTCATGTGAAGCCTGCAGAATTTTCTCCTTCAATTGCGATTCTGGCACCAAGTAGATCCTATCCTTGTAGAAAATCACATCATCCACAACCCGGTACTTGTCATCCTGTACTAGACCATCCATCACCTCACAAGCAAATTTATTCTTGGAGTACTCAACTAACAAGAGAGACTTTCAATCAGCTGAAATCTCCAAAAGTGAACAAGTGGTAGGCTTCCTGGAAAGGGCATCAGCAACAACATTCCTCTTCCCTTTCACATACTCTATATCAAAATCATAGGCCTGTATCTTACTGACCCATTTTTGCTACCTCTCGTTCAAGTCTTTCTACTCCAAGAAATACCTAAGACTATTGTGGTCAATCCTCACAACAAACTTTCTTCCAACCAAGTACTGTCTGAACTTCGCTAAAGCATGCATTATGGCGAGCATCTCCTTATCATATATAGAGTAAAGTTTCTCAGGTTCCCTCAACTTGCGGCTCTCAAAAGCAATGGGATGTCGATTATGCATCAGAACCGCTCCTATACCTTCACCCAAAGTATCACACTCAAGTACAATAAACATATAAAATTGGTGTTGGGTTTGTTTTGGGTTCATCCATACAAAAACATATAAAAATAAAAAATATTAAAATATTAAAATAGTATTTAAGTTAAATTACCACACATAGCATCATATATTGTATAATAGACAAAACCACCATAAAAATAAAAAACATTAGAATGTCAATTAGTCAAACTCGAATGTCATGATATATATTATATATTAAAATTAACTACACAGCTGCATTTCTCCTTGCAGGTAAGCATCAGGGAAGATTGTCCAATTGGATAATGATATTATAGATTAAGACTTGTAGGCAAACTTGGAAACTTGGACTTGGAGAGTACATGGAAAATCAAATGAATTTAATAAGAGTTTAGGGGCAATGCCCCAAATGGAATCGAGGGGCAACACCCCTCGCAAGGGTCTGGGGGCAGCACCCCTTGTGGGAGTTGAGAGGCAGGGCCCCTTGTGGGGGTCTAGGGGCAACACCCCCAACAAGGTCGATGGGCAATGCCCCTCGCGGGGTCCGGGGACAACATCATTAAGACCTCCAAAACCACACAAACCTTCATGGAGTACATCATTTTGCATTCACAATAAGACCCAAATTAGGACCTTCAAATCCACACAAACCTTCATGGCGGACATAGTTTTAGGGTTGGGGGGGCTTTATTTAATATTTTTATGTCAAAAAAAATTTAAAAAGTTATAAAATCTTCAAAATACACTGTGGGTCAGACCTTGTCCAAACCCACAAGGGACTGGACCCAAACCCCAGGCTTGGGTTGGACTGGACCGGGACTCGGGGGCCCCAAGGGGCAAACCGGTAACATAGCCTTCAAAAATCAGCTCTTATATTCTTCCTAGATCTACTCTTAATCTCTTCATAAATTCTGTGTTAAATCTTCTTTTGATCTGCTATCACTTTTATTTAAATCTACTCATAGAAACATCATAGATCTGTGCAATTTAACCTCATACATCTGCACTTTAATCTCCTTCAAGTCTGCACATTAATCTGCTCATAAGATCTAATATAAATTTGTGTTTACTCGCTATGGGTACAATGGCATACAGAGTAAATGGAAATATAAAATAACATTGACAGCATATAATAATCACATGGCAATTGCATAGAACATAGATGTATTGCTTTATTCAATATTTGGCACTTACATTATAATGTCTCCAGACAGAACATAGCATAGCATAGTAGAACCGTAATGTTTCCCGACTACATGACTCAAGTACATATAGTACGCTGGCGGTGGTTGAGATACCAACCGTCGCGTCCCTTCATTATAACTAATTACTTCGTTAGGAACTTAATTCCCGAGACAACTAACATGACACGTACATAACATAAGTGCATGGATTATTAATATTAACTAACGTCTTATTTACTTATGACTCACAGCCGACCAAGTACACTCTCGGTCGACTACATCATCCCCCCCACAAAGTAGTCGTACTAAAAACCAAAAATACCAACTCGAGTTCCTGCTTGGTGCTAGCCAACTCCTTGTCTTTTTCCTATGGCTGACTCTCCCACTCAGTTGAAAGTCGTTGCGCATTGGCCACCTGTGTATCATTCTCTACCAATAGTTGATTCTTCTTTGTCAATTGATTGTCACTCTCACCCAACCCTTCGTCTTTCTCCACCAAGTTCTCCTCAAGAGTTTTAACTCTCGTCTGCTCGGCAGCCAACTGCTCCCGTGACTGTACTATGATGGTTTCTTGCACCCGTACGGCCTTTATTTCCCTGTTTCTTGGTACGGCGAGCACTCCCCTGGTATATTTTCTTCCTCGTACAGACTTGTGCATTTTGTCTTGAGCAACTTGCCAATTGCTTGCTCATACGAAGTCCTTGCCTTCTACCAATCGTACGGACTTCCTCCCTTGTTTAACTCATACAATGGATTGCTCCCTTTTGATGATCTTCTCTCATACGACCTTTATTTTAATGACTAGTACGGGATTTTTAATACTCGAATGATCTTGGCGTACCATTAACTCTCGGCCTTCCTTCTTGTTTCGTACGACGTACGGCTTATGCACTTGTTTTATTTTAATTTTTCCCAACTTTAACTTTAATAAACTCCTTTTTCTATTATCTCGACTGCCTTCTTCAAGTTTTATTTTTCCTCCTTTTGTTTTCTTTTTCCCAATCCTTCTCTCTTTTATTTTAATTTTTTCTTCCTCTCCTTTATCGATCTCCAATATTTTATTTTCTCGTTCTTTTTTCCCAATATTTTCATTTTTTGAAATTTTTAATTCTTCTACTTTTCTTTTTTTCATTTTTTCCAACTTCCAACTTTTCCTTTATTTTTTCCATTTTTCCATTTTTTAACTCCATTATTTTCTCCTCAACTATTTTTTCATTTTTTTCATTTTTTATATTTTCCAATTCTTCCATTTTCATTTTTTTCTATTTTCAACAGCTCCTTATCTATTTTTTGCCTTTTGTACTCTCCCTCTTCATTTTCTCTCTCCTCTCTCTTCCTTGCTTCTGACTTTCTCTCACTACCTCGTACTCTATCATGTTCCAACTTCTCAGCTGGTGTATCATCTAGTTCTGGTACTCTCTCTCTGTGCTCCCCATATGCGATCGGGAATGTTTGGTTGGGCGTGACCACCTCCTCTTCTCCTTTTTTGTACTCGTCGTACTCAGCCGGAATTTTTTGGCAAGATGTGCCCTTCTCTTCTTCTTGCGTTTCTCTGATTTGTAGCATGTTACACTCTCGATGGAACACCTCGTAATCCTCCATTTGCTAGTGAAACAACCCGTTTAGTGAGCTTGTCTCGTCCTTCGAACAACTCTCGAGTTCGAGTATGCCATCGGCATTCAGTTCCATCGCCTGCCTTCCTTCGTTGACATCCCACTCACCTACGTCTGATTCTGATTCGGAGGAAGCCAATTCTTCACTCAGCCTAGTTCTTCAATTCAATGACATACTTCTGCCCGTTGTTCTCGATCGAGAGTATGTTCCTCTTCCAATTATGATTCGCCCTAGCTACCTCTAACCATCCTCGTCCCAACAACACAGCATACGCCTTTCTCTGCAATGGAATGACTACGAAGTTTAGTAGGAATGGTTGTGTTCCGATCACCACCTTTTCCGCCATCAACGTTCCCAACGATTTGATACCGTGTTGATCAGCACCAACGAGTTGGAATGTCGATGGCCAGAGTGTTGGCTTCCCGAGGCTCTTCCATGTGTCTTTGGGTATTACGTTGACTCCCGATCCTCCATCGACGATAGTATTTGTCAAGATATTCCCTTCGATCTCCATCTATACAACCGTCGATATCTTCCCGATGTTCGTCGTGAATAGTACGGGGTCAATGGTTTGTTCACCGTACGGTGGCGGTTCAGGTATCAATTCTTGCCTTCGGTCCTCTGCTCACGATTGCTTGACATCCCCGAGGACGTTTCTCATTACCAGTCCCAACTATGGCAGAGTCTGGAGAAGGTCAGTTACTTTGATCGATACGGTGGTCTGCAGTACCTACCATACGATGTTGGTTTCCGCCTCCGACCGTCAAGAGGTTCCTGGCTTCTCCAAAGATATTTTCTTCTCCTTCGCCATCGCCGGTTCCACTTCGGCTTTTGCTTCCATCATCCTTCTTTTTTATTCGTACGTGGATCTGGGTAGGTTGCCTTCTTTGCTTGCGCTCTAGTGATCATCAGTACCTCTTGTTCTTCTACTTCCAGCATATGGATACCCTTCTGCTTGGGGCATTCATTATCTTCATGGTCGCCTGGTCCACACCACTTACACAATCTTCCTCCCAAACCTTGGTCATTCTGGCAGTCCCTGGCGAAGTGACCCCATTCGTTGCATTTCCTGCATTGTATCATGGGCCTTCCTTTACCGTCATATCGTATCTTGTTTCTCAAACTTTTGTTGCTTTCGTAACCTCCAGGGGATGCATTGCTATTGTATTGGGGCTTCGGTGGTGTGTTCGGCAATGTTGATGGTTCTCCTTGAGTGAAGAGAACTTGCGTACCCCTTGCTCTCAAATTGTATGGGCATTCCTTGATGGAATGTCCCATAACTTGGCAGATATCGCAGAACATCTTCTTCGGACAGTTCGCTTTTCTGTGACCTTCCCCATTGCACTTTGTACACCACAGTTCTCATGCTTCCCTCATACTCTCTTTGTCGGCCTTCAATTCTTTCATCATTCGCATCATATCTTTCCTGAGTGCTTGTACGGTCTTGGATTCACCGTCGCTGTCATCCGTACTCTCCTCGTCATCCGTCTTCTTTTTCCCTTGGGAGGATGTTTTGTTTTCGCTTTCTATATCCATCGCCCAATTGTACGCTTCAGCGTATGACGACGGAGGTAGGACTTTCATCTTCCTTGACGACGAAAGCAAGCCTTCGATGAACCATCGCTTCTTTAGCCCTTCAGCCAGCTGAACGTCCAATTTTCCCAACAAGTCTTTGAGTCATCGATTGTATGTGCGCACATTCTCGTGCTTTCCCTGCTTCGTACTATAGATTTCTACTACAATCTCACTATCATCCCTCAAGAGTTTGAATTCGTCCTGAAAGGCCTTCTTGAGTAATCTCTATGATGCCCTCTATACTTGGTACAATTCTGATTACCAATCAATGGCACTGTCTCTTAGTGTTGCTTGAAATGCTTTCAGCCAGTGATCTGGATCGTCCTATCCATTGGCTATCCAAATTGTTTCGCATGTTTTACAGTGGCGTACTGGATCTTCTAACCCATTCCCCATAAATTTTGGCAGCTTTTGTCGCCCGCCTGGCGAAGTCACCATCTTGCCCCAATACCCTCCTTGTGTATTGGACTCGACCGAGTGGTTCTCCCGCTACATTCCAGTGCGTCACTTGCACTCTTGGCCACGTACGAGTCTCTCCCACGTCTTCCGTCAGCGTCCTCCACACCTTGAGTCTCTAGGATTCACTCCAGTACTCCCTCGGCCCTGGGGTCTTAGGCTTAGATCTTCTAGTCCTCAGCTCTTCATCGTCGTCCAATATGGACAACTCTTGAATGCATTGGATGCTGCTATCAAGTCCTTCAGTTAATTCATTTTTATTTTCACTGATTTTGTACCTTTCTACATACAGAGTGATGAAGGGTCCTTTGTCCCTCCCCTCCACTAAATTTTGATGTGCTCTACCAATGGATTGGTCTATTTCCTCCAGATTATCATTTGCTCTTTTGATACTTTGGTTTATTTCAAATAGATCTTCATTCAATTCTTTATCAACTTGCCTTAGTCTTCGTCGCCGGTTTTCTTGCTCCTGTAGTCTGAGTGATCGCCGAACTCTCTCCTCAGTTTCATGCCCGATTGGTATTCGGTTCTTGTCTTTGTTGGGTCGTACAGGCATTAAAATTCGTTTAGGCGATCATTGTTGGTTACCGAGAGTACGTCTTCGGCTAGTGTCTTGTTCCTCCTCTTCCCGCTTGGTTCATTCTTCGTACCACTGCAATATTTGTTGTCTTCGGCGTTCTCGATCCCTCTCAGCCCAGAGATCCTGTAAGATAATGTAGTGGCGTGCTATCAATTTTGGCAGTTTGGTAAGAAGGTGGTCGACTTCTTTGTTGACACGCAGTCTATCCCAAATGACCGCCTGAGGGATCTCTCGCCTGAGAGCCTCCCTTTGTACGTGGTCCTTTAACGAGATTTCCCACAGACCACAGAGGTATTCCGTCAGAGCGTCTTCACGATCCTCGTTTGCTTGTACCAGCCCTTCGGCCGGCTGCCCCATCACAATGCCATTCTCCTGTCTGGGTGTTTATCGGTTCACTTAGGCAACGACGTCGAATGTTTACTCGCTACGGGTACAATGACGTACAGAGTAAACGGAAATATAAAATAACATTGACAGCATATAATAATCACATGGAAATTGCACAGAACATAGATGTATTGCTTTATTCAGTATTTGACACTTACATCATAATGTCTCCAAACAGAACATAGCATAGCATAGTAGAACCGTAATGTTTCCCGACTACATGACTCAAGTACATATAGTACGCTGGCGGTGGTTGAGGTACCAAACGTCGCGTCCCTTCATTATAACTAATTACTTCGTCAGGAACTTAATTCCCAAGACAACTAGCATGACACGTACATAATATAAGTACATAGAATATTAATATTAACTAACGTCTTATTTACTTATGACTCATAGCTGACCAAGTACACTCTCGGCCGACTACAATCTGCTGCATTCTTCATTTATACTTCTTCTTGATTCTGCTTAAATAATCAAATAATTTGCAATTCTGACTTGTCAATTTATCCTCCTTGAATTTCCCTTTTATATAACACAATATGCCTCTTCAAAGGAATGTGTCACTTCACAAAAGAGGTTGGACTCACACTTGATACTTTTAATTTTAATTTATTTTAAAACCCAAAGTTGGGCGCCAATATCAAGAGGGGTCGGCCCCTTTAAAAAACTAATATATTTATAATTTTAAATTCCTCAATGGGGCACTAGATACCAAGGGTCAGCCTCTTAGAATTAATTATAAATCTTTCTTTTGTTAAAACCAAACAGTCCTTCATCTTGGACGCTAGACATGGTTCGGCCCATGTGCAAATATTATTATTTTGCAAACTAATTGACTCCTTGTCCAACGATATTTCGATAATAGTGTCATAAATTTGGCACAAGGCTTGCACAATAATTTAGCCATCTCCTGATTTTGGACTTGTCCTTTGACATCAATGACAACATCTATTTCCTATATTCCCTTTGACATCAATGACAATATTTCCAACAAGAAGAGGAAGTTAGCCTTCTTTGATGATTTCCACACACTTTGTGAAAGCTGTGAACTCACATGTTTCCATATTGTTGGGAATTATTAGAACCAATAATTCCACAAGCATATACTTTCTACTAGGTCTAGTGAGAGATGTTTTTTATTCATTCCTACCCCTAGTAAACGATTTGCCTCTGTTCGGATTCAGCCTTCCTTCTTGTGAGAACTGCTCCTCCAGGAATTGTTTTTGTTAGAGTTTCTAATGGTTGCTCAACAGTTGTTCTAGGCACAAGTGCACCATTTAGAAAATTCAGCATTCATGACGTTCATTAGCACATTTTAGATGCTACTTTTGTTTTTTCTTTAAATGCTTTTATTTAGGGCACTGGCTTTAAATAAGGGTTTTTTTTTCCACAGCTACAATACCTAAAATAAGTTGTTTTAATTTATTTATTCATCCTGGGCAGCTGGAATATTCTGGTATATTTTTAGAATAGTTTTTTCTGTGATAAGAAAAACTAAAATTGAGACCTTGCTTGGTATGCAAGTTTTTGGATTATTTATTCACCTTAGAGTCCATACTTCTGTAATCAAAATTATTTTCCAGAATAATAAATTATTTTTTCAGACACTGCATGTTTTCTAATTTCAAAGTTTATTGTTTGTTTTTCCAACACATTTTTTTGTGTATGCAAGTTAGGACACTCCAATTCCAAGTTCAATCAATGTCTAAGTTGGATAGTTTGTGTCAAACCCTACAATGTAGAATTTGCATACCATGTGCTGAATCTTAATATGGTATCAGATCTAAGAATCTGAAATCTTCCAAGGTTTTTGAGGATGGAATCAATTGTTACCTGTGAAAGAGAATTATCGAAGAGTTTTAATGGGTGTGATGGCTAGGTTCTTCTAGTGATTGGAAGGTTGATTTTAACTTGAGATAGGTGGCTAATTTATTTCAATGGCTGTGATGTCCAAGAGTCTTTAGTGATTGAAGAGATCCAAACCTATGAAAGATTGTAGGGTAGGATGTCCTAATTACTCCAATGATTGGAATGTTGATCTGCATTTGTGAATGATTGCTGATCTGATTTAATTTCAGCTCCTTCCAGTAACTACAAACATGACTACTCTCAATCTTGGAGAGTGTGACCTAGAGTAAGCTTCAAATTTTACTCCTTGGAAGTCTGGATTGTAGATGTTATCAGATGAAGTAGGTCATTACGTTCTGTAGAAACCATTTTGACAACTCCACTTGATCCTACTCAGTTGGCTAATCAAAACAAGAAGATAGCCAAGGCAAAGCATATAATCTTGTATTCTGTGAAAGATCATTTGATTCTTCAAATTGCCCAAAAGATATTTGACACCTTGAGCACTCTTTAACAAAGTGTGAACATCTGGTGGAAGATATTTTTCAAGAACAAACTTAGTGACACAAACACATTAGCCACCTGCCTCATAAAAATCATAGAATTTCATGATCAACTTGCAGTGATAGGATTAAGGTGGAGGATGAAAAATCAGTACCCACAGCCTTAAATGGGTTCTCTCCATCTAGGGGACTGTTTGTATAAGGTGTTTGTGCTCGTGAGAAGCTTTCCAACTTTGATAAATTTTGTGCTTGTGAGAAGCTTCCCACCTTTGATAAGTTTTAGTATGATTTCATCCAGGAGGAAACTAGACTAGAGACTATGTCAGCTAGAGAAAAAGAGAGTCAAAACTTAGCCTCATTGGGAAGATGACGAAATGTGATAAGAAAGGAGAACCAAGGAAGGGTCAAAATGTCAAAGAAGAAGGTTCCAAGTCTTTGGACATAGGGAAGAAAGACTTCAGTCACCTGAAGTGTTTCAAGTGCCACAAGACAGGCCACTATGGATCTAATGTCCTAAGAAGAATGACAAGAAACAACAGTAAGAGTTTGCAAGGAGTGAAGAAACTTCAGCTGAAGTGAATGAATTAGCATTCAGACTTGAGACATTTTTCTCAAAGTTGTCTCTATCCATTAACACTATTTCTAGTGAAGGGTAGTCTGTGGACAACGAAGCATCTAAACACATGACCTGATAAGAAGGCAATCAACAAACTTGAAGAATAAGAGGATGGCATACAAGTAGAGTTGGGCAATGATGCCACTTGTCCAATTACCGAATTGAGCTTTGTCTCCTTCTACATGCCTTCAAGTGATGTTATCGAGCTAGATGGTGTCTTGTATGTTCTTAATTTGATAAAGAGTCTTCTTTCAATATCTTGCTCGGCAGATCTATAGTGTATCACTAAGTTTGCTGGTCAACAAGTGATTATTAGAAAACACAACACAACCCTGAACCTCATCAAGCCTTGGCCAAAGGAGTTTGTTGGTGTTTCAATTCACACCTCTGGAATGCGGATTAGAAACGGACAGCTATGCACAGATAAACTGCTCTTCAAATTAGGAGGGGAAGCTCACTCTTTGCTGATGATGCTTAAAAAGAAAGAATACTAAACTATTACCAATCTTTTTGTTTTCAGCTAAGAGCACAAGGTTATAAAACTCTTTACGTCGTAGCTGAGGTTTTCCCTTT
Source organism: Sequoiadendron giganteum (assembly GCA_007115665.2). Taxonomy (NCBI): domain Eukaryota; kingdom Viridiplantae; phylum Streptophyta; class Pinopsida; order Cupressales; family Cupressaceae; genus Sequoiadendron; species Sequoiadendron giganteum. The sequence goes on from CM021110.1 coordinate 375,176,517, forward strand.
TCCAGAACTTCAACTACAACTAGGCCTACTCTATTGACGCTTCTAGCAACTCAAGTAAACTCAGAGCTTGAGAGTTAGAAGTAAACGAGGAATGATTTGATAACATAGATGCCTAAACAAACTCACTTCCAACGCACACCTAAAGACTCATTGTACTTTTAGATGCAAGTTGAAATAAAGATTATATAAGCAAACATATAAAACAAAATCTGAGACAGTAGATCAAAGCAAAGTAGGCATAATATTTTCTTTCTCAAATTTCTAACAACAATTACACTTTGGGACAGCAGATTTGTAGCAATAACAAGCTTACAGTTTAGCGATCAAACCAGATTACACTTGACACAGATTACACATAAACTAAACAATGATTTGCAGCAAAAGGCAAACATGCAAACTTGCTCTTACACAAAGTAAATAGACACTGAATAACAAAGTTGCGGCAAAAGTAGGCTCAGCAATTCGTTATCACAATAATGGTTAAGAAAATAATAGGCAAGACTGCCCTTATTTATACACAAACAAGGAGTAGGGAACCCTAAAATGTCCTTTCTTTTACAACTAGACTTGCCAACTCACTACCTTTATTTCTAAAACTAAAACAAGACAACTAACTAACAACCTACTAAAACAAAAAGTAGGGAAAGGTCCAACTATTAAAATTTGATTTTTCTATTTCACAAAGAATAGATGAGCATGAATGAGAATAGCAAGTTAAACTCGGAAAATGCATCGAGTTAACTATTGTTTTTTAGTTCTATTCTTGGAAATCTTCACTGCCCCAAAAAGGTGCTGATTTTTCTCCAAAAAGCAGATTGCCGGAAAAAGCTGAGGTCTGGGTTTTGTAGACAATCACGTTCTAAAGAGACTCAATTCGTTAGATTATGAAAAAGCCAAGGGCTTCCCAAAAAAGCGCCGAAAAAGCAAATTTTTGGAAATATAAAATTTTCTAATCTTCAAGAGGAATAAAAAGCAGATGGACCCAGATCGATGAAAACTGAAAAATTTGACCAAATATTTCTGGAATGTGATGCCCTAGAATATTGGATCATGAAAAAGCGTGCCTTTGTGCATCCCAATCCCGAATCCATGAAGAAAACTGAAACAACACCCTGTTTGAGCCTCTAAATCTTGAAAAGTAAAAAATGATATCTTTCTTCCTCTGAAGGCCAACCTGCAAAATGTGAAGAATGAATGCCAAAAGCCTTCTTAAATAGAGGTTGAGGACAAAAAAACGCTTTATTCTCCAAGCTTTAAAACTTTGAAGCCAATCCGGAACCAAAAATGTTGAATGCGGACACTGTTTTGAATGACAAATGACGAAAATTGGAAAATTTCTAAGGCATTGTACCTTGGGCGCCCCTAGCTAGCTGGGGCGCTTTTCATCACCAGAGTTAGAAACTTTTCAAGATTTTCAACTTTTCCTTGATAAAATGCCTCTGTTTGATCTTCGATTCTAGACGTCTAATGAATCCTGTGAACTGACTAACAGACTCGTTGAAGAGCATGATCAAATCTGAGAAGAATCTCCTGGAGGTTGCAAACTCTAAAAACAGCGTTTGAGTGCTCAAAATCTTGGGCACCCCTGGCTGACTAGGGCATTCATGTTTGCTAGAGTTCAACATTTTTTGATGATTTTCAACTGTTGCTTTCTCCGTTTCGCATGAAGCTAACTACCCCGTTTTGATCTTTGTTTTTGGGCAATCGGTGAACAATAAGGTTTGGAAATCAGTCATCCTGGCAAGCCTAATGATATCTGAATTGATTGGTACCATATACCAATCTTTATCATTGCATTTGACGATCCTCCAAAAGCTGAAACGAGGCTGATGAAGAATTTTTCAACGTTTTCTGAAAAACGTGGAAAAAATTCCAAGGCATGGAAAGTTGGGCGCCCCTCTTGGCGAGGGGCACCTGGATTCTCTAGACTTAGCCAAAAATTTGATATTTTCAACTTTTCCAATTTGACCTTCTTTGTTTCCCCTGTTACCACCTTCGATCGATCTGCAATATCTAGCGTTTGATGAATCTTCTAGTTTGGCTGAGATTTCATTGGAAAGCTTGAAGAATTTTGAAAAAAGATGAACAGCTTTGCAAACCCTAGTGACTACTTTTGACCTCCCAAAGCCCTAGGCGCCCCTGGCTAGCTAGTAGCCAGGGGAGCCCATGTGTGCCAAACTTAGAAAAATTTGAATGATTTTCATAATTTTCACTTTGCCCCTTTGATGCAACATCTTTGTTTGATCCAAGATTCTGGCCGTTTGACAGATCCAGTGAACCTGCTGATGAATTCGTTGCGAAGCCTAAAGAAATTTGAGAAGAATCCCCAGAATTGAAAAACTTAATAACTGCTTTTGGTCCCTTGAAAATGCTAGGTGCCCCTGGCTATCTAGGGTGCGCATCTTCTCCAAAGTTAGTTTTTATTCTGAGTTTTTTTACTTTTTACTTTGCTCTTCGTCTTCAATGTTCGCCAGCTCCTTTCACCGTTAACCATGCATCAAATGTTGAGAATTGAAAATATTCTAAAGCAAAGAATCCTAGGCGCCCTCCTTGAATTAAGGCGCCTGGACTCTCCAGACAGCTCTATTTTCACAATTTTCAAGATTTTCATATTCCCCTCCTTCGTTCTTCGTTCCTCAGGCATCTTTCGCCATTTCTCAATCTGTGCAACATTGGAGACCTTCAATCTAACACCTAGCAGTTGACCATCCTTCATTGACAACCTCGAAGATCCTGTTTTAGCTTCTAAAAAAGCAAAATAGACCCACCAGAGAAAAACTGATCTTTTGATGATTCTAACTGGACCAACCTGATCAGGAAGTATTTTGAACCAATCAAAATCAATTAGAGCCCTGGAAATAGAAATTCTATATTTAGAAACTTTCTAGTTTTAGAAAATTTTGCCAATAACCGTTTGAGAAGAAACCCAGAAAACCCCGTCAAAAGTCTATTTTTTAAAACTTCCTAAAAATATAAATTTTCCTAAAAAAGTAGGGCCAAAAAATTGAGATCTGGGTTTGTTAGACAATTTCGTTCTAAAGAGACCTGGATCATCAAATTTTGAAAAATCTAAGTTTTTTACCAACATGCGTGACATGCAAATTTCTATTTATTTTATTTTTCGACAATTTCCACAAGACTTTTTACTCTTTTTCAAAATGCCTTAGTGAAGCAAAAATTTTAATTTTGGGCATTACAATTAGCTCTATTTGGGGACCATTTCGGATACTTACGGCATAGGAGAACCAAGAATCTCTGGACTTTTAAGCATAGACCACTGTCTTATCAATTGGGCATCAGAGTCAGGACCATTTCCTAATCACCTACCACAAGACTTTTTTCCCTAAATCACCTAGGACAGGACTTCCTAAGTTCACTTATAAGTTGGAACTCCTCTAAAATCACCTAAACAAAGATCGCCTAATCACCTAGAACATGACAAAAATTTCACGGAAAGGGGAAAAACATCACAACTTAACGCAAGGAAATATTACGAAAAGGGGAAACACATTACGAAAAACAAAAAGGAAATTACTCCATCCTCGAAGGAATGGAGTGCTTCAAATATTGCCAGTTGTATGGCAACGGGAATTACAACAATGTTGTTTCTACTTGAAAGGCTTTACTTCTCTTCTGATGGGTATTGCAGGAGACAATTCTTCTGGGATGAAGATTCTCATATCTTCATACGCCCAGGCAAAGGCACCCTGACAAAAGTCAAAATATGGCACAAAGAGGGAAGCAGATACTGCTGAGGCATCAGTTTGGTTGTCGTCCATCCTCGGGATGTCTCTGATGTCGAATGCTTCAACCCAGTCAATTGCATTCCAAACTCGGTTTCTATAATGTCGTAGGTGATCCTTTCTGACTTGGAAATATCCTCTGACTGGCTCATCGATCGGCTCTACATCTCCTTTAACACATAGGAAATCAATTCCCATGTCATCAACATTTTTGTGGCCTAACAAAAGCGCCTCTTTTTTAGCTTCAACGAATTATGATTGTAGACAATATGCAAATGGATACAACTGTCCTTTAGGGGAAATGATCATTTCCTCTGCTTCTAAACCTGCAGTTGAACAACCCCCATTGAACTGTATTGTCCATAACTTTGTATCGTCTGTCAGTCTCTTTTCAGGACAAGCAATGTTCTACTCTTTAGTTTCTATCTCTGACAACATCACATAATTACCAAGACCCATTTCTTGATATAGAATTTCAGTTAAGGTGTCTAGGGATTTCACCACCATGAATCGGGATTTGGGCTCAGGTTCTATCTTGATTTTGCCCTCCTTTACAAGAATGCTCACGAACGACCAATCTAATTTTATCTCACCACCAAGATCTCTGTAGAAGCTCCGGCTCAACAACATCCCTAAGTTGATTGGAATGTCAGCCACTAGGATAGCCATCATTATCTTTTTCTCCACACAAGCCACCAACCTTACTTGAGCGTCCTTCAATTGTCCAACCAACAGCACTGACTTAGACTCAAGTGAATAACACTTGTTTTGTGTCTTAGCGCATGAAAGTCCCAATGGATTCATCACTTGTAGAGGCATGACGCTGTCTGAGGCTCCTGAATCTATGATGCAATTGCTCAATTTGAATCCTCCTATATATAAGGATATATAGAAGGGTTTAGGTTTTTCTTCCGCTAGAACAGATGACTCAAGCAATGTAGACTAAATTGAAGCCTCTTTCTTTACATACTCATCACGAAGATACTCCAACTGTGAAATCTTAACCTTGGTCTTCATCATGGAGTTTACAATGTCAAAATTTGCTAGAGATAGGTCCTAAGCAACTGCTTCCTTAACTTGTTCTTTAGCTTTCTGCCGCTCTTCTTCTTCCTTCTGCACTTTCAAGTGCTGAGCATGTGGAAACATAGGCACTAAATGTCTTCTGTGATTTACTGCAAGAGAGTAGTAGCGGAGGTCTTCTTCTTCAATAACGGGTTCAAAGCATCCCGTAGCAGAGTCGCCATTGAAGTTGTTTATCTATGGTAAGACAACATTTGAACTTGGTGTTGGGACAAAACTGGAACTGGGTGTAGCATCATGCATATCCCATGATCTGATTCATTCTTAAATTTTCAACACATATAGAACCAGTATGTGCGTCAGTCTCATGGAAAGAACAAAATACTACGTTTCATACAGCTTCAACTGTTTGTCTTGGTGGAGGTGCTGGCAACCGCGTCCTGTAATTATTGAAAGGCTGAAAATTATTTCTCTTTGGATGGTACAATTGCTAAGGTTGATACTGTTGTTGAGGTTGATATTGTGGTGGTGGTAGTGCAAGCATCTCATTGGCTACCTTCTATACCAGTGGATTCGTAGAATTCTAAACTAGAAGTCTGATTAAGTCCTTCATCTTGTTGGAGGTGATCATAATATCCTCCAACTCGATGGCATGTTCTTGTGCATTCGTCAATTTTGTTTCTTTTGTCGTCTTGAGGAAGAAGGCTATCTCTAATGGAAGAGCATTTATGAAGCAACTCATCAGAATCTCTACTGATGGATTAAGTCTAGAAGGAAGTCGTGTAACAAGACGATTAATCTTGCTACAAACTCCCTCATGGGCTCATTGTGCTCCATCTTTGAATTTGCGAGTAGAGCAAACAACCAGATGACTGTCTTCAACAGGCTTGAATCTCGCCAAAAATTTCTCGGTCACAGTTGCCTAGCTTGTAATAATGCTTGGCTCCAGGTGATTGAACCAATCGGCAACATTTCCCACAAGAGTCTCCACAAAGAGACGCACTGCGATGTCTTCATGCGCCACCTGCAACACGACGCAAGTTGTTGTGAATGTAGATATATGTTCATCCGACTGTTGAGTGTCGTGCATTTAACTGGACATAACAATAGATGGACAAAACGACAGCATACTTAAATGGTTCTTAACTAGACATGATTATGAGCAAAAATATGTGTGCTTGACTCAGAAATTAACATCACAAGTATGGTCTTACAATGAATAACAGAGAACACCCTATATTCAAACTGATAAAGTACACAGAGGTCTAATACAAAGAAATACAATGCTCATGAATATTCTGAAGTTTACAAGACTACATTAACTATTATGGGAAACCAACAGCAATCAGAAATTAACATAAAGATGGAACTCCAACCTGGTAAAATCCACGCTATGGCCACAGATACATGCACAGCCTCTATAACTCAAAATATAGTGCCCAAAAATGGCATGCATCAGCAACAAAAGTTCACACGTCCTCCTATTATATAGCTTGAACTCTCCTTGAAACTCATGCGACCCTTTGTACGACTAATACAATTATCAACAACAATCAATATTCACCTATAGCTGCTCGTCCTGCCTCCAGAAGCTCTCATGCCTTCCTCCAAGTCTCACACCACTTCTAAAGACTAAGTGTTGGGGTTTAAATGGCAGCCTGTAGCATGTGTCCTCCTTTATGGTGTTCACACTCCAAAGCTCCACGACTTAACTCTCAGAGATGAAGATAAATAATGTCTAGGGTATGAGATGACCCACGACTTCCTTCCCAAACTCGCCTATCATTGGATACTCAATGCGTAACTCAGAGAATAGAATATGGTGTCGAGATTTCAAGTGCAAAACCTTCAAAACCTGAGTGTTAATGTCTATTTCAACTGAAGCAAGATATATTGTTAACCTCCAATTTCATCTCCGCAAGAGAGACACAAAATTGACATTATTATCCAAGCAAAAGACCCAAATGATCTCCTCCACAAACCAGCTAGGGTTGAATCGTTTCACCACCGAAACCGAATGCCCTAGAGTTTCCCTGTCCCTAAGACCAAGAAGCTGCAAGAGCTCTCCAAGATGAAAATGAGAAATAAACCAAGCATAGTGAAAAAGAGCCTCCAAATCCCTTTTAATATTTCTCACACTAAGTTCTCGCTCAAATAATAATAAAGTGACTTTATTAAGTTACCTTTTAAAATTTCCCAAAAGTCACTTTATAATATATTTAATTAATCACTTAACATCACCTTGTTAATTTTCACTTTTCTCGCCAAGTAATATTAAATAATTAAATAAATGAATTCCCTTATTCCACCTTTAGCCTATGGGAATTAAATAGGCTAAAATTACCTCCTAGGTGATCGTAGAGAAGGGGACATTAAAGTCCTCCCTTCCGGAGATTGTTTGCCCTCAAGCAATTGCAGATTGGGATGCTATAGTATCTGTTCACCCTCCCACATTGCGTCCTCCACTAGCAAGTCTCTCCATGAAATATCCCCTTATAATTTTTTCAATCTTTTCACAAACAACTTCACCCGTTAAAGTTAGATAATCAAAATAAACCAGCTGAAAGTAATCCTTCACTTTTTGATCACCCAGATCCCAGTGAGAGCAAGGTGAGAGCATACGGTGGAAAAGGGATCGTTAGCTGTAAAAACTGCAATTCTAAAAAGTACAATATGTAGGACAACTCAGCCCATCAAAATGATATGCAAATGCAACTCGAACACTTATTCAGTGGGAGTGTAATACAAAGTACGGAAAGGTAAATGTCTCGGTGGCTAACCAAGCCCTTCCAGTTTTCAGCGGCAGTACAAAAGAGTAAAGTGCTGAAGTAAAGACGACAAGGCCTGTCTCTTCCACTAAAAGTGGGAATACAATAAATATAAAGAGTTGATCAATACTACTAATTCAACGTTACAAAATATAGTTTTAGCTACAATAGAAAGGAGATATACATAGAAATAGATCATCAATATGTTAGGCAACCATCTCCAACATCAAAACGCATGATAATCAACTAGAAATGCAAGAATAGATAGAATATATCAGGTCTGATATAAAATAGCAACAAATAGATACCCTAACCAACAAGCACCAAACTCACCAAAATGTTCATATCTTACTCCAAACTTCTCTGTTTGATCTGAAATTGAAGGAAAATGAGAGCTAGGAGTTGGGCGACTAAGACCAAGCCAAGAAACTCCTCCAAACAGCAATGATTTAATTATGCATGCTTCCCAATGCAACCTTAAAGAAGGTACAACCTCCAAAAATAGTCGACCAGCAAGATAAAATCCAAGAGCTCACCAAAAAATCTGAAACTTTGCAAGAAGGGGTGCCCAAGGTAGACTAAAGTATGGGACCAATACCTAGAACTAGAAAAAATTCATGCAAGGAGCTACGAACAAAAAGGTGCTTCCAACCAAGCCAAAACAGCAACTCAAAAAACTTCATATACCTTCATCTCAACAGGCTCAATCTGCTCTTCAGTGTAAAGAACAATCACAAACTTAGCTAGGTGCTATCTTGCAAGCACGAAACCAAGGGTGTTAGGAGGTGTGCATTCCTCGAAGCAAAGGTCTGTAGAAATTTTGGCAACACTTCGTTATAGTTTTCAATAGATAATCACAAAATAAGCCCAACACTCTTATTTATAACTTTCCCCTCAAATTCAAATCTTTTTCCTCCAATTAGGGTGCCCAAAATGAAACTCACATTCACCAACTAAATTGCATTTGAGTTGCATCTTTGACTCCTTGACTTTAGGCGTCCAAAACATATGAGGAATAATATTTTATCAAAATGCAAATATATCATAACATAGGCGTCCAAGTATATCTAAGTGAAATACTTTATAATTTGCAAATATTCTACAAGCTAGGCGTCTAAATATACCTTAGCCAAAATTTCACTCAAAACATTATTTCATCAAATATTAAACTTGCCAAATCGAGCACCACAAATACTCGAGACCAAACTGAATATACTGCCCTGTCAAATATAGCCACTGTACCAAACTGCTGAAACACTACCAAAAATAGCACTGCTAAAAATAGCACTCATTATAAATAGCATACTACTAAAAATAGTAAGTGACTTCAAATGCATTTTAACCACATTCTAAGCAGTCGTTGTAACTTACTAAAAATAGTAAGTCCAAGAAAGTTACCTGATGCAAATGCATGTCATACCACCCTGAAGCTCTCTGAAAACCTAGAAGGAATCCAGAAACCAAATTGTAAAACTCCAACATGCAAACCCTTGAATCCACAAAAGAAACCTCTAAGCAACTTGTTGTGACCTATTTCACACATCGCCCCATTGCAAATGGGGACCCCCAAGTTTTGATGTCGCCCTCTGAATCGCCGGTTTAGAGTCCTAAATTTGAATAACTTTTTGTGAGTTAGTCCGACCAAAGTGAGATTTTGAACCCGTTTGAATGCTTAAACGTCATGGAAATGCTCAAAAGACCCAGTAGACGAGGAACGCCATTGCTTTCAGTCAATTCTGACACTTCCTATTTTTTAAGGATTCTGCTTTTTTGCTTTTTGCTTTTTTGATTTTCGGCATTTTTAGGCCATTCTGGGGTTCCTATTTTTTAGGGATGCTTTTTTGCTTTTTTCTATTTTTAGAAAGTTTCTATTTTTGCAAAGTTTCTATTTTGGGAAAAGTTTATATTTCGAGGCCCCACTAGTCATGAAGTCAACACTCCTCTAGATTGAGAGAAATCAACATGAAAATCAAGGTAAAAGGTAAAAATTGATGAAAAATGGCAGAGTCTAAGAAGCTCGCCCATGAGAGGAAATGGCAGGCCAAGCTCAAAGTCTACCCTTGCCTCTGGCAAGCCAAAGGAAGGGAATGGCAGGCCAAGCTCAAAGTCTACCCTAGCACAAGTCTTGGAGAAACTCGCCACTGGCAAGCTAGGCCCAAAGTCTGCCATGGCACAAAGAGACCAAAGTCCGCCCATAGGCAAGAAGGATGCCAAGTCCGCCCTTGGCATGAAAAGCATGAAGTCCACCCAAGATGTTTGGAAGAGACGAATGGCACAAGGAAGCTAAAGTCCACCCATGGCAAAGGAGAAGCCAAGTCCGCCCTTGGCACAAGAAGGTCAAAGTCCGCCCAAGAAAGTCAAATGGCATGAAGGTCTCCAAGTCCGCCCAGCAAGATAGGAAGTGGCTAAGGCATGATGAAGTCCACCATAAGTCAAGTGGCATGGAAAATGTGAAGTCCGCCCAGCCTAGAGGAAAATGGCAAACAACTTATGAAGTCCGCCATATGGAAAATGGCATGAGATATGAGAAGTCCGCCCCAAGAAGTGTGGAGAAGGGTAAAATTATGAAGGGGTCCGCTCCAAGGTGTTTGGAAGGGGTGAAATTACATAGAAAAATCGCTATTAATTGAATTAAATGGTGAAATTACAAGTAACGTTGGCCATTGGACAAGGCAAGACCAAAACTCGGCATGGCAAGAGAAGGGTGAAGTCCGCCCTAGACAAATACAAGATAAAACACGCCATTGGCAAGGAATTATGAGAAATTTGCCCAACTTTAGAACATAAATTTTTCTAAGGCATGAAAATGAAGAAATGTCTAGAGAGAGAAGAGGTTAGGACGGCATGAAAATTACTCCTCGGCAAGACGAAATGAAATTCTTTGGAAAGAAATGAAGAATGCAAGGCAAGGCAAACCATGAAGTCCGCCCCTCTTAGCTTGGAAAAATTCCCAAGGCATGAATAAAAAATGGCAAAATGGCAGAGAAATCTCCAAGTTCGCCCAACCCAGAAGGAGAGAGAAAATGAATTATTTGGCTAAGTAAAACGTTCGGAAAGGTCAGAAGTCCACCCGGAGAGTTGGAAATTGGTAGACAAATCATTGAGCACATTTTGGCTAGGCAGACAATTGAAAAATGAATATTTAGCCACGGACAAACAAATTTAGCCATGTATCAGTTTTAAACGGGTTGGAATTTAATATTTTAATATTTTAATTATTTCCCGACTCTTAGGGAATTTTAATTAAAAAATTCTAAGTCTGAAGATTATTTGGAGGATTAAATTATTCTGCTTTAGATAAATTGCCATGATTCAAAGATTTAAAGAACGTTGGAAAATTAATTTTAAACAATTAATTTAATATCTTTTGATATTTTCTCCAACACTTAGGCAATTTTTTGAGAAATTCGAAAATCTCAAACAGATGTGGCACAGAGATGAAAATTAGAAACTTGCCTCGACAACTGAAAGTGAAATTAGAAACTTGCCGATCTGAGAAGAAAATCAAAGAAAAGAAAGCAATTCCTTGAGGAAAATCGCACTTCTCAGCCATAAAACGAGTTTCAGCAACTCATTTCTTCACAATTTCGACTGAGAAAAGGCTATCTTTCTCGAATCTTCTGGGAATCGTTTGCGAAGGAAAATTTAGTGCAAGTAACGTTGTTGTGAGAATCGAGGTAGCAATTTCTTGTTGACAGGTGTGATTTTTAGGAAGAAATAAGTCATTTCTTGGCTGAAAATCCCACTTCCCAGCTTTGGCGCACTTCTTCTGGCAGATTTTCTGAATTTTTAAATTCATTTGCAGCCAGAACACGATCTTTGAGGTTTGGAAGTTAATCAGCAATATGTTTACACCTCATTCCTATCTTCTACTTCATTTTCGGCACGAATTTCATTCATAGATAGGTGAATTTATTACTTTCAGCTTGCTTTTTGACAGAAATTTCAATTCAATAAACTGAAAAGTGCGATTTTGTCCAAACTACACCCGAAGTAATTTGATTTTAAAAGTTTTTATATTAATGTTAAGCATTTTGTACTTGCAGGTTGATAGTCGATCAAGGAGAAACATCCAGCAAAGCACAGATGAAGTTTGCAAGCAAAGGATCGCAGCCAGAGACTAGAATTAAATCCAAATGGAAAGACGTCTCGGACACCAACCTTGGCCACATTGACCTCGAAGAATTTAAGAAGAGAATATATGGGCATAATGGACCTTTGCCAACGCCTGCCACCAGAAGGATGGTGAGAAATGGTATCTTCCAAGTTGTCGTATTTCCGCCTGCACTGGAGTGTGCTGAATTAATGGTGGAGTGTGCGCTGCATTATAATGCTGAGTTAAGACAAATTGTGGCACCTGACAAGAGAATATTGGCGCATCTGGGAGAGGTGGCCATACAAGAAGCCTTTAGCATTCCTAAGTATCCTAAGATTACCTACAAGACTAAGGAAGACGCCCAGAGATTGTATGATGAGCAACCTGACCTTTGTGCCGCCAACATCAACAAGTCATGGCTGGACAAACCAAGGCCGTCGGTCAAGAAAATGCCCAAGAAGTTGATGCGTACAGACTTCAAGGAAGACTACGGAGACATCATTATCTTGCTGAACAGAATAGCAGGCAGTCCTTTGGGGGCGCCATTTGAGCCATGGATGTACTATTTTATTGAGGACATCACAGAGGGCGTAAAGATGTTTAACTGGTCACGAATGATTAGCAACAACCTCCACGAGCAGCTTGTCAACTTAGAGAAAACTAAAACGTTTTATATGAGTTCTTATGTCATCTACATGTTGACTAGGACTTACAAGTATGCAGGCTTGATATGCAAGGGCACGGTCGGCGATGGATCAAATGAGCTGAAAGCATACGACTGCTATCCACAAATGCAGTTGAAAGAAAAGGCGCACTTCCAGCGAGCTCATGACGCCTTCCTCATGTATATCACCAGAATACTCCAGGGAGGGACGCATCAACGGCTGACTCCCGAGGCCAAGAAGCTGATTGGCAAATATGGGTCATGGTTTATCCAGTATCCCTGATACACGTACATTAGAATCCAGGGATTCACTGGGAGCCCATATCGTTTGCCCATTTTCCCAACTAACAAGATGGTCCTATTGGAAGTACTAAGGCAGCTAGAAGAATTTCAGGGCCTCCAACGGACAAAGCAAAAGGCGGCAGTAACCTTTCCCTTCTTTATAGGGAACATGCTAGAGTCTTGTCCGTCATCACAGGCAGCAGATAGTGCCAGGCTCGAGATTCAGCATTATCCTTTTGCTACCTACCCATCTAGGAGCCACTTCGACCCGCATCACCATATCAAGATGGTGGATGGAAGGAGGTACAAGCATAGGGTTGAACTAGAAGATTTCTGGGCAAATGCTGCGAACGAGTTTGAAGTTAGGCGAAAGATGTGGTCCAGATTGCCTGTCAGTTTGATCAGAGCAACAGAACTTTGCCGAGTGCCGAATCAGTTGGAGGAGGATGGACAGCAAGTACAGTCGCACCTTGATGAGAGCTTGCCTTTGCCGGTGGTCAGATGGTCAGAATCCGAACACGCTGACTTAAATAATTTGATGAGACCTGTCATCAAGTATACATAGTGGTGGGTTGATCAACAGATTCAGGAACTCAGGCGAAAAAGGATAACCTTAACTTATGATATGTTGAGTGAGGCGGAATCCTATTCTTCCAATGCGGACGCATCCCAAGGCGTAGAGATGATAGAGACCACCACTTCCAAGAAAAGGAAGGAGATAGCTGCAAGCAAGGAGCCAGTTCAAAAGCAGGCTAAGATAAAGCCTTCCCACTCGGCCGCATCTAGGAATATTGAGGAGATGCTGGCTACTGTAGACGCTTCACTGGCTGACATTAGGGATCCTTCCCCAATTCCGGAAAACAATATGGAGCCTCAGCCGGACGAAGATGCGCCACCATCTCCCACAGGCACAGAAATATTGGAGTCCGATGATGAAAATGTGGACACCCAAAATGAGGATTTCCAGGAAGGAATGATTTCAGCCCTTAGGGGAATTCTGGACGTTCCTGACAGAGAAGACAGGCCTGAGGATGAGGGCATAGAGCAGCCGACGATCCCGGATTGGCTAAGAGAGAGGCTGAAAGTACAGGTGCCAGTGGAGGAGCCAGAAGAGAATGACACTGCTGACTTTTTGGCCAGACTTACGCAGACTGTCGTTAAGAAGCCAGCAAAGAAATTCTCGAGCATACAGAGAGATGGAGCCGGCAACAGGACAGTGCAGATCGCAGTACCTACAATGGACAGGCCACAGGAGGACATGACTCCACAAGATTATGCCATCACAACCATTGACTTGGGCCCAACCACGAAGGGCCAAGAAATTGAAGACTTGGACAATTCAGTGTCCACTATCAAGTCAAGGTTGGCAAAGGAGGTAACCAAGATGAAAGAGTGCCAGTTAGAAATTGAGCACCTAAAGGGGTATATCTAGCACTTGATCAAGACAACACGGCAGCTCCTCTACTTCCGAACTCTTCACAGGGGGCTGTTAAAGAGAGAAGAAAATATGGTCACCGCTCGGGAAGCCAGAGAATGGATAGCAGCAAAGGGGACTGAAGCTGAGGCATACATGGAGAGGTTGACTCTGGTTTATGGTCAGGCCACCGCCCTACTTTCTAGGCTGGCTGCTTTGGCAGAAGTATGGGATAACCTTCCGGATGTGCAAGATAGGATAATCCCTTGCCTTAGGATTCTGAAAGGAGTTCCTAAGCAGGAGCTGATAGACGAAGGTGTTATTGCAGCAGGAGTAGCCTATGACTTCCACACCTAGTATTGGGCCTTGACGGCACGAGGCGAAGTCTTGGAGAGGGTGAAGGTTGATGGTATCAGATTGGAAGAACAGGTCAAAGAAGTTCAGGCCAAACTCCTCAACATGATTGCCGATATCCTGGATAAGGAGGCTCTACGAGAGAATGACCTGCAGTTAGAGGTTTTGAAAGGGAAGATCCAAGAAGGCATCTTTGCCATCACAGGACCTATTCTGAAGTAGGATTGGGCCAAATTGGCGAACTTCTTAAGCATCCGAGAGTCTTTTGAGAAGACCAAGCCAGAGTGGGAGGATACTTTTGCCAGATGCGCCGAGAGTGTGGACGGACTGGAATTCAGAATTGGAATGCTTCCTCAAGTCACCATGGATGAAGTTGCCTTGATCGTGTCCAGATTCATTGAACACACGGCGACGTGGGAGGATCGGGATGTAATTCCTTGAAAATAGCTCCAAAGCGCCACATCACCCTGTCAACTCTCTGTTTACTGAAGTCATTTTGGGAAACCCTAATTAGGGTTTATTTGTTTTGATCTTGGCCTTTGGCTCATTTTTAATCTGAGCCGTTTATTCAAATTCATGAACTCTATATAAACTTGATTGCTCTCATTTACAATTTGTGAAGTGAGTAGTATAATATTGTTGCGACAAGACTATTTCCGTCAATAAAAGCTCTAGTGCATGATTTGCTTAGAATCACTTTTGTTTTCAAATAGTGTGCAAGGTTTAATATTCCTCCTTCAACACTTAGAGTAGAATTAGATTAGTATTTCATTTATATGTTTGTTAAGTGGATGATAGATATTGATAGCAGTGGTAGATAAGATTTAGCTCATACTTTTGTCGAATGGATGATTTGTATTCGATGTGCAAAGTTAGTCTGAGCCATTAAATTGTGGATGCTTAACTTCTGTTTGTTTTCAATTCAAACATGAAAATTATTATCACTTCCTTTGAAGATTGCACCCACTTTGCGTAGTTGTCCAAAGGAGGCGAAACAAAGTGTGGTTACCCTATTTTATCTCGTCACTGTCGTCTCTTGAGTTCTTAGACGTAGTTTAGATTTCTAAACCCTTATCCTTTTGCCTTTTTTTGGAAAAACTGAAACACCCATTGAAAGAGCTTCAATGATAAAACTGTCTAAGTCCTCAACTCGCGAAATGAATTTTATGTAAGTCCCCTTGTGATTACCAGCAAATCACAACGCCCACTGACCTTGTCCATATGTCATAACCTGGCCAAAAGAAACATTGGAGTCATTGTATTATCTTCTAGGTATTTACAATTACTTTTCAAGAGAGGATAAAGTGTCCTTGGGCATTTTATTCTATGTATGGTGGCGTATTCAAAACACACACCAACACAACTGAAAATCCTAATTCTACCTCTGACTAGCCTACGGGCATCCAGGAATAGGCTAACAGTCACTAGGAAGCGTAGTGCTAAAAATAGGGACATTACAGTCCGCCCTTCCCAAAGATTGTTTGTCCTCCAACAATGCCAAAACTCCAAAAAATCTAGACTAATCCACACCAAACCAAGTAGGATCCCAGGGTCCCACGTCTGTCTTAGGAAGGACCCACCATGTTGATGCTGCACCACTTTGATCACATTAATGAAACCATCCTGCCAAATTTGCACTGTCCTCCCCTATAACCCCAAAATGTTACCACCCATGAAACTCAAGCTAAAAAAATCGGAAGGACTAAAACCAATACCATGCAGCATCTCATGCCCAAAGGACTCTGAGTAATCAATATCAACAATACCACTGTGTATCACAAACCTGGGCAATAGGAAAGATAGTCTACTCAACTCAAAATCAAACTCGTCAACATATCTCCATATGGTATCTAACAGAGCCACAATTGCATGTGACTTCTCCAAATCTTCTTGCAAAAGGGGAAGCAATCCTTTGCAAGAACTCAACAAACTCATCCTCATAACTCCACATGGATCTACTATGCCTCCTCTGAACTATTTTGATACAACCATGAAGACTTCTAAAAACTCTTACAATTCCAATTCCAATAATCTTAGAATGAAGAACCAAGGCAAGCAGTGGTTCGCTGTTCCAATCATAAATACAAGAGAAAGTATAAGAATAGCCACCAATTAGAGTTTGAACACTACCCAAACACAGATACTAATTTCCCCAACTCGACATACTTCTCATCTAAGACCATGAACCAGTCCTAGAAGGAGACCATGAAGTCTTAAAAAAAGTACACCAGCTGCCCACCAAGTCAAATGGTTGACTTGAGATCTGATTTAAGGAAAATCAGCATCCAAGAAGATGAACAGCTGTTGTAACACTGAAATTCATCATCCAAAATAACATATTTGCTCATGTCCAAGGCTGGAAACATCCTCTCAAGTCACTCCAACACCACATCGAACCATCCTTTGCTCAAAATATTTCTCCAATCCACTAGTTGATGGGCAAAAGGAACCATCAAATGGCTGGTCAAGAAGGGGCCAGCACCAAAAAATCTGAAAATTTGACCCTTATCCCTCCAAAGATCCTTCTTTTCACATGTAATAAGCTCCATCAACCCATGTTGACGATCCAAAGCAAGGATACCCAACTGAAAGTGATCTCCAACACACCGGAAAGAATACTCAACACATCCTCAAGTGCTAGTGAGAACCGAGTGCATTCTCAAGAAATTGGTAGCTTCAATCATAAACTCCTGAAACCAATCCATGAAAGCATCTACAACTATGGAGCATGGAGCAAATGTTGTCTTCAATTCCAATTCCCCAAAAAGACTAATATGAACCAAAACATCACTCAACCCAAGGGATGGATTGTCAAGCATGTAAACAATTTGTTTTGGCCCTTCTTTCTCCCATACTCCATAAGTAACAAGTCTGAAATCTTCTCTCATTGTGTAATGTTCCCGATTTAGCCCTACTCTCTACAATTGGTTTTAGCTTATTTTCAGAAACTCGCAGGCTAAGCATAATGGGAAATTAGGGTTTCCTATTTTATAAGAGGTTTCAGATGCAGTTTTGAGGGCTTGCATGTGTGTTTTTCTGACGCATGTCTAGTGGAGCTTTCTAGGTTTTTGAAGAGCTTCAAGATGGTGTAACTTGCATCTGAATTTGACATCCTTTCCGATCACTTACTATTTATAGTAAGTCATGATGGTTGTCCGGTTTGTGCTTAAAAGATATTTGGAAACACTTACTATTTTTGGCAGTGGCTACTTTTAGTAAGTCTAATCTTGGCAGTATCATCATCTGCAGTTCAGCTCAGGTCATCATGCTATTTGTGGTAATCCATCAGTTTCAGTATTGGCTTTGGTTTTGGTTATCTCCTTGGACTAAGTGTTATACTCAGTTAATTTCATGTTTTTAAGTTGTCCCTCCATGCCTAGGAGTGATAACTTCATGTTGTTTTAAAGAGGGGACATTAAGGGGTCATGTTGAGCATTTAATGCTTTATTGTTGCAAATAGAATTGGACGCCTAAAGGGAAGGAAAATAATGTTTTATTATTTCACAATAAAGTGAATGGTTGAAAGTGGCGTCCCTTGGGAAGTTGAAGTGATTCAACTTCTCGGAATTCAAAGTGTTTCATTTGCCCATTGAAACTTATATATTGCTACATTGTGGAGAGCTGATTATGATGTTTTGGAAAGCAAAGTTATGCTGTTGGTTTGAAATCCAGAATCCGGGTAAGGGAAAGCTTAGCAATTTTATTCCACTATTCGGGCCTGAAACTATGGTTCCCTAGATGATGGATTGAGAGTGTGCTTCATTCAGAAGTGCACATTGAGCCTCAATGTTGAAGATTCAGATATTATTTCCAGATGTTATTATTGCTGGTTCAGTCATGGCTGTAGGTGAAAATCAGTAACAGCTTTAAGGGTAATTCTAATTTGATTATGGGTATTTGTTCATCATGATTCTATGCTTGAGGCTACCCCACCTTGAAGTTTGCAGATTTTAGTTTGTTGTTTCTGATTTTTAAGTAGAAAATCGCCCCTCAAGAAGGTTGTACCATGTTGGGACTGCCTTGGGATTCGTGCCTAATCATTCTCTAAGCTTTGATGCAGTTTGTGGGTTGGAGATTGGCCGCCTACCTCTTAGAATATTTCTGCAATTTATTTTATCATTCGAAGGTATATTTGGAGAGTTATGAGCATTTCATTTGATTTACATGTTTGCTGATTGACATTTTCAGTTTGTTGTTTATGCATATCAGATTGTTGAACATTCAGATTTTGGCTTATATCTTGGTGATTGAGAAGATTATATATTGTAATAAACATTCTTTAGAAGTTTGCATTGATTATATCATTGTAACACATGGAAATTGCAGATTTATTTCATTGTAAGACTGAGATTTAGTAGTACTAATCCAGTCATTGTTCTTACTGCATTTACTTGTGATTTCCTAATGCAAACACTTTAACCCCTGGCTGGTTTACCGTCAGTGTGGAGAATAAACATTTGTATTTCTCTTTCTCACCCACTGTCAAGTGGAAAATTCCCACTGTTGAGTGGATGCCTGCCGCAGCAGAAGAAGTATTTTAATTGTAATGTTTTCCCCCCACTATTTGGTGGTAACGTGGAAAGTTCCTTTGACTGGTTATCCGCCTTTGCTACATTCAATTTCAGCATTAGTACTCCACCATATGTTAGCACCTCGCCTATCAAAGGATCTTGAGTGCACATTCTTGGTGTCGAGTTTAATCTCTCTTTCAGTGTAATCATTGTAATATTTGATTCAGTAGATCCTAGGGATCCTCTGACCATATGCCCGCCCCTCCTCCTTAAGTGGTTTTAGGGCGCATTCTTGGTTAGAGTTCTTTCATGCACGTTTTGAGTTATGCTAACCTTAACGGGTGTTTGGTTACATTGTAAATGTTCATTTAAAAATTAAAAAAATTGAGAGAATATATTTCATATTGCTATTGTAATGTGATTACAATCAGCTACCAAGACTTGTTTTGTTAACACCTTGATGTCTAAATCGTGGAAGTCGCCATGATTCAACACTTCCCAAGTGAAAACTACATCCTCAATCCCACTTAAGCATTCTTTTACAAGCAGCCTTGGAAGTTTACCAATCACAATTTGTGTCACGTCCTCATGGTATGATATCACATCATCCATACACTAGAAACCACACTCAGTCTCATGTTCGGTTACTTCACCACATGTTTTATCATCCATCACGAAGAGAGGATTATCATAATTTTCCTTAGTACCTACCCACTTCAAAAAGAGGGTTATCAAGAACCTGGAAGTCATCCCTTTCCTCTTGCTGATCTGAATCTGCACATGCAACTTCTGATTTTCTTGTGAAACTTTCAAGATCAAACTCTTCTCGAAGAATATCAAGTTCACCAATTACTTGCTTGATTTCTTCAGCTCTTTGCTCATTCTTTTGCTCCCTGAAAAGTTTGAAATCAACAAACTGATCTCTTGCATCCTTTAGTGCCATTTGGGTATCTTCTAACATATTCTTTGTTGATTCGAGCTCAAGAGTAAGCTCATCAACCTTTCTCTCTTTTCTTTGGAAGGCACCAACGGTCTTCTTTACAATTTCAATGGCATAATCTCGATCTCCAATCAAGTGTATGTACTCTGACTTCAACAAAGAGTCTTTGATAAGTTGTAGATTAGGGAGAGCAACTTCATTCTTAACTCCTCTTCGTCTCTTTTCAAATTGAGCCTTCCAATAGAGTTCTTCAATCATACTGTGTGTGCGATCAAATTGGGATAGAGCTTGCACTTCTTTTTCAACGAATACTTTGCATTGACCTTCCCACTCATGAATATGCAAAGGTGGTGTATTGTTGATAGACTGTAAGTGAAAATCGGAAATTTGTTTCTTGTCATTGCTGCCCTCATAGCTGCTCCAAGACTCCTTTTCTTCACCACCCACTAGCTGAAATTGCACAATATCATAAAAAGGATCAGAATCTACTAATTTTTCGAGCCTTTGCTCACAACCAGCTTCATAAATAGGTAAATCAGATTTCTATTTAAGAACCTCTTTAAACTTTCCATCTTCAAGAGTCATATGGTCCACTAACTCTACTTCCTCCTCATTGTCTCCTAGATCAAAGGATATGGCAGCCCCCAACTCGATCAATGAATCATTATTGATCGTTGTTCTGAAAATTTTAGTAGCAACACACCCTTTCTTAGTGGTTGCAACCACTTCAAAGGGTTCATTATGGAGTTTTGCCAAACAAACATCTTCTTCAAAGACATCTTCTCCTACAATGGCCACCTCATGGCTTGCAATGCAATCTAAATTCTGAGCTTCATCAAGATCAAAGGGAAATTCATCCCACACATTTTTTTGTCATCCTTAGGTGCCATCACACCCGGATCCCAAATGGTAAGGGGCTAATTGTTTTGATCAAAAGAAAAGTGTTCATCGTACTCCTCTTGGAGTGTCGACTCTTTGAATAAATCACCTCCCAACTTACTTAAACTAGTATCTTCATAAGTATCTCTCCCCGAGGGCTTAGTTTGATAATCAAACCCAAAACCACCCGTGCCACCAACACTATAACGAAGTAAAGAGTCATCAATGTTGGCTGTTTGGAAAAGTCATTTTTAGCTTCAATGAACCCATCATGAGTAGGTTTGTTACTAATTTCATCATTAGTAATCCCATGCATACCAAGGAAGTCTTCTTGGTTACTTGTCATGAACTCTTCATGTGAAAACTCTTGGAAAGTTGGGTCAGCAACAGGTAGAGAATTATACATCACCACATCTTCAACATGATTAGGTATGAACTCATCCAAATCATCATAAACATCATCACTATGAAAGTGGTCATAAGCTAATTCTACGACACCACCAAAACTACCCTCAACGTGCTCTTCATTAGTGAACTCATTAGTCTCAAAACCATCATTGAATGAATCCGAATTAGGATTCAAGATTGCTGTTTTGTTTTTTACACCAAACCAATCTTCATTATCTCCAATCACATGCAAGTCCAAGGGAGTATTTTGGGGCTCTAACACACTCATGTGTCAAGGTTTCTCCTTCAAAGTCACGGTCATTTTGATGTAGCATGTGCACCTTGCTTGTGCCTTCTTCAAAGATTGTTGACTGGATTTTCTCTCCCACGTGCTTACTTGTGGGCTGCAACCCACAAACAGGTACTTCTTCTTCCTTCTCTGACCCTTCATCCATGGCATGTTCTGCTTCTTTTTTTATCATTTTCTTGATGTAGTTGACCATAACCAATTTTCCAGGTTTCAAAACCACCACACAATTCAAAGAGTCAAAAGGAATTGCATTATTAAACTCATCTTTCATGTTCTAATATTTTGCATGGAGTAGGGAAGCCTCATGTTCACATTGCCTCTTGAACTGTTCGGCATCTCTACTGAATTCCATTATGGCAACTCTATTTTTTTTTCGTTCTCCCAACAGGATGGCAAGAAGTTGAGCTCCGATACCACTGAAATATCCCCTTATAATTTTTTCAAATTTTTCACAAACTACTTCACCCATTAACATTAGATAATCAAAATAAACCAGCTGAAAGTAACCCCTTCACTTTCTGATCACCCAAATCCCAATGAGGGCAAGGTGAGAGCATACAGTGGAAAGGGGATCGTTAGCTATAAAAACTGGAATGCTGGAAAGTACAATATGAAGGATGGCTCAACAGATCATGATAATATGCAAATACAACTCGACCACTTATTCGGTGGGAGTGTAATACAAAGTACTGAAAAGTAAATGTCTGGGCGGCTAGCCGACCCCATCCACTTTTCAGCAGGCAATACAAGAAAATAAAGTGCTGAAGTAAAGACGGCAAGGCCTGTCTCTTTCACTAAAAGTGGGATTACAAAAAGTAAATTGCAAAAATATAAAGAGTTGATCGGTACTACTAATTCAGCGTTACAAAATATAGTTTCAGCTGCAATAGAAAAGAGATATACATAGAATAGATCATCAATATGTTAAGCAACCATCTCCAACATCAAAACGCATGATAATCAACTAGAAATGCAAGAATAGATAGAATATATCAGGTCTAATATAAAATAGTAGTGAACAGAAACCCTAACCAGCAAGCACCAAACTCACCAAAATGCTCATATCTTACTCCAAACTTCTCCGTTTGATCTGAAACTGAAGGAAAATGAGAGCTAGGAGTTGGGCTACCAAGACCAAGCCAAGAAACTCCTCCAAACATCAATGATTTTTTATGCACGCTTCCCAATACAACCTCAAAGAAAGTACAACCTCCAGAAATAGTTGACCAGCAAGATAAAATCCAAGAGCTCGCCAAAAAATCTGAAACTTTGCAAGAAGGGGCGCTCAAGGTAGACTAAAGCATAGGACCAATACCCAGAACTAGCCAAAATTCACGCAAGGAGCTACGAACAAAAAGGTGTTTCCAACCAAACCAAAACAGCAACTCAAAAACTCAAAAAACTTCATAAATCTTCATCTCAATAGGCTCAATTAGCTCTTCAGCATAAAGAACAATCACAAACTTAGCTAGTTGCTATCTTGCAAGCACGAAACCAAGGGTGCTAGGAGGTATGCATTCCTCGAAGCAAAGGTCTGTAGAAATTTTGGCAACACTTCGTTATAGTTTTTAATAGATAATCACAAAAGAAGCCCAACACTCTTATTTATAACTTTCTCCTCATTCAAATCTTTTTCCTCCAATTAGGGCGGCGCCCAAAATGAAACTCACATTCACCAACTAAATTGGTGAATGTATATTGTTCAACAAAAATTGCCGAAGCCTTTGCAGTTTTATATTTACCCTTGCGGCTGTGCCTTATTTTTCAAATGCTCACTGTCCTCGGAGCTCTCCACGTGGCTTCCTCGCGAAGCTTTTTGCTCTTCCTTTGCTTCGCTTTTTGGCATTCTCCATCTGCGTGCCGCGTGGCTCACTCTGCCTGCTTTTCCGAGTTGGGCCCGCCTTGTTCTTTATTTTGCTCGGAGCTCTCCACGTGGCTCTCTCTCGAGGCTTTCTGCTGGGCGCTTTTTCAACTTTTTGTCGGGCTCCGTCTGAGCGACACGTGGTGATTTTGTTTCTGCACCGGTTACCTTGGAAACGCCAACGGATCTTTTGTACTTCCTATTGCCACGTGTTCTCTCCTGTTGTTGCATGGTTTTTCGTTTTGTGTCGTGGCCTCGCTGGCGTGTTGTTGACCAGTCGATGTTTGCTGTGACAGCTTGAGATGATCTGGGCCGTCGGTCGCTGCGCGTGGTTTGCTCTTCTTTTCATGCGTCTCCAAGCGGTGGATTGGCCAATAAATAGGGCCATGTTTTCTTTTATTAGGTTGTTGATTAAGTTTTGCAAAACTCCCAAGCACTGGGAAGTAAGCCTTTTGTAATAATTGCTCTCAATTCGAAGACTTCGGACTGTGCCAAATAAATTCGGCCTTTCTGTTTTTAAGCATTTGTTAGAACTATTGATCTGTTTTGTTATCATTATTTTTGTATGAATGCCTGTTCTTCAGTTTCTGTAACCTCTCATAGCTGGAATGAATACAGATCATGTTTCTCCAACTCTTCTGTGTTAAGACAAAGTTATGCTTGATAACATTATACAAATTAGAGGGTATTTTTGTACGATAAGTGCTTTTGAGAAAATTATCTTAATTAACGGCAATTTAGTGGTTCGGGCCTTTGCATTATGCCTGTGCTCTGGTAATGTTTTCTAAAGTCTTTGGCGCATCGCCTGTAGTGTAAATTTTACATTCTTGTAATCTCCCTCACCTTTTACTTCACCCACTAAGCGAAGAGCCGGCTTCGGTAAAATCCCGAAGGTCACTTAGCTAGCGCACAACGTCCCGCATTAGCTAAGTTTCCCATAAGACTGCTGCTACATGCAAAATACTGCGTCAGCAGTTCTTTTTCTGGTACGCCCGATGGGACCGCGAACTAGCACGTTCGCCTGATCTTTATAAGTGTGTATGAGCCATAGGCCTGTAACCAAGTCGCAGACCGCAAAAGTCCCTGGCCAGCTTGTGCCGCCTTTAGTTTCTGTGCACCTGAGAGGTCGTCGAGGTAGCCCTTCACCTCCTCTACCTCCTCCGTCCCCGACATCACCTAATCCACCCACACATATGGCTACTAGAAATTACGTAGCCTGGGACTCCAACAGTCCGTTAGTAGCACCTGTGCCTCCTGTAGTATGGGCCCCCATCCCTGTGTCCGCTCTAAAGGCTATCCCTAAATATTCCGAGGATGAATCAAAGACACCGACTGAGCATCAGCAAGATGTAGTAGACGTATGTCTAGTACATGGCGTATTGAACGAAAATGTAGCCCTCAGATTGCTGGCCGCCTCCTTCCAAGGGAAGGCACTAAACTGGTACAAGACTTTACAAGCTAATACTATTGCTACTTGGGATCAACTCAGGACCCCATTTTATGAGCGTTTTTCAAACGCAGGCGACAAATCTTCGTTGTACCATCAACTGGCAAATATAAAGCGAGCCCCTCATGAAGCTCTACCTGACTTCAATGCGAGGTTCCATTTAACCTGGCAGAGAGTGCCTGTGGGCAGCCGACCACCTCCGGACCTTGCATTTATGTTCTACTCGAAGTCAATCAACGCCAATATTTCCATGATGTTACAAGTTTTGGGCGAGGACACTCTTCCTGATGCTTATGCCTTAGCTGTCGCTGCAGAAAATAATCTGATCGCTACAGGGAAGTTGGCACCGAGACCCGTCATGCCATTGTTCCCCAAGTTCAACGTTGCAGAGGCCGAGTTTCCTTCCACCAGCGCTCCTATGGCTCCTCCCCAATCTATGTACGTCTATCTCGGAAGTGTTTCAAGCACAACCTCGATAACAGCTCCCGTGGTAGCTCCTATGCCTAATCCCATGGCTGTCGAGATGAACGAGATGAGAGAACAGATGCGGGCTATGACTAATGAACTGACTACTTTGAAGTGGCAGCAATATAGCTATCAAAACCCTGCATACCAAAATTACCAAGGCGGAAAGCCTCCGTACCAATCAAATCAGTGGCAGGATAGGTCACGTGGGAATACCTCGGCTCAGCCAAGTAACCAGATGGTTCTGGTAACCCTACCGATGCAGACTGTGCATCCTAGTTCGAATATGGAGCTAGTGGCGAGACAGAATAATTTAGCCAAAGATGCCAATTCATGGTGTTTCCCTTGCAACGATGCACATATGCCGCGAAACTGTCCACGGGAAAATTTGCAACAACAAATCGCAGAGCAACGTAGCCAGGGCAGCGCACCTGTTTCCAGTAACACACCATATGCATCCCAACAAATGGACAATGCAGTCCTTGCCGCTCAAATGCAGGGGATGTCCATCCAGCAAGAGTCAGACATTGTCCCGAACCAGGCTCTCTTTTCTTGGATGGAAGGAGAAGAGTCAGCATTTCCGAACATCCCTATTGATAAAGTACCCCGAGTGCAATCTAACTATAATACGCGTTCTAAGCGTAGGTTCACCGGAGAGTTTACAGTCTCACCTACCAATGCTATATCACAACCGACGCCTAGCCCGGCAGCAGGCCTATTGCCAATCCCACCACAGTCAGAGACGGCTATTCTTAACTCTTTGAATCCACTTCCTCCGAAGACAAAGGCTCCATCGATCACTTCTGTCATTACTCAACTGCCAGACGTACCGATCGCAAAACCAATGACGGCTGCAAGACCTAAAGAGCAGGCAATCGCAACTCACCAGTCGAAAGCGCAATTCAACATGGTGGAACAACTGAAGAAGTCATCTACCAACGCTTCTCTGTGGGACGTCCTGGCTATTCCAGAGCAAAAGGTGCTGCTACAAAAGGCATTGTCTAATGAAGAGAATGAGAAAATTCTTACTCACTCTAATGAGGAGGATGTATCCAAGCCGGACTTGGATAAAGTGCTAACAATTCAACCGGAGGAGAAGCTCGAGTCCGAAAGGGAAAGTAAGCCTAAACCTAAGCCTTTCTTTCTAACATTGATTATTGGTGATAAGCTGCTGCATAACTGTATAATCGACTCTGGTGTCAACACCACTGTCATGCCAAAGCAAGTAGCTGACGCTTTGGGTCTACAATATGAGCCTCTGAATAAAGGAGTCATGCAGCTTGATGGAAACAAGGTTGATACTGTTGGGATAATCAAGGGATTACCTATGACTTTGTTTGTCTGCCCTAGCATCACTGTAAATCAGGATACCATACTCATCGATATCCCTCCTTTGTTCAGGATCTGTTTGTCCCGAGAGTTCACTGCAAATGTAGGAGGATATCTGGCGTTAGACTAGTCGCACTTGATTCTGAGGACTAAGCATGGGGCTAAAATGAAACTATTGTCAGAAACTCTACATTCCGAACATGTTGCTGATGAGGCTCTGCTAAATTTTGAAACAGCACATACTTCAATCTCTCAGGAAGAAAGGTACAATGTGGAATTTTTTGATGAAGAGGAGGCTACTAGCTCCCAAACAGAAGATGAAGAAAATTTGTTGGATGAATTTATTGATACAGACCCTTTCGGGAATTACCATGCACCTGGCCTCGAAACCTATGTGATACATGAAGAAGGCCTGATCATGCTCAAAGTTACTAAAGGATCTAAAAATGAAGAATCTTCGGAAATATGGACGTTATATTTTGATGGGGCCAGATGTAGAGTAGGAGCTGGAGCGGGAATTTGTTTGATATCCCCGACCGACGAAAAGACCTTGATGTCTTACCGCTTCCAGTTTGCATGTTCAAACAATGAAGCTGAGTATGAGGGTCTCATCCATGGTTTAAACTTTGCAGAACAATTGAGTGCAAAGCAGACAAGTGTATTTGGAGATTCGGAGCTAGTGGTCAACCAAGTCCGTAGAACCTCTGCTGCAAAGAATGTCCATATGCGGTCTTATCGACATAAGGTCTGGGATCTGATTGACAACTTTGAAGCATTCAATATTCAAGCTATTCCAAGGGAAATGAATTCCGAAGCTGACAGAATGGCAACTATTGGGGCTCAGTTCGAGCCGGCCTCTGAATTATTAAAAAATAAACATGCGGTGAAGGTAATTGTGAGGTCCGCTGTCCCCGATAACAATCAAGATTGGCAAGTATTTGATAGCAATGCTCATATTGCATCATTCCTCCAGTCATCTGGAGAATTCGCCGATCAGCTGCAACCGAAGATTGCCGAAGCTTACGAAGATCAAATCATCCAGTTGAAATCCAACAAGCTCCCGAGAGGCCTGGTCACTCTGGAAAGCCTATTCGATTCTGATGATGCAACGAGAGATAAAAGGAAGCTCGTGGCTAACAAAGGCAATTATACCGATTTGCATATCGGGGAAGATAGGAAGCTCAAAGTTGGGAAAGAAGTGTCGCAAAAGAATAAAGATAGACTAAGACACTTCTGCGAGGAATATCCGAGTGTAGTTGCCTAGTCATACGATGATCTTAAAGCATATGATCCCGGGATCATCGAGCATACTATTGAGCTATCGGAGGGGGCGAAGCCAGTTCGTCAAAAACAGAGACCTGTGAACCCAAAGATAGAATCTGTCATGTCACAGGAGTTGAACAAGTTGATCGCATCCCAAATAGTGTTCCCGATCAAACACAGCACTTGGGTGTCAAACCTGGTGCCAGTCCGGAAGAAAAATGGGGAAATATGCCTGTGCGTAGACTTCCGTGATTTAAATAGAGCATCCTTAAAGGATCCTTATCCCCTGCCTTCAATGGAGGTAATTCTGCAAACTGTTGCTGGCTCCGAAATGTTTTCAATGCTGGATGTTTTTTCGAGCTATAACCAGATCCGAGTAAAGGAAGAGGACCAATACAAAACAGCGTTCACCACAAAGTGGGGAACGTATGCATATGCTAAAATGCCTTTCGGGCTCTCAAACGCCGGAGCCACTTTTCAGCGAGCTATGGACATTGCTTTTAAAGATTTGATCCACAAAATCATACTCATTTACCTGGATGACTTGACAGTATTCTCAAAATCTACTGACGATCATTTTGATCGTTTGGAGCTTGTTTTCCAGAAATGCCAAGAATTCGGGATCTCTTTGAACCCGAAGAAATGCGTGTTCGGAGTTCCCCAAGGGAAGCTATTGGGATATGTCGTCTCTAAGAAGGGCATTGCTATTGATCCAGAAAGAATTGATGCAATCCGGGAACTTCCGTTACCTGTCAACAAAAAAGGTGCGCAGTCTTTCCTGGGTAAGGTCAACTTTATTAGCCAATTTATTGTAGATTTTGCAGGCACTGTTCGTCCTATTACCTTAATGCTCAAGAAGGATCAGATTTTCAAATGGACGACGGAAGCCAGGAAAGCTTTCGAGCTTGTAAAGGAGGCTATTTCTTCCCCCCCTCTGTTGGTTAACCCGGACTTGTCAAAAGATTTTATTATGTATGTTTTTGGTGGTGGAAATAGTATTGCCACAGTGCTCATGCAGAAGGATGATGAAGATACAAGGGAGTCCCCTGTTGCTTTCTACTCGCGAACCCTGAAAGAGTACGAAGTAAAGTATAACTTTGTAGAAAAACAGGCATTTGCCATTGTTAAAGGCCTTAAGAAGTTTTGGCATTTGATATCATATAATAAGGTGATTGTTTGCGTACCACATCCTAGTGTGCGAGAGTATATCATGGAGGGAGAAATCACTGAGAAAAGAGCTAATTGGATCACCAAGATCCTAGAATACGATATTGAAGTCAAACCTGTCAAGATCGTCAAGGGAAAAGGACTGTGCGAGTATATCACTGAAAGCAGTGAAACAGCGACAGAGCTTGGAGCTCCCAAGCCTGTGTTAATAAACGAAGAGAATTCTATGCAGACAGGAAGGTATCCGATTGATCTCCCATCCTTTAAAAGACGTTTCTATCGCCTACAGAATAGCAATTATGTCCTTTTGGAGGGTGTCCTATTTAAAAGAAATTTCAACGGCATCCTGCTAAAATGCGTAAATGAGGAGCAAGCCAAGAAGATTTTAAAACAATACTATAATAGCCCTGCAGGAGGACATTTTTCTGCAAGAACCGCAGCAATTAAAATTATATGTGCTGGTTATTTTTGGCCAACACTTTTTAATGATGCGTTTTCATTAATTAAATCTTGCAAGGAATGTCAGTTTTATGCCGGAAAGAGACAGAATGCTGCTATGCCTTTAAGGCCTATAGTGGTAGAAGAACCTTTTGCTCAATGGGGTTTAGATTTCATTGGGATGATTAACCCTTTCTCTTCAACTGGACATAGATGGATACTAACAGCAACTGCCTATTTTACCAGATGGGCAGAAACAGTACCGTTAAAAAATGCAACTGAATTTGAGATTGTTAATTTCCTCAAAGAACTGGTGGCCAGATTTGGCCCGCCTAAAACAATCATCTCTGATAATGCTAAAGTTTTTCTCAGCTCAAAGATGACCCAGTTCGCACTAAAATATGGAGTGTTCCCGAAGACCTCCTCTAACTATTATCCCCAGGGAAACGGTCTCGCAGAGTCTACTAACAAAAACCGCATCAGGTTGATCAAAAGGATAGGCTCGAAACATCAAAAAGAGTGGCATAAGAACCTCCGGACAGCACTCTGGGCAGATCGAATTACGCTCAAACAGATACTGAAGACATCTCCTTATGAGATGGTGTACAAGAAAGAGGCATTGCTGCCTATCGCCACGAAAATTCCCGCCCTACAACAGCTCAAATCCCTAGAAATTGAACAAAACGGGGCGATGGAGGTGAGGTTTTCCGAGTTGTTCGAGGTGCAAGAGAAAAGAGAACACGTCCTGGAAGCAATGAATGGCCGCCAGCAGGTGGTAAAGAAATGGTTCGACAAAAGGGCTTCTGATCAAGGGTTACAATGCAGAGATTTGGTCCTCAAATTAAATGAGCGCGGAGCAAAGCCCGGATAGTACAGCAAATTTGGCAGTCTCTAGGAAGGGCCATTCAAGATTTATTAGTCTAAACAGTTCAACTCGTTCGAGTTGGAAGATATGGAAGGTAATGCCCTGAATATTCCAGTCAATGGAATACATCTTAAAAAATTCTATTAATTTTGCCTATGTGTTATTTTCGTACATTTGTATATATGTAATTACTCTTCCCTACTTTAAGTTTTGGATCCTCTCAGTGCAAGAACTGAAATGAAACTCAACAATGATGCAAACAATTGAAATAAATTTGTAAATGGGCTACGTGTTCTAAAAGGACATATATTATATTCATCAGAGTCGAAAATTTACAATATATTCTGGCCGGAGGCCTTGTATTAACATTAACACATGCCCGCTATAGCGCGGGGCTTGTAAACATAGAAAAGCAAAATTTGTAATCATCTTCGTCCTCGAGATATCAGTGAGAAGGACCAGCGATCATGGCAGCAGGCAGCGCGGGGTCGGGAAACACCATTCTTTCAAAATCTTCGTACCACTAAAAATTTTGAAATGGCTCAATATAGTGCACACGCATCAGGAAGTAGCAGCCTGCACGGACTTTGGCACGATGCTTGTCATGAGTTTCCAGCTCGAACCCGAAAAGGAAAGGCCTAGTTGGAACAATGCCTCCATGCAGCTGTTGCAGGCGAATGTTTCGAACCGAGGGAATCCCGCAATCAAATTGGGTCGCACGCACAATCTGCTCCAGCCCTCCGAGGGAAACCCCGCTTCGTCAGCTTTAAAATCTTGCGTTTGGAAACGCTAATGTCCAACAGCGAGGCGACAAAGTGGGAGCAAATACGGGTGTTCACCCAATACTGCTCTTCATACTCCACACAGTCCTTCCCAAGGACCCATTAGATTGCCTTCACATACAACAGGTTTTTCACACCTGTCATACGCTTTAGGCGCCTGTGAAATATACTGGCCAATTTTTTCATTTTATTACATAGCTAAATTCACCCATTAGCATTAGTGTAAATATAAACCGGCTGAAAGTAACCCTTTCCTCTGATCAACCCAGATCCCAATGTGGGCAAGGTTGAGAGCATACGCAAAAGCGGATCGTTAGCAAACAAGAACTTGTTGAAAGTAACTAAAAGGAAAGCAATCACTCTACCACTTATTCAGCGGGAGGACTGGAATGGAAAGTACAATATTGAATTCAAAGATGCAACTCGACCACTTATTCAGCGGGAGTGGGTTGACGGCTCAGCCGATCAGCAACATGATAATGCAATACAGTAAAGTAATAGGCGGCAAGCCGACCTCTTCCACAATCATGGGAATTACAATGAGATAAGTAAGAGAGAGGAATGGCTGACAGTACTACTGTTCAACTTACAATATCATAGAGAGCCTGCCAAGCATACGTGATTAGAAGATATATCATGCTGCAATAATTGTAAAGGACTCCCCTATACTCTTCTAGACCTCCAAGACTCAAACTCAACTCCCAACTCCCATTTTTACCAATCTGGTTATGCAGACCTGCACTGAAACTACAGAATCAGCAACACAGAAAATCACTAAAATGGAGACAACTCCTTCAAAACTCGCCCAAACTTCATGAAGTAAAATGCAATATATTCTAGTACTAAAGGCGCCCAAGATGAAAGAATAAAACAGACCCAAAAGTTCACTAATTATTTGGCACGCAAAACCAAGCAAAAACATAAAGGTACGGCCCAAAAGAAGGGGCGATTTTGCTCTATAAAATCCAACACCTGGATATAAATTCTGATATTTGGAGGAAGGGGTCGCCTCAACCTTCCAAATGCATTTTCTCAATACCCATAAGCAAAATAAAATCATCCATAAACATATGATTGATTATCTAGATCAGCCACAGGCAAAACAGCAACTGTGAAAATGACAGAAATACATGAACTCAAACTCCAAAATGCAAAACAGTACACTAGAATCCTACTCTCAACTAGTTGCTATATTTCAAGCAAGAAGTCAAGCCTAGCTAGGATGTATGCATCCCTCGAAGCAATCCTAATACCATTCCGACAGCATAACTTTGCATAAAATTCAAGATGCTAAAATAAAGATCCCAAACCTCCTTTTATAAATTTGCTAAGCACCTCTAGAAGCTTCCAGAAGGTGCGCTCCACTCAAGAGTAGCCCTAATTTCTTGTTGACCCTTGACTCAAGAAATGGCGTCCCTTTTCCCAAGGTAAATCCCACACCATTTTTAACTTTTTACATTCTTCCTCAAGTGGCGTACCTTTTCTCAAGTTAGCATTATTCAACAAAGGTACAAATTCACTTAAATATTTTGGACGAGGCGCCAACCCATAGAAGTCCCCTTTTAAAAATGACTTAAGTTGTGAAGCTAGACCAAGGGGAAAAATAATTAAAATAAAACATTATTTTAATTAAAACAACTTATCTCTCCAAAACTGCATCCATGCGCCAAATCAGATACTGCCAGTTGAACCATTGATGAGGCAAGTCAAGAACACTGAAGCCAACAAGACCATTGCCAGAAATAGAACTTACTAAAAATAGTAAATTCTGGAAGTAGCTCAGATCATCATGCCAGATATACCATCGCGAAGCTCTCTGAAAACCCAGAAAAGAGCTGCCAACCAAACACCAAAATTCCAGAAGCACAATCCAACAAAAGCTAAAACATCCTCCTAGAAGATAGGGAACCCTAATTCTGCTTCCGAGTAGTCTACGGGTCACCAGGATAGACTAACGGCCAACTGTCGGATCACTGTCGAGAGGAGGACATTACAGTCCGCCCTTCCCAAAATTGCTTGCCCACAAGCAACTGTAAACTAGGATGCTGCAAGATCTCCTCATTCTCCAAAGTGGCATCCTCTAACAGCAAATTCTTCCATTTCACCAAATATTTTTTGATTGTCCTTCTCCTCAAAGAACGTTCCCGGGAATTGATAATTTCTTCAAGAACTAGCATCAACAATCCTTCCTCATCCAATGGGGGGAGATCAGATGAAACAACAATGTTATGTCCCAACGCCTTTTTGAGGCGAGACACATGGAAGACATTGTGTACTTTACTGCTAGGTGATAATTCTAACTCATAGGCTACTACACCCACCTTTCTGATAACTCTGAAAGGTCCATAGAAGCGGGGTTTTAGCTTCTCAGCTCCACTCTTCTTGAGAGTAGACTGTCTGTATGGCTGAAGGCGAAGGTAAACCATGTCTCCCACCTCAAAGGAGCGCTCAACACGTCGCTGATCAACGTACAACTTCTGCTGATTCTGAGCAATCTGAATGTTGTTCCTCAATGATTTTAGAATATCCTGACTTTGCTGCAACATATCTCTAGCCTGTGGTGCCTTGCTATCCCCAAACACCAAATCTGCAAAGCTAATAGCCTCATAACCATAGAGGGCTTTGAATGGAGACATCCTAATGGACATGTGATAAGATGAATTGTAGCAGTATTCTCCCAAATGAAGCCATCTGACCCAAGCCTTATGCTGTTCTGAAACATAGTTCCGGAGATAACCCTCCAACCACTTGTTCACAATCTTTGTTTGCCCATCGGTTTGGGGGTGATAACTGGTACTTGGAGTAAGCACCGTACCACTCATCCGGAAAATTTCTTGCCAAAAGGTGCTTAGAAACTTGCTGTCCCTATCACTCACAATATTCTTTGGTAAACCGTGCAACTTGAACACCTCATGAAAGAACAACTCAGCCACTTGAGCTCCTGTAAATGAACTGGTGATGGCGAAGAAATGAGCAAACTTTGTTAGTCTGTCAACTACCACAAAGATCCAATCCTTCTCTTGTGTCTTAGGCAACCCCGTGATGAAGTCCATGGAGATGCTTTCCCATTTTTGATTGGGAATGGATAGGGGCTGCAACAGTCCAGCGGGGTATGTGTGCTCATTTTTGTTCATTTGGCAAGTATGGCATTCCTTGATGTAGCTCAACACCTCATTCTTCAACCCCTTCCATGTGAATCTCTCTCGGATCTGCCAGTAAGTCTTAAAGTAGCCTTGGTGACCAGCAAATGGAATGTCATGGAAAGTTTGCAAAACCTTTTTTTTGAGCTTGGAATCAGACACCAAAAAGATCCTATCCTTGTAATGTATCAGCCCATCAACTACCTTGTACTTTTCATCCTGACAAGTACCTTCAATATGCTGGTTGCAAACTGATTTTTGGCATAATCAGCAAGCAACAACTCTCTCCAATCAGCTGTAAGCTCGCATAATGAGCTCAAGTGAGGCCTTCGAGACAATGCGTCCGCAACCACATTATTCTTCCCCTTGACATACTCAATGTCGAAATCATAAGCCTGTAGCTTACTCACCCACTTCTGTTGTCTTTCGTTCAGGTCCTTCTGATGCATGAAGTGTTTGAGACTGTTGTGATCAATCTTGACAACAAACTTACTCCCCACCAAGTATTGTCTAAACTTGGCTAATGAGTGCATGATTGCAAGCATTTCCTTGTCATAAATCGAGTAGGTTCTTTCAATGCCTCTTAGTTTTCTGCTCTCGAACACAATGGGATGTTTTTTCTGCATCAAAACAGCACCAACTCCCTCTCCTGAAGCATCGCATTCCAGCTTAAAAGGTTTGGAGAAATCCGGTATAGCCAGAACCGGACAAGAGCTCATGATCCTCTTGAATTTATCAAAGACAACTTGTGCCTTTTCTATCCACAAGAATGCTCCCTTTTTGGTTAGATCAGTAAGAGGAGCAGCACTTTGGGAATAACCCTTCACAAATCTTCTGTAAAATCCACATAGACCCAAGAATCCTCTTAAATGGGCTAGAGTTTCCGGGGTTGGCCAATCCACAATAGCCCTAATCTTTTCTGGATCAACTCTGACTCCCTCTGCACTGATGATGTGGCCCAAGTAGAGTAACTCTCCCATACCAAACTCACACTTCGATTCCTTTGCAAAGAAACTTTCTGTCTCAAGGATACTAAGCACTTCCTCTAAGTGCTTGAGGTGTTCTTCCCATGTCCTGCTATAAACGAGGATATCATCAAAGAATATCAACACAAACTTCCTTAACTGCCTCTGGAAAGTTCGGTTCATGCAGGATTGGAAAGTGGCCAAAGCATTAGTCAACCCAAATGGCATAACTTAGAATTCGAAGTGACCATAGTGGCACCTGAATGCTGTCTTCTCCACATCTGATCCCCTCATTCGAATCTGATAGTATCCTGACCTTAAGTCAATCTTTGAGAAAAACTTAGCACCGTGCAGCTCATCAATGAGTTCATCGATTCGGGTAATGGGATACCGATTCTTGATGGTGCTTTGGTTCAAGACATGATAATCCACACACATGCGGATGGTGCCATCTTTCTTCTTCACAAGAACGACTGTTGAAGCGAAGGGACTTTTACTTGGGCGAATGAAGCCCATCTCCAAAAGCTCCTTTATGTTTTTCTCAATTTCATCCTTTTGTTTCTTAGGATATCGGTATGGTGTTGTGATTACTGGTTTAGCTTCTTCTTTTTGCTCAATGACATGCTCAAACCCTCTATCTGGAGGTGGCCCTAGTGGTAAATCAGCAAACACTTTACTTTTCTTTGTAAGCACGGATTGAATATCTGGCGGA
Organism: Sequoiadendron giganteum; assembly: GCA_007115665.2. Lineage (NCBI taxonomy): Eukaryota > Viridiplantae > Streptophyta > Pinopsida > Cupressales > Cupressaceae > Sequoiadendron > Sequoiadendron giganteum. The sequence goes on from CM021110.1 coordinate 375,212,319, forward strand.
TATTCCCTCTTTGTCTCAACTGGGCTAGCTGGAAGAATCATGCACTCTGCAGCCCACTCAACCGCATCATGTCAGATCAACCTTTCCATCCTTTTGAAAGTGACAATTCGAAGACCTCCATTTGACATTCCTCTTAGCACAACTCTCTTCCCATCGGATTGGAACTTAAGCTCCATGGTTTGCAGGTTCAGGGAGATCTCTCCAAGAGATCGCAGCCATTGAATGCCAAGGACGGCATCAGTATCCCTAATGTTAACAACATAGAAGTCGTCTTTGACTTCATGGTTACCTAACTGTAAGGACATGTTAGTAACCTTGTGAGTACAAGCGATGTGGAACCCATCCGCAACCATCACTTTGAAACCTTCAAACTCTTCCATCTTGAGGTTCTTCTTTGCCACCAATCCTTCATCAATGAAGTTGTGTGTTGCTCCGGTATCAATTAGGGCAATAACTCGATGCTTCCCAATCGAGCCATGAAGCTTGAAGGACTCGTTCTTTTGGAAACTTGAGAGCTGGTCAAAAAAACCCTCACCTCCCTGTTCTTCTCCCACTTCTTCTGGCTCATGTTCTTCATCACTCTCAGCAATTTCTGATTGCTGTTCTAAGTGATCAGATTTTGATCCATAATCAGAATAGGCCTCCATATAGTTAGAATGGCCTCTACCATAGCATCTGTGTCCTCTTGTCCAAGGTTCTTTGCAAGTGTAACACTTCCCTTCTTTCCTTAGCTTCTGTCTAGCATCATCATCCAATCGAGGAGGAAATTTCTTGTGCTGATTTGGAGGATGCCTTTTGTCTTGTCTATGAAGAAAAGGCTTGGATGGAAATTTGGGCCTAGGTGCGGACAGCTCCATGTTTCTAGCCTTTTTGATAGACTCTTCAAGACTGGCTGGGTCGAACGCCTTTACCCATCCTTTCAATTGCTCTATTAGTCCTTCTGAAAATAGCACCACTAATCTTCTCTCGGTGATGTTGGGCACCATCACGGAAAGCCTTTGGAAATCCCCAATGTATGATACCAAGGAACCATGTTGTTTCAGCTGAGCAAACTCCCTGAATTTCACCTCAGGATCCTTAGTGTCAAATCTGTCAATTAGCTTGTCAGTGAACTCTCCATATGTTTTGATTAGGTTGTGGCCAAGGGTGACCAAACCATGATACCACCACTCATGGGCAACACCTTCCAAATGTAGAGTGGCAAATTTGATTGCGTCTTCTTCCATCATAGGTCTCAAGGATAAGTAATTATCCAGTTTCTGCACCCATGCTCTAGTTGTGTAAGCATCACTTCCATCGAAGTGGGCCAAGGACACCTTCCCGAGAGCTTGTTGGTAATCCGTTCTGGGACCCATAGGACCTCTGAATTCATTTCTTCCACCATTTCTCCGGTTCCTCTGATTAATGAATTGGTCAAAAGACCACAGCTCCTTAAGGCCAGGAGGGAAAGAGTCATACTCCAAGTAAGCCTGTCTGGCATCATCTGCATAATTCGTTGCAGCTTCAACTTGGGTTTCTTCTCGTTGAGTGAATGTGGGAAAAAGGGGCCTAGAGGCTGATCCTCTAGACATGGCATCATGTTGTCCAATGGTTCTGTCTCTCCCACTGCCATTGTTCCCATTGACTACCAGGAGGGAAAGAGTCATACTCCAAGTAAGCCTGTCTGGCATCATCTGCATAATTCGTTGCAGCTTCAACTTGGGTTTCTTCTCGTTGAGTGAATGTGGGAAAAAGGGGCCTAGAGGCTGATCCTCTAGACGTGGCATCATGTTGTCCAATGGTTCTGTCTCTCCCACTGCCATTGTTCCCATTGACTCCCCTGTGTTCACCATTGGAGTTGTTTTGATTAAGGGGGGAATTGTTTGTAGCATAGTTCGCGGACTCTTCAGGACTCGCCGCGGACTTGGCGGACTCGGGAGTCCGTGGCTGAGCCGAGTCGACTCGCCACGGAATCGGGAGTCGAGTCCAGAAAAGGTCGTCGGCCGAGTCCAGAGGTCGGACTCAGAAGTCCTGACCCAGGACTCTCGTCCACGGCTGGGGCGTCTAAATGGGTTAAAACCCATACTTTTTTTAAATTTTTTGTTCATTTTAGCTCGAGCATTGGTGTTTTTTAGGTCTGCAAATTGGTTTTAGCTTGAAAGAAGGCAGGAGGAGGAGCTAAAAAGATCAAAATAGAGCCAGGTAAGTGATCTAACATTTCTTTTTTTTTGTTTTTTTGCTTTCAAAATTTAAAAAAATCAAGAAAAATAAGGGGATATGCTGCCAAATTTTTTTTCTATTTTCCTTAATAGCCATTATAGCCTAATTCCTATTATTTCTAGCTTGGTTTTGCATTCTTTTTTTTGCAAATAAATGAAACTTTGAATCACATTTTTTTGCTGATTTTTTTGCAAACCCTTGCTGATTTTTTTTTTTCCACGTTGAACTTGAAACAGCAATGTCGTCTTCAAATCCAAAGGGAATGAGAAAAGACCCTGCATGGAAGTATGGAATACCAGGAATCAAAAAAGGTGAAGTGACATGTACTGAATGTCAGAAATGGATGACAGGAGGAATAAACAGGTTAAAATACCACCTTGCAAGGATACCTGGGCAAAATGTGGAGGGATGCCCTAAAACTACTCCTGAGATTATTAGAGAGATAAAGGCCCTTCTTGCTGACTATGAGCTAAAAAAAGATGAAAGACAAAAAACAAAGAATGCCCTAGCATCAATGATGAGTGGATCCCCTTCTACACCAACTATGCCTCATGGTGCTACTGCTGCAAGTCCAAGTGTTCGTGCTCCACATTCATCTTTTGGTGAGAGTCCTGAGGGTTCCTATTCTACTGCTAGTGCTGGCCACGGTCCTTCATCAGGACCAAATTATTTTATTCCACGTAATGTTCCAGGAGCACAACCTTCACTTGAAGGTACCGGTTGGAATAAGGAAAAGCATCATGAAGCTAGGATGGCTGCTGCAAACTTTTGGTACTACAATAATCTACCTTTCAATGTTGCAAGCAGCCCATATTGGGAAGGTCTAGTGAACGCCCTTACAGTTGCAGGAAAGGGGTTTAAGACCCCATCAGCTAAAGATTTGAGTGGGCCATTGCTAGAGGAATCCGTAAAGAATACACGGCTTGTAGTTGATGAGCAAAAGAAATTTTGGCGAAGAAAAGGTTGCAGCATTTTATCTGATGGGTGGACAGATGGACGGAATAGAACTCTCCTGAACTTTTTAGTGGCCTCAAATGGTGGATTGGTGTTCCTAAAATCAATAGATGCCTCCCATGAAGTTAAAAATGCTGAGACTTTATGCAGTCTATTGGATGGGGTGGTCCAGGAGGTTGGAGTTGATAATGTTGTCCAAATTATCACGGACAACGCAGCTGCATATGTAGCTGCAGGTAGGCTACTTATGGAGAGGTATCCCACAATTGCATGGTCTCCATGTGCTGCACATTGCTTGGACCTATTGTTAGAGGATATTGGGAAGATTTCATGGGTCAAAAGAGTGGTTGAAGATGCAAAAAGTGTTACAAAATTTATCTACAACCATACTTGGGTGCTTTCTTTGATGAGGAAATTCACAAATGGCAAGGACCTTGTGCGACCTGGAGTGACACGATTTGCTAGCCACTTCCTCACATTGCAAAGCATTCTTGGTGCCATTGGTCATCTCAAGCAAATGTTTGTGTCCGATGCTTGGAAGGAGTCCTCATTTTCCAGTAGAGCTGAAGGGGAGAGGATTGTTACCATAGTTTTTGATGAGACATTCATCAAAAATGGAGAGGAGCTGATGGGGGTAAGTAGCAATCACACAAAAAAAATTATACATGATAATCTATTTGCTGTTTTTTATTTTTTGAGGGGTTAATTTTGTTATAATTTAACATTTGTTTTCATTTTTTTAGGTGACAGAACCTTTGGTGAGGGTTCTTCGTATGGTGGATGGAGATGGCATGCCAATGGGTTTCATCTATGAGGCCATGGATAGGGCCAAAGAGGCCATATCACATTACTATGGCGGCAACAAAAAGAAATATGAAATCATATGGCGCATCATTGATCGGAGATGGACAAACCAACTCCACCAGCCGATTCATGCCTTTGCCTACTTCTTGAATCCGAAGTTCTACTTCTCGGACTCATTTAAGGCGGATGAGGAGGTCATGGACGGTGTTGTCACTTGCATTGATAGGATGGTGCCTGATAGTGAGCTGAGAAATAAGGTGCTTGATGAGTTGGAGGTGAGATTTGTTACATCTTATTTATGAATTTGCAATGTTGAGCCTTGACTATCTATGAATTTTCTATATTTGATTTACTTTTTCTTTTATCTATTCAAGGTCTACAAGGGTGCAGAGGGGAGACTCTTTTCCTCCCAACAAGCAATTGAAAGGAGAGGAAAACAACAACCAGGTAAAAATTGAAATTAGAAACTTGATTCTTACATATAGATTTTTACTTTATTCTTATTTCTTAATACTTATATTTTTTAAACATGTTTTTGTAGATCTATGGTGGGAGAACTATGGTGCTAGCACACCAAATCTTCAAAAGCTAGCCATACGTGTCTTGTCGCAGCCATGCAGTGCTTCTGGGTGTGAACGCAATTGGAGTTTATTTGAAAACATTCACACAAAGAAAAGAAACAGGTTGACTCAGCAGCGCCTAAATGATTTAGTTTTTGTTCGGTACAACCTTCGCCTTCGAACTAGGAAGGTGGAGGGTGTTTCACACGAGTCCATCGACTTGGATGACATTGATCCATATGGTGAATGGACTATTAATGAACAAAATGATGAGGCTGATGTCTTACTTACTGATGAGGATATTGCTGAATTAGAGAGAGCAGCAGCAGAAGAAGAAGAAGCAGCAAGATTGGATGCCATGGAGGACAACGAAGACACATTTGAATATCATTTTTCCCCTGCTCGATCTCCTAGTCCTCGTTTGCATACTACAACACGGGCACCTTCTAGTTCTAGGCCTCCAAAATTGAGTACCATTGGGAGGGGAAAGAGGAAGATGTAGATTATATGTGGTTGTTAATGTTTTCCTCTTTTTGACATGATTATATGTAAACATTTATAAACTTATGATGTTATACATTGAAAGTGAAACTATGAGTATTTGATGACTATGAATGATTAAATTTCAATTATTGAGTGTTTGATGATCATATGACATGTGTAATCTTTGAATTATGAGTGTTTGATAATCAAATTAAGCTCTTATATTCTCTAAATGCATTAATTTGTTCTTGTTTTTTTTGTAAAACTACGGTTTTTTTTTTTGCCGAGTCCTTGCCGAGTCTTTTCCCGAGTCCGTCCCGAGTCCCGAGTCCGAGTCATATTTTTGGGCTGCCGAGTCCGCGGCGAGTCCGAGTTTTCCAACTATGGTTTGTAGTTTGCTGATCCATTTTGGCAAGTAAGCGTCCCAGCATGTCAATCATCCCGTCAAACTTCCTCTCCATTCTGTCATCTCTATCATCCGTCGGCTATTTGTTACTCTTTGCCATCTCTGCAACTACTTTACCTCTGTCAGTTGTTTGTTGGAGTGCTTCAGAAAAAGTATCTGCCTCTGGTGTATGCGGAAATTGATAGGGCGGATTTCCCGCCTGACTTCTGGTGTAGTATCTGTGGGCTCTGTCACTCATCGGAAACTGAACTCACTAGACCACAGGCTGGCAGAATCATAGCTTTGATACCACTGAAATATACCGGCCAATTTTTTCATTTTATTACACAGCTAAATTCACCCATTAGCATTAGTGTAAATATAAACCGGCTGAAAGTAACCCTTTCCTCTGATCAACCCAGATCCCAATGCGGGCAAGGTTGAGAGCATACGCGAAAAGGGATCGTTAGCAAACAAGAACTTGCTGAAAGTAACTAAAAGGAAAGCAATCACTCTACCACTTATTCAGCGGGAGGACTGGAATGGAAAGTACAATACTAAATTCAAAGATGCAACTCGACCACTTATTCAGCGGGAGTGGGTTGACGGCTCAGCCGATCAGCAACATGATAATGCAATACAGTAAAGTAATAGGCAGCAAGCCGACCTCTTCCACAATCGTGGGAATTACAATGAGATAAGTAAGAGAGAGGAATGGTTGACAATACTACAGTTCGGCTTACAATATCATAGAGAGCCTGCCAAGCATACGTGATTAGAAGATATATCATGCTGCAATAATTGTAAAGAACTCCCCTATACTCTTCTAGACCTCCAAGACTCAAACTCAACTCCCAACTCCCATTTTTACCAATTTGGTTATGCAAACCTGCACTGAAACTGCAGAATCAGCAACACAGAAAATCACTAAAATGGAGACAATTCCTTCAAAACTCGCCCAAACTTCATGAAGTAAAATGCAATATATTCTAGTACTAAAGTGCCCATGATGAAAGCATAAAACAGACCCAAAAGTTCACTAATTATTTGGCACGCAAAACCAAGCAAAAACATAAAGGTACGGCCTAAGAGAAGGGGCGATTTTGCTCTATTACATCCAACACTTGGATATAAATTCTGATATTTGGAGGAAGGGGTCACCTCAACCTTCCAAATGCATTTTCTCAATACCCATAAGCAAAATAAAATCATCCATAAACATATGATTGATTATCTAGATCAGCCACAGGCAAAATAGCAACTGTGAAAATGACAGAAATACATGAACTCAAACTCCAAAATGCAAAATAGTACACTAGAATCCTACTCTCAACTAGTTGCTATATTTCAAGCAAGAAGTCAAGCCTAGCTAGGAGGTATGCATCCCTCGAAGCAATCCTAATACCATTCCGGCAGCATAACTTTGCATAAAATTCAAGATACTAAAATGAAGATCCCAAACCTCCTTTTATAAATTTGCTAAGCACCTCTAGAAGCTTCCAGAAGGTGCGCTCCACTCAAAAGTAGCCCTAATTTCTTGTTGACCCTTGACTCAAGAAATGGCGTCCCTTTTCCCAAGGTAAATCCCACGCCATTTTTAACTTTTTACATTCTTCCTCAAGTGGTGTACCTTTTCTCAAGTTAGCATTATTCAACAAAGGTACAAATTCACTTAAATATTTTGGATGAGGCGCCAACCCATAGAAGTCCCCTTTTAAAAATGACTTAAGTTGTGAAACTAGACCAAGGGGAAAAATAATTAAAATAAAACATTATTTTAATTAAAACAACTTATCTCTCCAAAACTGCATCCATGCGCCAAAGCAGATACTGCCAGCTGAACCACTGATGAGGCAAGTCAAGAACAATGAAGCCAACAAGACCACTGCCAGAAATAGAACTTACTAAAAATAGTAAATTTCGGAAGTAACTCGGATCATCATGCCAAATATACCATCGCGAAGCTCTCTGAAAACCCAGAAAAGAGCTGCCAACCAAACACCAAGATTCCAGAAGCACACTCCAACAAAAGCTAAAACATCCTCCTAGAAGATAGGGAACCCTAATTCTGCTTCCGAGTAGTCTACGGGTCACCAGGATAGACTAACGACCAACTGTCAGATCACTGTCGAGAGGGGGACATTATAGCCTGCATCTAATTTTGCCAACAAAGGCAGCTTGGAGCTTTTTACAAGTAAGTCTCATTGGTGTTTCCATGTTGTCTGCTTTTCTAGCTAAAAAATGAAAATTACTAAGGCAGCAAGAGCTTACTAAGCTAGGAAGGCTAAAGGATGTTGTGATTTGCAATGCTACACAAAGGGTCTTATTTATAGACTGGCTAAGGTTCACTTGCCGAAGAAATCATAATTATCAACTGAGCCCAAGTGTGTCGCATTGCCTCGGTTTTCAGCATCGCAGCATGCGAGGTGATGGGAAGGTGCTGGTGCAGCTTGCAACTTGCTCTGTTGAGCTGCCACATCCGTTCGTAGATAGGCCAGGTGTCAATATAAGCGCCGCCGTTTCATCTGAATCAAGCGAAATCTCAAAAAGGGCTGTTGGGCGATGTGCCCCGTACAAACATTGAAATTAATTAATGCAAATAGCCTGCAAGGAAGTTCGCAACGTTGGCTTGGTTCGTCTTTCGAAACAAAAATCCGTTTCCGTCACACGCGAAAGATTGTCAATTAAATGCTCGAGCAATTTAGCTGGTTGGCGATCTTTTTGCACGAATAAAACTAGTAACGCATAATAGCAACTTGGTATAAACGGCTGGCACGTACCTTTTTCGGCCGTCTTTCTCGAGAAATCAAAAAGGCAAGTTATGGCATGCAGAGACACATATTTATTGCAAAAGTTACCAAGGATTGAACAATTAAGGCATTCACAAGAAGAGAGAAGTTTGCAAAAAAGCTAAGCCATTTGCCAAAAGTTTGCAGAAAAAACTCTTGCGAATATCAAAATGGCCGAAATTGCAGAGAACCCTTCACAGATCCTAGCTCCAGTAAGTCTAAACGAGCAAATGAGGAATGCACCCCGCGTGCAGCTTTACGACGAGGAGTCTTATGCCACTCCGGGCATACCTACGAAGCCTAGCTGGCCTTTCACTCACCCGGTGAACCAGAAGTTATTGAGCACGGTTCCTCATAGAGATAAGGCAGTGGTCTTGGAGGATTGGGATAACGTCTTTGATCCTGAGTTATCTTGCAATCCTAAGAGCCTTAGGGAGGCTGCATGCGAAAAAATGAAGCATATGACAAACCATTTTCACAAACGACTATAGTTTTGTGGGCTCGCACAGTACATGGTCCCCTTGGTACACCATTGCCCAGAGGTTGTGGCAGCGTGCGCAGCACGTTTCGACCCGAACACAAGGGTTATCAGCTGCAAGGATTTTAGGGTAGTCATTAGCCCTAAGGCTATTCAGGATATGTTGTGCGTCCCACTTCCCTTGGGTAATGAGGTTGAGAATTTTGAAGTGGAAAGAATGCAGCAAAAGTGGGGAGAGCTCCAGTCGGGGCCACAGTTTTATCGCTCTGAGCTCAATCAGCAAACGGGTAGTTCAGCATCACCCAAATTCCCTTTCAATTTGAAGGCTTTGAAAGGTGGGTCTTCCTCTATCGCTTCTATGCTGGCGATGGTGTGCGGTTTGGACTCGGACAAGAACGTTTATCAGTTTCAGATGTCCCTCTGCTTTATGCTGTAAAGGAATCGCGAGTCTCCACTCCTAGACTTTGCAAGAGTTGTTAGTGATGGAATTTGGCAACAATTGCAGGAATTTGGGGTCGGCTCTAAATTCAGGTATTCATCTTCCCTGGCTTACTTGATTTTGCACCAGAATGCAGATTACTTTTCAACGTCCATGTCCCTGTTTATTTTTTATGAGGGTGGTTTAAGGAAGCCGATTTCGGCATGGACCCTTGTCATGTCAAAAACCTTTGATTATTATGCATTTTCGGATTCATTCATAGTCCCGGCTATAAGGGCTTTGGATAAGGCTGGCATAAATATGACCGAACGCATATCGTCCCGACAAAAGTCCTGGTTGGGGAAGTTAACTCCTCCCTGTAACTGGTTTTTTGGTGTGGATTTGACCATGCTCCACATGCCAAGTTTCGTCCGGGAGCCTTTCCGACTTCCCCGTTTTCTTTCCGACAGAGTGTTGGCCCTAGAGGCAATGAGGCAGCTATGTACCCTTGACGATGATTACTGGGGGGGAAAACACTTAACCTCCTATTTGCTACTGCCAATCATGTTTGGTTCAGTTTCCCTGATTAAAAAAAGGACTTCAAAGATTGATACCTCGGTGATTCTGCTTTCGAAGTTGGGTCACCTCGGATTGGTATTAATTGACGATGCCTGGAATTACAACCCCGACAATAATTTATCAGGAGTCGGCATCAAAATCCCGCATTCACCTCGGCTATTCTGGAACCTCCAGCGGAATGCCGAGGAAGGAAATTTAAGTAGATACGTAGGCCTGGAATATTTGCCTACAATGGATGGTCGACCGCCATGGCTGAATTTTTATCACATCGTGGGAAGGGTCAATCCAAAACTGAAGATCAACCCCTCCCTGGTCACCCAATTGAGTAAGCGGTTGGGCGCCCGAGAAAATGCAAGCCTTCTGGTTATACCGTCAGGAGATTCTAGCAGCTAGCAAGCTACATAACGAACTAACCCTTGATGAGAGATTTGATGACATTTGGGAAAATGAACATCCGGATGTTGAAAATTCTCCGAGCCGCTCAACATCCGTGCAGCAATATAGAAGAGAGGAGGCTACCGCGGAATCTGAGGAAGAAGTAACTTAGAATTCCCCTGTCGTTGCCGAGAGTCCAATACATGAGAAGAATACTGGTAAAGAGCCTGTGCAGGAGGATGAGCCGCTCGCACAAACATCGGAGCCAGCTGCCTCCTCTAAATCAACACAGAAGCGGGCAAGGACTACCAGTGGTAAAAGACGGGTCATTCTTGACCTAGACGATTTTCCGAAGGAGAAGCGACAACGAACCGAAGAGGCCAGTGCGGAGGAGGAACAGTTGATGAAGGGAGCGGTCGAGGCGTCTACGGCTCCACATGAGCATCAGGTAACTTTTCCTCCCTCTTCTCTCTCATCTATGTCTCTGGTCTCGCCTTAGTCTGCCCCTGCTTTTTCATCTGCGCCAGTTCTCCCCGTCACTGGATTTGTCAGGCATTCCAGTCTCGCCCCTCCTGGTTTCCCACCTCTATCCTCCGCTTTCCAAGTCTTGCCCGGAACGCAATTTGGTGTAAGTTCTGGGCTCGTGGGCCAACAATTTTTATCTCTAAGGCCCATCCCTACGGTTGGTGCATCTGCAGTTTTCCCTTACACCTCTTTTTCATCCCCTCCGAGTGGCCAATTCATTCCGCCATTCTCCCTAGCAATTATAACACGACCCAGCAAGACCTCTGATGCATCGGTTACGTTGTCTTTCCCACTGGTTATCCCTCAAGAGTATCCTTTTATTGGTGGACTGGGTATTCCGACCCAAGAATATTTCTCACAGGTTGATGCAAATAAAAGTGCCTACGCCAACCGGATTAACAAAAGAAGATAGAAGGATGCAACCAAGCAGGCGGACCCCACTTGCAAACCGTTTTCAACGAAAGCCAGAATTCCTTGATGTTTGCCAAGATCACTCCTAATGTGATCAAGGCAGTAGGCAAGATGCAGCCCAGTGATTATTCTGTGAATGTTGTCGGATTAGACTTGCAGCAGGTTCGTCCGCGAGATAAAGTTGAGCTGATGGAAGAGACCCAAAAAATAGTAACCACTGATTTTCTCAAGCTCAGCCGACAGGCGAAGAAGAGGGATGACCAGATTGCGGAGCTCAAAAGTAGAGTTGACATCTGGGTAAACAAGTTTAAAGCCCAGGAGAATGAAATAAGTCGGCTGGAAATGGAGAGGAGTACCTTCGAAATTAAGATCAAAGAATTGCAGGATTTGAACGAAGAGGTCGTTCCGACTCTCGAGTAGAAGGTCAAGCTGAGCCAAGCGAAAGAGAAAGAACTCTGCGTCAAGTCTGACCTACTAACTGCGGGAATGAAAGAGCTCCGGCAGAGCACCACTGCCGAGATTACTGAAGTGAATGCCAACATGGAGTTGGAAATTCAAAGAACTAAGCAGGCCGAATTGGCCCTGGCAGAAAAAGAAAAGGAAGTGGTCACTCTAAAGGACCAACTGGAGGCGCTGAACAGAAGCTTGTCCGAGGTAAACGCGATTTTGAGTAGCAGTGAGGCAGAATTGGCTGCCCTAAGGACCCAACCCCTTGCGCCCCAAATGAGCTCATTGGAAATTGCCAAGGAGTTGCACGCATCATTCTGGGACAAGGTGAAGGCTTTGTGCCTTAGTCTTCAGCCCACCTTAAAGTTTATGGCGCAAGCGGCTAGCCTCTACGGGACAGTGAGTGAATCAATACAGCAAGTTCAGGAGTTAACTTCTGACAAGGTCCCAGAAGCTAGAATTTTATTGGGTAAGTTGTATAGTGCTTCAGATGAAGCATTGAGTGGCGTGGGCATCAATGACCGAACGACAACGGCTTTCGGCACAAGTAGCCTCATCTCCATGCATGAGGTCGTTCAACAGGTTGCGGATTGCAGAGCTCGGTTAAACCAAATTACCAGCGACATGCGGGCAAAACTTTCCCGTTTAACTCAGAAAGGCCTCCCTTCGCCTTTCATTACAGACCAAGCGATAGCGGGTGTGGAGCATATTGTTGCAATGATCGAAAAGAAGAAGCAAGACCTTTCTGTCTTCCAGACCTTTGATCAATCTCCGACTACCAAAGAAATCGAGGGGATCGTACATCAACTAGTGCAGCTTTTCTTCCAATTGGAATTGGAAACAAAAGTATCAGGCAGATTGCCCTTCAAAGCAATTATTGATCTCAGGCTGGCTCACAAGCATCTGCGAACTCTCTCTCCACCGTCGAACGAAGTATGGACCAATCTGCAAGCCGCCCTCTCGAGGTTGTGAGCATTTTTGATGATAAACCAAAGTTTCTGGGTTTCTCCTTTCCGCAAGCAAAAAGCCCCTATGAGTCGCCAAACTGTTCAACAAAAACTACCGAAGCCTTTGCAGTTTTATATTTACCCTTGCGGCTGCGCCTTATTTTTCAAATGCTCACTGTCCTCGGAGCTCTCCACGTGGCTTCCTCACGAAGCTTTTCGCTCTTCCTTCGCTTCGCTTTTCAGCATTCTTCGTCTGCATGCCGCATGGCTCACTCTGGCTGCTTTTCCAAGTTGAGCCCGCCTCGTTCTTTATTTTGCTTGGAGCTCTCCACGTGGCTCTCTCTCGAGGCTTTATGCTGGACACCTTTTCAACTTTCTGTCGAGCTCTGTCTGAGCGACACGTGGCGATTTTGTTTCTACGTCAGTTACCTTGAAACGCCAACAGATCTTTTGTACTTCCTGCTGCCGCATGTTCTCTCTTGTTGCTACATGGTTTTCCATTTTGTGTCGTGGCCTCGCTGACGTGTTGCTAACCGGTCAATGTTTGCTATGACGGCTCGAGATGATCTAGGTCGTCGGTCGCTGCGCGTGGTTTGCTCTTCTTTTGATGCGTCTCCAGGCGGTGGACTGGCCAATAAATAGAGCCATGTTTTCTTTTATTAGGTTGTTGATTAAGTTTTGCAAAACTCTCAAGCATTGGGAAATAAGCCTTTTGTAATAGTTGCTCTCAATTCGAAGACTTCGGACTGTGCCAAATAAATTCGGCCTTTCTATTTTTAAGCGTTTGTTAGAACTATTGATCTGTGTTATCTTTATTTTTGTATGAATGCCTGTTCTTCAATTTCTATAACCTCTCATAGCTGGAATGAGTACAAATCATTCCAGGCGGTGGACTGGCCAATAAATAGAGCCATGTTTTCTTTTATTAGGTTGTTGATTAAGTTTTGCAAAACTCCCAAGCATTGGGAAGTAAGCCTTTTGTAATAGTTGCTCTCAATTCGAAGACTTCGGACTGTTCCAAATAAATTCGGCCTTTTTGTTTTTAAGCGTTTGTTAGAACTATTGATCTGTGTTGTTATCTTTATTTTTGTATGAATGCCTGTTCTTCAATTTCTATAACCTCTCATAGCTGGAATGAATACAAATCATGTTTCTCCGACTCTTCTGTGTTAAGACAGAGTTATGCTTGATTACATTATACAAATTAGAGGGTATTTTTGCACGATAAGTGTTTTTGAGAAAATTATCTTAATTAACAGCAATTTAGTGGTTCGGGCCTTTGCATTATGCACTGTACTCTGGTAAAGTTGTCTAAAGTCTTTGGCGCATCGCCTGTAGTGTAAATTTTACATTCCTGCAATCTCCCTCACCTTTTACTTCACCCACTAAGCGAAGAGCCGACTTCGGTAAAATCCCGGAGGTCACTTAGCTAGCGCACAACGTCCCCCATTAGCTAAGTTTCCCATAAGACTGCTGCTACATGCAAAATACTGCGTCAACATAGCCACTGTGCCAAACTGCTGAAACACTACCAGAAATAGCATTGCTAAAAATAGCACTTACTATAAATAGCATACTGCTAAAAATAGTGACTTCAAATGCATTTTAACCACATTCTGAGCAGCTGTCGTAACTTACTAAAAATACTAAGTCCAGAAAAATTACGTGATGCAGATGCATGTCTACCTGATGCAAATGCATGTCATACCACCTTGAAGCTCTCTAAAAACCCAGAAGGAATCCAGAAACCAAACTGCAAAACTCCAACATGCAAACCCTTGAATCCACAAAAGAAACCTCCAAGCAGCTGGAAACACTAATTTTGTCTCTGACTAACCTACAGGCATTCGAGAATAGGCTAACAGTCATTGGAAAGCGTAGTACTAAAAATGGGAACATTACACTCCACCTGATCAAATACTCCTTAATCACTCTGTTCCTCAATCTCCTCTCTTGGGTATCAACAATGTCCTCAAGAACCAGAACCAAATGTCCCTACTCATCCAACGGAGGCAACTCTATTGATGAAGTAACCTGCTGCCCCAGTGCGTTCTTGAGGCACGAAACGTGAAAGACGTGAATTTTGTTATTCTCTGGAAAATCCAACTAATAAGCTACTTCCCCTACTCGCCTGGTAATCTTGTAAGGGCTATAAAACCGTGGCTTTAAGTTTTCTACACTGCTTCTCTTCAGTGAAGACTGCCTATAGGGCTGCAATCGTAGGAAAACTAGATCTCCCACCTCAAAACTACACTCAACCCTGTGCTTGTCTGCATAAGCCTTCTATTGATTCTGAGCCACTTGAAAATTATTCTTAAGAGCCTTGAAAATGTTTTGGCTCTCCTATATCCAATCCTTGGCTCTAGGAGCCCTGCTATCCCCAAAAGCCAAGTCCAAAAATGAAGGTGCATCATATCCATATAATGCACGGAAAGGCATCATACCAATCAACATGTGGTTAGTGGTGTTATAACAATGCTCCCCTAAATGTAACCACTTAATCCACGCCATAGTTACCAGACTTGCCTAAACTCGGCAAGTACTCACGAGTCCCAAGGCAAGTGAGCCTAGGCTAGTCTGATAGACTTAGCAACCAGGTACTTTCCGGACTTGTTGAGTCTGGCAAACATGCCAGACTCATCAAAACCTAGCGAGTCTCATGCCTCAGACTCGACTAGCGACTGGGTTAAAATAAAGTGTAGAAAACACATTTTTCAAGCTTCTTTTTTTCTTTTTGCTTTATAACTTGCCTCTATTCCTTCAAAAAGCACTTCATTTCATTTTCAAGCCAAGGAAGAGAGAAGAGAGCCAAAACATCTTTGCATTAAAGGAAAACCAGCAATGAGATTGAGCACAAAACGGCGGTTGAATCGCATTTGAGCAGGTTCGTTGGTGATTTTGCTACATCTAGAGGAGTCTACAAGGGATTGGAAAGAGATTTCCATTGGTTTCAAAGAAGATTTAAGAGGTATGTTTGAGTTTTGAAGGTTTTTATTTTTAACCAAAACTTCATTTCTCTTCTTTCTTTCTTCTTTTTGTTTTCTATTTTGTTTTAGTGAAACAACGAAAAGTTGCAAACCCTAGGTGTGTTTAAGTTTTTTGTTGAACAAACCTAGGCATTCTTGTATTAAAAAAAGTTTTATAGTTGCAAACCCTAGGTTTTTTAGTTTAATTATAAAGTACAAACTTTGAATGTTAATTTTTTTTGATTTATGTGTTATTGCAGCATTGTTTATATCTATAAATTGTCTCCATCACATTCACAGTGTCTCAAAATAGAAAGGATCCTTGTTGGAAACATGCCATTATTACCCCTAGGCAAAAAAAAGAAGTAACATGTTTTCATTGCGAAACGGCTATGCTTGGGGGTGGCATTAATAAATTGAGATACCATCTTGCATGTATACCGGGCCGAGATGCTAATCCTTGCACAAAAGTTCCTCCTGAGGAATTGCGTGAAGTGCAAGTGCAATTGGAAACCTTTGAGCAACAAAAAAAGTTAAAAAGGAAGCAAAGAGAGGAGATGGCAACCATGTGTGGAGTTGGAGATTCGGGTTCTTCGATGCCTCCAATTCCTCCACGGGCTACACCTTCGGTTGTTGGTACTAGTAGTGGCAATGCAGTGGTAGCATTAGCATTGGGCCTAGAGTTCATGGATCTAAGTTGGATTCATATATTTTTCCACGCACTACACTAGGTTCCCAACAGTCTCTTGAGAGCATGGATTGGAAAAAGGATAAACATGATGCAGCCAAGGTTGCAATTGGAGACTTTTAGTTTTATTGCGACATTCCATTTCATGCAGCCAAGTAAGTCTTCTTTTGTTTTGTTTTAAAATATATAGCTTGATAGTTGATTCTTTGTCTCTTGAATTTTTATTTTAGAGCTATGTTGAATTCAAAATTGAAATTATACATTTTTCAATATTTTATTTTATTTATTTGTGTTAGGTCTCTATATTGGCAAAATATGATTGATGCAGTTACTGTTAGTGGGGCGGGGTTCAAAGCCCCTACTAATGAAAAGATAAAAGGCCTCATTTTGTCCCAAAAAGTGGCTGATAAGAAAGCCACAATAGAGGAACAGCGAGACATTTGGAGGAAGAAGGGTTGACCATCATAACCAATGGTTGGACTGATAGAAGAAATAGGACATTGCTCAACTTTCTTGTTTCTTCCTCAGATAAATATTTTACTTCCTAGAATGCATTGATTTAGTGATTAACAATCAAGATTTTAAATTTATATTTTATTGAATCATTTATTTTGTTTATTTTTCAGGTGGTACCGTGTTCATCAAATCTATTGATGCATCCGACAACACCGAAAATGTTGAATTCCTTTGTGAGGTTTTGGAGGGTGTCTTGGCTGAGGTAGGGGAGGAGAATGTGGTACAAATAGTCACAGATTATGCAGCAAATTATGTTGTTGCAGGTAGACTATTGCTCAATAGGCACCAATCATTGTTTTGGACACCTTGTGCCGCTCATTGCCTTGACCTCATATTGGAGGATCTTGGCAAGCTTGCCTGGATCAAAGCATGTGTGGAGACCGCAAAGAATATTTGTAACTTCATAATCACACATGGGTCCTCAACCTTATGAGGCAATACACAGGGCAGGAGGAGTTGGCTCGCCCTGGGATAACACACTTTGCTACCAACTTCATCACTCTACAATCCTTACTACGGTCAAGGGGAGCTTTGAGGTGGATGTTTGTTAGTGAGGAGTGGACTTCTTCAACATATGCTAAGACAAATGCAGGGGATGAAGTGTCAAGTTGGATTTTTGATGAGCAATGCTTTTGGGTACCTGCTGCAGAGATCGTCAAGGTAAATGTAATTAGTAATTAGTTTAGTAATTCTACATTATATTTTCATTCTTATTTTTATTTTATTCGCTTATTTTTGTTGACTCTTACTTATGTCAATGTTTCATAATAATTGCAGTTCACAGAGCCTTTAGTGGTTCTATTACGAGTTGTTGATGGGGAGAAGCCCACAATGGGCTACATATATGAGGGCATGATAGGGACAAAGAGGCCATTAGATCCATTTACAGGGGAGCTGATGATAAGTATCGCCCCATTTGGGAGATCATCGATAGACAATGGAACCTCCAGCTTCACAAGCTCCTACATGCAATAGCATATTTTCTCAATCTGGCATTCCAATTCTGCAAAGAATTCAAGGCGGGTGAGGAGGTTTTGAGTGGGCTCTACACAATCATCGAGCAGATGTCTGATTCTCATGTTGGAGCCCAAATTGTCGATGAGATAGAGATTTTCAGACTTGCACAAGATCTCTTTACAAGAAAAATATGAAAAATATGCAAGGCTACTCGATCGACATTGCAGCCAGGTAAAAATTTATTAAGGGCATAATAGTAGTTTAAAATTTACCACTTTTCAATCTTTTATATTACTATTAAATATTCAAACTTAAAGTTGGACAATGAGATTTTCTTTTTCTCATCTCAAATGCATGGTGGGAGAGATTTGGTGCTGAAGTACCAAATCTTAAGAGGATTGCGGTTCGAGTGTTGAGCCGACCATGCAGTGCCTTGGGTTGTGAGCCTAATTGGATTATGTTTGAGCACATACACTCCAAGAAGCGCAACAGGTTGTTAGTGTAGAGGTTGAATGATCTTGTTTATGTTCATTACAACCTGCGCCTTCGCCATAGACAAATATTGGGCAGTGACTTGTCACCCATTACGTTGGAGGAGGTTGATCCACAGTCAGATTCGATCATTGAGGCCGAGGATCATGTTTTTAGCAATGAGGACCTTGATTGGGTCGACCAGGCGAATAGAGAGGCAAAGGCAATAGCCATGGCAAAGGAGGATAGAGCACGAGGAGACACCTTGGATGTTGGTTTAGGTGCCACTGTGTTAGAGATGATGGTTGCATCATCATCTAGGAGACTAGGACCTATCTTAGACGTCTACGCACGAGGATTGACACTTAGTGATGCAGGCTCCTCTCATCCATAGACTTGTAGCTTTTGTTTTGATATATGTTTGGAACTTTTGATGCCATGGATTTCATATTCCATGAGTATTGTATGCATTTGACAACATTTATATATCTAATTGTTTTGACTCTTACTACTATTATTAGTATTACTTATATCCTTCAGCTAAAATTTGTGTTTATACTTATGTGATCGATGTATGTTTCTGTATGGGATCATAGTAGTTTCTATTTGATGAGGTTATTGTGTCTTTAAGGTTTATTTATTAAAGGGTGCATGAAACAATTTTTAAATCCTTAAAAATCTTTGAATTTCTTGGGTTTTTCTATTTGTCGAGTCTTGGGCGAGTTTCGGCTTTGAGTTCGAGTTCGAGTCAAAAATCGGCTTGCTAAGTCTGAAGCGAGTCTAAGTCTACTAACACTGATCCACGCTCTCTGTTGTCCCAAAACATACTTCCGCAAATACCCCTCAACCCATTTATTCACTATCTCAGTCTGGCCATCTGTCTAAGGGTGGTAACTCGTACTCGGAGTCAACTCAGTACTTGCCAACCTGAATAGCTCCTGCCAAAATGCACTCAAAAACCTGTTATCCCTATCACTGACTATGTACTTTGGCAACCCGTGAAGTCTAAAAACCTCTCTGAAGAATAACTCTGCCACCTACGATGCCTTGTACTCAGAAGAAATAGCAAAGAAGTAAACAAATTTAGTCAACCGATCTACCACCACATAGATACAATCAACCGATCTTTGCCATGAACCTCGGGTAAACCAGTGATGAAATCCATTGAAATACTCTCCCACTTTTGCTCAAGAATGGGTAATGGTTTCAATAAACCGTCGAGTGAGTATGCTTCGACTCATAGTTTGCAAACTCGGACTCACCACAGACTCGGCAGCCCAAAAATATGACTCGGACTCGGGACTCGGGACGGACTCGGGAAAAGACTCGGAAAGAACTCGGCAAAAAAAAAAACCGTAGTTTTACAAAAAAACAAGAACAAATTAATGCATTTAAATAACATAAGAGCTTAATTTGATTATCAAACACTCATAATTCAAAGATTACACATGTCATATGATCATCAAACACTCAATAATTGAAATTTAATAATTCATAGTCATCAAATACTCATAGTTTCAATGTATAACAGCATCATAAGTTTATAAATGTTTACATATAATCATGTCAAAAAGAGAAAAACATTAACAACCACATGTAATCTACATCTTCCTCTTTCCCCTCCCAATGGTACTCAATTTTGGAGGCCTAGAACTAGAAGGTGCCCATGTTGTAGTATCCAAACGAGGACTAGAAGATCGAGTAGGGGAAAAATGATATTCAAATGTGTCTTCGTTGTCCTCCATGGCATCCAATCTTGCTGCTTCTTCTTCTTCTGCTGCTGCTCTCTCTAATTCAGCAAGGTCCTCATCAGTAAGTAAGACATCAGCCTCATCATTTTGTTCATCAATAGTCCATTCACCATATGGATCAATGTCATCCAACTTGATGGACTCGTGTGAAACACCCTCCACCTTTCTAGTTCGAAGGCGAAGGTTGTACCGAACAAAAACTAAATCATTTAGGCGTTGTTGAGTCAACCTGTTTCTTTTCTTTGTGTGAATGTTTTCAAATAAACTCCAATTGTGTTCACACTCAAAAGCACTGCATGGCTGTGACAAGACACATATGGCTAGCTTTTGAAGATTTGGTGTGCTAGCACCATAGTTCTCCCACCATAGATCTACAAAAACATGTTTAAAAAATATAAGTATTAAGAAATAAGAATAAAGTAAAAAATCTATATTTAAGAATCAAGTTTCTAATTTCATTTTTTACCTGGTTGTTGTTTTCCTCTCCTTTCAATTGCTTGTTGGGAGGAAAAGAGTCTCCCCTCTGCACCCTTGTAGACCTTGAATAGATAAAAGAAAAAGTAAATCAAATATAGAAAATTCATAGATAGTCAAGGCTCACATTGCAAATTCATAAATAAGATGTAACAAATCTCACCTCCAACTCATCAAGCGCCTTATCTCTCAGCTCACTATCAAGCACCATCCTATCAATGCAAGTGACAAGACCTTCCATGACCTCCTCATCTACCTTAAATGTGTCTGAGAAGTAGAACTTCGGATTCAAGAAGTAGGCAAAGGCATGAATTGGCTGGTGGAGTTGGTTTGTCCATCTCCGATCAATGATGTGCCATATGATTTCATATTTATTTTTGTTGCCGCCATAGTAACGTGATATGGCCTCTTTGACCCTATCCATGGCCTCATAGATGAAACCCATTGGCATGCCATCTCCATCCACCATACGAAGAACCCTCACCAAAGGTTCTGTCACCTAAAAAAATGAAAACAAATGTTAAATTATAACAAAATTAACCCCTCAAAAAATAAAAAACAGCAAATAGATTATCATGTATAAATTTTTTTGTGTGATTTCTACTTACCCCCATCAACTCCTCTCCATTTTTTATGAATGTCTCATCAAAAACTATGGCAACAATCCTCTCCCCTTCAACTCTATTGGAAAATGAGGACTCCTTCCAAGCATCGGACACAAACATTTGCTTGAGATGACCAATGGCACCAAGAATGCTTTGCAATGTGAGGAAGTGGCTAGCAAATCGTGTCACTCCAGGTCGCACAAGGTCCTTGCCATTTGTGAATTTCCTCATCAAAGCAAGCACCCAAGTATGGTTGTAGATAAATTTTGTAACACTTTTTGCATCTTCAACCACTCTTTTGACCCATGAAATCTTCCCAATGTCCTCTAGCAACAGGTCCAAGCAATGTGCAGCACACGAAGACCATGCAATTGTGGGATACCTCTCCATAAGTAGCCTACCTGTAGCTACATATGCAGTTGTGCTGTCCGTGATAATTTGGACAACATTATCAACTCCAACCTCTTGGACCACCCCATCTAATAGATTGCATAAAGTCTTAGCATTTTTAACTTCATGGGAGGCATCTATTGATTTTAGGAACACCAATCCACCATTTGAGGCCACTAAAAAGTTTAGGAGAGTTCTATTCCGTCCATCTGTCCACCCATCAGAAAAAATGCTGCAACCTTTTCTTTGCCAATTTTTTTTTTGCTCATCAACCACAAGCCGTGTATTCTTTACGGCTTCCTCTAGCAATGGCCCACTCAAATCTCTAGCTGATGGAATCTTAAACCCCTTTCCTGCAACTGTAAGGGCGTTCACTAAACCTTCCCAATATGGGTTGTTTGCAACATTGAAAGGTAGATTATTTTAGTACCAAAAGTTTGCAGCAGCCATCCTAGCTTCATGATGCTTTTCCTTATTCCAACCGGTACCTTCAAGTGAAGGTTGTGCTTTTAGAACATTACGTGGAATAAAATAATTTGGTCCTAGTGAAAGACCCTGGCCAGCACTAGCAGTAGAATAGGAACCCTCAAGAATCTCACCAAAAGATGAATGTGGAGCACGAACGCTTGGACTTGTCGCACCATGGGGCATAGTTGGTGTAAAATGGGATCCAGTCATCACTATTGTTAGGGCATCCTTTGTTTTTTGTCTTTCATCTTTTTTTAGCTCATACTCAGCAGGAAGGGCCTTTATCTCTCTAATAATCTTAGGAGTTGTTTTAGTGCATCCCTCCACATTTTGCCCAGGTATTCTTGCAAGGTGGTATTTTAATCCGTTTATTCCTCCTGTCATCCATTTTTGGCATTCAGTACATGTCACTTCACCTTTTTTGTTTCCTAGTATTCCATACTTCCATGCACGGTCTTTTCTCATTCCCTTTGGATTTGAAGACAACATTGTTGTTTCAAGTTCAACATGGAAAAAAAAAATCAGCAAGGGTTTGCTAGAAAATCAGCAAATAAATGTGATTCAAAGTTTCATTTATTTGCAAAAGAAAAGAATGCAAAACCAAGCTAGAAATAGTAGGAATTAGGCTATTAAGGAAAATAGAAAAAAGTTTGGCAGCATTTCCCCTTATTTTTCTTGATTTTTTTGATTTTGAATGCAAGAAAACAAAAAAAAAGAATTGTTAGATCACTTACCTGGCTCTATTTTGATCTTTTTAGCTTGTTCTCCTAATTTCTTTCAACCTGAAATCAAATTGCAGACCTGAAAACCACAAACACTCAAGTTAAAATGAAGTCAAAAGCAAAAAAAAACATGGGTTTTAACCCATTTTGACGCCTAGCCGCACAGGAGAGTCCTGGGTTAGGACTCCCGAGTCCGACCTCTGGACTCAGCCGAGTCCAAAGGTTGGACTCGGGAGTCCCGACCCAAGACTCTCTAGGACTCAACTCTCGAGTCTGTGGCGAGTCGACTCGGCTCAGCCACGGACTCTCGAGTCCGCCAAGTCCGCGACGAGTCTCGGAGAATCTGCAAACTATGCTTCGACTTATTCTGCTGACAAGTCACACACTCCCTCACATGCCGTAATACATCATCCTTGAGGCCCTTCTAGGAGAACCTCTCTCTAACCTGCCAGTATGTCTTAAAGTAACCCTGATGACCTGCCAAAGGAGTGTCGTGTGTAGCTCTCGTGATTTTCTCCTTGAGCTTAGATTCCGACACTAAATAAATCTTGTCCTTGTAGAAGATGATATCATCCACTACCCTATAACGGTCATCCTGAATCTGTCTGTCCATCAACTCGCAAGCAAATTTATTCTTTGAGTATTCCACCAATAGATGAGATTTCCAATCTGCTGAAATCTATGTAAGAGAGCAAGCTACTGGTTTCCTGTAGAGGGCATCTACAACAATGTTCTTCTTTCCCTTAACGTACTCAATGTCAAAGTCGTAGGCATGTATTTTGCTGACCCACTTCTACTGTCTCTCATTCAAATCTTTTTGCTCCAGGAAATATTTGAGACTATTGTGGTCGGTCCTCACCACGAACCTCCCACCTACAAGGTATTGCTTGAACTTCGCCAATGCATGCATTATGGTGAGCATGTCCTTATCATGAATAGAATACAATCTCTCAAGCCCCCTCAACTTACGGCTCTCAAATGCAATCGGATGCCTATTCTGCATCAACACTACTCCAATGCCCTCACCCGATGCATCACACTCCAAAACAAATGGTTGTGTAAAATTTGGAAGTGTCAGTGCAGGACAACTGCTCGTCACCTCCTTGACCTTATCAAAAGCTCTATATGCCTCCTCTGACCATTTGAAAGCCCCTTTTTTAGTGAGATTTGTCAACGGTGCCCCCATCTATGAGAAACCCTTGACAAAATGCATTTAGTAACTACATATCCCAAAGAAACCACGCAACTCAGTAAGGGACTTAGGTGGTGGCCAGTCTAGAATTGCCTGGATCTTCTCTTGATGAACATGTACACCATGTGCACTGATTATGTGACCCAAGTATAAAATCTCCTTGAGGCCAGACTCACACTTTGAGGCCTTAGCATATAAGGATTGTTCACCCATGATGCCCAGAACCTCATCCAACTGTTTCAGGTGGTCATCCCAAGTCTTGTTGTAAATGAGAAAATCATCAAAGCACACCAGTAAATACTTATGCAACTGCTTGTTGAAGATATGATTCATGCAGGACTAAAAGGTGGTAGGTGCGTTAGTCAAACCAAAGGGCATGACCAAAAACTCATAATGCCCATAATGGCACTGAAAGGTTGTCTTATGTGTGTCCTGCTCTCGGAACCTAATCTGATGGTACCCTAAGCGAAGATCAATATTCGAAAAATATACTGCCCCATGCAACTCATCAATCCTAGGAATTAGGTACCTGTTCTTAATTGTTTTCTTGTTTAGAGCCCGATAGTTTATACACATTCTCATTGGGGTTAAACAGGGCTGCCCTCTATCTCCCACGATAGGTTATATGAGAAGGTTAGAGCTAAAATCAGAACAAGTGAAGGTATGTCACAATGTTTTGGTAGCAACATTGGGGTTAAACAGGGCTGCCCTCTATCTCCCACGCTTTTTGGGCTATACATTGATAAGTTGGAAGCTTGGTTAACCAAGATGGATGGGGATGGTATCCTAATTTCTAAAACAGCTCATGGGTTAAGTGAACATCTAAAAGCTCTAGAACTCTTTTGTCAGGAGGTTGGGATGCAAGTGAATATCACCAAGACCAAAATCATGATTTTCTCATTGAATAAAAAAGATAAGCAGAATACCTTTCTTTTTGAAGGCAGCCCGCTTGAAATAGTGAAAGCATACAAGTATCTTGGGATTGACTTTCATTATAAGCTCAGTTGGGAGACTTGTCGTACGAAAAGGATATAGGGAGGTTGGAAGGCCTCTTACCTTCTACAAAACAGGTGTAGAAAATCTGAGCTTTGGGATTGGAAAACCAAGAAAACCCTTTTTGGTTTGCTAGTTACTCCGGTTGTGCTTTATGGGTGTGAGGTGTGGGGAAGCAGTATGTCAAAGTGCAGCTGGAGACAACTAGAAAGAATCCAGAAACATCTAATAACAAGCAGTCTCAAAGTTAAAACCTCAGTCCCTTATGAAATTCTTTTAGCTGAAACGGGGTCTTTTCCATTGGAAGCATCGGCGTTAACCCAATTGATAAGCTATTTAAAGAAGGTTGAAAACATGGATAACCACCGTTGGCCTAAAGTGGTTATGAAGGAGACGCTTGATCATAGAAAGAAAACTTGGATGAAACAGAACCACAAGTGGATGAACAAGTGGGACATTAATTTAAAAGAGTGTCCTAATACCATTAGTGAAATAAAAAGCTATGTGAATGAAAAATTTAGAACTGCCATGTGGAAAAATCAGATTGGGCGAAAAAAAGCATACTACATCAAAGAGTTCAACCTGACGAAGGATCATGGCGAAAAAAATTATTTAAGTGCAGCTATTAAAGGGAAGGCGAGAATGTTAGTGGCACAATTGAGGACGGGATCGCATCACCTTAGGTGTGAGACCGGTAGGTGGAAGATACCCAAGGAAACTTGGGAAGAAATAACTTGTATTTTTTGCAATAAGGGGGTTGTGGAAACGGAATGGCACTTCATCAAGGAATACACTGCTTATGAGGATATCCGTACTCAGCATGAAAATAGTTTGAAAGTGGACTATATGCACCAACTATTTGAGGAAGATAAGATTAATCAGACGGCTAGCCTTCTAGTCAAAATTAATAGCAGGAGATCCGACTTGGAAAAGAGCATGAATACAAATTAGGCATGTTGTGTCTCGGTTCCATAGACTGTTTAGTCTCGTGGACGTCATTAAAATCTTTCATTCATTCATTCATTGTCCCATTCTTCTTCACCAAGACTATAGAAGAGGCAAAGGAACTGGAGCTAGGTCTAATATGCCCCATGTCAAGCAATTCCTTAATTACTTTCTCAATCTCATCCTTAAACTTCTTAGGATGTCTATAGGGGTGGTTATGATAGGCTTAGCCCCCTCCTCTAACTCGATGGTATGCTCAAAACCCTTATCCGGTGGTCTCCCTAGAGGAATCTCCCCAAACACTATGTCATGCTTACCCAACAAGGACTGGATGTCTACATTGTAGGTCAAATCATTGTCAAGAGTCTCCTTAGTAGTAATTAGGCACTCTGCTACCCAAGCAACATCCCCATGCTTGAAGATGCTCTCCATCCTCTTAGCTAATACTATCTTTGGAGAACCATTTGCCATACCTCTAAGCACAACCTTTTTACCATCCATTGCCCTGAACTTGAGCTCCATAGTCTGGAAGTTCTATGAATACTTCCCCAATGAATGTAACCACTATATACCTAGAATAGCATTTGTATCACCTAGGTCCACCACATAGAAATCATCTATAACAGTATAATTACCCAAAGTGACACTCAGTTGAGGAACCCTCTGTGTGCAAGTCATGTTGAACCCATCTGCAATAATCACACTGAATCCCTCAAATCCCTCTGCAAGTATACCCCTCTTAGCCACTAAGGTTGATTCAATGAAATTGTGGCTTGCCCCACTATGAATCAGCACAATAACACGCTGCCCCTATAATACTCCCCTAACTCTGATGGAATTAAATCAGGGAGTACCTAAGATGGTAGCAATGGTGCCACTCTTAGTCTCCACCTATGGCTGCTCAGCCTCAGAACTGCTTTCATCGCTGCCCTATACCTATCCAGTCTCTCCATCATCCTCACTATCAGACACAACCTCAATGTAATGAACCTTACCCTTACCCATGCATCTGTGTCCAGGCTCCTTACAGCTATAGCACAACTTCTTTCTCCTCAAATCCCTACGAGCCTCATCATCTAGTTTGTCCTTCCTGGGCCACTCCTTTTGAAAGGGCTTTTTATCATTGTTCTTTTGAGGTATGAAAGGTTTGGATGGAAATTTGCTCTTAGGCACTGAATGCTCCATGTCACGTGCCCGTATGATAGCATCCTGAAGGGACTTTGGTTTGAAGGCCTTGATCCAACCACGAAGTGGCTCGGATAGACCCTCAATGAAAAGCATGATCAACCTATGCTCTGACACCTTTGAAACCATAATCGAGAGTCTTTGAAACTCAGAAATATATGCATCTACTATACCATTCTACTTGAGTTGTGCCAACTTTCTGAAGTGTAACTCAAGATCCTTTTGGTCAAATCTATCCATCAACTTCTGAGTGAAATCTAGATATGATGCAATGCTAGCATGACCCAAGGTGACTAACCCATGGTACCACCACTTGTGGGCCTCAACCTTTAAATGCAAGGTAGCATACTTAATAGCCTTTGACTCCAACATAGGGTTGAGTTGGAAGTAAGTGTCCAACTTCTAAACCCATGATCTCGCTGTGCATTTACTAGACCCATCAAATAAAGGAATAGAAAGTTTCCCCACCTTATGCTACAAGTCATGAATCTGAGGGCCCCTATTATGATCTCCAGGTCTACTCCTATATTTTATGGCGCAAAAGTCTTGTAGGGTCATAGCAGCATGAAAACTCATCTCCCAGGGACTGATACTCCCTCAAATAGTTTGTGAATCCTTCACCCTGTGCTTGCTGCCCCTGATTACCAGCTGGCTGTCCTCCCAAAAACTAAGGCATTAGAGGCCTAGGAGTCACTCTAGTAGCTGTTCTAGTGTGACTGTGCAGGTATATGTGTATTACTTCCTTCTGCATTGTTTCCATCATTCCCATTGCCTCCATTATGACCGTTTGTACCTCTTGTACCAATATTACCAGCATTGTTTCTATCATAGTTGGAAGACTTGCTGAGTTTTCAGCGAGTCTTGAAAAACTTGCGAGTTTTTTTGCCCTACGAGTCTTTATGAATTTAACTCGCCGAGTCTTTCTAACGAGTCTTTTCCAAAAACTCCCAAGTCTTTACAAAAGACTCGCCAGATACATAAAAAATGCAAAAAATGCAAAAAAGAATTGAAAAAGTTGTCGAGTTTTCTCCAAGATTTTGTTGACTCGTCAATTTTGGGCTTAGCGAGTTTTTTTTCGAGCCGAGTTTTCCAACTATGGTTTCTATCTTTCATCAATTGAGTTAGGAGTTGAACTACCTGTTGTTGACCTCTAGTAAGGTCATTAAAGATCTATAAGGTATTTCACGTCCATCATCCATGTTTTCTTCTTCTAATGAATCTGAAGCAAATGGGTCAAATGCTTCTTCTCTTTTCCTTCTCCTATATGTAATGTAGGCTTGATCTTTTGGATTCATAACATTTCATGCATCCACTGAAAATTCTGAACACACAGGCTGGCAGGAAGATCAGCTCTGATACCACTGCAAAATACCTATGCTCCACGAGGACGCGTCCCCTATGGTTTTTACCCGTTTCCCGTACCCAGTACGAAACGCGGACGCGGGTACGGCTAGGAAATGTACCCTGGCCGTGCCCCTTTGCCCTCCAAGTACCCGATACTTCTAGGGGACGGTTTTCCAAAAAAAAGGGGACTCGGGTACTTTTAGGGTACTTTTAGGGGACTTGGGTACTGCTAGAAGTACCCGGTACTGCCTGGCCATACCCCGACTGTACCAGGTACTTCTAGCAGTACCCTACGGCCCAGCCAAAAAAAAACGCTTTTTTTTTTAAAAGTCTGTTTTTTAATAAAAATAAAGCTATGGGCGGGCCCACAAGGGATGCCCCATCACACTTGACCTAATGTAAGTGACATTTAAGCTCCAAAATGAGAAAAAGTTAACTCATTTTTACTTTTCCATTGTGAAGTGAAGGAAAGCAAAAGAGGAGCAGCTGAGTGAAGGAGAAAACAGCAGGTTGGAGAGGAGCTTAGGGCATCATTTCAGCATATTAGAGGTATGTTTTTCATCTTTTTTTTGTATTTGCTATTTCTTTTTAATTTTTGCAAGATTTTTTTAAGTTTTTCAACACATACGAAGGGCATTGTGGGTTTATTTTTATTTATTTTTCAACTTGCAGCTCTTTGAATTTAAGAAACAATCATGAGTAGCAGCAGTGATAGTGAAAGTGATGATCATGATATTGAAATTCAAATGCAAGAAAGAACTCAAACTCAAAGAACAAGAAATAGACCTAGAAATAGTGCAACTACAAACATTGGGGGGTGTTCAGAGAGTGGGAGTGGAGTAGGGTCAGCAAGCTCAAACCGATTTGAATGTCCATCTGAAACCCTCAAAAACTGGGCAAAAGGCCCATTTAACCCCAGAAAGCCTCTACTACAATTTGCAACAAGAGTTGATAAAGATAAGAAAAAAAATTCGGGGGGTAGTAGATTATGGGAGTGTCATTTGTGCCACAAACAATACTATGGCAGCTATACGAGAGTTTATTGCCATCTTTTGTGGATTGGTGGTCAAGGGGTGAAAGGGTGTAGAAAAATAACCCAACAAGAAAAAATTGAGGCAACTAGATTGCATATGGAGGGGGAGGCATTAAAGAAAGGGGTTTCAATTGAGAGTTTGCAGCCTAGTATGGGAATGCCTACACCATCAGTGGATGTTGCTTCAGCTTCTCGATCTCATGTGGGGGAGGATTCTACTAGAGGAAAGAAAAGAAGTATGCATGTTGCTGATATGTTTAATGTTACAGTAAAAGATGGGGCTGATTCCTCTATTGCCAAGTTTTTTTATGGTAATGCCATACCATTTCATGTCTCACGTTCACCATATTTTAAAAAAATGTGCAAGATATAATAGTTGTTGGTCCCTCATATGTTCCACCTGGAGAAACTAAGCTACACACCACTCTACTTGATCAAGAGTACTCCAAGGTGAGTATTTTGATGGAGGACATGAGACAAACATGGTTGACAGATGGCTGCTCCATAGTCATGGATGGGTGGACCGATATCAAACATCGGCCACTCGTCAATCTTATTGTGACGAGTACAGCAGGCTCTCATTTTCTTAGAGCTATAGATTGTTCAGGCAAAAGGAAGGATGCAACCTTCCAATTTCAGATTTTGAGAGATGCTATAGAGGAGGTTGGAGCCTCTAATGTTGTGCAGGTATTGATCACAGATTCACATTTTGATTTTCTTTCTTTCTTATTTTTGATTTGGAATGTGAGACATCATCTATAAATTAAAAAAATTATTAAATTATTAAATTGATATCTATACTAACCTCATATCAACTTGATGATATGTCATTGCCAGGTAGTGACCGATTCAGCCCGTGTGTGTAAATTAGCTGGATTTGATGGTGGAGAGTGCTTATAAGCACATTTTTTGGACCCCTTGTTGTGTGCATGCATTGAACAATACCTTGAAGGACATTGAGAAGATAGATTGGGTGAAGGCAGTGGTTGCAGAGGCTAGAGAGGTGCAAATGTTCATTTGCAACCATCAGACTTCACTTGCTTTGTTCAGAACATTTTCGAGGAAGGAATTCCTCAAGCCCGTGGAGACTAGATATGCCAGCTACTTCATTTTATTGGAGAGGATGGTTGAGATCCAAGAGGCTCTACAAATAATGGTGGTCAATGTAGAGTGGGGTAGATGGCATGAGTCAAGCACACCAGAGGGAAAAAGGGTGAAACAAAAAATCCTTGATGATGACTGGTGGTCCACAATGAGGTAAGAAAATTGGCATTGCTGATTTTATTATTTATTTGAATTATTTCATAATTTTATTATTGCTGATTTTCATTTTATTATTTAATATTTATAGGCTAGCTGATTTTAATTTTTGTAACTTGTTTGCACTTGCAGATATGTATGCTCCTTCATCCAGCCTATTGTGCAAGTGATTAGATATGCTGATACTGACTCTCCTAGCCTTGGAGAGATTTATGAGACCTTTGATAGTATGCTTGGACAGGTCAAGCAAGCAATTTATGGCAAGGACCCTACTTTGGCATTTTATGAGGAGCATCTTAGGCCCATTGTGACGCGACGGTGGAACATTATGAAAACCCCGCTACATATGACAGCCTATGCTCTCAATCCAAAATGGTATGCACCGAGACCTGGGAGAGTGGCTCCATCTCATGATGAAGAGGTGAAAGAAGGCTTCATGAAAGCCCTTACAAAAATGTATACTTCAGAGGAATCTACTAAACTTCGCACACAGTGGCTTGCATTTGCCAATCTTTGTGGTCCAACCTTCGGCAAACCAGAGGCGAGGATGGATAGAGCTACATTGGCTCAAACCGACCCTATTGGATGGTGGACGTGGCATGGGAAGGATGCACCAGAGTTGAGATTACTTGTCGTTCGTCTTCTTTCACAGGTTGCCAGTTCCTCTGCTGCTGAGAGGAATTGGTCCACATATAGCTTCATCCAATCAGTCAAGAGGAATTGCCTTACCTCTAGATGATCGGAGAAGTTGGTGGCAGTACACAGTGCTTTGCGGCTACAGGATCGCCAGTCTAGTGAGTATCGTCAGACTCTAGCCTTATGATGGGATGTTAATCCCAAAGATGCTATGCAGATTGAGGATGAGGATGCACAGGAGGGATTGGTTGGGGTTCCATTGGCTGAGGCAGATCCTTCTATTGACATGGACACTGACACTAACTTAGACTCGAGCTCCGATGGCGATGACGAGGGCGATGCTGATTTAGACCTACCTTTTGCTGATTAGGGACACTGGACAGCGATATATTTTCTTAGTTTTATGTTTATCATGTCATTTCATAGTTGAGACTTGGAGCCTTTGGGCATTTTGGTTATAATTATCAAACTCTTATATGATATGTATGCACATTGATAATGAAAAGCATTTGAATTCTGTTAATTTGTTTGTCGATTCTCATGTGAAATCTCAATTCAAGTCTAATGATACATAATAAGCTTATACAATGTCTAGAATGAATGCTTTATCAATGTTATGCTATGAACATTTGAAATTTCTCTATATTTTTAAAAATTTCCCTATTTTTTATCAACCGTCCCCTGTCGTCCCCTAAAAAATGACCCAAAAGTACCACCGTACCAAAAACTCGTCCCAGCGTACCAAGTTCTCGCCGTCCCCGAAACCCCGTGGAGCATAGCAAAATACCCTTCCGACGGTGTGTAGTTTTTGCGATATTTTTCAATTTGATATATGTTCCATTTTATCAAACTGGGTTCGATACATTACAAATGAAATAGCACTTTCAAATAGAACTGATCAAAAATTTTATAACTAGCTTAACACCCTCTTCTTCATGCATTTAACTAGATATAACAATAGATGGACAGGGCGACTGCATACTTAAATGGTTCTTAACTGGACATGATTATGAGCAGAAATATGTGTGCTTGACTCAGAAATTAACATCTCAAGTATGGTCTCTCAATGAATAACAGATTCAATTATAAAAGCTTCAAAACTTCACTAAACTCAGAAATAGATAGAACAGTCTTACAAATTTATGGACTCGGAAATCACTTAAACATTGTGCAGGCGTTTCAATTAGCACCTTTGGAGTGCTTATTGGAAACAGACAGCTATTGCAAGTGTAATAGTACTGCTCTTCGGATTATAGAGAGGAAGATCTCTCTTTGTTGATGTCATACGTAAAAAAGGGTAGAGTAGACTAAGGTTCCTATCTTTTTTACTCAACGGCAGGACACAAGGGTGCATAAACACAATGCGCCGTAGCTAAGGTTTTCTCTGGTTTCTGCAGTTCTTAACTACGACTAAACTAGCTTCTAAACTATCCTATCTCCTCAAGATAAACAGAGCATGAGGGCATAGGAGCGAAATGGATGGGTTGGATCACTCGAATCCGCCGTCTCCTTAGAATATGGCCAAGGCTCTGAACTCTCGGATATACGTTGGGATAAGGTTTTATACAAGCAAACACTCTTTACGGTAGGTTGGATCTAAGACTTGCCAAGGAGGAGGAACCCCTGTCTGAGGTATAGCCTAGGAAACAACTTACTAGAAACAACAAGGTACAATGATATGGATATCAGGATTGCTAAGGAGGAGGAACCCCTGTCCGAAGTATAGGCTGAAATTTGGATCATTAAACAACATCACACGATAACTATCAATAACAAAATATCCAAGGAGGAGGAACCCCTGTCTGAGGAGGAGATTGAAACAATAAGCTATTGAAAACAAGACGTTGAACAAACTCAAATATTTAGATCAAACATGCATGTGCCATCTAATTTTCTTCTTCAAGCTTTTCCAACAAATTACAAAGATTGGGACAGCAAAGGCACAAAATCATGCACAATTGCGATCAACCAATTAACTCTCATCCAAGAGTAAACAAATACAAACTTGCAAGCTTGTGGCAACAACGGCGCAGCAATTTTGCATAGTAAATAAAGGTTAAACAAATAATGAGCCCAAGGCTCTTATTTATAGAAACTCAAAGGAGTAGGTAACCCTAAAATCTCCTTGAGTTAACAATTAGTTCTTGCCAATCAGCAAGAATTATTCTTGTCTAAAAGTAGGTGAGCAAGCAGTTAACTAGAAATCTACTTCAGTTAGCTGAAACTATACAAAGAGTCAACTGGAAATCTACCTCAGTTGACTGAAAGCTAACTATAAGTGAACTTAAATTACAAATGTGCCTCCAAAATAGACATCCACATTTGGTGGAGATCTAAGATCCACAAATCGTGGAAGTCAAATTAGACATCCTTAATTAGTGGGATTTGACATGCATGATCTGTGGGACCTGGAGTTAACTTGGAAAGGGGCATCAAGTTAACTCAAGTCATAATTAATGTCTTTTTGGAGGGTAGGACGTCCTTCTTGGGATGTTTGACACCTCATCACTTCTAGTCAACAGTCCTTCTATCCATTCATTGACTTCTTCTGCCTCTTGCAATCTGCTTTTGATATTCGATCTTCTTTGCAGCTGTGTTATCTAGCTTCATTGACATGGAATGTGGAAGGTAGTGTGGTAGTAACCGGTGGCAGCTCTGTGTTTGGAATGACTACCTTCCATATTTGGCTATTCATTGAACGGTGATGTCATTCATGCCTGTCAATCTGTCCAAATTGACCTTTGGGTGTGCCCTACGCAGATCGATGCCAGTCGTTTTCAGGAAATCATGGAGTAAGACCATTTCGGCCTTGTATTCATCTTGGGAGAACTGCATTCTAAAAACCTTAAAGATCAACTGTGCACACGACCTTGTTTTGACAATTTCCGAAAACCCTTAAAAATAGCGCCTGCTGAGAAGTTTTTTTTTTTGGAAAAAATCTGGCACATGGGTTTTGTTCGTGCTTCAATGCTGAACAAACCCAGATCCTTATATTTTTTATTCTGAGACTTTTCCAAAAAAATCCCTAAAAATAGGGGCAGCAAGTTTGTTGTTTCTAGAAAATTTGAAGAGATGGGTTTTACTAGAAAATTATGCTTATCATACCCAGTTGGTTAGATTTGTGGTAGCCTGTTGTTTTCTGTAAAATACAAGAATTTTAAGACAGAATAGAGGAAGTAGACAAGAAGTAGATTGGAAGTTATTAGTTGCCTCCTTGTAAAAATTTGTCTCTGGATTCAACCTCTAAGAAGAAATCTCTTTATGCCACTGATCTTCAAAAAAAATTGAAGAATTGTCCAAAACCCTTGTCAGATCTTGGAAAGACGTCCTTGAGAGCAAATTGTTGTTTTGATCTCCAACTTGCAAAAGAAATAATGAAGAATGGATGCCCAGATGCTTTGATATGTCAATTTGGAATTGCAAGCATCAATTGGGTGTCCAACTCATGATTAAGCTTGATTTGGAGTTCTAAAAGTTGATTTCCACTAATTGTGGGACGTTTGGCCTCTTTTGCCTCCAAAATCTCTTAACTCAAGTCAACAAATTCACCTTTGACCTTTTAGGCGTCCTCCTTCGGTTGTTTAGTTGATCTTTAGCAGCTGCTAACGAATCTGTTGTTGAGATGGAACCATCCTGAAGAGGTATGCCTGAGAGTCATCAAGTCAGAAACCTGAGTTTGAGGCTCCAGATTTAAGGGCGCCTTTCTTCAGTAGGGGTGCTCTTAGCTCTAACTTAGTCAATTTTTTATGACCATTCTTCATTTCCACCATTTAGACCCTTCGTGCTTTGATCTGACATCACTGTTGACTGATGAGTTAGATGGCTTTGCTTGACTGTGTGTTGGGTAACCAGCTCAATCTTGGAAAGGATGACAAGTTTCTCAGCTCCCAAAGGTTTGTTTAGGTCCTTCAAATCCAAGGACGCCCCTAGCCAGCAGGGGCGCTTTTGACTTGTTGACTGATTATATTCATGCTATAAACTACCTTAGTTTGATCTCTGTCATCAGATGACTGAATTGTCTGATGTCTTCGCTGATGGTTTCGTTGTCAAGATTGATCAAAGTGGAGAAGGTCATCCTGGAGGTCACCGAGCAAATAGACTGCATCTACATCCTCCAAAGACTGGGTGCCTTTCTTCAGTAGGGATGCTTTTTCCTTGGTACTTAGCCAATTTTTATGTTCTTCTTTCAGTTTTCACCTTTGGCGTTTTTTGTTTGATCTCAGCATCTGACTGTTTGACATGTCCTGTGAACATGTTGTCGAATTGATCGCGAAGCTGAGAGAGAGCTGAACAAATGTCTTGTATAAAGCAGTTGTTGATGACTTCATCAGGTGCCTTGAAATGAAGGGTGCCCCTGGCTAGCATGGGCGCCTTTGCTGTGAAGCTCACTTTCATTTTGCATGTTCTTGCTTGCAGCATCTCCATACTTTGTTGATGTTTGTCGGTGATCTCGAAATCAGATGATCTTGCTTGACGATGCGTTGATTAGCCAGCATGAACATGAAGAAGATGACTGCTTCAGATGGATCTGATGACTGCATTTGGCCTTTGAGATCAAGGGGCGCCTTCGTTCAACAGGGGCGCCTTTTGACCCTTGACTGCATTTTCTCCTTGGTAGCAAGGCGTGGTTTTCTCAGAGTTGGCCAAATTTTGGCATTTTTAGTTTTGAGAATCTCCTCCATCAAATAGCATTTTTTTAAACCTTTTCCGCCATGGCTTCTTTGTTGAAGCTTTTGAAGCTTAGCTCTCAGCACCTGGTACTGGCCAATCTGCCATTAATGGCTACGAAGCTCCTAACTTTGTTCCTGAAAAATAAGAATAGACCCACCAAAGTAAAACATGTTTTTTGATGATTCTGACTTGACTAGTGTGATTGTGAAGTCGATTAATCCTATCAAAATCATTTTCAATCATTTCCGGGAAGGTCCTATTTTCAAGGGTTTCCCTAAAAATAGGGGCACGAAACCCTAATTTTCATTTTTCATAATTTTACACATATGTTCCTTGACAGAAACCCACAAAAACCTTGTTTGGTTTGACCTAAAACAGACTTATGAAGGCATTTTTACATGATTTAGCTCAATTTAAGCAGAATGCCAAAAAAATTATTTTGGGTACAACACATTGCAACCGCTAGAGTCTTACAATCTAAGATTAATATCAATGAGAGAACACCCTATATTCAAATCGATAAAGAACAAAGGTCTGATATAAAGAAATACAATGCTCAAGAATATTCTGAAGTTTACAAGACTGCATTAACTATTATGGGAGACTAACAATAATCAGAAATTAACATAAAGATGCAACTCCAACCTGGTAAAGCCCACGCTATGGCCACAAATACATGTGCAGCCTCTATAACTCAAAATATAGTGCCCAGAAATGGCACGCATCAGCAGCAGAAGTTCACACATCCTCCTATTATGCAGCTCGAACTCTCCTTGAAACTCATGCGACCATCTATACGACTGATATCAGTTATTAATAGCAATCAATATTCGCCTGTAGCTACTCGTCTTGCCTCCAAAAGCTCCCACGCCTTCGTCCAAGTCTCATGCCACTTCTAAAGACTGAATGTTGGGGTTTAAATGGCAGCCTGTAGCATGTGTCCTCCTTTATGGTGTCCACACTTTGAAGCTCCACAACTTAACTCTTGGAGATGAAGATAAATAATGTCTAGGGTATGAGATGACCCACGACTTCCTTCCCAAACTCGCCTATCATTGGATACTCAATGCATAACTCAGAGAATAGAATATGGCATCCAAATTTCAAGTGCAAAACCTTCAAAACCTAAGTGTTAATGTCTATCTCAACTAAAGAAAGATAAATTGTTACCCTCCAATTACATCTCCACAGGAGACTCACGAAATTGCCATTATCGTCCAAGTAGAAGACCCGAATGATCTCCACAAACCAGCTAGGGTGGAATCGTTTAACCACCGAAACCGGATGCCCTAGGGTTTCCTTGTCCCCAAGACCAAGAAGCTGCAAGAGCTCTCCAAGATGAAAATGAGAAATAAACCAAGCATAGTGAAAATGAGCCTCCAAATCCCTTTTAATATTTCTCACTTTAATTTCCCATTCAAATAATAATAAATTGACTTTATTAAGTTACCTTTTAAAATTTCCCAAAAGTCACTTTATAACATATTTAATTAATCACTTAACATTACCTTTTTAATTTTCACTTTTCCCACCAAGTAATATTAAATAATTAAATAAGAACTCCCTTATTCCACCTTTAGCCTACGGGAATTAAAGAGGCTAAAATAACCTCTTGGGTGATCATAGAGAAGGGGACATTTCAAAATCTATCCATGACCTCAAGAAGGAACTATCAATCAACATGATCATTTGCTTTTCTAATATCCAATTCGATGATCATCCTTTCAACCTTTGCTTTCCTAACATTATGTATTGCTTCATGAGCTAATATTATCCCTTCAACTATTGATCTCCTTGGAGAGAAGCCACTTTTCTCCTCTGAAATTATATCCAGCAAAACTGCCTTCAACCTATCAACCATTACTTTGGTTATGATCTTGTAGACAATGTAGCATATGGAGATGTAATAACCACCCCAATTTTTCCACAAATTTTCACCCATTAGCGTTAGATGAAATGCAAAGATAAGCAACTGTATAAGCAACCCTCCACTTTCTAATCACCCAGATCCCAATGTGGGCAAGGTGAGAGCATACTGTGAAAAGGGGATCTTGCAATAACTAAAATAACAAGCTAACTGGAAATGAACACCTACCACTTTCTGATCACCCAAATTCCGATGTGGGCAAAATGAGAGCATACGGTGGTTGGCTTACAATAATGAAACTTCTCTATGCTACCACTTCTTCAATGGGGTGAATAATAATAATCAAGTGCAGGAAAGTAAACATCTACTTGTTCAGCGAGAATTACAAGAAAGGAAATGCACTTGGCGGCAAGCCGACCAACTTCCACTTTTCAACGGGCAACAAAAAGGAAATATAAGAAACTCGACCACTTATTCAGCGGGAGTGAGAAGTACATAAAGCAAAAGCTCAACCACTTATTTAGCGAGAGTGACCACTTATTCAGTGGGGTAAGTATCCAAAATATCAAGAAATCAAATAGCTGATTGGTATTGCCAATTCAGCGTTACAATGAGTGTCCAATACAAGATATTATGAGATAAACAAGTCAATATGATAGCCCAATGTATCAATGAACAATCCTTGCAACATAGGAACAATTAAGCATCATAAAACATGAAAGTACCAAAGAGAATCAGGTCTGATATGACTGGTGCAGCAGTCTGATATGCACGAACAGCGAACACGAAAAACACAACCAGCCCTAATAAAATGATCATATCTCCTCCAATGCTCATCGGAATGAAGCCAAACCACTTTCAAATGGTCACACTCAGCTAGGCGTCCAAGTCTAGGTAGCTACCCACGACATACAAGTCTGATCAGCACTGGCACACTTCCCAAGACACCATCAGCCACATGGTACAGCCTCCTAAGTAGGTCGACTAGCAAGGAAAAATCCCACACGCCTTCAAAAATTATGAAACTTCAGGGAAAGGGATGCCCAAGCATGAGAAACACATAGGATCAATACTCACAAAATTATATCAACTTTTCCAAGCAGCATGAGCAATAACGTGGGTCAGCTAGGCATAACCAGCAACATCCAAAATCTGATTAAACACCCCAAAAAGCCTCCAAACAGCAAACCAACACACACACACACACACACACCAAAATATGCTAGAAAACAGCAAAACCAAGCAATATATTAGCCATCACCATAGTAAGCTCAACTACAACCCTTGAGATGAAGCTGCAACACTGTTCAGCTAGGAGATATCTCTCAGTCTCGAAACTGAAGATGACTTGGAAGGGTTTCGTCCTCAAAGCCCAAAGAGTTCAATTTGTATTTCGGAAGCACTTCGTTACATCAAAATAGCATAACCAAATGAGAGCAAGGAGGGCTTATAAATAGGCTCTGAGACCTAGAAGTTTGAATATCATATTTTATTAAAAATCACTTAACACCATAACTTGGGCATCCACTTTAGCTTGCATCAAATTAACCTTTCAAAAAGCATAAGTCTCCAAATTAGGCGTCCAACTCCAATTCCCCCTTTTTAAAACTTAAGTTGTACTTCCTAGGCATAGGGGTCAAAAAACAACTTAGCAATATAAAACAAACTTAAGTTGCAAATACCAAGACACCAAGAATGTTGGAGAAGCTACTGCTAAAAATACCAAGACACCAAACACCACACTGCCACCACTGCCAGAAATAGTAACCTTGTGCCGAAATGTTGGCAAGACCACTGCCAGAAATAGCACTTACTAAAAATAGCATATTGCTAAAAATAGTGACTCCAATCTCAAAATGAGCACATTTTGGGAGGCTGTTGTGACTTACTAAAAATAGTAAGTACTAAAAAAATACACTATTAAAAATAGCAGTGACTACCCGCCAAGGTTCTCAAAAAACCCAGAAAGACCTAGAAACCCTTTAGGCAAACTCCGACAACAAACTCCTGAAAAGCTAACATGAAACCTCCAAGAAACTTGGAAACCCTAAAAACACTTCCAAGTAGCCTACGGGTCTCCGAAAATATGCTAACGGTCACAGAAATGCCTAGGACTGAGAAGGCGACATTACAAGAGATTGGTCAGAAGTTGTCCATTGTTTCCACTTTCCACTATATTATTTTTGGGGATTAGTACTAGAAAGGTGTTGTTTATATCCTTCAGAATTGTGGTTTTTTTCTTGGATTCCTCGACAACAACTACAAGATCCTTGTAGACAACACTCCAAAAAGATTGAAAGAAACTGGTGAGGAAACCATCAAGACCAAGAGTCTTGTCCAATCCTAATTAGAAGGTGGCCTTTTGAACCTCATCCTCGGAAATTGGGCCTGTAAGCATTTTATTCTGGTTGAGGCCAATTATTGGCACAATGCAAATTTTATCAAATATTTATAGATTGCTTATTTATAGATTCACTAGGTAAAAATGCATTGAATGTGTGCTTTTATAGCAAAAATATTAGGTCTTCCTTTATGCAACCTAACTTCTAGCGAATTCATTGGTGATACTTCAGATCTTTGTCATACCAAGATATGGAATGAGTGTTGTCATTTGCTGGTCAGGCCATAGAGTTCCTAAGCATTTGATGAGTCCAAGAGGACAACAGCAGATAACATCAATGCCCTGCTGATGCTTGGAAGCAAGTGCTTTCAATTGATCCCTTATGGTCTGTCTAACCCTTATTGAAATTATTTGGAAAGGTAGAAAAGATACATTGATCACATGCGGACTAAAAACGAAAAAATCAATGATAAAAAGAGCCTAACCTTGTGTAATCTCAATTAATTCAATTCCCAAAATCTCTTGCCCAATTCAAGGTCTAATACAGTTTTGTATCAAAGGAAAAAAGACGGCATTAAGAGTCAATCTCGGAGCCTTCCGATAAATAAGCCTTTTGTATAAAAGAAAAATATTGGCTACATGGCATCATGTGGACAGTATCTAGGAAAAAGCATCAAGATGTAAATTTATAGAAAACTGAGCTGAAATAAATCCTTTATGACAAAATAACATTAGAAATATGGCATTTGGTGTAACAAAAATTTTACCTATCAGTGACACCTAAACGCAACACTTTTGTCATGTGCCAAGACTCGTCACCCTCCACATGCACAATTTTGTCCTGTAAAAGATATTGAAAGAAGCAAGTAAAAACATCAGTGTCAGTTTCAAAATGCATTAGAATTGTAGCACTTAGTAATATCAATCATAACATCCATTCATTTCCTACTTTTCTCTTAAATGCTGCATTTCTCATTAATTGCGAGCATAATAATTATTTTCACTATTTATCAACTGATTTTTCATATATAACAGACTTTCTATTGGCTTCAGCTTTTTATAAAATGGAAATGCATAGACAATAAAACCTAGCTTTGAGTCGAGCAAAATGTTACAGAAGTAAAAACCTTACTGGAATGTTGGATCAAACAAGAGAGTTACCACAATAACATTGGAAAAACAGATGCATAGCTTCTAAATATTTGGTAGTTCATAGTCACTAACAAGGTAATATTACTCGCACCTCACAAAAACAGAGGTATGCATAGTATTAATAAAATCAACTTACAAGGCAGTAAATACTCTGAAATAATGCATCAATTTCATAAAAATGTGACTGTACAAAAGAGAGGATTGGACTGAAAAATTAAGGACATTCTACTTTTAATTCTCAGGAATGAGAGCCTATATTGGCTTTATCTGGTCTAAGCTTAGATAGATCGATTTTATAACCACCCCAACAGATTGGCCTCATCTGAATAATAATTTTCACCTCAAGCCAGCCTCTAACATCATAAACACCACAGTTAATGTGTAGAACTGCATAATCAACTTATCAAGTTTAAACCATCCCCCTCTTGAATAAAATGGAAGGGGATGCCCAAAATGTATTGATCATAGGGAAAAAAAACAGATTAATAATGATGTGGATCTCTAGATACTGGTTGGAAGTCTTATTTCTAAGGAAAAACAATTTTGAACTCTAAAGAGAAACAAAAAGAAAGAAGAGAATCTCAAAATAACATAAGCCTTCGGCATGGAAAATTGTATGCTACCATGAATTCCTAATGCCTTTCCTTCTCTTCAGATTTTAACAAACAAATCTACTATCAGTTGAGATACTAAATTAGTACGATGAATAGAAGCAAACTGATAAGGATCATCATAACTTGTTGTAAAGCCACAATGGAAGCTTTCAATGGAATTGTGATGGGCCAACTTTCTTTAATTATTTTATATAGTTATAATAACACTACAATAACTATTAAATTATTGATAATCATTGAATCAAACGACAAGTTCAAAGATTTAACCTGAGAGCCCAAAATCATAAATATATATATATATATATCTCCAATGTATTCAAACAACAACAAAACTAGTACTTATCTAAGGCATCTCTTTGGAATGGCTACTCACACTGTAGAAAGAATATGTGGCATAGACCCCTTAAGCTATGGTTGAAATCCAAAAGGCATTGCTTTCAACAAACACATGTACTCATGCACAATGATCCTAACTGAGATAGTCTAATATATACCGATTTGTACACACTTTATGTGCCCCTTCTCCAATGAACACCACCTCCTTATCCACTATCTTCCATGGGTGACCTGAGTTCTCCACCATTTCCTATAATG
Organism: Sequoiadendron giganteum; assembly: GCA_007115665.2. Classification (NCBI taxonomy): domain Eukaryota; kingdom Viridiplantae; phylum Streptophyta; class Pinopsida; order Cupressales; family Cupressaceae; genus Sequoiadendron; species Sequoiadendron giganteum. The sequence continues at coordinate 375,254,508 of CM021110.1, forward strand.
TCCCTTTTTCAATCCATTCCAATGTTCTTGGAAAGTTCCAAGATTCTTAGCAAACACCAACTTTTTCAAAAATGAATTTTAACAATGGCAATGAATTCAAGAGATCAAGAGAAGTCCAATGGTTCTTTCTGGATGCAATTTTGACATTCAAGAAGCATTTCACAATTCTTGGAGATTTCCAACATCCTTGGAGGCTCCAACTTTTCCAAAAACCTTGGGATGTATGGATAAAAGTAATTAAATAAATAATTTATCTTAATGTAATTTTATTTTAAAAAGGCAACTTATGTTTATTTATTTATTTATTTTAAAGAAGGGTAGCCTACACAATAAAGTGTTTCTAAAAGAGGGCCAAAAAGTGCTAGCACTAGGCATGGGGTACAAGTGACTTGAAAGGTTATTATTTAAAAACTGATATTAAAATGGAGAATTAAAAGTGATATTTAATTTAAAGTTCTTGAAAAGTCACTTTATTTTGTTATTAAGAGAAAAAGCATTTTTTCAGGAAAAACAATGAAAAAGCAACAAAAATTGAAAAAGCAACAATAAAAAAAGCTATAAAAGGAGATTGGGTATTGAGAAGAAAGGCTAGACTAAATATTGCATTTGCTATTTTCTTTGAGTGAGAACATGAGTTCTCATATTTCTTGACGGAAACCCTCTTGGAATACCAATTTCAAGGACAAAAACACTCCTAGTTGGAAAGAATGATTTCATCCAAAAGTCACCTATGTCTTGAAAATATTGGGTTTTGGGGCCGAAAACCCTCAACATCCATTGAAGCAATTTCATAGAGAGATTGTCTTGGTGCTGAAAGTAAAGGCATTCAAATTTATGCTGCAAGACTAAGTTATTTTTCTACTTGTGTTTCAATAGAGATTTTTATGTGTTTTGACATGCAAAGATTTAAGAAGTTTGTGGGCGTGTGAAGTGATTGAAGGAGGGTTCTCTTGAAACCAAGCAAAAATAAGGTGAACTTTGGTGATTTTTAAGATTTTTGTGACAATTGTACCTATTGTACCAAAAACAGTAATACTATACTTCAGACCTGCAATTAATCTAACTACTATTTCATTATGATATCCATTTGTTTTCATGTGTTTCGGGTTAGTTTATGATTATTTTTTACCAATATAGATGCTCATACTTGTCGGGGAGTTGGGGTTCGATGTTTGTAATGATTTATGTGGATTTTGGCTCTGTTGTTTCTCTGTACCAAAAGTAATAAGCTTAGTTTCAGACCTGCAAGGTGACTGATTTCTCCTTTTGTAGATGTCCATTGTGTTCATGGTGCTTTGGGTTCAATCTTGGTGTGTTTTGGAGTAGTTTTTTGTTTACGCATGCTAAGTAGTGGTGTTGGGCATACTCTTTGCGAGATTTCAGAGTGTTATAAGTTTTGGTCAGATCTGTTATTTAGTGTTTATTAGTCGCAGAGGGAATTCACAATGTTGTATTTAAGTTTGGGATGAATTTATGCAACCTATATCAGTTGTGTTTCAGTTTGGGGTGTGTTTCCTTCATTTTAGGGTTGTTACATCAGCATGCAGAGGAGTTCACAACGTATTATCAAAGCTTATCAGACTTGTTTGACAGTATGACAGCAGTTACAAAGTGATATCAGACCTACATCAGCATCTTGTATCAACTATTGGAGGTATTCTTAATGTTGGGTACTTGAATAGTTGAATATATTGTTTGTCAATGTCATTTGATCTCATTTTGGATGTTGCAGCAATTTGATTTTGTAATCAGAACTTTGTATCAGTCTATAACAGTATTTTACTTCCTCAAATGTTAATTTCTAATGCATTTTATATATATCTTGGGAACCCTGGATGGTACTACCGCCAAAGTCCATCATTTGAATGCATTTCTATTCCAATAGTTATAGCATTTTCATTCAGCCCGTTTTGGCATGAACAAGCTGACATTATCGACCATTTTGGCCTGAGTTGTAATATGCTGCCCTGTTCTGCCTTTTTTTTTTGTTTTGGTTTGTTTTTGCAATGGTTTTGAGATGACAAATAAAGTGCAGATGATAAAGTAACTTGCAGCAAAATAAATAACTCAAAAATATGACAATATTCAGAAATACATGTAGCTGAAAATTCCAAATTTTATTTCTGATCTGAAAATACAAATATCATGAGAGATGGGTTCTTGTGAACCACTACTCATGAAACATGGGTCAAAGAGTTTGACACAAAAAACTACACAGTTGTATCCTGATAGTAATATCATAACACAAATTTCTTCAAATGTAAGAGCAACCTAGAACACCAAATAGCATTACATATCTATTTCAAACATACCCAGAAAATTTGACAGACTTTGATAATTTTTCTACAACCAGCTCTTGTAAGCTCCCAAAAATGGATGCCACACCTTTAGGATTGAGTATAAATGCATAAGAATTATGTAAATCTGCTCTCCGATCCTAGACACCCTCCAAACAGCAATATACTTTCCCCAACCCCTAGCACCCAGCAAGGAATGAGGCTCATGCCCCCCTAGATAGATACAGCCAGCAAGGAGAGCGGTACGGCCAGCAAGGGAGGAAGAACAATCAGCAATAAACTCTCCAACGTCTTCCAACCTGTCTCTTTGGAATCAGCAATATCATGTGCTTCAAAATTGAAATGCAAATGAACAATGAAATTCAACTATGATCCCTATATGAAATCACCAAGTAATCCTCCAGACTGTGTCTTTCAACAATGTGGAGAATGTTGCCTGTAAGGGATTTCGTCCTTACAAACCTTGAAGAAGAGCTAGCTCCTCCAACGAAAAAGAATACCAAAATATCAAGTCAAGCATATATCCAAGAATCAGCTCCAAAACTTCTTTTTATTTTCTCCTCCAAAACCCATGCCCAAGTTGGCATTAAATGCACTAATTTCCCATATTGGTGTCCAACATTAAAAGGCACTTTAATAAATTTAAAACATCTATTTATGTCTCCCAAAGTGCCCCTTTACAAAGTCACTTTATAATATTAAATAACAATAAAGTTAAATATTTAATTTAACTTTATAAAGTATCATTATTTAAATTAAAATACTAGACTATATTAAATATTTAGATATTGACATTAAATGCCTCCACCGACATAGCTAAAAATAGAAATGTTGACAACTGGCCATACCAGTGCCCGAAACTAACTTACTAAAAATAGTAAGCATAGAAGAAATCATCCAAACCCACCCCAGAAAGTGGTGTTCCGCACATCTCACCCACCAGAGCCAGTAAAACACCTATCACTGCCAACTATTGGATACAACTGTCTCTAAGGATTCCTTAACCCTAACTCATTAGTCTATGGGAGTTCGCTAAATAGGCTAATTGCCCATTGAACTGAAATGTCCTAGGAAGGGGATATTGCAATCCGCCCTTCCCAAAATTGTTTGTCATCAAGCAATCTCAACTCTAGATGCTACAAAATCTGCTCATTCTCCCATGTTGCATCCTCAACTGGCAAGTTCTTCCATTTGACCAAATATTCCTTGATAACTCTCTTCTGAAGAGTTCGCTCTTTGGAATCTATAATGGCCTCTGGAATTAGTATCAACTTCCCCTCCTCATCCAATGGTGGCAACTTTGATTAGGGAACTACATTGCGTTTGAGTGCCTTCTTGAGCCTGGATACATGAAATACATTATGAAGCCTATTGCTAGCTGGTAACTCAAGCTCATAGGCAACCTCACCAACCCTCTTGGACACTTTGAATAGACCATAGAACTTGGTCTTAAGTTTTTTTTGCTCCACTCTTCTTGAGGGTAGACTGTCTGTATGGCTGAAGCCTTAAATATACCATGTCCCCAACCTCAAAACTACGCTCCACACAATGTTGATCAGCATATAACTTATGTTGATTTTGTGCCTACTACAAGTTCTCCTTCAAAAATTTCATAACATCCTGACTCTCCTGCAATAAATCCCTTGCCTTAGGCACTTTGCTGTCCCCCAAAAAGCAAATCTAAGAAGTTAGGTGCCGCATACCCATACAAAGCCATGAAAGGTGACATCTTGATAGACATGTGATAAGTAGCATTATAGCAGTACTCACCAAGGTAAAACCATTTAATCCAAGCTCTCTGCTGTCCTGACACATAGTTTCTAAGATACCCTTCCACCCATTTGTTAAATATCTCCGTCTATCTGTCTGTCTGTGGTTGGTAACTCGTGCTAGGAGTGAGCTTGATTCCACTCAATCTGAAAAGATCCTACCAAAAAAGGCTTAGGAACTTGTTGTCCATGTCACTCACTATACTCCTAGGCATCACATGCAATCTAAAAATCTCCTTGAAGAATAAATCAGCTACCCGAGCTACAATATATGTCGCTAAAATTTGGTTAACCTATCAACCACAACATATATGCAATCCCTTCTCTATACCTTAGGTAGCTCGATGATGAAATCCATGGAGATACATTCCCATTTCTGATTAGGAAGGGGTAAGGGCTGAAGTAGACCAGTTAGATAAGCATGCTCATTTTTATTCTGATGGCAAGTGGGACACTCTCTGACATACTTAAGGACTTCATTTTTTAGTCCTTTCCAAGTAAATCTTTCTCGGATCTTCTTGTAGATCTTGAAGAAACCCGGGTGACCAGCGATGGGTGCATCATGAAAAGTCCTCAATATCTTCCCCTTAAGCTGTGAAGTAGGCACCAAATAAATCCTCTCCTTATAAATGATCAGCTCATTGAGCACTGTATACCTGTCATCATGGATAGTGCCTTCTATGATTCTTGCTGCCCAAGAATCCTTAGCACACTTTACTGAAATTAAATCTCTCCAATCAGCAGCAATCTCAACTAGAGAACATAAGTGAGGCCTCCTGGAAAGTGCATCAGCAACTGCATTCTTCTTCCCCTTGACATATACAATGTCAAAATCATATGCTTGTAGTCTACTACCCCACTTTTGTTGTATGTCATTAAGATCCTTCTGGTTCATGAAGTACTTGATGTTATTGTGGTCCATTTTGATAATAAATTTACCCCCTACTAGGTATGGTCTGAATTTGGACAAGGCATGCATGATGGCCAACATCTCCTTATCATAGATAGAGTAACTCCTCTCCACACCTCTTAGTATTTTTATCTCAAATGCTATGGGGTGCTTCTCCTGCATCAAAACAGCTCCAATCCCCTCTCCTGAAGCATCACACTCCAACTCAAAAGGTTTGGAGAAATCTAGTATTACCAACGTAGGACATGAAGACATCAACTATATTCCACAATTCACGGGTTAAACTCTCATTTTTATTTTCTCTATATATCTCTATGCTATTAAAATGCCTTTAAATTTAAAAACCAGCAAGTTTTCCTCCTCTCTTTTTTGCATTTTTCACTTGTTTTGAAAATCCAACTTTTGTCCAATCAAATCCCAATTTTTTGAAAAATTTTAAATCTTCTAGTTTGCCCGTTGTTTCCCCAAAAGATCTTTGCTACTATGCTTAAGCCAATATTTGCCATATCTGATATGTCTGGATATGGTACCCTTCCATCCAATAGCATATCCAATTTAGGGTTATGAAAACACATTCAAATTTGCAAACAAAATTAAACATCGAAAATAAATTGTACACCCACACACACAACTAACAAAAGTTAAATGTAATCATTGTAATGTTAAAAACTAAATATTAGAAACTGAAATATATAAAAATAAATATTTTTAATTTAATAAGAACTAAAAAAAATTGGAAAATTTGTGTAGTAGATAAAAAAATTTATACTAAAAGACTTGGACTGTGAAAACCTTATATCATCAAATATTTTTGATGCTATGTTCTATGCCTTTAGGTGTATAAATAGTTGAACATGTATTTTTATAGAAGTTCCATCTAGTCTTATCTATAAAAGGGCAGCTTGAAAATTTGTTGCATCTGATATCCATTTCCATGCAACTTGGCTGATATCTTATTCTAAAGGAAATGTACAACCTAGGTAAGCCTGATGGTGAAGGCATGCGTTCTCCACAAAAGAGGTACAAGTTCAAATCTCAAGGGAGATAAGGTATGTAATATGTACACCTTGCTGAACAATACATCATATGGTAAACAATCCCCTCATGGGCTTCAAAAAGGGGATCTCATACACCAATTCAAGACCACATTGGTTCAACGCCGCATTTGGCAGTGACCTGAGAACCTACTTTACCTTTACAATGAAATGGACATATAGAAAAAGAAATTGCATTGAACTGTTAAGGACAGAGAGTTACAATATCAAATCAAAAGAGCTGAAATAGCTTTTAGATATTAGGAACCAAAGATGAGAAAAATCTAGAACTAGACCTAAGAAACGATCAAACCTAGGTAGAAAGGAGTAACACAAATGAGTAAACCCTTGAAAAATCAATATATACAAAACCATATGATACAAAATAACCCTGATTCATGTGAAAAAAGTCTTATGCGAAGAGAGAATCGTCAATGGAACAAAGAAAAGAAACTGAAGAAGAACAGAGCTCTTCTCTTCATGAAGGGCATCACAAGAAGAGGACAAGAGCATGCTTGTTAATCACCATGAAGGGCCAATACAAAGACTAAAGATGCTCTTGAGAGAATGATTAAGACTATAAAAACACTAGGAGGATGCAAGGTCTCCTTCCAGTACCTTTTCTGGAATCCAAGACTAACGATCCTCCAAACCTAGAAAGAAAATTGATAATGTCTATCTGCCCACACCATAAGTAGTGAAGGATAGTGAACCCTCTACAAAGTTGACATTTGTGATAGTGATCTATCTAGTGGAAACTAAAGTCCCCTGTGGAACCCGACATCTAAAAGTAACAATATCCCAAAGGTAAAGGTTCAAACACCTTTGATCTCAATAACAATAAAAGGTCAGTGAGGGACCCAACAAATTTTTTGAAGACATGGTAAAATAATCCTCAAACCTCATAATAGACAGTAAACTCAAAGATAGAGTGTTAACCTATCTCCACCTCTAGGAGAGATAGACAATATATACAATAATCTAATGGAAATACCAATCTGTCCCAATTCAGAATTGGTTAGAGCCCTAGCTACCAGAAACAAGAATTGACAACAGCAATGGCAACATGAGAAGAAATAGTGTTTTGGAGGTTGCAGATGAGAAATGGGTTTTGTGTATTTATAAATGTACAATATACATACTGAAATTGACCAAGTTTATACCAAGTTTCAGAGATTTATGAGATGGTTTTCAAAATTTTGCAGCATACCTACTGTCATAGTCCAACAGATATGAGAAATTTTCTAAATGTATTATCAATGGATTTTCTTTATTTGTCTGTGATACTATTTTGTAACTGAATTTTTCTAATGCTATGATATTTGGAATCGCATCCAACAACTATGATACCTTACAAACAACATCTAAACATGAACCATGTAACATGGATATTTTTTACATAATTACATTGGATTACCTACACTGCACAATCATAACTCTACGCATTCAATAGAGTGTAAGTATAAGTCCCTCAAATCTTTCAGTTTCGAACTAACTAAAAAAACCCAATGGTCCTGTTAGCACTACTACATATTAAAGATGCAAACTCAAAAACCCCAATGGTTCTCTTGGCTCTACCACATATTGAAGATGCAAACATATTAATACGCGCAGATCATCATATTATTTTATAAGAAATTACTAGAAGAATCAATGTTCTCCAAGAACTTAAAAAAAAAATTGTGGAAATATAGATTACTTGGTAATATTTATAGGAGCATAAAATTTGTAACCTTTAACAAATGAAATCCCCTAATCTTCTTCAACGTCAAAAGAAGGATTTAATGTAGAATTGTGGGTCATAATACTGTTTGCATGGCAGCTACAGTTAAAAGAAAAACGGTTAATATGAAATATCCATTCCACTAACAGAGAGAGGAATTTCTGCTTTTTAGTGACCAGAAAATTTGGATTTATTTTGGATTGGACAATGAACAATTTGCAGGCCACGCTGGGCACAGATATATCTGAAAATTTAAAAACATGATTTTTTTTTGTTAGAATAAAATTTAACTGGATCTATATACTTATTAAAAACACAGACAATACTTGCTGAAGAATTTGTGAATAGTAGAATTATAAATTCCAGTTGATCTGCTGTAGTCTGCTTCTTTTCTCTGCAGATCATTAGCACGGTAATCTGAACTCTCTCAAGAGATGCCAATTGATTAAGAATTTATAAAACAGCCAAAGCAAATTGGAATGTTCATAACCAAACAGCACCAAGCACAAGGCATCTTTTCAAAGCTTCCACTACGGGAAAAATTTTGAAGTTAGAGAAACAAGTTATCCAAGGGGCTGAGCTGTGATGATCACGGAACACTCTTTAAGAGCATGACCCAGGTTGAAATATCCTTATTGTAACAAGGCGACTTTATATGGGGCAAGGTGGTGGTGTAAGGATTATGAGGTACATTTGAGCATAACCTTTGTTTAGGGAGTCATGCATGTTTATAAATATTCATCAAAGGTAACCCATAATTAAATCCAAGATTTATCAAAACAATTTAAAAAATGCTTATGTTAGCAGGAACAGATCAGACACCGCCAAACAAATTCTACCACATCTTGCCGCAAAAAACTTGCAAACCATAAGATTAAAAGATACCATCTAGGATAAGGTTAGGATAGATGGGTCACATCCCATCCCATACGTATATGCATAGGGAAAGATATGAATAGCAGAAGAGAAAGGATTTGTTTGTAACAGATATCTATGTGTATGAGACCATATGTAAAAGGTATATGTAGAAGAGGAATACAGAGTATAGGGAAGATATATATGATAAATGTTTAGATGATATACGAAGAGATTAAGGAGATATGAATGTAATCTTTTAAGATAACTAATATAAGATACCAAAATTTTATCTGCATTGTGTTGTCTAACTTTATGCTATTCATGATTAAGTAATCAATCTTCTGTCCGACTCAACCCATTACTCCCTTTATATAACTGCATCCAGGGTATAAACTATAACACTCAGAAAGTACTTGGGACTCAGAACTCCAATCTGTGTTTCCCCAGTTTGTTTTCAGATACACATCATTAATGGTGACCCATAACCTCACGCATACTATACCAAACAAAAACAAAATGCTGGGCTCACATGGTGCAATGTGTTGAAAATTTTGCAAGATAAGAATGAAGCATTATGTTTCTAACATGTACTTTTAGAGAAACAAACGTGACAGATTGCAATAGTGCTACCTTAAAAGCAGGAAGCTGCTCAGAATAGAAACGTGGAAGGCCCCCTCTTGCTTTGTTTGCAGAGGATGTTGAAGAGCTCATTGAAATGATCCTGTGAGCAGAAACATTCTTCAACAGTGCAGGGTGCGATATCTTAAGGCCCTGTTGATGAAAAATGGCATATAATCAGTTCCCAACAATTATTTGGTTAAGAAAAAAAAGCTCATCACGTAATTAAAAATCTTACCTGGTGCCCAAAAATATTGAGGAAAGGCCCAAATGTAGGATGCGGACATATTGTGGAGAGCATCGAATCCCCACTCTGAATTCCTGTTACGAACATATTTTGAAAAATAAACGTGTAGCCCAAATTTTCAGGATGCAGTAACTCATTAATGAAAATAATGATTACATACCTTCTGACTGGTAAAAGAGAACTGTGGGTTTTACTCAGTTTTTGTAAGGTCGTGTACCTTCATATATTCGAAATTTATCAATTACAACTAGCAATTGGTTCAACGGGCACGATGATAAATAAAAAATATATAATGTATCATTTATAAGATAGAAATTATTAAAAATCTAGAAAAATAATTAGAACTAAAAATTATTTAATAAAATTAAAGTATATATCTAAATTTATTTATTTTTATGGAGGTCATCCACAAATTATTTTTTGCTACACATACGGGAGCACGAGTCTTCTTGGGCTGAACCTCTTCGGCTAAGAGCCAAGGACTGAGGGGTATCCATTCCGCCAAATTCGCCCGGGGCACGATCCCGGCCTCATCCCTTTTTCGGTGTCGAAGACTTTGCACTCAGCAAGACTTGATCCCTGGTAGGCTCATTTGAAACCTTATAAGTGAAGGTAGAAGTGAAACCCAATCCCCGACGAGTCTAAAGGAATGTTGGGCTTCTTTGTTCGGGGTTCCACCTTAGGCTTTACTAAATGTAAAGTATGCAAACGATAAGAAGGAAAAGCGATGCTTGACCCCGAAAAAAGTTTGAGTTGGGTAGTAGGAAATATTATCATGTAAATCTTCCAACTGGTTCAAAAGCATAAATTAGGCCTGTAATGTCCCCTTTCTAGTGGAAGCACTTATACCGGAATCTTGCATTCAAATTTTTCTCAAAGAGACATTAGAAGCGTTAGAAATCAATAAGTTTTAGTGATAATATCTAATACGATCAAAGATGATAAAAGGATTATTCATTCTTGTCAAAGGATTATTCATTTCCTTCTTATCACTCACTATGAATGATTCTTCTTTAATATATTTCATAAGTACATTAGGGTAGATATTAAATGTCTTTCAAGATCCCATAGGTGGAATTCTATTATACCATTTATAATCATAGTAGATGAATAGAGTCATTTATTACTTATAAGGCTCAATAATTGCTACAAGCATCATTATTGAATAGTCGTAAATAATATATTACATATATATTATCTTGTATATATTGTATGTGTCCGCTACCTATGAGGTATTTATGAGTCTCAATATATTTATATATATATATATACACTTATCAATTACCAAAATATATTTATCAACATATGAATTATATATAGATCGAAAATATATTATATTTGATATAATTATATTTATCATATATATTAAATATATATGTTAAACACCAACCAAATTACTAAATTCTTAATTCATACATTTATTACCATCTATTTACTCTTTGATTAGTTTTTGACACAAATTGTAATCATTTATTTTATAACAGAAATTACTTACCTGTTGGTCTTGAGCGATCTACAGATACTCCTTTCTTCTCTTTTCCCACGATGATTGTAGAAGACCCTTTTCAGCCTTTGTTTATATATGCTAAGTTTATTTCCACCATCTCTCTATTTCTCTCCTTTCTTCCATATCCAACTTATTCATTTTCTTCCTTTCCTCTTTACCTAAACTCATTTTATTCACTTTATATCCCCATGAAGGGATGCATCTATTCAAAGGGAGGCAACTTTTAATTATTATCATGCCCCTTGGTTAATTTCTGCTTTTAGGGGTGTCCCCTGAATAATTATAATCATTCTTGTAGTATATTATATATTTTCTTATTTTAATATATTTATTTTATATCAGTTTCTATATATTTTTTATTAATATAATTATATTAAATTGTTTATATCAGTTTCTATATATTTTTTATTAATATAATTATATTAAATTGTTAATATTTGTATTTATCTTTTTAATATGTATTTTATTATTTATTTTATTTATATTATCTTTCATGTTTGCTTGTAGGTATTTTAATACTAACATTAAGTATAATGTGTCAATATATTATATATCATTATTATTTTATATTATTTTCTTGTGTCAATATTTTGTAATTATAGTAAATTTGATATTTTTTATTTGCATTTATATTTTAACATGTATTGTTTTTATGCATTTGTATTTCAATGCTTAGTAATTTTTGCGTTCCAATTCGGAGACATGATAAGGCCATCTTGGGCACTTTTGTAATTACTTGTTATTATTTTAATATAATATATAGGTTATTAGCCTTTTGCCAAAAAAAAACACTAATATGTTTCAACATCATCAACTAACTCAAAAATAAAAATTACATTTAATTTTTATTTTGGTGTGTCATTTGACCCACCAATAAGATCATAATGGGACTTACATGTTAATTATTGAGTAGATTTATATCACTTTACAACCAATGCCAAGTATTTCACACTTCACTCAATCACATAGCACATATATTTGTAAAATTATATTTTGTAATCTTGACAAAGTTTAGCAACCGAAAGAAAATTAGTCTTTAATTTAGGAACATAAAAAACATCATGCAATTTACCATTAGGAACATTTACATCTCCAATTGCTTCTACTTTACAACTATGATTATTATAAAGTTGAAATGGAACATTAGACATATCAGGTTGCATAGAATCAAATACCTCTTTATGTGAAATGACATTTTAAGATGCACTTGAATCAATAACCCATTCAATAGATTGTGAAGCATTATAACTATAAGTGAAAGCACACCCAAATTGATTTGCATTGTTGTGAAACTTATAATTATTAGTTTTTTTTTATTATTATTAAAACACAACAAATTAGCTAAATAAAATGTGTTTGTTTATGTGAAGACTAAGTAGAGTTCTTATCTCCATCTAAATAATTTTAAATTGAATAGAGAAATAAATTTAAGCTCAAGATCTTATCGGTTCTCATCATTATGAATATTTAAATAAAACCTTTAGAAAATATAATAAATGTAAGGGCAAGATCTTTTCTATATATCACAAATATGAGTTTATTACAACATGACAAGGTTTTATGTCACAATCATGTATTTATTATAAATTGTATGGTTAATATTTGTTTGATGGTGGTCCTTCAATCTATGTATTCAATCCAATGCTCCTTGTTAAGAGAATATTTATCAGTGCAATAAAGAGAATAGAAATGTATGATAGGATACATAACAGAATTGTGTTGGTGTGATACTTTTCATAGAAAAATATATGTTCTAGTTATTTTCCTTATTGACCTTTCAAATATTTTTATTTTAATTAAAACTATTATCCATTAGAAGTTAGTTATGCCTATCTAGTTCTATTGTTTCTATTTTTATACATATATTTTTTTCATTGTAGAAAGTTAAATAAATTTGGAAAGATAGCTAGAGGGTTCTTGTAAGTGTAATGGATCCACCAATGTTTAAATCTCCTAGAGGTGCAATAATAAGATATGAGACTAGGATTAGATAGCAATATGAAAGTGATGAGAGATATTTTTAATATTATAAGAGAAAATTATTATATTATGAATTATAAGCTCACATTTGGTAAACAAATTCACTATATGAATAAAATTTATTAAGCAAATAATAATGTGCCTATAATAATAGATATAAAAATCACCCTAAATAAAGTTAAGAAATAAATTGTAATAAATAAGAGAAAGAAGAAAAAGGCGTAAGAGTAGAAATTATTGGTTAAAGAATTATTGGAGATAAATATTATAGATATTAAAATAAAAAAAAATCTATCATAATAGTCAATAATAGAATGAAGAAAAAAAAGATAAAAAATCATGTAACATGCAAGTATTAAGGTACTAAGAATGTTATAGAAAAATAGTATGGAAGATAAAAAAATATATAATTAATAGAAAGTGTAGATGATGATACTAAAAAATCAAAAGAGCTAAAAAATAAGAAAGCAATAAATTGAAATAAAAGTGCGGAACATCTACAAAAGGATTAGGTAAGAAGAACAAAGTAAAAAAGGCAAAAATTTAGAAATGGAGAATGTTGGGGAATAATACAAGAAGTAAACAAATGGTTAGGGAAGAAGGGGGGAAGCATTTTGGTATATAATGTGTGAAAATCAACATCAAAGAGAGATTTAAGGAGTGATAAAACTAAGATTACAAGGGGATAAGAGAAGGGGAAGAATGTGTAAGAACCAACAAGATATAGAGAGAAACACAAAAAGTTAGTACAAAAGGAGGAAGGAGAAACCTTCAATGAGAACAATGAAGGTGGGAACAAAAGATAGAAAAGTACCATATGTTTAGGTAAGGTAAAAAATGGGAGAGGGGGTGAAGGGGGAGCAAGATAGCAAGAACGAAAATAAAGAGGAGAGAGAACAAGCTTAAGGAGATGAGGGAGGAGTAGGGGATAGGCTTGAAGGAATCTAATAGAGGATGTAATGATAAACTTAAGCTCCATCACTCATCATAATTGAGGGTGGTAGGCTAGTTTTAAATATGAATAACTTCTTTGAGCTTTACTTTGAGAAAGTTATATTTTTTTAGTAAGACTTGGGGAGAATCTAGGTGTATACATGTTTGTTGTTTAAGGAGTTTTCTACAAGGGAATTTTAGTGATCCACTCATGATTAACATTAATGATGTTCTCATTAAATTTTGCCAATGGAACAACAAATATCACCAATGTATAGAGTTCTACAAGAATAACCAATCTTACTAATCCTAGAGTTTTCCAAAATGTCTCTTAGGTATTTACTAAATGGGATAAGGCTTATCATAATCAAATAGAGTTTGAAATAAAATTTGAGGCCTTTTTGTGAAGGATTTTGGATATTTTATTAGAGATATATTTAATTTAGGGGAGGTTGGCAACATGGGAAACACCCAAAGTCGTCATCTTTAGGAGAGCTACAAAAAACTTTGGTATGTGTAAATTCTTTAGAAATGTGTTTATTATAGAACCCATTTAGCTTGAACACTTCAAATGGGTGGGAGCCTCTTGATCAATGTGATCCTCATCACAAATGTAAAAGGCCCTAGTGGCTAGGCTCGAGGTACCAAGTCTTAAAGCTAGATGGTGATGAGAGGTTGCATGTAGTTAGAGGTTAGCATGGATTGCTTTTTTGAAGACTCGACACACTAAGGAGCCATCCATTTTCCATATGAGAATGATATCAAGGGAGTTGGTTGCCAATTTCAAGCTCTTTGGTGAGTTTGATGAAATTCACAATATTGCTTAAATTATTTTGGAAGTTTTCTAATTTCTTTAGGCTATGGGTCCACAACATATGTTGGTGTTGTCAACATAGTTCCTCCATTATTTAAGATTAATGGGGAAGGGGTTGAGATAAATATCTTTAAAAGGTTACATATAAAGTTTATTCATGATAGGATATAATGGGGATCCCATGACAATCCCATCTATTGTTCATACACCACACCTTGGAAAGTGAAAAAAATGGACTTGAGGCACAACTCCATTATGAGAGATAGCACATCATTAGATGTGCATCTAACATTCAATGGAGTCATTGACATGGAATTTGGTGAATAGTGATGCCACATCAAACTTCACCAAGATTTCATCCTCATATAGATTTATATATTTGACGAAGTCGATAAAATAGGTTAAGTCCTTGATTAAGGAATAAAATTTATCAGCAAGAGGAGAGATAATTTTAGCCAAGTGGGTCATAATTTTGAAGATTGGGAGCTTAGTATATCAATAATTAGTTTATAAGGGATGCCCACCTAGTGGATTTTCTATGTGCTATAAGTATGGGGTTGATCCTTATTGGGCATGGATTATTTATTGGTGACATTATCAAATGACAACTAAACAATGGCCTTTCTCACTTATTTTGTGACATTAGAGATAGGATTAATGGGAAAGATTTTATAGTTCCCAATATTGGTAAGGTGGCCAAGCATTTTGTTGTCATAGTGTGCTTGTTTAATATTATGGTTGCATTTCTTTTGTCAACTTTGATAATGACAAGGTCTTTATTTTTCACCAAATTCTTGAAAGTGGTAAGCTCATCTTTAGGTACATTCCACGTTGATGGTTTAGAATGTCTAAGAACAACTACAAAGTCTTGCCTAATCTCATTGGCCAAGATTATCAAATAACACTCTAATAACATTTTTAATTTTAATTGAAAAATCTCTTTTAAAAATGGAATTCAAAGTGATGTCAAAGCAAATACCTATTTTTAAGAAGTTGAAAGTTAGGGTCTTGATGTGATGGAGGAGAGGTTAATAACAAGCTTGTTCTCACAATCATGGATGCATATAGAAGAAAACTTAGACGTGACATATAAATAGGAGTTTTGAGGGATGACAATATAATTTATCAAGGACTTAAAGGTGTGGATAGAAGGTGGTAAGTTGATGGAATACCATCAATGTGGGAAGATGGAGAAAATATATTTGGATGGGTACCACATGTGTGTAATTTGATGTGGTTGGCATGGTAATTGTTCATAGGAATTTTGGAGAAATATACGCCTATCAAAGAAGAGGGAGGCAAGTTAATGGATTTAATTAACATGGACATTAGACAATAGGAGAGAGGAAAAATATTATGAGAATCAACATGGATGTGAGGAGGAATGAGACAACATGTTGGAATAAAAGATGAAAGGGGTGGCATGAAGTGGTTACCAATAAGTGATTTACATAACATACAAACATTGAAGGACTGCTATGTAATAGAGGAGGATCCATTATTATCTAATGAGAGATGTGAAGAAGGATTGATTGGGCAATGTGTGGATGGAAAAGAGAGGTTTTTAAAAAAATAGACTAAGTGATTATTAAAAAAGATGTTAAAACAATAATTACCAATAATTATATGAATTTGTTGGACAATATCATTGGAGATAGCTTTGGATTTGTTATAGGCTAATGGGAGGTTACAACAAAAATTATGTCACCAACCAACATGGGTTGAGAGATATTAAAGAAGTGTGGTAGGGAAAAGAGAGTGTAGACTCAAAGAGAAAAAAAACTCTTGAGGAAGGAGTTTGAATCTGTTATGAGCAATTAATATAGATATTTTAATTTAGTGTATGATTGAGAAGAGAGAGTAGGTTTGTTTATGTCAGGAGAGATAGGATGACAAATTTGTTGTGGAGTATTTGAAGAAATGATAGGGCATGGGGGAAAAGGAGATGTTAACATCATGAGAATGAGAATGATTAAAATTATCATTATTAAAGGAGAGAGGGTGAAAGGTAACATGGATTTGAGAGAAATAAGCCTAAGATTTTTAAGAGAAGAAAAATGGTGAATAAAAGCATTGCATGATAAAGAAGCTACTTGAGATATTTTATCTATAGAAAGACCATTGTTGCTTAAAGATAACAATAGTGAACTTATAATTCTCCCTAATCACACTTTTAAGCTTGAGAGCATCTATTTTATCCTAATATGAGATGTCCAAAAGGATCTATAATTTTGGGCATAGATATATGAAAAGTCTACTTGATGAAGATAGAAGAATCGAGTAGAAAATTAATTGGTAGTAGCCCTTGTTTCCTTGATTATATACCTTAGGAGAGAGGGAATTTAATGAAAAAATGTGCTACTTAGGAGAGGACTTGAATGACAAAAAAAAATGCTCAATATAGGGACCATAAAGGTGGTGAAAATTTTTCACATATGGAGGGATGATCTAGGAGTCACAACATATTTTTAGAAAAGATGGATCTTCAATCTTGTTTACAATTTTGAGACTTGGTTTCTCAATAAGTTTGGATTTAAGATTTAGTTCCCTCACATCAAGGGTATCATTTTTATAATCCATTATAATTGGTTTGAGTTTTTTTAGTAGAAAATCGTGTGTAAGTTTTTTATCAATATTTTCAATCACAATTTATGATCTATCATCAAGATGAGAAATATCTATTGTAGATCTAGGTTGATAAAATAAGGAGAAGAAAATGCACACATAATGATAGCCCTAAAAGCATTAGAGACAAAAGGAGAGGATAAAATACAAAGTGAGAAAACATAAAGAAATGGAAGTGATTAAAAATATTTTTTTTAATAAAAATGGAATTTGTTATATTATGAATATTATAGCTATAATTCTAAATTCTAAATTACAAGTGTTAAGTTTTAAAATTGTTAAAATAGTAAAATTAAAAAATACATGTTACAAGCTAAATTACTATAATAAATTTCAATGTTAAGAATTTTAGCTACATTATAAGTCAACAAATTGTAAAAAAAATAACTATGTGGAACCCTAATCCTACCCTCACCCTAATTTATCTCTAACCCTAACCCTAACCCTAATTCATAATAGCTTACATGTTACATCGTGAATGCTACTAGCATATATATTTAATAATATATAAAATACACCAAGAGATATCCTTCTTGAGACACTTGTTGCACTTTTATGTGAGAAATTGATTAAAAATAGGCACCTCGAGAAGGATATTCCTTGACTTATTTTATACATATATATAGCATTCACAACATAAAATGTAAGACATTACAAATTAGGGTTAGGGTTAGGTTCAAGGTAAGGGTTAGAGATAAAATTAGGGTTAGGGTTAGGGATATAATTAGAGTTAGGGTTAGGATTAGGGATAGGGTTAGGGATAGGGTTAGGGTTAAGGTTAGGGTTAGGGTTAGGATTAGGATTAGGGTTAGAATTACACTTAGGGATAGAATTAGGTTTATGGTTAGTGTTATGATTACAATTAGGATTAAGGTTATGGTTAGGGTTAAGGTTATGTATAGGAGTGAATTTGCACCCCCTTGCAAGTTCCCCTTTTGCATATCCTACCTTAGAATAATTAATCCCATCGACATATTTCCACTTCACCCTTCCACATTCCATCCACCTGGCACTTGTCCTTTGTGTCAATGGGTGAATCTTTTTTCAGTGATGCCCACATGATGCACAAACATCTACGCAGCATGCTTACATCCTGACAGGATTCCTACTCTTGGAGCTCACAAAAATGTTACACTCGCTATTGGGGCCAAAGTGTAACGCCTCTACAAGATTCTTCTGACCTTTGAATGACTCCTTTCCCCATAAATACTCTTCAAATAGTTATATTTCACCTTCATTCCTCTCTCTTCAGCTACTTCACTCTCTTCTTGATCTTCTTGGACTTCTTCAGCTTCTTGATCAGCTTGAGCTCTACAACATTCATTTCACACATCACTTCAAGGTCCTTGTTGCAACTCCAATATCACAACATCTTTTGCATCTGCAACTAAAGCTCGCGATTTGGTTTCCTAATGAGGCCATCCTTCATCATCACTGTGACCGTGTTGACTCGCCAAGAACATGCTCGTGCAGTTTCCTCCATTGGCCTTGAGCACCCTTGTATGGAGGTGATATTGTTCTTTACTACTTTATTGTTGGAATTTGATAGAATAATACCTTTGGTAGTGTTTGGTGATATTTCCATTACTGCACTTTATTTCTTCTTCTTTATCATATTTCTATCATTGTTATACCGGCTATCTATGGAGGTGGAAACACCGAAACAGGAGTTTAATTGAGGAAAACCCCTAAATAGCCCCAAAATTTTCCCCTCTTAGCTGTGTGCAAGTACACCGTTCGTGTCCAGAGCTTGCTGGAGAATTGGAACTCTAGTGAGCTCATTCTTATCTCATCCACTTTATCACATTCATAACATTTACTTATATTATTCTACTTCTATTCTATTATGTCATTTGTTTCCTTTAGACTAGATTGTTAGTAGATTCTAGTGTATTCTTGATGTTGCTTTCTACTCATTGTTCGTACAAACGCCAACACACAAGTGAGAGGTAAGTGTGGTGCACTGTCATCCCTTTCCTGCACTTTCATCCTCCGCTAGTGAGCTAGCAGAGTTATAGTCTGAATCCAAAAACTCTACTTGTCTAGCCCCATAACACAGTTTCTTGGATTAGCAAAGTGATAACAACACCTAAGAGTGATCTTCATTCTCTATCCTTCCATTAAACATCTACACAATTGAGTTAGTTTATGGCAGCCTTCAACTCTCGATCCTCCATGACCTGGGATCGATGAGGGGTTGGTCCCCCTTCTCTACAAGTTAATATTAAGGTTATAATTATGATTATAGATAAAATTAGGGTTATTATTAGCGTTAGGGTTGGAATTAGAATTAGGATTGGGGATAGGGTTAGGATTAAAGTTAGGGTTAGTGTTAGAGATATAATTAGGATTAGGGTAAGATTTAGATTTAGGGTTAGGTTTAGGGTTAAGGTTATAGTTAAGATTAAGATTAGAGTCAATATTAGGGCTAGGATTGCATATAAAATTAGGGTTAGGGTCAGGGTTATAATTAGATATGGATTTAGGGTTAGGGTTAGGATTATAGTTAGGGTTAAGATTAAGGTTGGGATTTGTGTATAGTTAGAGATATAATTAAATGAATTGGGTTTAGGGTTGGGATTACAATTAGATCTAGAGTTATAATTATTGTTAGTTTTAAGGTTGGCTTATAGTTAGGGTTAGAGTAAGGTTTAGGGTTAGAAATAATATTATATTAATGAAGGATTTCTAAATTAATTCATCTAAATAAATTTCTAAGCTTAACTCTAACCTTAACTAAAGCCCAACCCTAACTTGAACCTTAACAATAACCCTAACCCTATCCATACCTCTAATTGAACCGTATACCTAACCCTAATTAAACCCTAACAATAACTACAACCCTAACCCACAACCTATTATAACTATAATTGAAACCTAACCATAAATTTAAGTAAACCCTAATGTTAACCTTAACCCTAACCTTGATTGAACCCTCACCCTGACCATAATTAAAACCTCACCCTAACCCTAATACTAACCCTAACTATAATCATAACCCTAATCATAATTGTAATTGAACCCTAACCTTAATTGTAAATCTAATTGAGCCATAATCCTAATTGTAACTCTAACCCTAACCCTAATTCTAATTGATATCTAACCCTTATTTAATACTAATTTACCCTAACCATGAATGAACCCTAATTGAATCCTAACCCTAGTTAAATTATAACCCTAATTGAATCATAGCTTTAATTGAACCCTAAACATAACCCTAACCATAATTGAACCTTTAGTTTTCATCCTAACCTAATTGAACCCTAAACTTAACTCTATTTGAACCCCAACTCTAACCCTAATTCCAAGCTTTATCATAGAAACCAACCCTAATCCTAACCTAATTTAAATCCTAATTAATCACTTACCCTTATCGATATCTAACCTTAACCCTAATTAAATACTAACCCTAGTTCTTACCCTTATTAAACCTAAACCCTAACCCTAATTGTACTTTATCTCTAATCCTAATTAAACCCTAACCCTAATCCCAATATAACCTTGATTGCACCTAACCCTAATTAAACTCTAACACTAACTATAGACCCTAATTAAATCATAATTATAAATGAACCCTAACCCTAACCCTTACGCTAATTGAACGCTAACCCTAACCGTAACCCTAACCTTAATTAAATATTAGTTGAATCTTAACCCTAATTTAGCCTTAATCCTAACCTAATTTGACCCTATTTGAACCCCAACCCCAACCCTAATTAAATCATAATCATAATTGAATCCTAATCCTAGCCCTTATTGAGCCCAAACCATAACATTAATATAAGACTAACTCTAATTAAACTCTAACCTTAACACTAACTCTAATCCTTATTAAACCTTTATTTAAACCTAACTCTAATTAAACTTTAACCTTGACTCTTAACCTTTATAAAATCTTAAATATAATTGAAACCTAACCCTAACCCTAACACTAACACTAACAACTACCCTAATTAAACCCTAACCCTAATCATATGTGAGCCCCAAACCTGATCCAAATTGGGAAAGCTTTATTATATAACCCTAATTCAATTATAACCCAAATTGAACTCTAATTGAAACTTATCCTTAACCCTAAGTGAACATTTACCATGATTGAAATCTAATCATTACCCTGACCTTGACCCTAACCCTATTTGAATCCTAATTGTAAGCCTAACCCTAATCGAACCCTAACCTTAACCTTAAACCCTAATTGAATCATAACTCTAACCTTTATACTAACCTTTACCCTGATTGGACCCTAACTATAATTCTAAGTGAATACTTACCCTAATTAAACCCCAATCGTAACTCTAACCCTAACCTTATTTTAACGTTGACCCAAGTCGTAACCCTAATTACATCCTAATCCTAATTGAACCATAACCCTAACCCTAAACCCTAATTGAATCATTACTCTAATTGAACCCTGCCCCTAACATTAACCCTTGCCCTAAATGAACCTTAACCCTAATCCTAACACTAACCCTTACCCTAACCCTAAACCCTAATTGAATCATAACTCTAATTGAACCCTAACCCTAACTCTTAACACTAACCCTTACCCTAATTGAACCCTAATCATAACCCTTACCCTAATTGAACCCTAATCATAACCCTAACTCTAATTGAACTAGCCCTTAATTCTAACACTAACCCTTACCCTATTTGAACCCTAATCAGTACCCTAACCATAATTGAACCTAACCTTAATCTTAGCCATAATTGAGCATTAATATGAACCCTAATTAAACCCTCATACTAACATTGACCCTAACTCTATTTGAATCTTAATTGTAATTGAACCCTAACCCTAACCCTAAGTTTTATTGTAGAACCTTAATTGAACACTTTCCCTTATTGAGCTCTAACTTTAACCATAATTGAACCCTAACCCTTATTGAATGCAAGCCCTAACCCTAATTAAATAGTAATCATAATTGAACTCTAACCCTAACCCTAATCTTAATTGAATATTGATTGAATCATAACCCTAATTGATCCCTAACTCTAACTTTGAACCCTAATTAAATTCCAACCCTATTCCTAACCTTAATCATTTCCATAATTGAACCCTTTAACCCTATTTGAATCCTAACCCTAACCTAGGTGAATAATTACCCTAACCCTAGGTAAACACTTACCCTAATTAGACTCTAATCCTAGCCCTAATTAAACCCTAATCCTAACCATTATTGGACCTAAACCCTAACCCTAGTTGAACACTAACCCTAATTTAACACTAAGCCTAGTTGTAACCCTAATCCTCATTGAGCCCTAGTTAAACCCTAATCCTAACTTTGAAACCTAAGTAAATCCTAACACTAATTCAACCTTAACTCTGACCCTAACTCTAATGAATCCAAACCCTTAGTGAACACTAACTGAACCCCAACCCTAACCTTAACCCCAATCCTTATCACATAACCCTAATTGTAACCCTAACCCTAATTGAACCCTAAAATTAACATAAGTGAACAATAACCCTAATTACCTTAACCCTAATTAAATTGTAACTTTTAATTGAACCCTAATTGACCTGTAACCTTAACCATAATTAAACCCCAATTATGACCCTAATTTAACCCTAATCCTATTTGAACTATAACCCTAACCCTATGTGAACACTTATCCTAATTAAACTCTAAACCTAACCTTAATTGAACCCTAATCTTAACTATTATTGAACCCAACCCCTAACTCTAATTGAACACTAACCCTAATTAAACTTTAAGTCTAATTGTAACCTTAATCCTCATTAAACCCTAATTAATCTCTAATCCTAACTCTAAAACCTAATTAAATCCTAACCCTAATTAAACCTTAATTGAGTCCTAACCCTTAGTGAACCCTAACCCTAACCCTATTTGAACCCAAAATCTAACCCTAACCCTAAGCTTTATCATAGAACCCTAATTGAACCCTGAAAGTAACATAAGTGAACAATAATCCTAATTAACCTTATCCTTAATTCAATCATGACCTTTAATTAAACCCTAATTAAACGACAACCTTAACCTTAATTGAACCCTAAATCTCGCCTTAATTTAACCCTAATCCTAATTGGTCCCATACCCTAACCTTAACCTTAATCGAACCTTAATTAAACCCTAAGTCTAACCTTAATTTATCCCTAATCCTAATTGGGCCCATACCCTAATCTTAACCCTTACCTTAATTGAATCTTAACCCTAACACTAATTGTACCCTAACAATAACCCTACTTAAACTGAATACCTAAACCTAATTGAACCCTAACACTAAATTAAGCCTAACTTAATTATATTGTAACCCTGATTGAACCCTAGCCCTAATTGTAACACCAAGCCTATCCTTAACCATAATTGTATCCTTGACTAGAATTAGTGTTAATTTTAGAATTATGTTAGTGTTATTATTTTATATAGATTCATTTGGTTAAGTTAGGATTAGAGTTAGAGTTAGAATTAGTGTTAGTGTTATAATTATTGTTAGTGTTATATATATCTTTAATAAAGTTAACTTAAGGTTATATATGGTATAGTTAGAATTAGTGTGAGGGTTAGAGTTAGAATTAGAGTTAGGGTTCTACGGTGAGAATCAATGTTACTATTAGAATTTAATAAATATTTTAGAAAGATATATGCTAGAGTAAATGTTAGAGTTAGGGTTAGGGTTAGAATTAGTGTTAGTGTTATAAAATTAGAGTAAGGGGTTGTTGAGGGTGGTGTTAGCGCAACCAACTTGCTAAACAATAATGATTTATTGCTCCTCTTGAAAAGTAGAAAACTACCCAATGTTCCTTCTAAGTCTGGTCTTGACCATGTGGGACAACAAAGTGATTGTTGTAACTTTTTTCAACAATGGGCTTGATTTGTTAGATTTTGTGGAATTGATATCAATGACATGCAATCAAAAATAGTAGATCTAGTATTCATATACTGAACTGCACATTAATGATTTTACTACAACAGATTTATCAATAGTATGCTCTTTTCACCGATTAAGATTGCTCTGAAAGAAAATTCAAAAGATTTAAAGGTAACAAGAAAGAATTAAATAAATTCTAAATTAAACAAAGAATGACAAAATATGTTCCATCTATCAATTTTGAATGATTAAACGAAATCTCGCAAACTAATATTAAGGAAATTAGCCATTCACACAATTTTTGTCAACAAAGATGCAATCTTCCAAGGAAATCAACCAATCATAAGATTTTAAAGCTTTATCAAACCAGGTTGTCATCAAACATGTGCAAATATTAGACAAAACCTTACTTAATTTTAGAATATCATACAAAATTTTATTAATTTGTTTAATTGAGAGAAATGAGACAATCATACCATCACCAATGATCTAGATTTAGATGCATGCAAACAAGGCATAATCCTTTGGCTCATTAAAATGTTGTCTTCACAAAAATTAGTATGAAATTCACACTGAGAATGTATATGTTCTTTGCAAATTCATCAAAATATCCTCCTTACAATGATCCATAATAAAAATATATATAAACTTAGACGTCCCTTAATTTGTGGATCTAAAATAAAATCTAATTGAAAGAAAACTAAAGCGCCCCACCTATATCGAGGTTTAACTAAAATTAAACTAAAAGTCCAAAATCTAGAAGCTTAACTAAAATCTAGTGCCTCCTTCAGATAATAACCTATGCATGGAATTTATTACAAAAGCTATTTAAAAATAAAATAAAATTGAAAGTCTAACTGGAGTTTAGCTAGGGAAGTTATCTGTGAAGGTTGTTACAACCTCATTCAATCTTTTCATAGGCAGGCCATAGTGGTACTGTAAATTTATCCTTTGATTAAAGATAAAGCTCTCCATCCATTCTTGCAATATTATAAAATCAGTAAGCTCATCTTGGAAGGAGTGTTGCCTTCTTATCCATCATTTTATCAATAACTTCTTGTGTCACTTGACCTTGCAAAAGCCTTTTGATCTCATCCACCATTTTACTAGGATTTTCTACCAAAGTTGATGTCTCTTAGAAAGTGCAATCCAAACTTTCAACAAAATGCTTGATCTTTTCCATAGCCTGCTCGACTAGGCTCCTATTCTTATTCAATTTGGCTTTACATTTGTTCAATGTTTTAACCCTTAGCTAAGCAACTTTCAACCACTTTGGTGGTTTATCCTAGTCTTCCTCTTTTAATATTGTTGCTTTAAGAAAATCTTCTATAGTAGTTTCTTTAATTTTATGCAAAATAGAGATGTAATCCTCCCAAACCAATAGATCTTCATCAATTCCTACCTCAATTTGGTGAGCTAAGTTGTTTGTGTCACTAATACAATGATACGAGTTTATTGTCTTCATGTTTGCTAAGGCCAAAAATAAATCTTCCACTACTTAACAATGGAGATTCATCCTTTTCGGCCAGAATGTCTAACCTCGTCTATTAGAGCCACCTGTAGTGTTGGTTCAAGGGTTGCAACATCAATTGGTCCAATCATATTATTCACACATGTTGTCAGTTGTGCCACTTGAGCCTTGAGCTCTTCTTTCATATTTTCATCTTTCTACATCCTTTTAAGGATAGAATAAATAGACATATAGAGAGATTGTTACTCTCCTTTTCGTGTTTGCACACCCAAATAAACCTATCCGATTTGTTAATCCTCTAGTCTCATGTCATATTCATACTTGTCTACTAAAGGGATGGCTATTTGAGCAGTTTTGTCTCCTTTCTCACCCATGGTAACAGTAGATATCCTCCTAGCTCTCTTCTTTATCTTGGCTGGGGATTGGAATTTTTTTGACAAAATATTCAAGCCTTTTCCCTCTTCTTCTTCAACATATGTCCTTTTCCTCTTCTAAATTTTATGGTTCAACCATACTGGAAAGCTTGAAGAGGTATCCATTTGAGGGGATCTTATTATTTCCATATTGTGAGAGGCCTGAGAATCATCATGTTCTACCTCATGTTTTTTGTATCTATTCTTATTTCCTCCTCTTGAAGAATTTTCTCATTTTGAACCTCCTTATCAGGTTCAATCTCTCCTTCCTCAAGTCTTTGTGCTACATTTTCTTCTATAGGGACCTCTTCTTGGACTTCTTTCTCCATAGTTGTTTCTTTATTTCTAGTCACCTCTTCATTTTAGACTCCCTCTCCTTGTATTTGTGCTTCATCTTCTTGGAAAGGAGGAAGATGACAGTCTTATGGAAAAGAATGTGGCGGAGATGGAGGAGGAGAAGGAGGTGGATATGGAGGAGGATCATGTAGATATATTGGAGAAGGAGGAAGAGAAGGAAAATATTATTCATGTGGAGGAGTGGAGGAAGGATTGGGAGAAGCTTCCCTATGGGTGGATGCCACCTGAGTTGAAGTTTTTGTTCTCTTTTTCCTTACTAGAGGGACTACTTCTTCAATATCTTCTTCACTTGAACCAATGCCAATTCTCTCCTTTTCTTTCTTCTTCTTAGATGCAACCTTCGAGGATGAAGCCTTTTGTGTTTTTTTTTGTTGAAACATATGATCCTTCACCTATTTTTGTTGTCTTGGTGGCCTTTGCTGACTGTGGCTTAGACAACTCCATCATCAAGAATGAAGATTTGAGTCACCTTAGGGAACAATTTTTGACACATGCAACCCTTGTATTCATATTATCATCCTCTTGGATAGAACAATATCCATTGAAGATTGGTTTATTATAGATACCATATCCACTATAAATGGGGTCTAGGACCTTACCATATTATTTTAGATCCTTGGGCACCTAGGCTTTTGTACAAGCTTTTATTGAATTTATTGTCAACCAACAATAATCCTTCATACTCATCTTCACAATTGGCCTGATGGTATTTTAAGGTTCATGTATGAAGAATGAACCTAGGATTACCTTACTGATCTTTCCAATTGGGTCAAATTTTCCCCTTGGATCATTATACATCTCAATGGAGTAATTTTCTAGTTTTATCTCTATATTTTTACATTCTGCATGTTGGCACATGAACAAACTCCAATCTTCATCGAGAAAGTATAACCTGACTTGTGCTTTCTGAAAATTAGTTTGT
Source organism: Sequoiadendron giganteum (assembly GCA_007115665.2). NCBI lineage: Eukaryota > Viridiplantae > Streptophyta > Pinopsida > Cupressales > Cupressaceae > Sequoiadendron > Sequoiadendron giganteum. The sequence continues at coordinate 375,281,817 of CM021110.1, forward strand.
GGATTTCTGTCACTTGCCTACACAATTCCAACAAGATTATCTTATTTGAATGATACCTAGGCAGCTTCAGAGGAGACTTTTGAAAGCCAACCACTCAAATATAGGTGAAGTTTTTGAATTGGATATACGAATTTCCCCATATCTCCAGCTCTTCCATGGATTCTATTGAGATCCTCCTTGAGAAATCTCCTTCTAACCCTCTGATTATGGCATACACAAAATTTTCATTTACTACAGGGAAGTTTCTGTAACTATCCTCCAACTTGAGTTGTGGATAGTTCTCATGAATCATCACTTCCCCAAGTTCGAAGAAACCCACTCTAATCAATACTGGAAAGGTGGCTTGATAAGCCAACAAATACACTAAATAGTATGTCATGCAGAACTTGTTGTTGTGCAACACATCTTTAAGCTTCTCATGGAATTTTTTGCTAATAAAAGTAGCCTAATTAATCTTCTTTTTGTCACTAATGAACAATATGAACCAGATCATCCACAGATAGAAGTCCCTGGCATGAGGGTATCTTAAAACTTTGCTTAATATTATGACAAGGTCCTTAAAATCTTCTCTAAATTCACTTGTATGTTGCACCTTGGCCATCTTGAGATTCTTCTTCTATGGATTAAGCAACAACTGTTTGTTAATGAGATCGAGGTTGCTTGCTTCATGATTATCAAAATAATTCACTACCTTCTTCATATATATGACACCATATTGAGGATATATAGGGATTCAGAAGACCATTTCAATCAATATGAACTAATTCCCAACACTACTTCCCCTATTTCTCCCATGATCCTCCTGTGTTTATAGTCATAATAGTGAGCACATGTTAGGACCGGTTTACGTGACTATACTGTAATCGAGAATGCAATTGACTCCACTAATCATAAGTTGGAAAATGAAATGGTTGCACATGTTCTTGTCTCTTTATCATATATTCTCCTCTTGAATTCATCAAGGTCCACATGTCCAATGTTTGTATCCCCAATTCCCCCATATGGAGAAAACATCTTTGAAGGAGGGTGATAGCCCTTGTATTTAAAACACCATATGTTAGGATACTCAATAGAGAATTCATATTGAAAGGAAAACAATATTTTAACAAGTCTTGAAGATTGATAAATAATATGGGTCATGAAGCAATAACTCATTAAAAGAATATTTCAAGTGAAAATGGATATATCAGTGATCGAGCTCTGTGTCTAAGCTTTACCGCTTTCCAAAGAGTTAAATAGCTCAAAGCCAAGAATTTTGAACATTGATATCAAATAATAAAGCTTACTCTTTTGTGATCTTTCAAGAGTCAGGGATTGGGCGTATCATTTATCTCTTGTTCATAACAAACCTATAAATGAAGCAACATCCCTGACTAGCGATATCCAACAATAAGTTAAAAGATTTTAGGAGTTGGGAATCGGGAGTGTGTCTTTCTTCTTGCTTCTAAATTTTGTAGGAGTTAAGTGGTGGCCCCAATTAGTGATATCCAAAAATCAATTAAAAACTTTTGGGGGTTGAGGATCAGGCATATCTCTTAACATCTACCCATTATTTCAACAATTGGAATGGTTTACTCCCGACATCTGACACCCAAATAGTATGTTGTGTTTTGACTTTAATAATATCCATTTCAAGGGTTGGGAATCAAGTACTTGTATTAAAATTTATCATGAAACAAAGGCATGCTCTAAATGAACTCTTCAACTAAGAATGTTTGATATACTTAGTTTATTTCAACAAAGTCTTTTCTTTCAATGCATTAGGATTCTGGGATTGAGTGTTTTGTTCAACTTTTATCTCAAATTAAAAAAATTGGTAAGGGTATCCCTGACTCGTGAAACCTAAAGTTTCAAAACTTTGATTTTTACTAAGGCTTAAAGGATCAAAATTTAGAGGTTGGATATTTAGATTAACGCGTGTTTATTTTGTAGATAAGAAATAAGCCAGACAAGTGAAACTTGATGTCTAAAAGATCATTTTTCCAAAAACAATGCTAAGGCACAAAAAATTACCTAGATATAGAAAAACTCAACACCTGACATGATGACATCACAAGCATCATCAGTCGGTGTGCTAGGATGAAGCTTGATTTAATGAAATGAACAAGCAAAAAATAAGAAAAGAAAATGAAGAAACAAACATAAACAAAGGGAAAAATGAAAACAAATGAAAAAAATAACAAAAACAAGGGCATTGAATTAAACAAAGCTCTTCTACCAGCTAGGCATTCATAGCCCTGATAGAGATACCTTTGATTCCCTCAAACATATCTCTGTTATCATCTAGGCATCCATAGCCTTGGTAGAGGTTATTTGAGTCACCCATTTTTTTATTCAGAGCTTACTCGTGATTTTCTTTATAACTTTATTTCCAAGCTATCACCTAGTACTGGATTGGGAATCACAATGTTCATTGAGAAAGTCAACAATGTTTAGATTTTTCTTGAATTCAAACATCATTACCACTCACCTTTAGTAAAAATCTTGATTTCTTTAAAGTTTGTATAAATTAAGATTCGTGTAACTAAATTCAAGGACTCATTGGCTTCATACACTAGATTGTCTAAGACCTCCAAGATTAATAATGGATTAGTAAAATTCAAACTTACATAAGGAAAATTTTGAAAAAGAAATAATACAAGTACTTTATGCCTAATTGACATTCAGACTTGAAACACTCACATAAACTCAAAAATGGGAAATTAAGGACAAGAAAGAAAGAAAGGAAACAACAAAAGGACAAAAAAAAGGACCAATAAAAGGACAAAACAAACACGATAGGAAAAGAAAAATAAAACGGGAAAATAAAACCTATTCTAATTATTTAAAAAAAGTAGATACAACCTCCCTTAGGATCCAAGGATCAAAAGTAATGTTTGAGAAACTACCCATTGACTGGCAATGGGGTTGTTTCTCTTGTCATGGTGTTGATCTTAAATGTATTCTCTCCTAAAATTTTAGATATTTGATAAGGGCTTGTCCAAAGTCACTCAAAATTTGAATGACTTCCTTTCTTTTCTTAGACTTATCATAGAGTAGGACAAGATCTGAAATCCTAAAAGACTTTATTTTGGCTCTTTTGTCAAACCAACATTTGACTACAACTTGATGTTTTGAAACCTGCTCAAAAGCAACATTTCTTCTTTCTTCTAAGTCCAACAAATTTATCAATCTAATCTAGACCTTATCATTTGTTTCTAGATAGTTTTCCATGAACCTCAATGTAGGTATTCTAAGGTTCATAGGGAATACAAGCTCTATACCATAAACCAATTAGTAGGGAGATGTTCCCTAAAGCATTTTTTATCCTAGTCCTATATGCCCATAGTGAAAACTTAAGGTGAGAGTTCAATTCCTTATGATTCTTGTCTAACAAATTTCTAATGACTCCTATCAAGTTCTTGTTGGTCGACTCTCCGACTCCATTGCCTTGGGGGTAATAAGTTGATGAGTATTTTAATATTAAATTATGCTTAAAAGCCCATTACAACAATTGAATAGATGAAAAAGAGGGACCATTATCACATACTAGAGAAAATGACATTCCAAACCTAGTCATTATGTGGTCCTCTAAGAATTTGATTACCATATTAGTCATGCTTTGTCCGCAAGTAATCACTTCAGACCATATTTTGTAATAATTAGTAGCTACAAGGATAAACTTGTGTCCTGCAGATGAATAAAGATGTATCGTTCCTATAAAATATAAGTCCCATTGGGCAAAAGGGTGTACCTTGTATATAGGTTGTAGAGGAATTGGCGTGTTTCTTTTATTGCTTGCTCTAGTTTGACATATGTGACAAGTCTTTATGTGTTGAAAAGCATCTCTAAATAGTGTGAGCCAATAATATTCTTCCCTTAATATCTGGTGAGTTGTTGCCTCAACTAAAATGTGACCAATACCAATTTTATGTGGAGTTCTATTAGGATTGAAATAATTTCTTAATTGTTTAAGCATCTCAAGTAAACACCTTCATAGTTGCTCCAATATAAATCCCCAACTTTCATCATATAAGCTTTTCTCTTGATCTATAATGGTCTCCTTTGGGTTGCATTCATATGATTTGGGCATTTATTCGTAGTAGATAATGAACTATATCCTTATACCATACATCCATAGTAATGTCTTGTTGTATGTATTGTTGACACACTAATTTTTTATTTGCTCCAACCAATTTTTTTTGAGATTCCCTGACCTCTTACCAATTTCATTGGTTAGATCTCCATGTCGAATTCCTAGAGAGTATCCATCCATTTGCCTCTACATTCTCCTAGTTCATTTTGCATCAACATAGAGTTAACTACGACATTTGAAACTATAACAATTACTTTACTCCTTAAAATATAGTGCATGAATTTATTCACAACTTTCACGATAGCAAAGGATTGTGTATCTAGATTGGGATACCGGATCTCTTAATTTTTTAATGGAGAGATCATAAAGGCGATGGGCCTTTCATCCCCTTCTCCATTTTGATTCAACATACTAGCACAATAATTCTTTGAGGTAAAAGTGTAGATGTTAAATAGATTGGTATATAATCTAGACTAGCTAACACAAGAGTGCTAGTTATGACCTCCTTAATTTCTTGGAAAGCTTTCTTTGATTCTAAAGTCCATTTGATCTTTGCATCCTTTTTCAGCATATCATTTAGGGGATGTACAATTTCTACAAACCCACTCATGAACTTTATGATAAATTTTATTTTACCAAAGAAATAATTTAGTTCTTTATTGTTAGGTAATGGTAATTTCAAAATGGATTCATTTTTACTAGGGTCAATTGATATGCCTTTCTCAAAAATTATGTGGTGTATGAGTTTCCATTCTATGACCCCAAAAATACACTTTTTTGGGTTTAGTAAAATACCTAATTCTTTGCATTGTTAGAGAATCTTATGCGAATCACTCACGTGATCAGATTTTTTATTTGATAACACCATAACATAATCCATATATATGATGATGCATTTCCCAATTAACCCTTTAAAATCTATGTTCATTTCCCTTTGGAAGTTGCTCCAACATTTATGAGACTGAAAGGAATTCTTTGATATGTGAAAGTTCCCCACTTAGTGGTGAAGGTTGTCTTTAATCTATCGTCCTCCCATACCATGAATTGATTGTAACCTGAATATCCATCCAAGAATTACATCATATCGGATCCATTTACTATTTGCAAAACTTCATCCAATGAAGGTAGTGGGTAATTGTCTTGTTCTGAAGCTCGATTTAGATTTTTGAAATCTACACAAAGTTGAATTTCTCTATTCTTCTTTCTTAATGGGACCAAGTTCACTACCTAAGTTGAGTGTTGCACTGGATATATAATTTTTACACTAAATAGATTTTGAACTTCCTTTTGAATCAAAGGCTCAAGTAGGGTGTTGACAAGACATTGCCTTTGCCTAAAAGGCTTAGCCTCTTGCTTCAGTGGAATGGTATGAGTAATCACCAAAGTATTTTATTTTTTTAATTCTTCATAAATCCATGTAATTGATTCTATGTAATCCTTTAAATTTGTGACAATATCATTCTTTCTTATGGTGTGCAGACATGACCAATAAGAACATCTCTCATATCCTGTTCACTTCCCAAGTTGTGAGAATCATATTTGCTTCCTCCTAAATTAGAAGTGGTTTTTTGAGGTCTTGTTGTATCATCATGGTCGAATATCCTTTCTAAGGAAATCATTCCCTTAGGAATGGTGTTGGTCTTCAAATTTATAATACCTTCCTCGACTATTTCGAATGGATCCCTATCACATTCGTCTATGATTTGAGCAACAAAGATTCCAGAATTGGTGATGAATTCAAGGATATTTTGGTCATCCTCGAACACCTAGAAATTAGTAATGTTGTTTGGAATTGATAGTGTTTGATCCAATCATTGTTTGTAAAGAGATGGTTGATACAAAAAGGGAATCTACAACATATTTTTTTCTTCTTGGGATTGATTTGATATTGAAAGTTTTGAATTATTCAATCAAATCCCATACTCTATTTTGGTAAGCTAATAGCCTTTTTTCATGGCAAGACTATTGACTCCTAACCTGTCTCATGACTAATTGTGAATCTCCTTCTATGAATAGTTATTTAACCTTTTTCTAATGGCCTAGTAGCAGCCATCTAATCAATGCTTCATACTTCATCATGTTGTTTGTACAAGCAAATTGTAACTTGAAGGCAACTAAAAATGATTTACCTTGTGGGTTAATCAACTTGATCCCCACACCATTTACCTGTTTGCACTTAGATCCATCTAATCTAAGCTTCTACATCATATTATTTTCAAGGCTTGGTTTCTTTAACTCATCTTTTTCTTTATAGAAATACTTTGCTAAACCAAAGTACTAGGATTTCTTTTAGTATCATCTTCATGCTTCTCTAATCTTTCCTCTTTGGGTAGAGGACAATCTCCTTTTGTCGGTATATCCAAGGGAAACTTGGTTGTATCGTCCATTATACTTTATTTGGATTCTAATTTCTTATGATTGGGATCTTTAATGGCTTCAACAGGTACCACATAATATTTTGATGTTGCCACTTCATTTAGGACCTTATTTCCTTTCTCTTGGAATGCCATTGTCTTAACTCTTGCTAGGGAAACCTAGTAAGTGAGACAAGAAAATTCAAAATAATCTTCATTATGAATTTGACACCATCCTAGTAGAAAGAGTACTAAGGCATCTGCATACTTACCAAGGTTAGTCATGTTAATGTACATTTTACCTAAAAATTCTTGAAAAATATGGGTAGATAATTCAAACTTTTGTAATCTTTTAATGTGACTATCTTTAGTTATTTTTTCATTTGTAACTAGGGACATCATCATTACATCATTCATTTTATACATTCCTAGGTCTAATTTTGTAAAGGATACTTCATTAGGGGCATCGTACTTTGTAATCATGTGCTTAAATTTAGGTTCAACATCTATTTTTATCTAGTTGTTCAATCCCCTCCATGGCAACCATAATTGGGTGAAGTTAATAGAAAACCATCCCCTTAAACATTTAGTCCACTCTCTATTGGGAAAAATCCCATACATCTTAGGTATATCTACCACATATATATCAATATATTCTTGGACTCTGGGGTCTGAGGCTAATTGCATATGCATATTCTTCAATTCTTATATGACTTTAACCTTAATTTTGTCTAATTGAACCACAAATTTATTAGCATATTTAGGGGTCATTCCTAGCTTTTGACATATTGAATAAGGCATCACATTACACAAAGACCCATAATATACCAAGCAATTATGCAAGTTTTTACTAAATATTCAAATACTTAGCAGAAATGGGGGTACTCTAGTTTTACCTTTGAATATCGTGGCCATTACACCCGAGGAATTCAAAGCTTGAATATTATACTTTTTACAATTATTGATGGGTGCAGATCGAGAATAATCTAAGGATTTAAATAATGCATCTTTTTGGTTTTGAAAACACTACAACATATCATAGATATACATATTAGCTTTTGTCTATTTTAGGTCTTCCACTGCATTGTATTTTTCCTCACTTGAATTAGGAGCTTTATAAATCTAGAGGTTACTAGGCTTAGAACTACCTCCAAAAGGCCCCTTGGGAGCTATGGGATTATTGTTTGAATGAGGAGTTGGAGGGGTAGTTACGAACCTAGGTGTAATTCCATTAGTCAATGGTTCTCTTTTGCTTCTTAGGTTGTAATTGTTCCTTGTTGAAAAACCAAGATGTCAGTACCTTCTGGTTGATTCTCATTTTTATAGGGAAAGTGAATTCATCTTCTTCTAAGAAATGACTCAGATTTACTTCACTAAGTAGTGAATTCCTCTTCTTCTAAGCAGCGACTCAAATTTCCTTCACTAAGTAATGTGTAAGAGTTCACCATCATCACATTCATATTTTTAGGGGTGGACTGAGTGTTCCCCTACATGATCTTAGACACCCTCTACATTTTTGGGCAGTTAACTTCATTATGGTCAAAGGTATCATGCAAACTATAACCATTCAATATTAAGCTTACATCTGAAAAAATTATGGTATTTGTATTTTCTAGAGGATTTGGGACTCCTCCATTGTTTGGCCTAGTATTCCAAGGTCTATTTATTCTCTATGATTTGAAACCTCTACCTTGGAAGCCTTGATTATTATAATTGTTGCTCTAGTTCTTATTGTAATTATGATTATGGTTATTTCCTCCTTGAGAGGGATTAATCCTCAAAAAAGTGAGTTTATTTGTGACCTAAGATAAGGTTTTCTTCATAGCTTCAAAATCAGATGCTAATTAAGCTTTTTTTTCCTGAATCTGGAAGTGTTCTTTGATTTTTCTATTCGAAAAAGATACCTCCAAAATATCCTATTTCATTAGTGATGTTTACTTCAAGCCCCTTCCTTGGATATGTAATCATAAGACAGGTGTGATTTTGATGATTCAAGCTGGTTGATAAGGTAATAAAGTTTGGGGAGTCATTATACCTAGGATAGGATTTAGTAGAGGTATAAGATTAGTCAATATGTTGTTGATTTTAGGAATCTGATTTAGAATGCCAAGTAGACCTAATGATGGCAATGACCTTGAAGGGTTCCTAGCTTGCATGTCTATCTATTGTGAAAAAGTAATGGTTTCACTATAAATCTTATCTAGGGAATCTTTGTTTTCTTTAGTTAATCTCCTTAAGAACAAACTAGTCAAGGGATCTATTCATTTGAAATATGTTTAGATGGAAGAAACCTCAGGCATAACATAAGGAGTCTATAATCTCTTGTAGATCTTATGAAACCTAGTGTTGTAAATACTAATTGGTTCATTAGATTCTTTTCTACAAGACACAAAGTGATGATACAAAATAGTAGTATCTCTATATATTTTAAACTAACTTGTGAATTTATTCTCAAGATCGTACCATGTAGTTATACCTCCTTTAGGAAAATTCAGGTACCAACTGTAAGTGAATTCTCCTAAGGAGTATGGGAAAAGTATTCATGTTGCATCTTCATGGTCGATCTGGGCTTAGTTGGATATTTCCTTAAATATCTTAATATGGTCTTCTATAGATTGAGATTATCCATATACAAATTTAGGGAAAAATATCTCAGGATTTTAGGTAGTTCATGTAAAGGTCCTCCTGTGTTCAAAGGGAAAATTTCATTTGCTATAAAAAAGACCATTCTCAATGGTAGGGGTATAAGAACTGTTATATTCTATGGTGAGGTTGGACTCACATGAAATGTTTATAGATATGGGTTAATGGTGTTACCACAACATTTGATGTTTCACCCCTGATATTTACTTTATCACTCCTTATCTTCCTATGTTGGAATAGTCTTACAAGATCTCCTTTGGGAGAAGATCTAAGAACTCTATGGTATTTTTCTAGGGAAAAGGAGATGATGTTTTCTAGTTTTTCTAACTTTCAAGGCCTTCCTTCTAGTGCCACTCCTGTTGAGGGTGGTGTTAGAACACCCAACTTGCTAAGCAATAATGAGTTTCCTCTTGAAAAGAAGAAAACTACCCAATGTTCCTTGTAAGTCAGGTCTTAAATGTGTTGGGTGAAAATTATGTAATCAAATTTTTAACAAATCACACAAACTAGACTTCAGTCACAACTATGTGAGATAAAATCTCTCCTCTCAAAAAGGGGAGGCACCCTTCTTACTGCTAATAGAAGCTGCAGTAAAACTAATGAAGTATTTACACAATGTACACTACACTTACGAAATGGGGGGGTGTGTCACATTCATGCTTCTAGATTTTTTCAGAGAAGATGTTTACAATGCTTCATGGTTTGGAAGTTCATATTCAAAATAACTTTAAACTTAACAAAGAGCAGTAATGCCAATATCTCTATCTTTTCAAAGCAAAGCGTAGAGATACTAGATATGATTGATAATAAACAAATAAAGGAAAAGGGAAAGCTCATGAAGGCACAAAGTCATTCTGTAGCTTTTTCAATGATGGATTTGTGAAAGACGTATCATTTGTTGTATTAGAAGCACAAATTCTTCATAGATACAACAATTCTTCGAACAAAATGAACGATTACAAGCACAAAGTCTAGTAGATATTTCAACCAAAGTATCCAAACATAACGTAAATCCAAATAAGGAATGCAACACAAAGTTTACATAAATTACTTGAAGCCCTTCAAATATCACTCACTAATCACCACCAATCTTATTCAAACCAAAAGAGAATTGATTCCAACACAAAGTCTGGCATGCAACTTCCTTCTTTATTGATCAGATTCACATTCACAAAATTGAACACAAAGTTTCAATGTTCGTTTCTCAAAAGGGCAGCACTTCGTTGAAAAATACTAAAAGGTAGAAATTATAATAGAGATCCCTCTTATTTATAGAAAAGAGGGAAGAGCTAATCTAGGAAATCAATTGAGTAAAAATAGGAAACCCTAAGATTGACTAAGTCAATGCGTAAACTATCTATGTGGAATTACATCTCATATTTTTGGTGTAAATACACTTTACAAAAATACATTTAAGATGTCGTAAACTATTTACAAGATGCAAAAAATGGAGCATCAAAATTGGAAAACACTAGAGACAAGAAGAAGACTTTATTGTTCTTTATTCTACGCATGAAAGTCTTCATACTTCTTTTTAGTGTCTTGCAGGAATGCTTTGTCTGGACCGACAGTGTAATCCAAAAGGGTGTGTACTTTGGTGATCACTTTCCTAGCAGATGAGCAAATTTTCTTACACCTCTGAAGATGCATTTTGAGACAATCAAGTGATATTCGTATATCACATATGTTATGCATGGAGTTCTTTGAGAAATATTTATCATCCACTTGCTTCATGACAACAAACTCATGTTATCTCACTAAGGGGGAGAAAGGTATGGTTGTCATCTAGGAGGTCGCCTAGTGACTCCTCCATTCTATTTATCAGAACATGATGTCCTTCGACATCTTCATGTACTTGGTGGATATCATCAATCAAAGACTTGATTACCTATATTCTATGCTTTAGTGATTCTTTCACCTCCACATATTTATCTTTGTCGGGAATAACCCCAACCTTCACCAATTTACTAAGCTTTGCCTCTTTCATCTGCGACCATGATGAGAGGCATTTCTCCATTTCATGTTGCTCCTTGGATAGTATACTTTTTTATTTATCAAGCTCCAACTGAAGCTTGGCTATCTGTGCAGTTTACTCATCTACTCTAGTGATGACTTGTGAACTGTGATCTAAAATTTCATCAATGAAATCATACAACACTTTACCTTTGGATGCAAGTTTCTCCACCTTTTGCATCATCGGTTCTTCAACATTCACCAAGGTCATATTTTGGGTATCTCTAGTAGAAGATCCTGCAATGTTCCTTAGGATGTTTGCATAGTGCTCAACTTTTTCTTTGTATAGATTCTTGGCTCGCTCCATCTTGTCGAGCCTTCCTGCCAAAGAATCTAGAACTACTTGGGCATCCGCTTTAGCACTTTCATTGGTTACTTTCCCAAGTTGAATTCTTTGAACAGTCTAATCCTCCATACTTACATCACCTTCTTGTTGTGGAGGAAAACCTACCTCAACATACTTTTGATTGACTTTATCAGCATGAAGTCTTGAAAGAACCTTTGCCTTTTTCTTCCCCTTGATCTTTGGTGGAGGCATTTCTTCAAGATCCAGCTCATCAGGATAGATCATTTGTTTCTAACACTTGGATAGTTGTGAGACCAACCAAGGAGGGAGAGAAGAAGTGTGTGTGTCTGCTGGCACTGCCAACTCTTGAGTTGCCATGAATTCCTAAGAAATGACTGGGATTGTGACTATGGGTTCAGTTTTAGTCATTATTGGCCCAATTATTTGCACACCAAGTTGATTATGCAAAGATTCATCCATGAACCTATTAAACTCAGCTTCAAAAGAAATGTCAAAATATGTGGATGACAAACTGGGTATGGAGCCTAGAGAGCTGGATAGAACATCAACAGTTTGTGTCTGGACAACTGTAGAAGAAGCTGACATGATTGATATTGCAGGAGGGGAAGAAAAATGTTCTACTCTTGAAACTATTGTAGGAGGTGGAGAATAAGGAATAGGAGGGACAAGAGTCTTAGGTGTTGGAGGAGTGTGAGGAATTTTGGCATGGCCTGGTGAAGATATAGAAGGAATATCTCTAGTTTCATTTCTAGGAGGGGATTAAAAATTCTCATCATGTCTGAGCTCTTCCTCATTATCTTTCTCAACTTCTTCTTGAGATTCTTCTTCTTCATTAGATTGTGTTTCCTCATACTCTTCCTCTTTTGATTCTTCAGATTCAAACTCTGCATCTACTTCTCCCTCTCTTGAGGATAATTCGTCAAAAGCAAGATCCTTAGCTTTTGCATGTGTTATTTTATATCTTGTTACTTCTTGTTCCTCAACGGTCTATGTAGTACTCTTTCCAATGGTGAATTTGATTCTTGGACCTTTCGGAGATGATGAGGGAGTAGCAACATGCTTGTATTTGGTGCGGAGTTCCTACCGTGGGCTAGATTTTTCCTTGGGCGATTCTACTTCTAAATAAGTCTTGAAAGCTTTCATCTAATAACCATGCTTCTCTAGCCATTCTACTATGTTATGTAGAATGGGAGTGAGCCTTTCCCTCATGTAGACACAGTATTTATTTGACCATTGTACCAAAGGTAAAGGCTTCTTGGCAATCTCATCCTCATCATAAGTAGAATTCAGGATGTCAACAAGATCCATGAATTCTTTAGGTAAATTAGCCACACCAAGGGCTCTGATTTGATCGACTGTCAGCCTACAATAATCCATCCTACATTTATCTTCCTCATCTCTGCATTCTGCCCATATGTCTTCAAAATGATAGACATGACGATGACCTTTCTTGAGTCTTCTTTTTAGATCTGGATAGTCAAAATCACACCTATACCTATAGGTCCTTATAGTCATTATCTACATCTTTGTTGCAACACTCTTTTATTTTTGTACACTTTTGATAGTGTACCTTCCAATGGTTAGGGAAAATTTGAATCTTGACTTGTGGATCCTTTGTTGTTCCTTGTGTACATAAATCAACTATCTGCACAAATCCATGAGAATCCATTTGTCTAAGGGATACCTTTGTAGCATGTAGGGGCACCCAATGAAGCAACCTAATCTTATGTAAGTGAAAGTTGGGAATTACAAAAAGACACAACCAACCTTGCTAACTGCTTTGTAAGCCTCATCTGATACTCTCTTCTTTTCGAGATTTGGATCAAAAGTGAAAAGAAAAGGTGCAAAGAAAGCATTTGTAACCCTTCTGAAGTGATGGAAGCTTTCTCTTAGATTTAATTGATAGTAAGTTTTCTCTTAGATTTAATTGATAGTAATAGTCATACACCGGAACAGAGTGTATGTTCCCCTTGGTAGACAAGCCTGGGTATTGCCTCATTACTGCAACTTCATACACCAAATAATAATTCATGTAGAACTTCAAAGTGGTGGGCACATTGATAAATAGTTCATGGATTTCATTATTGATCTGTGTTCCCCAGTCAATATGTGCTTTCTTTCTTTTGATTATATAGATGTATTCATACATCCAATCTTGGAAGTGAGAAGATTCGGGTAAGCCTTTTAATCTACTTCAAAGAGTGATCATGTCTCTAACATCCTCTTTGAAATCACTCTGAGCAAGTCCCTTAGGCCATCTAGATACGACATGTCTAGGAGTTTTCAACCATTGAGTGTTGATCAGTGTTTTAGCCCTAACTGAATCATTGTCAAAAATATCCCAAGCCTTTTGAATTGTTATAGATATATATTGTTCCATGTGTGGGACCTTGAAATCAATATCAAAGAATTCACCATTAAGCTTCATCATAACTTGGCCCACATAATCTCTTATAGTTTTATCCTCTCGAATATAGTGGGTTGCAACTTGAAGCACAAATTCTGTATGGTGAGCAGAAGTTGGGAAAGTAGATACCATGTGGTGATTACTGTGAACAATTGCCTTCAAACCTTCATCCCATGGCTTTTGTTGAATCCTTTTTATGAAATCCTCCAAATCTTGGTGATCGATCTCAGTATCTTTGATTTCATCTACTTTAGAGATCACCACAGTTGGCGGGAAGACACCTGGAATTTGTACTTCATCTTTCCTTTTTCCCTAAGAGATGATGGGGGTGTTTCAGCTATCATCTAGGGAGGCTGAGACTGATGTTTTATCACCTTTGAAGACCACTTGATGAATTTTGAAGGTAACTGCAAGAACGGTGGATCCATTGGTATTAGGAAAAATATGCAACATGGGGAAGCATGAAGTGTGCAAGATGATATGGAGCAACTGCATGTTGGAAATATGGCATGAAAAATGGAGCATGAATGATGAGGTGAAATCCAGAGCGAAGAAATTGCAAGCTTTTGAGTGTTAGATAAAAATGCAGATTCTTGTGTCAGGGTGCTAAAAATCAGCGCTTTGACACCAGAAGTCATTTTGTTGTTTGGTGCGTGAGTGCTGAAAATCAGTGCCTCGACACCAAGGTGTGTTTGAGATTTGGTGCACAAGAACTAAAAAACAGTGCTTGATCACCAAGAGTTGGTGAAACTCTAGGTGTCATGGTGGTGAAAATCACCACCTGGACACTTGGGGTAAAAAAGGTTTGGTGTCATGGCAGTGAAATTCACTGCCTTGACACGTGAGGGCATGGTGACTAGAGAAACCACAACGGGTAATTTAAACACCTTTACACTGAGCTATGAAAGGAGAAAAATGAGACGTGGAAAAAAGAAAGTTGTGGGTACCAAAAGCTTTACGAACCTTGACGTAGCAAGGGAAACAAACTGGACATGAATAAAAGAATGCAAGCCATTGACAAAAAAACAAGGAGATTGGTGAAAAAAGGATGGCATCCATTGAAATTTTTTGAAGGAAGAACCTAAAGGTTGGAATGAACTAAAAACACCTAAAAATTGATAAACGAAGAACAAAGGAAACTTCCCAAAAAGAAGAAGGTTTAAAAGAACGACGACATACCTAGGGAAATGGATAAACCCTAGCTCAAACTTTGACGATGGAAAATTTCATAGTGAGCTTGAGTGTGTGAAGGATGAGGTAGAACTCGATAGAAGAACAAAAACGAAATGAAACAATGTAAAAAAAACAACCTAAAAGAAGTTTATAAGTCAAAAAAAGACTTGAGTTATGTGCATTAAATGTGCCACTATAAAATGACTTAAATGGAAAAAAGGTGCAAAGGCAACGAATTTCATTGCTTTTGCACCCATTACAAAAATGAAGGTTGGGTGCAAGAGTGGTGAAATTCACCGCCTTGGCACATCAATATCAAAAGTGGAAGGACTAAGGCAGGTGCAATGGTGCTAAAAATTAGCGCCTTTGCACCAAAGACTGAAAATGACTAACTCTTGGTAGAGAGGAGTTACTAAGACTTGTTTCAAAAATATTTGAAATGTGAACAAGAAGAGACACCCACATGGACTAGGTGAGGTAAGAGATTACATGTCGAGGGAAATTTGAGGTTACCTCATTTTACGTGCTTGAAACATACGGATCTAGGAAACGAACTAGTTTCTTAGGGGGGTTATTCATGGATTGAGCGCTGCTAGATTCTCAGATAACAACTGGCTCTAGTTGGGGAGCTTCCTTCAGTCATTCTTAGAAACAATTGAAGGGAGTAGAACTCTATATTTCAAGTGCCTTTATCCATCCATTGGGCATAGAGTCAAAGCGATAAACGAAAAGACTCAAAAACTAAAAGACACAAGGATTGTAGAAAAAATACAAAAACATTTGTTACCTTAATGTACAAAGTGCTTCAGATGTTGCCCATTGTGTGGGAGGGCGAACAGAGTCCCATCTCCATATGAAAGAAGGAAACTATTTCCGCCATAGATTTGATGTATCTTGAAAGGGCTTGTCCATAGTGAATCAAATTTGTCGTGCATGTCATTTGGTTCTCTTCTTTTGTCCCACAAGAGAACTGAACTACAACCTGAAACTCATGAGATTTAGCCTTCTTATCGAAAAGCTTCTTCACCTGTTCTTGGTGCTCCATGATATAGTTGGCCACTTGAACATGCTTCTCTTCTAGCTCAGAAAGGTACATGATACACTTATCGACTAAACTTTTGAAGATTTCATCTTCGATTTCCTTTGCCAACTTGAGTGTCGAAAGTCCCATTGTGATTGGGATTTTGGTATTCAACCCATACAAGAGCTGAAAAGGGGACATACCAATTGCACATTTGGGGGTAATTCTATCGGCCCACAAGGCATCATACAAAGCCTTGTGCCACAAACATGGATTTTCATCAACCGGTTTCTGGATAATACTCACCAAGTTCTTATTACTGGATTTAGCTTGACCATTCCCTTGTGGGTAATAGTCAAATGAGTGAGACATCATCACACCATACTCAAAATAGAACTCAGTTATCTCGTTTGATAAGAAAGATGATGCATTGTCATTGACAATTTTGTTCAACACGCCGAACCTAGAAATGATGTTTTCTTTGAGGAAACGACATACAACTTCAGAGGTAGCATTTTTCATTGGAATAGATTCTACCCATTTAGTGAAGTATTCAAGTGTCATCAAGACACAAATATGTCCTGCACTTAACCGCACCAATGAAGTCAATCCCCCATTGCTGGAAAGGTTCTTCAATCACAACAGGCTTTAAAGGCAAAGCTACCAACATAGGCCTACCAACGAGCTGTTGACATAGCTCGCACTTGTGCACCCAAGAGTACACATCTTGAAAGAGTGTGGGCCAATAGTATTTCACTCTCAAAATCTTGTGAGTGGTGATTAGCGTAGAAAAATGTTCTCCACACACCAATTCATGGTATGACTTCAATAGTTTTTCAAGTTGTTCTTTATCAACGCATCGCAAAAAAGTCCCATCCACCACACACTTATACAAACCATTGTCCCATAAGACAAAGTTTTTTTATTTTAACTTGATGGTTCTCCTCTCTTTTGAAGTCAAATTATCAAGACATTCCCCATATGTAAGGAAATGAGCGATGTTGGAATACCACTCGTCGGTGGTGCTGACGAACAACACCATGGGAAGCTCGCTTGAATTTACTTCTTCCTTTTCTAAAGCTTCTTCGTTTGCTGAAACTTCTTCATATGGATTATTTTCAACAATAAGCTGACATAGTCCACATTCCCATATAAGCTTGGTGGGTTTAATTTCCATGTAATATTCTTGAATCTTGGCAACCCAGTTGCCTCTTTTCATCCCAAATTCCTGCTGTGTTAAAATGGATTTAACAACTGTATCTAGAACCATAAATTTGATATGACTATTCTGAATGTAGAACTGAAAGTGTTTAACAACCTTGACCACAATGAAGGCATGTTTTTCCATCTGAGAGTACTTCAACTCATAATTCATTAGAGGGAAACTCATGAATGCAATTGGTGATTCAAAACCCTCATTGTTCTCTTGTACCAGAATAGTTGAAAGTGTATGCTTAGAAGCACAACTATACATTATGAATTCTTTGGTGTAATCAGGACAAACCAACACTGGCGCATGATAAATTGCCTCCTTGATATTATCGAACGTGAACTTCCCTTCCACTGTCTAGTGGAAAGTGGTATTACCTTTCATCATATTGACGATATGATGAGTCTTTTATGCAATGTTTGGAAGGAACCTTCGCAGAAAATTTACCTTGCCAAAGAAGGAATGAACGACCTTCTTGTTTGATGGCAGGGTGAGAGATTTGATACCATTGACTCTTTCTAATTCGATCTTGATTCCTGTTGTGCAGTTTTTGCACACACGCCCCACTGAAAGTGGGGACCCTCTTTTTTCGCTTTTTGGTGTTTTGGCCCTTCTTTTCTGGGGGTTTTCGCCTGCTTGGGTTCGTGCTTTAATGTCTATCTTTCCAATTGAAGTGGCACACTTATGAGTTTTATTGAAAATCTTGAGTTTTGTCTTTGTCTCAGAGTTTTCACTGCTTTTGGGAAAATCTGCCTAGGCCAGATTCTCCCGGTTTCCTTTCGACATCCGAGGTCGCTGCCTTTTACCTTATTTATCGGGGAAAATCCGTATGGTTCGGATTTCCCCAAATTTTGTAACCACATCAAATCCTTGGGTTTTTTGCGGTCGTGGTCGTCTTTTCGACTATATTAATGGTGTTTGTGTGGACGTTTGGGGCTTTGATATATTGGATTTTGGGAGGTAAATGATCATTTGAGTTTGTGCATTTGCTATCATTTGAGCTTGAGTCTTGGAGCTTTCGTGTTTTGCTGGATTGGGATTTTTGAGGCTATTTGGACTGTGCATCTGCATTTCATGTACGTGGACTGTGTCTTGCTCACAGTTGATGGTTTTCTGTTGGCATCACCAGTTTCGACCCTTACGCTTTCATGGTATGTTGAATGGATCTTTTACTCTGTTGATTTTGATTGATTTGCTTCATTTATTTCCCAGTCTTTCATGATTTTCGGGTGTCCTTGGGTATGTGCGTCTCGTTTGGGCATTTCAAGGGTTTGTGTTGCTTTACCAGTCCGCTTGGTTGGTTGTTGATGTCTGTTCTTGGTCTGGTATTGCTTCTTGTTTGGGCATTTGCTTGCATTGGTTTTACGACTCTCAAGAGTTGTGTGTGAGCAAGTCGTGGCTTGTTCCCTGTGCTTTCATGGCAGAAATTTTAGGGTTGTTGACCTAGGGCATGGCCAATCCTCCTCAAATTGTTGTGAGGAGTGTTCTAAATTTGCGTTTCGTTCATTGGAGGTCTAGGTCAATTTATTGTCAAAATGCAGGCTTTAGATCCAGAGTTGTTAAACAGTTTTGGTGAAAGTAGTGAGAATGTGGACAGGTTCGGGTTTTCGAGGTCCTCACGGAATTCTGCTTCCCTCGGATTTCCCCAACTTTTCTCTCTCTTTCTCTTTTACCACTTTTTCTCGGATCTCATTTATCTCGCCAAAATCCGCTTCCTCCGGATTTTCCCGGTATTTGCGATCGGGTCATTTTACCGATTTCGTGCTTTAATTTTGAAATATTTGGATTTCGCCAAAATTCGTTCACTCTAGATTTTCTCGAATGTTCCACGGTCCCTCCTCTTTCCTAGGTTAGTTGTAATTGGTGCTGTTTTCGCCAAAATCTGTCGGGTTTTTTGGGAAAAGGTTGAATTTGATGTTTAGGGAAGGATCTATTTATTGATGATGTATTTGATTGATTGAAGGAGCTTATGCTAAGTGTTTCTAATGGTTTTACTTTGTTAATTGATGGATTTAAATGATATTATGGGATTTTGCATGCTTGGTTCATTGGAATCCGCCTGGTCTGGATTTTTTTGAAAATCCTCTCCAGTGTAGAATCCGCGAGGGGGGATAAATCCCAAACTTTGAGGTAATAATTTCTTGCACTTGTTGTTTCTTGTGGATCTGATTGTGGTCATCGTCATGTGTTTGCAGGTAGGATTAGGACAGGATGTTGCTGGTCAAGGAAAGGGAAAGGCAACAGATCTAGGTGCGGAGACTTCTGCCATCTCAGATGTAGAGAAGGTCAAATTAGATATAAGGAGCCGGATTCCTGAGAGCAAGCTGACCTCAATTTGGTCAGGAATCATAGATACAAATGTAGGCATGTGGGACTATGAGGAATTCAAGGTTGAGATGTTAGCACCGAGCCCTCCTCTGTTGGCAAAAAGAATGGTAGACTCCGGGCTGGCTCATGTGGCAGGTTTTCCTTCTATAGTGCAGTGCTATGAGCTGGTGCTTGAATGTGCCAAAAATTATGATAGAGGGACACAAAGGATTATTGGCCCCCCGGGCAAGATTTTGGCTGGCTTTTGTCTTGTCTCCATTGCTGCAACCTTTGACATGCCTGACAGGTCCCATGTGGTGGCCTTTGACAAGGATGGTGCAAAAAAGTATTATGAAGAAAATATAGTTAAATCTCAGCAGGTGATCAACTCTTGGCTAGAGAAGCCTAAATCCCATTTCTCCAAGTTGCCTAAGCAACTATTCAGGATTAAGTCCAAGAGAGAGTACTACAATGTCATCACTCTTCTCAGCAGGTTGGTGGGATTGAAGAGTGCAGGTGTGTTCGAAACTTGGATGTTTAATGTGATTGCTAGAATGGAGCAGGGAATTGACTATCACTAGGCAGGTTCCATCAGTGTTGTGATTCATGAACAATTATGTAATGTCTTGCAAACCAAGACTTTTACTATGACTTCTTACCTAGTGTATTCATTGGCGAGACTTCACCCATACAAGGGGTTAAGCACTAGGGTTATCTTTGAGCAAGATGCCATCTATGAGGTATATCCACAGTTGCACTTGACTGGAGGAAGTTACAGGAGATCCAATGATGCTTTCACAATGTACATCACTAGATTGCTTCAAGGTGCAAAACATATGAGAATTTCTGATAAGGAAAAGGAATTGACAAAGAGATATGGGGCATGGTTTATCCAGTTCCCAACTTTCTCATACATCAGGATTGATGGTTTTCAAAGGGCTCCCTACAGACTCCCTAGATATCCTACTGATCATGTCATATTGTTGGAAGTCACTAGGTAGATTTGTGACTTCGACAATGTTGTAAAGGGAGAGATGCACAAGACAAGTTTTGGGAATGATTTCCCCCTAAAGATAGGAATGGGTGAGGTTTGTGCTTCCATTCAGTCTGCTCATGCTTCTGAGGAGGAGATGAGTACTCTTGGTCTTTCTTTTCATTCCAAAAGGGCAAGGTTTGACATCATTGGTGAAGCTCAAAAGAATGCCAGTAGGGAGTATAGCCATAAGGCTCACATTGAAGATTACTGGATTAACCTTGCCGATGAGTTCGAGGTAAGAATGAAAAGGTTTTCTAGGTTGCCAATGGATTTGGTGAGACTATACAATGTAAAGGCCATCTCTGACCAGGTAGAGGAAGATGGAAATGTAATCCAGGGCCATGTCTATGAGGTAGTAAAGGATAGGCCAGTTGGAGAAGTTGATCGGTTAGAGGAAGAAAAGACTGAGTTGGACCAAGTCATGGCCCCAGTGATCAAATATACCAAGATGTGGTTGAAACACAAGATGCTAGAACTGGAGAGCAAAAGTGTTCCATGCACCTATGATCTGATGGGAGACTTAGAGTCTCATTCTACTTCTGAGGGTTCACTTGAACCTGATCCAAAAGGCAAAGAGAAGGTGGATTCTCCTTTCAAAATCTAGGTAAGGGAGGTTCAAGCTGAGAAGGCTACAGAGGTAAGCAAACAGAGGAAGCTTGTTGCTAAGAAGAGGAGACATGCCTCTAAGAAGGAAGTTAAAAAGAATAAGGAAGAAGAGGAGGAGGTTGAAAGTGCTCCACCATTGGTAAAGAGAAGAAGAATCACAAAATTGTCACAAAAGGTAGAGGAGGCTCCTAAAGTTGACAAGGAAATTGAGCCACCAGTGGTAGAGGTGGAAAGCTCAGGGGAAAAGACGCAAGTTTACATGAGGAGGTCAAGGACTCCTCCAAGGGATACACCAGTAAAGGAGAATGTTTCAATTAGTATTCTTGTTGTTGAGCAAGTGAGTGCCTCCATTCCTCAGGATGCTGGTAACACACAAGAGGAACCAAAGAAGGATGAAAGTCCTAAAGATTTCGGCGAGGAAGAGTTTCAGGAGGGAGACCTCTATAATGCGGAGGTAGAGATTGATAAGGTAATACAGTCTCCCTTGGTATCACATGCAGACTCACCTGTGAGGGAACAAATGAACAAGTCTCCTCAAAAGGAGGAAGAAATAACAACTAGGGCCCCTTCACCAGTACAGGTGGTTGTGGAAGAACAGGTAAAAGAGAAAGAGAACCCAACTGTGGACATTCCTAAAAGTCCAAGTGTTGAAAAGGATGCAACTGCTGATAAGCAAGAGCAAGGGCAGGATAAGCAAGATACAATGCCTGTTGGGTCCACTATTCCGGATTGGCTTGAGAAATAATTGAAGAGTAAAATGGTGATAGTGGAGGATGCTCCTCCTAATTGGGATGCCCTTATGGCCAATGTAGAGAAGGAAAAAACTAAGAAGAAAGCAAGGGTTGTGTCCCAAATTGAAAGAGATGGGTCAGGTAACAAAGTGGCTCACATTTGCTACCCCTACTCCAAACAAAGATAGAGACAATGTGATTGTCGAGGACTATCACGTGCAAATAGTTGACTTGGGGCATGCTACTGTGGAGCAGGACATTGAAGAACATGAAGGCTCCAGTGTTGTGATTGTGGGAAGGTTAAAGAAGGCAGTGCAGACGAGGCATGAGCTAGAAAGGGAGAATGAGAAACTAAAGAAATACTTGCAAGAGTTGATGAAACCCTTGCAAGCCATTAGCTCTTCTTCCTCTATTGCAGGTTTCTTGCCTCAGGAGACAATCTCTGAACTTGAGAAGATGAAGGGCACCAAACATGCTACAGTTTCTTGGTTGCAGAGTGTCCAAACTAAAGGAGATGATGCTATTAAGAGCATATTGTCAACTAGAGGGGATGCAATGAGATCGGTGGATTGGTTAAAGGTTGTCCTAGCCTAGGATAATGTGGATACCAACTTCCTACTACAGAAGACTACAACAATCATGGGATTTTTTGAGGACAAATTGGTATAGTGCCAGATTCTTCCTTTTCCAAGGGTTTCCGAACCTTGGGAATGGTTTGAAATCCTGCAAATGAGGTAGAAGGCCTTGAAAAAGATTCATAAGCAGGCACGACAGATTGAGGATACCTTGACCAATATCTATGATAAGTGCATTTCATTCTTTGAGGTCATGACTGGAAGGAAGAAGTTTGCTCTGAAACATCTCAGTTTGGAGCAGCTTAGGGAATGGTGGAGAGATGTTTATTCTCCAGTCAATGAAGGACCAGTTATTGGACATCAGTTGGATGATGCTGCAACTTATATTACAGTCATAGACAGATATTTGGCTAGTAGGACTGATTGGGATGGTGCAGTTAGGCAGGTGAGGGATGATATCAAGTCCCTTGAAAGAAGGATTAGGGTTTTGCTTGTACCACCTGTTGCTGAGCTAGATAGGGTTCTGTTGGCCGTACATGGTGAAGAAGATAGAGCTAAGGACAAGGATGGGGGGTAGCTATATAGGGTCACATTGGTATTTGTGCTTCCCATTATTCACATTCATTAGGCCGACCTTTTTGGTATCTTGGCGGTTTTGGATGAAATTGGTGCCAATGGCACATTTCATGTGTTTGAATTATCTTTTGGGCCGACCTCTTGTAGGTTATGTTTTATTGTAAATTGTCTTTTGGGCCAACCTATCTTAAGGATTCTCTATAAAAACAAGCATGTTGCCTCATTTGAAGAGATAGAGATAGATAGATAGGCATATAGGAGGATAGAGAAAAAGTAGATAAGTGACATTAGAGCGAATTAGGGTTTATTCTCAAGCAAGTGTTGTAACAGAAAGCTGGAGTTGTTGCTACTTTGGATGATTTAATATAAGGGAGATATTGTGTTTGGTATCTATCTTTTGGAATTTCATCTGCCATGATTCTTGTTGTTCTATCTTTTAGATTGCTTATAATTTTATGGTAAATGGTTTGGTAATGCTTAGGGTTTCATGTTTGGAATGTTTGCAGCGATCTATAGTCCATACTTTTTGCAGTTAGCTGATTGTTAGCTGCTTTGCAAAGTTAGCCCGGACTTAAAATTGTGCTTAGTTCAGTTATAAGGGTTTGTTCATCTTAATTGCAATAGAATTGGTTGAATGAATGTTTATAATTTGAAAATATTTAAATACCTTAGAAGATTGCACTATTTCTGTTGCATTGCAGATTCATCTAGGTCAAGCAGAAAATAGTTTATAAGAGATCTGTCCATTTTGAACATTTATCTTTTGGCATTTTCAATCTTAGGGTTAGAATTAGTCTTAGAATTATCTTTGAAACCTTTATCTTTTGCTTTTTCTTTATTATTAGGGTTCCAATCAAATTTCAAAGTATCAATTTATTGTTTATATTTGATAGATTCAAAGTCTAGTGTTTGCTCGTAGTAAGGTCCCATTGTGATTACCGACATTTTCACATTTATCACTGAGTTGTTTTGTTGCATTGTCAAGACCTGACATTAGATACCTTGGGGTTATCTCTTTTCCCATAGAGATTTACCTTTCAAGAGGGATAGGGTATCATATTCTGTTTGAGTTGTTGCTATGCATAAAACACCATCAACAATTCCTTCAGTGGAAACTACGTCACCAAGAATTTTTCCCTCTATAACTCCAAAGATTGAATTTTTGGGGTTCAGGGAGATACCATGCTGAGGACATCTCTCCAAGATTTGCCTTAGATGATAGTAGTGTTCATGATTCCTTTTGGAGAACACAGTGAGATCATCGAGGTACACCACAATAAAACTACCCATCACATTATGAAACACCAAGTCCATAGCTTGTTGAAATATGGCATTGACATTTATTAGGCCGAAAGGCATTCTACGGTATGCAAAGGTACCCCAAGGCATTGTGAAAGCCATCTTGTGTTGGTCACTTGAAGTAACTTCGATCTGGTTATAACCGGAAAACCCATCCAGCATGGAGAGCATCTTAGATCTAGTCACATTTTGTAGGACTTGGTCCATCACAGCGAGAGGATAATTATCCTTGAGTGACAGTTGGTTGAGATTTTTGAAATTATGGATCCCACCATTTTTCTTATGAACGAGGATGATATTTTCTATTCACGTTGAATGATGGATGGGAAATATTATCCATTCGTTCATCATTTTCTGGAGTTCAACAAGGATTGTCCCAAAGATTTTTGGATTGTATTGCCTCTGTTTTTGCTTAAAAGGTAATGCTCCAACCTTCAAGGGAATATCATGTTGCACCTCTTTCAACCAGAAGGATTTCAAGTCCTCATATGAGTATGCTAGGACATCCATATATTCTTGTAATAGCTTAGTGAATTGTTTCCTCTCTTCGACTGTGCAACATTTGACAATGTTCACCATCTTAGGGTCACTTTTAGTTCCTAAGTTATACTGTTCAACCTCATTTGATGAATCAAAGTCTGCGAGTTGCTTCTTGATGTAGCGATCATGCTTGTCAAAAAATTTCTCCAGAGACACCAATCCTTTGGGAATTTTGTTCCCTTTGAGTTGTAAGAATTCCTCACCCATGACTAGATCTACATCAGACACAGATTCTCAAGGAGGAGAATCGCTTCCTTCAAAATACAATTCATTGAATTTTTCTACCTTTTCTAAGAAGGCAACAATCTGATGATCATTGTTAAAAATCTACCAATTCTCTGAATTATCAGGAAAAATTGGGTGGAAAATCAACTCGATTGTGTAGGTAGAACCTTGGAAGTCTTTATGCGGAATCAGGAGCGTGGCCGAGACTGCTAAGGAATCAACCCTGTCATTGCATTCCCTTGCAACCACCGAGATATCAAAATCTTCAAATTCTTCAATGCAATCCCAAACGAGATTGCGATAATGTCTAAGCCTATCATTTTTAGTTTGATACAAGTTTCGTACCTAACATACTATTAGCTCAACATCATCTTGTGCATGAAGATTATTGATACCCTTCTTGTGTGCAACTTGTATGCCTAGTAACAATGCTTTGTACTCGACAGTTTTATTAGTGTTGTCAAATTGCAACTTGAAAGAAAAAGGGAAAAAAATTATGTTAGGAGAAATAAAAACCATTCCCGTTCTGGAACCAGTTGAAGAGAAACTACCATCAAACTCTAGCAACCAAACGTCATTCGGATCGCCAAGGCTAACAGTGCCAAAATTTGGAATTTCATCCTTTTGTGAAGCTTCAGGATCTGATGTGGATGAATCTGGTAATGACTCATTTGTCATTGAAAGAGATTTATCACTCTCCAACTCATGTATTGTTGAATATTCACCAACCTCTTGTGATTGTAGATATTAAGTTCCCACACCAGAAGACTCAAACATGATCTGAGCTCTAGGGTCCTCTAATTGGGTTACTAAAAACTTTGCTTCCTTTTTTAGGAATCAACTTTTGCATCACGCCTTTCACCGGTATTCTAGCTTCAGACATGTCCATGCTTAATTCTCCCCCAACATCTTTACAAAAATTTCATCTGAGGATTCCGTAAGATGCCGACACTTCGGCCACTCAAATTGGCATCTTTATCTTTTTATCCAGGTATGCAACAAACTCATACTGCACATCTTTGATCTGATCGATCAAGGGCACTTGTTTATTCTCCATGGAGAAACAATGGCTAAACATTTTGGTCATATCTAAACCTAAGGAAGTAGCTACCTTGGCAAGCATCACGTTATTAGATGCACCAAAGTCTATGACATAGTTACTCAAGTTGAAATCGTTGACCAATAGAGAGATAAAAAATGGATCAATGCATCCAGAAGCTGTTGGAGGATTGGACACGAGATTATTTTTTGGCGCTTTAGGCTTAGGACCAATGGGAACATCAAGAGGTGAATCATGAGTTGGAGTAATCCCTTGGTCTTTGACGAACTTGATGATCCTGTCAAATTGGTCAGGGTTGGCTTTGAGGTATTCAACCTCAGAAATTCGGACCTTGGTTTTCTTGGCATGGTCGGTGATGTCAAAATCTCGGAAAGAGTTTTTAGACTGGAAGTAGTGACTTCACTTATTGTTTTGATGAAAGGCATACCGGTCTTTGAAACTGGAGGATTGATTTTAGGAACGACATGAGTTGATGAAGAGGGACGAGGTGCACTTACTTGTGGATTTTCTACTTTCTTAGGTTTCCAAGGGAGAGGAGAACCTCTTTAGCAAATCATGACTTGCGACTTCTCCTTTTCAGGTGGAGCAACAACTTGAGCTTTGTCAATATGATAATGTTGATGCCACATGAAAACAACATATGTGTTTGTCACCAAGTCATTTTCCTCATCTTCATCTGCTATTTGCAAATAACATATCTTGGAGTCGCCAACCAATTCTGCTTCTTCAACTTGGAAGAGATCAACATTTTCTTCCTTAGGATATTTTGGTTGTGCATAGTCTTCTTGTCCAGCCTCATAGTAATCTGTGATAGTGTTTTTAGGTGGAGCTTCAAGTGCAAGCCTACCTTGTGGTGTCGAAAGGCGGTTTTGATTCCTGTTCTTGGCATAGTTGGGGAAAGTCCTTCTCGGGATGTCCTTGTAGGTGTTGTTGTTACTAGAGACTTGCTTCTTCAAAGCTAGGACCTCATTCGCTAACCTTTGAACCATGGGATCTACAAAGTTGGAAGTGGCGCTAGGAGCATTGGCATTAGATGTTGAAGATCCTGATGCCTGAATGCTTTTATTGGCGTTAGCATTGTTGTTAGTCCTTATCTCTCTAGCCAAGATCATATTGTCTTCAAGGCTGGTAGCCAATTGTTGTGTTGCTTCAACGTTGGCAAGATTTTCCCTACGTAAGAAACTTACTTTGGGCAATTGCA
The DNA here is from genome assembly GCA_007115665.2 of Sequoiadendron giganteum. Lineage (NCBI taxonomy): Eukaryota > Viridiplantae > Streptophyta > Pinopsida > Cupressales > Cupressaceae > Sequoiadendron > Sequoiadendron giganteum. Next base: position 375,309,176 of record CM021110.1, read on the forward strand.
TGTTGATGAAAAATTACTTCAAGTTGTGATTCCTTGGTTTATCATCATGAGGGATTCGCATCACCAACTTGTTGAATTTAGCCATGAATTCTCGCATGGGTTCATGAGCCTCCTTCCATATGGTTGTAAGTTGTGCTAACAAAGCATGCACGTCCTCGGTAGGTTTGAATATTTCCTCAAACTTTGTTTGAAGAGTGGCCCAGCTAGTGATCGAGGCATTGGGAAGAGTGTAGAACCATTCGACAACAACACCTTGGAGGGATTCGATGAACAATCTTACATAAATGTCTTCATGTTCTATGGCGAGAATGCCAAAAACAATGTAGAAGGCAGTGATGTGCTCATCAAGGTGTTGTTTTCCATCACCAGTGAACTTCGAAAGATGTTTCCTTGAAAGATGCAAAAGGTCATGGAGAGGTGCGGCTAACTAGAGGGGGCCAAAAGCATTTCCCCACGATCTTGCAGGTGGTGCGGCCATGACTGTTACACAACAAGTACCCAAGCTAGATGCCTGTTGTAGACAGACCAAATAGGTGGAAGAGAAGATCTTTGTTTATGTGGAGGGTAACTCACAATACGTTGCAATAGTGAATTTACTCATGGAGAGGTGAATGGAAAATTATGTTGCAACAACTCTTCAAAAAGTGGATCTGTTACTCCTTGAGCCCTTAATCCTTGTGTATAACTTCGGTCTGCCAGAATGCAAATCTGAAAATGATGAAGATTTAAAAAGAAAAATATACAAGATATAATAAGAAACTAGAGAGCTTATTCACTTCAATTGAAAGTGTGAGGATTGGTTGGTGTGATTCATTCCCCAGTGGAGTCACCAAAAAACTATTGGGTGAAAATTATGTAATCAACTTTTCAACAAATCACACAAACTAGAATTCAACCATAGCTATGTGAGATAAAATCTCTCCTCTCAGAAAGGGGAGGCACCCTTCTTACTGCTAACAAAAGCTATAGTAAAACTAATGAAGTATTTACACAATGTACACTACACTTACGAAATGGGGGGGTGTGTCACATTCATGCTTCTCTCTTTTTTCAGAGAAGATGTTTTACAATGCTTCACGGTTTGGAAGATCAAATTCAAAATAACTTTAAACTTAGCAAAGAGTAGTAATGCCAATATATCTATCTTATCAAAGCAAAGCGTAGAGATACCAGATATGATTGATAATAAACAAATAAAGGAAAAGGGAAAGCTCATGAAGGCACAAACTCGTTCCATAGAGTTTTCAATGATGGATCTATGAAAGATGTATTATTTGTTGCATTAGAAGCACAAAGTCTTCTTAGATACAACAATTCTTCAAACAACATGAACGATTACAAGCACAAAGTCTTGTAGATATTTCAACCAAAGTATCCAAACAATAACGTAAATCTAAATAAGGAATGCAACACAAAGTTTACATAAATTACTTGAAGCCCTTCAAACATCATTCACTAATCACCACCAATCTTATTCAAACCAAAAGAGAATTGATTCCAACACAAAGTCTGGCATGCAACTTCCTTCTTTATTGATCAGATTTAGATTCACAAAATTGAACACAAAGTCTCAATGTTCGTTTCAATGTTCATTTCTAAAATACTAAAAGGTACAAATTACAATAGAAATCCCTCTTATTTATAGAAAAGAGGGAAGAGCTAATCTAGGAAATCAGCTGAGTAAAAATAAGAAAACCTAACATTGACTAAGTCAACATGTAAACTATCTACGTGGAATTACATTTCATATTTTTGGTGTAATTACACTTTACAAAAAGACATTTAAGATGTTGTAAACTATTTTCAAGATGCATAAAAGGGAGCATCAAAATTGGTGAACACTAGAGACAAGAAGAAGACTTTATTGTTTTTTATTCTGGGCGTGGAAGTCTTCATACTTCTTTTTAGTCTCCTGCAGGAATGCTTCGTCGAGACCGACCGTCTAATCCACAAGTGTGTGTATTTTAATGATCTCTTTCCTAGAAAATGAGCAAAATTTATTGCACCTCTGAAGATGTGATTTGAGACAATGAAGTGATAGTCGTATATCACATATGTTATGCATGGTGTTCTTTGGGAAATCTTTGTCATCCACTTGCTTTATGAGAACTTCTTTAAAAACTCATGTTATTTCACTAAGGGGGAGAAAGGTATGGTTGTCATCTAGGAGGTCACTTGGTAACTCCATTCCATTTATCAGAAGAACATGATGTCCTTCGAAAAATTCTTGTACTTGGTGAATATCATCAATCAAAGACTTGATTACCTGTATTCTATGCTTTAGTGATTCTTTCACCTCCACATATTTATATTTGTTGGGAATAACCCCAACCTTCACCAATTTACTGAGCTTTTCCTCTTCATCTGTGACCATGATGAGAGGAATTTCTCCATTCCATATTGCTCCTTGGATAGTATACTTTTTTCTTTATCAAGCTCTAGTTGAAGCTTTGCTATCTGTGCAGTTTTCTCATCTGCTACAGTGATGACCTGTGAACCATGATCAATTTTTTTATCAATGAAATCGTACAACACTTTACCTTTGGATGCAAGTTTCTCTGACTTTTGCACTACCAATTCTTCAACATTCACCAAGGTCATAGTTTGGGTATCTCTAGTAGAAGAGCATGCAATGTTCCTTAGGATGTTTGCATAGCGCTCAACTTTTTCTTTGTATAGATTCTTGGCTTGCTCCATCTTGTCGAGCCTTCCTGTCAGAGCATCTAAAACTACTTGGGCATCCACTTTAGCACTTTCATTGGTTACTTTCCCAAGTTGAATTATTTGAATAGTGTAATTCTCCATACTTACATCACCTTCTTGCTGTGGAGGAAAACCTACCTCGACATACTTTTGACCGAATTTATCAACATGAAGTCTTGAAAGAACCTTTGCCTTTTTCTTCCCCTTGATCTTTGGTGGAGATATTTCTTCAAGATCCATCTCATAAGGAGAGATCATCTATTTCTTCTACTTGGATACTTGTGAGACCAACCAAGGATGGAGAGAACAAGTTTGTGTGTCTGCTGGCACTGCCAACTCTTGAGTTGCCATGAATTCCTAAGAAATCACTAGGATTGTGACTATGGGTGCAATTTTAGTCACTATTGGCTGAGTTATTTGCACACCAAGTTGATTCTACAAAGATTCATCCATGAACCTGTTAAATTCAACTTCAGAAGAAATGTCAAAAGATGGGGATGAAAAAATGGGTATGGAGCCTAGAGAGCTGGATAAAACATCAACAGTTTGTGTCTGGACAACTATAGAAGAAGCCGACACGGTTGATATTGTAGGAGGGGAAGAAATATATTCTACTCCTGAAACTATTGTAGGATGAGGAGAAGAAGGAATAGGAGGGACAAGAGTCTTAGGTTCTGGAGGAGTGTGAGGAATGTTGGCATGGCCTGGTGAAGATGTAGAAGTAATATATCCAATTTCATTTCTAGGAGGAGATAAAATTTGCTCATCATGTCTGATCTCTTCCTCATTATATTTCTCAACTTCTTCCTAAGATTCTTCATGACATTCTTCATGAGATTCTTCTTCTTCATTATATTGTGTTTCCTTAAACTCTTCCTCTTTTGATTCTTCAGATTCAAACTTTGCATCTCCTTCTTCGTCTCCTGAGGATAATTCTTCGGAAGCAAGATCCTTACCTTCTGCATGTAATGTTCTAGATCTTGTTGCTTCATGTTCCTCAATGGTCTGTGTAGTACTCTTTCCAACAGTGAATTTGATTCTTGGACCTTTCCGAGATGAAGAGGGAGTAGCAACATGCTTATCTTTGGTGCGGAGTTCCTACGATGGGCTGGATTTTTCCTTGGGTGGTTCTACTTCTGAATCAGTCTTGAAACCTTTCATCTGATAACCATGATTCTGTAGCCATTATGTTGTGTTATGTAGAATGGGAGCGAGCCTTCCCCTCATGTAAACATATTCTTTCTTTGACAATGATACCTAAGGTAAAGGCTTCTTGGCAATATCATCCTCATCATAAGCAGAATTCAGGATGTCACCAGGATCTGTGAAGTCTTCAGGTAAATTAGCCACACCAAGGGCTCTGATTTGATCGACTGTCAGCTTATAATAATTCATCATGCAGATATCTTCCTCATCTCTGCATTCTGCCGATATGTCTTCAAAATTATAGACATGATGATGACCTTTCTTGAGTCTTCTTTTTAGATTTTGATAGTCAAAATCATGCCTATATCTGCAGGTCTTGATAGTCATTATCTACATCTTTGTTGCAACATTCTTTGCTTTTTGTACACTTTTGATAGTGTACCTTCCAATGGTTAGGGGAAATTTGAAACCTGGCTTATGGATCCTTCGTCATTCCTTGTGTACAAAAATCAACTGTCTGTACAACTCCATGAGAATCCATTTGTCTGAGGGATACTTGGGTAGCATGTAGGGGCACCCAATGAAACAACCTACTCTTATGTAAGTGAAATTTGGGATTTGCAAAAAGACACAACCAACCTTGATGACTACTTTGTAAGCCTCATCCGATATTCTCTTCTTTTTGAGAGTTGGATCAAAAGTGAAAAGAAAAGGTGCAAAGAAAGCATTTGTAACCCTTTTGAAGTGATGGAAGCTTTCTCTCATATTTAATTGATAGTAATAATCATACACCGGAATAAAGTGTTTGTTCCCCTTGGTAGACAAGCCTGGGTATTGCCTCATTACTGCAACTGCATACACCAAATAAGAAGTCATATATAACTTCAAAGTGGTGGGCACATTGATCAGTTTCTCATGGATTTCATCACTGATCTATGTTCCCCATTCAATATGTGCTTTCTTTCTTCTGATTATACAGATGTATTCATACATCCAGTCTTGGAAGTGAGAAGATTTAGGTAAGCCTTTTAATCTAATTAGAAGAGTGATCATGTCTCTAACATCCTCTTTGAAATCACTCTGAGGAAGTCCCTTAGGCCATTTGGATACGACATGTCTAGGAGTTTTCAGCCATTGAGTGATGATAAGTGTTTTAGCCCTAACTGAATCATTATAAAAAATCTCGTGGGCCTTTTGAATTGTGATAGATGTATATTGTTCCATGTGTGGGACCTTGAAAACAATATCAAATAATTCACCATCAAGCCTCATCATAACTTGGCCTACAAAATCTCTTACAGTTCTATCCTCTCGAATATAGTGGGCTACAAATTGAAGCACAAATTCTGTATGATGAGCAGAAGTTGGAAAAGTAGATACCATGTGGAGATTACTATGAACAATTGCCTTCATATTTTCATCCCATGGATTTTATTGAATCCTTTTTATGAATCCTCCAGATCTTGGTGACTGATCTCAGTATCTTTGATTTCATCTACTTTAGAGATCACCACAGTTGGCGGGAAGACACCCTGGTATTTGTACTTCATCTTTCCTTTTGCCCTAGGAGATGATGGGGGTGTATTAGATGTCATCTAGGGAGGCCGAGACTGATGTTTTATCACCTTTGAAGACCACTTGATGAATTTTTAAGGTAACTACAAGAATGGTGGATCTATTGATGTCAAAAAAAATATGCAACATGGGGAAGCGTGAAGCGAGCAAGATGATATGGAGCAACTGCATGTTGGCAATATGGCATGAAAAATGGAGCGTGAATTACAAGGTGAAAGCTAGAGAAAAGAAATTTCAAGATTTTGAGTGTTAGAGAAAAATCCAGATTTTGATGTCAGGGCACTAATAATCAGTGCCTTGATACCATAAGTCATTTTGTTGTTTGGTGCTTGAGTGCTAAAAATCAACGCCTCAACACCAAGGTGTGTTTGAGATTTGGTGCACAAGCACTGAAAAATAGCGCTTGAGCACCAAGAGTTGGAGAAACTCTAGGTGTCATGGCAGTGAAAATCACTGCCTTGACACTTGGGGTAAAAAAGGTTCAATGTCATGGCGGTAAAATTCACCACCTTGACATGTGAGGGCATGGTGACTAGAAATCACGACGGGTAATTAAAATGCCTTTACACCGAGCTACAAAAGGAGAAAAATGAGATGTGGAAAAAAGAAATTTGTGGGTACCAAAAGCTTTACAAACCCTGATGTAACAAGGGTGACAAACTGGAGATCAATGAAAGAACGAAAGCCATTGACTAAAAAATAAGGAGCTTGGTGAAAAAAGGATGGCGTCCATTGAAAACATTTGAAGGAGGAACCTAAAGGTTGGAACAAACTAAAAACACCTAAAAATTGATAAATGAAGAACAAAGGAAACTTCCTGAAGAGAAGAAGAAGGTTTAAAAGAACAATGACATACCTAGTAAAATGGATAAACCCTAGCTCAAACTTCGACGATGACGGATTTCACAGTGAGCTTGAGTGCACAAAGGATGAGGTATAACTTGATAGGAGAACAAAAATAAAATGAAACAATGTAAAAAAAACAACCTAAAAGAAGTTTATAATTCAAAAAAAGACTTGAGTTACGTGCATTATATGCGCCACTAAAAAATGACTCAAATGGAAAAAAGGTGCAACAACGGTGAATTTCATTGCTTTTGCACCCATTACAAAAATGAAGGTTGGGTATAAGAGAAGTGAAATTCACCACCTTGGCACCTCAATATCAAAAGTGGAAGGACTAAGGCAAGTGTAATGGCGCTAAAAATCAGCGCCTTTGCACCAAAGACCAAGGGCAATGGTGTTGATTTTTAGCGCTTTTGCACCAAAGACTGAAAATGACTAACTCCTGGTGGAGAGGTGTTACTAAGACTTGTTTCAAAAATCTTCGAAAGGTGAACAAGAAGAGACACGCATGTGGACTAGGTGAGGTCAGAGATTACACGTCGAGGGAAATTTGTAGTTGCCCCATTTTGCATGCTTGAAACACACAGACCTAGGAAACGAACCAGTTTCGTAGGGGGGTTATCCATGGATTGAGCACTGCTAGATTCTCAGATAACAAATTGTACGAGACAAAAAATTGATTGTTGCAACTTGTTTCAACAAGGGGCCCAATTTGTTAGATTTTCTAGAATTGATCTCAATGACATGCAATAAAAGATAATAGATCCAGTATTCAGAAACTAAACTGCACATTAATGATTTTTCTATAGAAGATTTATCCATAGTATGCTCTTTCACTGATTAAGATTGTTCTAAAAGAAAAGTCAAAAGATTTAAAGGTAAGAAGAGAGAATTAAATGAATTCTAAATTAAATAGACAATGACAAAATCTATTTCATCTATCAATTTTGAATGGTTAAACAAAATCTCATAAATGCAATCTTCTAAGGACATCAACCAATCATAAATTTTTCAAGATTTATAAAATTATACCACCATAAAACATGCACAAATTTGAGACAAAACCTTACTTAATTCCAGAATATCATACAAGATTTCATTATTTTTTTGAACTGAGAGAAATGAAACAATCATACCATCACCAATGGTCCAAATTTAGATGCATGTAAACAAGGCATAATTCTTTGATTCATCAAAATATTGTATTCACAAAAATAAATAGGAAATGCATGCTGAGAATGTATATGTTCTTTACAAATTCATCAAAATCTCCTCCTTACAATGATCCATAATAAAAAAATATACATACTTATATGTCCCTTAATTTATGGATCTAAAATAAAAGCTAACTGAAAGCAAACTAAAGCGCCCCAGCTAGATCTGGGTTTAGCTGAAATTAAACTAAAAGTTTAAAATTTGGAACTGAAGCCTAACTAAAATCCAATGCCTCCTTCAGATAATAACCTGTGCATGGAATTTATTATAAAATAAAATAAAACTAAAAGTCCAACTAAAGTTTAACTAAGGAAATTATCGGTGAAGGTTGTGACAACCTCATTCATTATTTCCATATGGGGGGCCTGATGGTACTGTAGTTTTATCCTTTTATTGAAGGAAAATCTCTCCATTTTTTCCCACAATCTTATAAAAGTAGTCAACTCATCTATGAAGGAGTGGAGTCTTCAGTTCTTATCCGTCATTTTATTAATTGCTTCTTGTGTTGCTTAATCTTTCGAAAGACTTTTGAGATTGATAGGTAGTCGTTAGGTCCTACTACTTTAGAATATAGAATGCCAATTAGTCGACTGGGTAGTGTCCAAGGCAGTTTACAGAAGAAGATGATTTGGATAACTCATTTTATATTTTATGTTTTTTTTCTTTAAACTATTGAAATCAAGCTTAATTTAAGGCCATTTAACTTCTTAGTTGGAAAACAATCTGTTCTAAGAAAATTGGAAATACTAAGTTAGAAAGCATAAGATAACTAATTTTGAAAGCATCACGACTAAACTAGAAAGCAAGGAAACAAGCAAATTGAACAACTAATATACTACGGAAGTAGAGAAATAAGTGAACAAACTATGAAACATCTTTTTAAACAGTAAAAGATTCTAACAACTACGAAAAGTAACTCACACTACTAAAACAATGGTGCTCTGGAACTTCAGACTCGACTCTCAACAAACTTAGTTACTTCCTACTCAACAGTTATCTATTTTAACAAAGAAAATAACATAACAGTAAAATACTTATCTATTTAAGCTAACTTCCCTCGAGTGGCCAACTCGCAGGTTAACACTTCATTCTCAAATCACATAAACTACAGATTCTGGAGTCTTTCCATTACAAACAGTTATCATCATTCATAGTTCAACAACTTAGTAAGTAACAAAAGAAAGTTCTTTCATTTATCAATATTCAGAAATCATATAAGCAGCATAACGTTATCATTCAGTCTCTCGTATCTCTTTTGAAGTTACATTTTTATAGACGACTTATAACTAAATCCCAGATTCTAGATGGTGTGGATAGCCATTGAAAAATTCTTCAATGACTTAAAACTAAATTTCATGTCTTTAAAGCTCATAAACATATAGAAGGCTTGAGACGAGCCATGAAGTTTTTGATAGCATAAATTAAAGAAACATAAACTAAATCTTCAGTTCATCCTCCTGATATTTAGGAGCAGGTTCACAGCATCTATCCTTTACCACGCTTAAGGCATGTGCTGGTTCAACATTTGTAATAGCTGCTAGATGACCGATTATTCCCTACAAAAACACTCAAGTCAACCCATTAAACCTGCATTGGCAAATTTCCTCAATTGATCATAAGAAAGAAAGTTTGCATAATTTTCCTTTAAAATAAACAATTATTTCTCCTAAAGTTTAAGAAATTGGCATAGACTTAGGATTGAGCTTGTAAGAATAAGCTTTTCAAATTTTATTATGATGAGGTTATTTTTACCTCATCAGAGATCATCTACCATTTTTTTGGGAGTTGTTACCAAAGCTGATGTCTCCTAGAAAGTGCAATCTAAACTTTCAACCAAATGCTCAATCTTTGTCATATCCTGCTCAATTAGGCTCCTATTCTTATTAAATTTAGCTTTGCATTTGTTTAGGGTTTTAACCCTCAGTTGAGCAACTTTCAAACACTATGGTGGTTTATCCTAGTCTTTCTCTTCTATCACTATTGCTTTAAGAAAATTGTCTATAGTAGTTACTTTTGTTTTATGCAAAATTGGGATGTAATCCTCCTAAATCAATAGTTCTTCATCAATTCCCACCCCAATTTGGTGAGTTAATCTATCCTCATCACTAATAAAATGATATGAGTTTATTGCTTCCTTAGCACTCTATTTTCTAAGGCTAAACAACCAATATTCCATTGCTTGACAACAAGAACCCATCCTTCTAGGTCATAATATCTTACATCACCTTTAAGAGTTACCTGTATTGTTGGTTTAGGGGCTACAATATCAATTGGTCTAATCAAATTATTCACACATGCTATCAGTTGTGCCACCTGAGTCTTGAGCTCTTCTTTAGTATTTTCATCTTTTTGCATCCTTTTAAGGATAGAAAAAATATACATCTAGAGAGATTGTTGCTCTCCTTCTCATGTTTGAACACCCAAATCAACCTATTTGATTTGGTAATCCTCTAGTCTCATGTCAGATTCATACTTGTCTACTAGAGGGACAACTATTTGAGTAGTTCTATTTAATTTCTCATCAATGGTAAAAGTAGATATCCTCATAGCTCTCTTCTTTCTCTTGGTCAGGGATTATAAAACTTCTGAAAAAATACTCAAGTGTTTTCCCGCTTCTTCTTCAACATATGTCCTTTTCCTCTTTTGAATTATATGGTTCAACCATACTAGAACACTTGAAGAGGCATCCCTTTGAGGGGAAGTTATTATTTCCATATTATGAGAAGCCTAAGAATCATCATGTTTAGCCTCATGTATTTTTGTATTTTTTCTTATTTCCTCCTCTCTAATGATTTGCTCATTTTGAACCTCCTTATTAGGTTCAATCTCTCCTTCCTAAAGTCTTTGTGCTACATTTTATTTCGTAGGGACCTCTTGCTTCATGATTATCAAAATATTCACTTCCTTATTCATATCTACAACATCATATTGGGGAGAGTCGAGGATTCTAAATACCTTTTCAATCTTATTTGAACTAATGTCTAGTGATTGGATTAAATCATGGTCTCAAATTGTTCTTGTAATGATTCTTAATTAATTCTTAGAAATAGTTTCCTCAGTTCACGTTAAAGTGTCAATCTGGGAATGTAGGCTTTTGAACCATGTTGTGGTAGTATGTCGAAGGTCTGCAATCAATAAACTAAGGGTTTATGGATGCAATTTAATGTAATCTGCATTTGAACAAAATTTTGATTTGTAGACTTCCTTTCACGTGTGTGACAAGAACCCGTGAAGAAATGATGCCACAGTAGAAAATAGATTATTGGCACACAACAAAATAAAACTTAAAATCTCTAAACAATAGAACGAAAATATTTCTTGAAATAAAATAAATAGAATCAAAGTTAAACTACTGAATGTAAATATGCTTTTGACATTAATTAACCATTCAACTCCTTAACTCACAGTGATTTTACTAATCAACATCTAGCTATTCTTGACAATACTGATAATTGTTGATAGGTAAATTATACACACCGACGAGTATTGAAAAAACCAATAGAGATTAACGCATTCACAAATATTAACTATACGGATAAGAATATGATGCTTAACACAATAATCAATGTGAAACCAATCGAATAGTTACGAAATCACAATATACATTACCACACACATATATCTAATAAAAATATCACCAACAACCAAGGAAGTGGGCCCTGCCTTCGCCGACTATTGAGTGATGAAGCTCACAAACACAAAATTACTCCACACTAACTATCATTCATTCAGATTGCAGTAAAAAATTATGAAAGTTGATTTAATCACCAATATATGATTTCTATTATGTCTATATATCCTCGTTTTCAGTATACATATACAGACACATATATATATATCACAACTGTCTATATCCATAACAGTCTTACAGATGAAAGTGAATACTCTTTTTGGTTGTTTGTGGCTTACATCCAACAACCATTGAAAGATAATAAAAAATAGCTTAAAGTCTTTTGACAATATCTTAAAACAACATAACAACTCAAAACATATTTGCTATTAATCTCGACACAAGTATGGCCAAAGTGACAAAATGACTCCAACCGGCCTAGTCTTCCTTCCACCGATGCCCTTCATGCCTTGCTGTCAACCACTTACACATTTCCTATTACCAAAATCACAAAGATAGTTAGCAATAGTCAAAGAAATCAGTATTTTTCACTAGTTTTTACCTTTCCTTCTATTTCATAGAATATCTCCAGTTCATTAATGAAAAGTGACAGGAGTGACAAGAAATACTAGGAAATATGACAAAGGTTAAACAAAATAATAGGTAAAATAATGACATATTTTTCCCCCATCATTTCCCCCCAGCTTAAGACTTTGCATGACCTCATGCAAAAAGAGTATAGAATACAAACCGAAAGGAGAAGGGGCAAGTTTCTGTAGAGTGCTAGTGACCTCTTTGACACACAACTGATAGAGTTTCTGAAACTATTTTTCATGTTCCTGAATTGTTACCATAGATGTCTTAGTAACATTTGCTTGCTCGAGTGTTGCCTTCAACTAATTGATCTTTGTTGCTTGGGATGCGTTGAGTGATTCTACAATTTGAGCCTGTTTTAGTAGGGTTTCATTTTTATCAGTCAATTTAGTCACCAAACTCTACATGCTACAGATTTCATCATTAGTTAGCAAGGGATGCTCTTCTTCATATTCTTCTTCTACCTCTGATTCTTGTTTTTCTTTTTGTTCATGATGGGGAATTGCAACATTTTCCTATTCCTAATTATCCAACACATTCGCTTCATTCTCTACTATCTCTTCTAATTGGTGTCCTCCTTCCTGATTAGTGGTATGAGGGCTTTGATCTTCAGGGTTACCAAGGTCATCAACACTTTTAGCTAGTGCAAACTCATTTTGAATAATGCCCTTGTCAAGAATTTCTCCTTGGTTGATCGACATCTCTTCTGAGACTGGAGAGTTCTGGGATGGTATTTCAAGGTTTTGTTCAGGCCTCTCCTTGTTTTGTGGAGGGTCCTCAGAGTCTATATTTCGCTTATTTCTCTTACTTCTTAATTCTCTAGCAATAACTTATGTTCTCTTAGTCTTTCAGGAGACTGTGGCCACTATTGTTAACTCTCCAACCTCTTCAGTTTTTTGAGGACTTAAACCACTTGCTACATTAGTCAAATTTTCTAGCTTGTCTATGGGATCAATTGATAATTGTCTTTCTTCTAGAATAGCAGCCGAGGTTGACCTACAATGCTGTTTCTTCTCACCCCTAGAGCTAGGTGTAGTGGTTTCAATATTTTTAAGATTAGGCCGTCGAGTGCTGGAGCCCTTAAGCTTATTACTACTAGACCCTAGGGTTTGTACTTCTCCTTTTTTAGAGCTATCAGGAGGGGCTTCTGACTCAGAATCCTCAATTTTTTCATTACCCTCTTCTAAATTTGTATGACCAAAATCCTCTTCCTCTAAATTACTAGGATATTTTTCTACATTGTGGGAGTCCTCTTCTGCAAAACGTTCTAAAGTATTAGGGAGGTCATTCTCCATAAAATTTTCAGGGGTTTCATCAACAACAAACGAGTCCCAGTCCCTAGGAGGTGAGAACTTCTTCAATTATTTTACAATCAATAGTTTGATAAGCCCATGATGGGCTAATGAATTTTCACTACCCCTTTGGCTTGCTTTTTGTATTTGCATTATGGAAGAATACTGAAAGAGAGGAACATTTACAAGCACACCCCATCTCAGATGTATCATAAGCTAAAATTGCTTGGCATAAACATATACATACCTCCCCTCACAGGTTATGTACTGAATAAAAAACTTTTCCACATCATTCCAGGGTGCTGGAAGCGAAGCTAGCTTTTTGCCTTGACCAAAAACTACTTCGATCGACTCCCCACGCTTCAGGAACTTTTTACGAAGGGATTTAAGATCTCTTTCCCACACAAAAGTATCAGGAAAATAACTTCCCCCTGTTAATGTAAATCTCATAACATTCGCTATGTTTTCAATTGAAACGGGAATCTCCAAACCACGAACTCGTGCCTATTTAGTGTTGCAGGACATTGCAAACTTGTGAGCCAACTTCTCATCATATCCCCTCAACCTTTAAAAGTATGCATCCCATCCTACTTGCTTGAATATATTTTATGGCTTAAACATCACCGGAGCCCTCAGGTCTTCCATGGTTGTTGGTTCAAAATGGTGCCTGCATTCTCTTGCCATATCCTTACCAGGAGGTGCAATCTGAACAATCCATAGTTCGAACCCGGTATAGTGTATGGGCAAAGACGGTTAATAGAAATAGCTACTGCTAAGGATAGTAAAAACTTAATTGGTAGCAAAATGAGGAATTTAGAATGGCGGTAAGAAATGGTTTATGGTATGTGGGTAAGGAATTATGGTTTCATACTATTATTACAGGTAAATAATAATAATTACTAGCGCTATTAAGGAGTGATCAAATAATGATGGTTATGATAGATCACACCGAAAATAATAGGATATAGATATGATGGGACATGTTTTTACATGGGAAGGATGAGACATGATGACCGATGTGACACTCCCCATCTTAGTAGGTTACCAGTCCATAGGTGACATCACAATCATTAAATGAACTGACGATATTAAATAAAATAAAAAGAAAAGAAAAACTCATGAAATACCATTATCGACGATCACTGATGGGATGAAGTGGCGACGTGATGGAATACAAGGAAAAACTGATGCTGATGCGAATGCCAACCCAATAATAATGATAGGACAACAAGAGAGAAGCATAGGAGGTATGGTCATGACAAAACCATAATCAAAATGAATCAACTAGCTGGCGAGCTTCCCGTGTAAAAGAAAGCACAAGAAAACTATAGTTGAAAAGTACAACAACTGACAAGGCTATGTTCAATTGGTCAAAGCACTGGAAACGGTAAGTAGATCACCAGGTGGTGAAAGAAAAGGACCAGTGGGAAACATCCAGCTGGCGATCAACCGTGTGTAAATAGAGACCGTCGAGGCCACCAAAGAGAGGTAAACGAACCATGGAATCAACTGCAGAGAAAGGAATACCGCCCAACGGCAAAAATAAAAAGGCTCATGGCGAAGAAAAGGTTGGAACCCTGGTTGAAGGATATTTACAACAGTTCTTGTCACAAAAGTGACAGGAATGCAAAATAATCTGGGCAATGGTTGTTGGTTGTAAGCCAAAAACAACCATTGTGATGTGAATGGAAGAATCATGAATGGAGGGGTGTGGAAACCAGGTAGGAATGGGGAATGATATATATGGTGACAGGTCAGAAAAGAATGGGCTAAGAAAACATGAACCAGCAGAGGCACCTAAGTAGAGGGTCCTGACAAGAAAATGATAGGAATAGTGGCAAAGCATATCACTAGGAGACATTAAAGTGCATGCCATGGTTTGAAACAGCAGGGCGAAAGAAGACCCCAAATGACTGGGGTGAGGGACCCAATCACCCGCAACACAAAGTAAAATAGTTCCTGGCGGGAGTGATAGGAAGGCGAGGTGCCAACTTGTGAAGATATATATATATTATTTAACGACAATATACCGCCAGCTGCCCAATTTTCAATCTACCACTGCTTAGTGACACCGAAAAGGACCGGTTTTCACCACTAAGTTTATTCAACAGGTAATGCTCACTGGAGACCGGTTTTCAAACATTAACCGACCAACAACGCCCAAAAGGGTTTTCATTGTTGGATCTTTTATTGCTTTTATTTTATTTTTAATTATTTGACATTGCTCAATCTTGGAGGAGGCCGAAGAGAACAACAGTAAGTTCCTTCACCACTTCACAAAAGAAGGTCTCCTTTAAAAGAGGTTAGGTGTAAAGTTTCAAGTGGTACCCATTGACAAGAAGAGTTCTTCATTCTGAATCCACTGTGTGAAATCGAACAACACCATTTTCATACATAATTTGAGTCTCATAGGGACCGAGCCAATGAGTGTGGAATTTCCCTTTGAATTCCTAGAACCATGAATCATAGAATAAGGCCCAATCTCTAGTTGGAATGACTGTTGTCGGATGTGACGGTCATGCCATAGAGCACGTTATTTCTGAACAACCTCGGTGTGGAAGAGTGCTTCCTAGTGTAATTCATCTAAGGAATGTAGTTGATCAATGTGTGCCTTTTGTGAATTAGAAAGACTCATAACCAATTGTAGTGCAGTGCGAAGAGTTTTTATCTCAAACTCAATGGGAAGAATTACCTTCTTACCATAGATAAGTTCATAAGGGTCAGACCAGTGTTGGTCTTCCATGTTATTTGATAGGACCACACAACTTCAAGGAGTCATGCAACCCAATCGTGCTTATGAAGAGCAACTGTTTTAGTAAGAATATTCTCAATATCCCTATTGGTGACTTCTACCTGCCCATAGGCTTGAGAGTGATAAGGTGTAGACTTGCGATGGCGAATTTCATACTCATAAACTAAGGAAGAAATGAGCTCGAATGTAAATTTTGGTCCTTGATCTGTGGTTATCTCTCACGACACACCAAACCTTTTGAAAATATTGGAGTAAAGGAAATTTGCTACTCTTTTATCTCTAGCATGCTTCAGGGCTACCACTTCGACACACTTGGTTACATAATTGGTACACATAAGGATGTATTCCTTATTTCTTGATGGCGGGTTGATTGAGCCAACAAAATCAAGGCCCCACTTCTCAAATGGCTCTATGGACAATTATGGGTGTAAGGGAATCTCGTCGGAGCGTGTAGGGCGGCCCATACACTGAAATTTGTCGTAATGATGAACATAGCATTTATAATCCTTATGGATTGTAGGCTAATAGTAGCCTACAGTGAGAATGTTTTGAGCGGTCCTCTGAGCAACAAAGTGTCCTCTACATGGTTCTATGTGGCATGCATGAAGTATATCAAAGACATCATCTTCGGGTACACAATGCCACATGATATTGTCAATTTCGATGTGGAAGAGCAATCTGTTGATCCATGTGTACTGTCCACTAAGTCCAACCAACTTTCGTCATTCCCTTGGAGAGAAATATTGTGGGAACTTGCATGTAACCAGATAGTTTTCAATATCGGCAAACCATGGGCTCTTTGTTGATATGGAAAAGAGGTGCTCATCTGGAAATGCATCGTCAACTGGAGTAGGTTCATCTTCTGGCTGTTGTAACCTGGAAAAAGAGTCTACGGCCACATTTTCTCGACCTGGCTTATCAAGTATAGTTATATCAAATTCTTGAAGTAAAAGCAACCATCTAATAAATCTACCAGTTAAAATAGGTTTATTCATTAAAAATTGAATTACCGAATGATCTGTGAAGACAAATACTTTATAACCAGTAATATAATGACAAAACTTATTAATTGCATACACAATAGCTAAAAACTCTTTTTCAGTTACCGTGTAGTTTACCTCGACTCTTGTGAAGTTCTTGCTAATATAGTAGATGTAATAGAAGAGATTATCCTCTTTCTATCCAAGCACAACTCCCATTGAACAATATGAGGCATTAGTGTGAATATGAAACTGTAGTTCCTAGTTTGGACCTCTAAGGACCGGTGTGATTACAAGTTTTGTCTTGATGGCCTCACAGGCTTCTTGACACTCAGGTGTCCAAGAGAAAGCAACGTCTTTAGCAAATAAGGAAAACAAGGGAGAGGAAATCTTGCTGAAAATTTGGATAAATCTCTAGTAATACGCTGCATGACCAAGAAAACTACAAACATATTTTTGGCTAGAGGGTGTAGGCAAGTCTTGAATAATTTGGATTTTTTTAGGATCCACTTGGATAAATTTAGAGCAGATGTAATGGCCAAGCACTATCCCTTTTGTCATAAGCATATGGAACTTTTCATGACTTAATGACAAGTTGGTATCTATACAACGCCTAAGTACCTTTTCTAAATTTGTTTTAGCCTCTTCATAAGTATTACCATGGAAAATACAATCATCCATATACACCTCAACACAATCATTTATAAGATCCACAAAAATGCT
Organism: Sequoiadendron giganteum; assembly: GCA_007115665.2. Classification (NCBI taxonomy): domain Eukaryota; kingdom Viridiplantae; phylum Streptophyta; class Pinopsida; order Cupressales; family Cupressaceae; genus Sequoiadendron; species Sequoiadendron giganteum. The sequence goes on from CM021110.1 coordinate 375,326,612, forward strand.
CAAAACTGCTCTTTGAAAAGTGGCAGGTGTTGACAAACAAGGATAGACAATTGAGAGGGGTGGGGTGAATCAGTTGTCAGAAAATTTAAACTTTATTTAACCTTATCAATATTTAATCTGAAATCTGATAATTAACAGTGAAAGAAAGAATCAACAACACATCAGAAACACACATAACACTAAGATTTTTGTGTGGAAACCCTGTTAGGGGAAAAACCACAGTGGAGGTTAATCCACAATTTATACCCTGTTAAAAGTATAAGAGAAATAAATAATAAGAATGCACATGCATTCAGGCACACTGCCTAGAGCTCACTACTCAAATGGAAGGCTCACTACCTTACATAAAACTTTTAGATTAAATCCATCTGAAGAGATTGAACTGAGAAATTAGCTTCTTCAAAAGCCTAATGACAGTTCTGGTTAGGCACAAAAATAATTCTTCACACTTCGCTCAAATTCCTTCATACTCTACTCTGCAATCGAATGATTTGATCTTTATTCGCACATATCTTGCACACACTTTGCACAATTACTCATACACACTTCAAATGAAGAAAAGAATAATTCTTATATATCCACTTCATTGATTTACATCAACAACTTTGTCAACCAAAAACAAAGAATAGATGAACACAAACTGTCGGCCCAAATATTGAACAAATCTCAATGCATACCAACCTAAGTCAGTCACAACATAATGAAGACCTAAAACAACGTCCTCGAACCTATCAAGCATTCAAAAATTAATCCACAAAGATCCGTAACATGCTACAACCACCATGTTGGCCTAGAACATGAAAAATCAAACACATAAAGAAAAAATATTCGATCACGAACACACCGATCAATGTAGACGTACCACAAAGATAGAGCATGATCTAGAAACATCAACGAACATCGTAGGAGCATACACAACAACCGAAGTCACCAAAATTTCATTCTCTTCTTCTAGAACCACCAACTACAGTGACAAAATAACTATAGGAACACAAAAACTCACAACTTGCTCAAATCTTGATGCACACCTTTGAAATTTCTGGAGGATAGACTAGATAGGCTTAAAAAAAAACTCTTTAATGCATGACTTCTGAATAATAACTTACAAAAATTTCCACCACTCTGACCTTCACAACTTTATAGACTGTATGCAACATATTTATTCTAATTTTCTAAATATCCTCGAAATATACAGCCTTTAAGACATTAATGCTAATAGTGTTGACATCAATGACAACCACATATCAACAACACAACCAAAAAATCCAACAATATCCCCCTTTGGCATTGATGGCAACACATGATGTGAAAAATACCATCAACACAACTAGCTCTTCTCCAATAGTCTCCCCCGTAGATATTTCACTCTTCTCCTCTTTTCTTCTCGTGACTCTTCTCTCCTTTTCTTCCTCAAGGTTTTTCATATTTCTCTTCTCCCCTTTTGACACCAATGGAAAAGGTAAACAAGCTCTGAACCACATATCTGAATCATTTGACTACTCCCCTTGAGTAGCATCCACCATATCATCAATCTGAAACAAGATATGACTATAAGTACATGGATTGATATAAAGACTTGCATCTTAGTTCAGATTAGGAGGGGAAATCACCCCTAACTTGCCTCTAAGATACTCAAAAGTATCCTTAGGCAATTTCTTAGTAAAAATGTCTACAATTTGTTCCTTAGTAGACACATACTCTAGTCTGATTTCTTTATCACTCACTTTGTCTCTCAAAAAATGATATTTAATAGATATATGCTTTGTCTTTGAATGCAACACCAGATTCTTGGAAATGTTTATGGTACTTGAATTATCACAAAATATAGCAATAGGCTCATCATACTCAATTATGATATCTCTTAGCATCTGCTTCATCCATATTACTTGAGTACAATTGTTTGCAGCAACAATATATTCTTCCTCAACATTAGATAAGGAAATGAAATTCCACTTTTTACTTAGCCAATACACCACCTTCTTCCCCAAGAAGAATGTACCACCACTAGTAATTTTCTTGTCATCCACATTTCCTACCCAATCTGCATTAGTAAAGGCATTCGAAGTAATATCATCATCCTTAGGATACCATATGCCAAAGTCAACCATTCCTTTCAAGTATCTAAAAATTCTCTTTACACCAGTCACATGTGATTCCTTCAGATCAACTTGATATCTAGCAACCATGCATACATCATTCATGATGCAGGTCTGGTTTGAGTCAAATAAAGTAATCCACCAATCATTGACCTGTACCTTTTTTGATTAGCCTTAGGAGAATCATCATTCTATGTTAACTTGCATTCGGTTACCATGGGTATACCAACAGGCTTTGAGTCTTCCATGCCAAAAATTTCAGTAACTCTTTCACATACTTTGATTGAGATATAAAGATTCCATCATCTAATTGAGTAATTTGCAATCCCAAAAAGAATTTTATCTCTCCAATCATTGACATCTCAAACTCACTTTTCATTTGATCATCAAACTTCATACATAAGTCATCATCTCCTTCAAAAATGATTTCATCAACAAAGACTTCAATTATCAACTTTTTATCCTGATTCATTTTGAAATACAGATTACTATCTACAGTACCTTTATTGAATCCAAGCTTCAATAAGTATTTATCTAGTCTAGCATACCAGGATCTAGGGGCTTGCTTGAGTCCATACAATGCTTTCTTCAATCGACAAACCATGTCTCCTTTGTCAGTTAGTTGAAATCCATCTAGATGCTCAATATACACCTCTTCTTCTAATTCACCATTTAGAAATGATGACTTTACATCCATTTGATAGAATTTGTAGTTCTTGAAAGTAGCATAAGCAAGAAATAATCTTATAGCTTCAATTCTAGCAACAGGGGCAAAGGTTTCTTCAAAATCAATACCTTCCATCTGTGAGTACCCTTTACATACCAGTCTTGATTTATTCTTGATCACTTCACCTTGTTCATTCAGCTTATTCTGAAAGACCCATTTGGTTCCAATTACATTCTTATCCCGAGGTTTGGGAATAAGAATCCATGTATCATTTTTCTCTATCTGCATCAGTTCTTCCTTAATTTTCTTCCATCCAATATTCATCTTTACATGCTTCATTGACATTGCTAGGATCAGTCTTGGAAATCAAACAATACTCTTCCACAATTCTTCTTCTAGTCTGCACACCTTTGTTCTTGTCTCCTATAATCTGATTTTTAGAATGATTTAGCTTTACATACCTTGGAATTTTAGGATTTTCTTGTACTTCTGGTTCTTCTGTAACTTCTTCTTCTAGACTTTCTTGATTCACCAGAATAATTTGAACTTGATTATGTGTCTGAGAATTCTTTCCTTTATTAGTACTATCATGTTGGTCATCTGAATCATATCCACAATATCTGAATGATCTGTCAGTGTCCTCATCAACTCTGACATTTTCACTTTCAATCATTTTATTCAATCTTATATTATAGCACTGGTAGGATTTACTTTTAGTAGAGTAACCTAGAAAGATTCCTTCATCACTCCTAGCATCAAACTTACCTATATCTTCATCTCTTTTGATATAACATCTACTTCTAAAGATTTTGAAATATTTCACATTAGGTTTATAACCAAACCACAACTCAAAAGGAGTCTTACCAGAATTACCATTGATATTTACTCGGTTGATAGTATACACTATAATGCTTACAAATTCTCTCCAATAGATATGAGGTACATTACCTTCCAACATCATAGTTCTAGCAGTATCTAGAATTGTTTTGTTCTTTCTCTCAACAACTCCATTATGTTGAGGAGTCCGAGGATCAAATAAGTGTCTTTTGATTCCATGCTCTTCACAAAATGAATTGAACTTTGAGGAAGTGAATTCACCACCTTTGTCTGATCTCAAGCATTTGATCTTCAACCCAGTCTCATTCTCTGCCATAGATTTGAAACTTTTGAACTTCTCTAATGCCTCATGTTTTTCCTCAAGAAAGCAACCCATATCATCCTAGAATAATCATCAATAAGAAAGATAAAGTACCTTTCTCCTTGTAGACTTCTGATTCTGGAGGGACCACATAGATCAATATGCACCAACTCCAATACTCCATTAGAATGATGTTGTTTGCTTGAAAATAAATTTTAGTCTACTTTCCCATCTGACATTCCTTGCATATAGTGTTAGTGGGGTTCACTAACTTAGGAAGATCTCTGAGTGCTTGTGTGGAGCTTACTTTGACAATGTTATCAAAATTCACATGACATAGCCTCCTATGCCATAACCAACTTACATCAACTTGAGCAATTAAACAACTTTCACTAGCAACACTTAAGTGAAAAATGTTACCTCTTGTCTTTGTCTCTGAAGCAATTACATTTCCAGAACTTCCCAAAATCCTACATTTTCCATCTTTGAACTGAAGATTGTATCCCTTGTCAACCATATATCCAAAACTCAACAGATTATGCTTCAATCCTTCAATATAAAGGACATCATCAATATTGTATTTACCACCAAGAGAAATAGTGCCTCTGCCACAAATCACACCAACATTGTTATCTCCAAATATTATAACACCACCGTCATATTTTTCCAAGCTTATGAACTTGATTTTGTCACCAGTCATATGATGTGAGCATCTATTGTCAATCACCCGCTCATCCTTTTCATCAATTCTGGCTGCAAGAGCTTTCTCAATATTGTTATTACTAGCAGATTCAGTGGACACAAGACCATTTTCCTTGATAGCAATGAATACCCATCCTTCTTCATTTCCAATTTCTTTATCAGATTCATCATCAGTAACACCTTCTTCAACATAATAACATTTATTTTAAAATCTAGACTTGTCAGGTTTGTACTAAGAAACTCTTTCAGGACATCTTGATGCAAACTGACCTATCTTACTGCAAGAGAAACATTTAATAGGCAATTTTCCTTTATACTTACCTTGTCCTTTGGCTTCCCTTTTCACAATCAACATTTCAAGCTCTCCTAACTCTCTTTATTCATCTTCAATATATTTCATCTCATCTTCATACTTGAATGTCTTCCTTGAACTTTCTCTCGGATCATATCTTTGTTGAGTTTTTCTGGATACAGTAGCTTTGAATGCAGATTCTGTTATAGGAGTAGATTCACCAAATTCACTCAACTCAAAGGCAACAAGCTTACCAATCACCATGTCTCTTGTCACATTTGTTACTAACCCAAGTTCCTCAATAGCATGAGCTTTTTTTTGGTAAGAAGCAGGCACAAATCTGAGCACTTTATCCATAATCTCATTTTCTGCCAGGTTCCACCAACACATCTAATACCCATCATTAGTTCATTTACCTTTTGCATGAAATAATTTTTTTTTCATCTTCACTCATCTTCATGTTCTCTCACTTGCCTTTCAAACTTTATAGCTTAACACCTTTCACTTGTGTATCTCCTTCATATAATGTTTCCAATTTCTTCCAGATCTCATATGTTGTTTTCAAACCTATCACATTTTTCATCTCTAAATCTGTCAAAGAACTCAATAATGCTTCTATATCCCTGATATTGATTTCAACTTCTTTGATCTCATCATGAGTAGAGGGACCATTCTGAGGAATAACATATCTATTCTTTGTAATCTTCCAGAAAGGTTCACCAATGCACTTCAAATGACACTCCATTTTGACCTTCCATAGAGAGTAGTTTGTACCATCAAATCTAGGACTATCCTTCTTGTATGATGTCATCTCAGATCACCTCAAGTTGTTAGAATTCGTTAGAGGAACCTGCTCTGATACCAATTATTGGAAAACAAGGATAGAAAACTGAGAGGGGGGGTGAATTAGTTATCATATAATTTAAAATTTATTTAACCTTATCAATCTTTAATCTCAGATCTGATAGTTAACAGTGAAAGCAAGAATCAACAACACATCAGAAACACACATAACACCAATATTTTTGCGTGGAAACCTTGTTAGGAGAAAAATCATGGTGGAGGTTAATCCATAATTTATACCCTATTAAAAGTATAAGAGAAATGAATAATGAGAATGCACATGCATTCAGGCACACTGCCTAGAGCTCACTACTCAAAGGGAAGGCTCATTGTCTTACATAAAACTTTTAGATTATATCCATTTGAAGAGATTGAATTGAGAAATTAGCTTCTTCAAAATCCTGATGATAGTTCTGGTTAGACACATAAATAATTCTTCACACTTCGCTCAAATTCCTTCATACTCTGCTCTACAATCAAATGATCTGATCCTTATTCGCACTTAGCTTGCACACACTTTGCACATTTACTCATACACACTTCAAATGAAGAAAACAATCACTCTTATATATCTGCTTCATGGATTTACATCAACAACTCTTTCAACCAAAAATAAAGAATAAATGAACACAAACTGTTAGCCCAAATCTTGAACAAATCTCAATGCGTACAAACCTAAGTCAATCACAAAATAATGAAGACCTAAAACAACATCCTCGAATGCACCAAGCATTCAAAAATTAATCCACAAAGATACGAAAGACACTACAACCACCATGTCGGCCAAGAACATGAAAAATCAAACACACTAAGAAAAAATCTTTGATCATGAACACACTGATCAATGCGGATGTACCACAAAGATAGAGCACAATCTAGAAACATCAATGAACATCGCAGAATCATACGCAACAACTGAAGTCACCAAAATTTCATTCTCTTCTTCCAGAACCACCAACTGCAGTGACAAAATAACTGTAGGAACACAAAAACTCACAACTTGCTCAAATCTTGATGCGCACCTCTAAAACTTACGAAGGATAGACTAGATAGGCTCAACAAAAAACCATTTAATGCGCAACTTCTGAATAGTAACTTACATAACTTTCCACCACTCTGACCTTCATAGCTTCATAGATTGTCTGCAACATATTTATTCTAATTTTCTCAATATCCCCGACATATACAACCTTTAAGACATTAATTCTTATAGTGTTGACATCAATGACAACCACATATCAACAACACAACCACAACATCCAATAGAAGGGGCATTACATAAACCAAATGACAAGACGCGATAGGAAAAGGTGCCCCAAGGGCAAGTGAAAGTGGTCTTGTCCTGATCCTCCGGTGCTATGCGAATCTGGTTGTAACTATTGAACCCATCCAAAAAAGAGAAGAACTTCTTACCTGCAAGAGTGTCTAATACTTGATCAATAAATGGTAATGGAAAATGATCCTTCTTAGTAGCTTTATTTAATGCTCTATAATCAACACAAATTCTCCACTTACCATTTTTCTTAGGAACCACAACTAAAGGAGAAACCCACTGACTATCTGAAATAGGTAATACAAACCCGACATTTAACAGTTTTTGTAACTCCTCCTTAACTATTTCGCACAAGGCAGGGTTGAGCCGACGTTGTGGTTGCCTAATTGGATGACTACCTTCTTCAATGTAAATATGGTGGGTGTAGGTGTCAGGATAAACGCCACGCATATCTTGGTATTCCCAAGCGAATACATCTTTGTTTGTTCTAAGCATGGCAATAAGGTCTTGGATTTGTTTAGGGGTTAACTATGGAATAATATTAAGTATGCGATTAGAAAAAAACTCCATAGCTTTTGACTGTGTAGGTGAGTTAATGGCTAAGACTTGGGAGGTGGATGGTATATCACTCGAATTTGTAGAAGATAAGAATGAACCATACAAGCAATTATGGGGCAACAACTGATGCGATGTGATAAAGTGTTGAACAAATCATGAACTACCCATGAACGAAAAAGTTCCCAAATGGACATTGAGTATTTATACCTGAATGGAGGACCATGCTTTCAAAAATTTCATTAAACATATACCTTTTTTGAAGGAAATTAACAAGAACATTATCCTCAGTAGGTTCCTCCATATTTAAGGCTTTATCAATTGTTAGAATTAGCAATGACTCATCTAAGTCACTATCAATCCAAACTGGGTCCTCCGTCTCTAACAAAGGTTGCATTGGTAGGTATAGAGTCAATTTTTTGTTGTGCTCGCCATTAGAAATGACCATGTTCCCCAACCGACAATTGATAAATGCATCTGCGACTGCTAACCAAGGTTGTCCCAAAATTAGGGGGTATCCCCCCAACTTAATTTTTGGTTGCAAAATCACAAAGTCAGTTGGGTATTCTCACGAGTCTATAGAAAGGATTACATCTTTAATCATACCTTTGGGCTTGACCAAAGATTGATCTACCATTTGAAGAATAGTGGGAGTAGGTCTAAGTCCCTCTAATGACAACCTTTCCTTTATTTTATTTTTCATAACATTAATTGCAACACCCAAATCCACAAGGGTATTAGGAATACTTACTTTACCGATAGATACCTTAATGAAAGGGCTTCCTGGATCTGAGTACTTTGGAATGGTTATGTTCCCAAGCATAAGATCTGCCAACTGCCTAATGAATTGGATGGTCTTTGGGTCTTCCTTCTTCTTCTTCTACTTCCGAGTACATAGATCTCAAACTATTTTTATATAGACAAGGATGTCCTTGATAGCATGGAACAAAATAATCTTGATGTTAACATTGTGTAACTCATTAACAAGATCAAATTCAGGTTGAGAGACCTCCATTTGTATTGGTTCAGACTGAAATCATTGGGGAAAGAGAGGTTCTTTGGTTGGCTTTGCTTCTGACTCTTCGTTGATTTCCTAATGGTGGGCCCTTGAAGAGCCTTCCCCAACCTTAACTGAACTCCATATAGTTCTACTATATTTATAGGATAGGTGGGGTAACCTGTTGCGTCATTACTATACAAAGGTTGGGTTACTTTATTGTTGGGGTTTGGATTTGGTTGGGCTAGCATTGATGTAGGTCTTGGTGGTTTGTTAGATTTACAAGATGAGCGACCGATGATGGTAGGGCCGAAAGAAGTTGTTGCAACTGCTGGTATGGGTTGATCATAAGAGGAGGTGGAAATTGCGATTGTGATGGGAATGGTTGTTGTTGGTATGGTGACAGTTGTGGAAATTATGACCTCCATGCTTATTGCCACGACTGTGAAGTATACTGATATTGTGGCATCCATTGAGGGTATGGGGGTTGTTGCCAACCCCCATACCATCCCGATTGATAAGAATTGGGTTGGCTAGGTCTAGGGGCAAGATAATCATTCATCATGCTAGGGTGCATTACTCAGGGTGGAAAAGGTTGCCTAGGGGCCATGTAATAGCTGGGTTCCTCAGAATATTCCATTTTAGGCACACCTATAGTAAGAGGCCTCAAGGTAGAACTCCTACTGAATTCTTCTAGGGATGAGATGTTTGTCCTATTGTATGGGAAATCATCACTACCGTGTCTCTTGTGACATGTTCGACAAAACATGGTCAAGGCATTCTCGGCTTCCTCTTGCTTCCTATGGGTATAAAGAGTGTCTATCTATTTACCCATATGACTCAAAAAATCCATTTTAAGATCCTCAAGTAAATTGCCTATTTCATGCTTCATTATACTTGTCACATTGCCTATGGTATAAGGCTTACTTGGTTAGTTCCTACAAATATCACATATATCATCAAATCCCATTTTGGAGATATTCCCTTTGCCTATTAAATTGAATGCTTCCATAACACCATCTCTTATCCCCCTAAGAAACAACATTTTAATAGCATCATCATTTAGTCCCTGTTGGTGAGACCGTTGAAGACTAAACATCAAGCGTTCAAGGTAGTCCTCCACATACTCATCTTCCTTTTGAGTCATGCAAAAAAATTCATCCCAAACCTCCTTTGTTTTGCAATATTCTTGGTACTTGGTTAGGAATAATTCCTTCATGACTTACCATGTTCTGATGTTCCTAAGGTTCATAAACCATCGTAGGGTGACATCCTTTAATGTAGCTGGAAATAGTTTGAGTTTCTATGCGTCACTTTGATAATCATACCTGTGGCACAACACATCAAATTCAAACAAAAACATGTCAGGATCCTCAATTGAAAGACCACAAAAAATAGGCAAAGCAAAATGAGGAATGTTCTTCATAGGAGCATCTTGTTTAGGATGTGTGATTGGAAACTCAAAGGTAATCAGATTATTGTTGGCCAATGCCCTATTATGATTATCATTGATGTTGTTGTCATTATTGTCTTTATTGTTGTTGGGATCCATGAATTATAATGCCCAAGGGGTAAAATAGGTTTTAAATGGCTCTTGGGTTTCTAAAAATGGACCAACTTTAGTCCCGTAAGACTCTTGGAAGAATTTTTCAACCTTTTTGCATAATATCTTGGAAGAGCTTGGACGAGTACCTGTGGGCATCTCAACAATAGTGGTCTCAATAACACACTTCTTGAGATCAGGTTCGGGTAATTCTAATGATTGCAACTTAGTTTTCAATTTCTCTTGAATTGAGCTACTTCCTTTAATGGACGGTTTTGACTTATTTTGTAATTCTTCAATTTGTGTTTCCACAATGGATTTTTTTGATTTGTTTTTAAGATTTTCGGGTTGTGAACTGCTTCCCTTTTATTTTCTAATGAATCTTCCTCTACTATCCCTACTACGATTCATGCACCTAAATGACTTATGGCAAAGCAAACTAAGGGTAGTTACCCAAATGAGGTTGACTATCACGTGGAATTTCTCCCTAGCACAATGCTCCTAGCTCAATTTACTAGAAATGCAGGCCTTTAACACCGCTCCTTGGTAACGGTGCCAAAATTATTGGATTAAACTTTGGTCTCAAATTATTCTTGTAATGGTTCTGAATTAATTCTTAGAAATAGCTTCCTCAGTTCATCCTGAAGCGTCAATCCGAGAATGTAGGCTTTTGAACCGTGTTGTAGTAGTATGCCGAAGGGCTACAATCAAAAATTTAAGGGTTGATGGATGCAAACTAATGTAATCTAAATTTGAACATAATTCTGATTTGCAGACTTCCTATCACATGTGTGATAGGAACTTGTGAATAAATGATTCTGCAACAAGAAACAAATTACTGGCACACAACAAAATAGAACCGAAAATCTCTATACAATAGAACACAAATCTTTCTTGAAATAAAATAAACATAATCAAAGTTAAACTACTGAATGTAAATATGCTTTCAACATTAATTAACCATTCAAATCCTTAACTCACAGTGATTTTACTAATCAACATCTAACTATTCTTAAACAATACTGATAATAGTTGATAGGTAAATTATACACACTAAAAAGTATTGAACAAACCAATAGAGATTAACACATTCACAAAGATTAACTATACGGATAAGAATATGATGCTTAACACGCAATAATCAATATGAAACCAATCGAATATCTACAAAATCACAACATACATTACCACACACATATATATCTAATGGAAAGATCACCAACAACCGATGAATTGGGCCCTGCCTTCGTCTGCTATTGAGTGATGAAGCTCACAAACACAAAATTACTCCACACTAACTATCATTCATTCGGATTGCAACAACAAATTATGAACACAAATTTAATCACCAATATATTATTTCTATTATGTCTATATATCCTTGTTTTTGGCATACACACATATATATCGTAACTATCTATACCCATAATAGTCTTACAGATGAAAGCGAATAAGCGTTTTGGTTGTTTGTGGCTTACAACCAACAACCATCGAAAGATAATAAAAAATAGCTTAAAGTCTTTTGATAGTATCTTAAAACAACATAACAACTCAAAACATATTTGCTAATCTTGACACAAGTATGGCCAAAATGAAAAAAATGACTCCAACCGACCTAGTATTCCTTCCACCGACGCCCTTCATGCCTTGTTGTCAACCACCTACACATTTCCTATTACTAAAATCACAAAGATAGTTAGAGCAAATAAAAGAAATCGGTATTTTTCACTAGTTTTTACCTTTCCTTCTATTTCATAGAATATCTTTAGTTCACTAACGAAAAGTGACAAGAGCGAAAAGAAATAATAGGAAAGATGAAAAAGGTTAAAGCAAATAATAGGTAAAATAATGGTATATTTTTCCCCCATAATCTAGCACTACTTCCCTTGTTGCTCCCATGATTCTCCTATCTTTATGGTCATAATAGTGAGCACAGGTTAGGACCAATTCATATGATTGTACTGTAACTGGGAAGGGAACTACCTCCACTAATATTGAGTTGGACAATGAAGTGGCTACACATGTTCTTCTCTCTTCATCATAGATTCTCCTCTTGAATTCATCAAGGTTCACATATCCAAGGTTTGTATCCCCAATTTCCCAATATGGAGAAAACATCTTTGAAGGAGGGTGATAGCCCTTGTATTGGTACTTCATCTCTACTAGATCTTTTGGCATATTTCTTACATGTAAAACACCATATATTAGGTTATTCAATAGAGAATGCTTATTGAAAGGAAAAAACATCTTTTAACGAGTCTTAAATATTGATAAATAATTTGGGTTATGAAGCAGAAACTCATTAAAAAAATATTTTAAGTGAAAATGGATATATTGAGGATCGAGCTTTGGGTCTAAGCTTTACCGCTTTCCAAAGAGTCAAACAACTCAAAGCCAAGAATTCTGAACATTGATATCAAAAAATAAAGCTTACTCTTTTGCGATCTTTTTGGCGTTAGGGATCAAGTGTATCATTTGTCTCTTGTTCATAACAAAACTAGAAATGAAGCAACATCCCTGACTAGCAATATTCGACAATAAGTTAAAAAAATTGGGAGTCGGGACTTGAGAGTGTGACTTTATTCTTGCTTCTAAATTTTTTAGGAGTTAAGCAGTGACCCCAATTGGTGATATGCAAAATTTGGTTAAAGAATTTCGAGGGTCGGGGATCAGGCGTATCTCTTAACATCTACCCATTATTTCAACACTTGGCATGGTTTACTCCTGACATTCGACACCTGAACAATATGTTGCATTGTGACTTTAAGATTATCCATTTTGGAGGTCATGCATCAGGTGACTTGGCTTGAAATTTATGATGAAACACATACATTCTCTAAATGAACTGTCCAACTAAGAATGTTTGATATACTTAGTTTATTTCAACGAAGTATTTTGTTTCAATGCATCGAGAGTCAGGGATTGAGTATTTTATTGAACTCTTATCTCAAATTAAAACAGTTGGTAAAGGGTATCCTTGACTCGCAAAACCCGAAGTTGCAAAAGATTTATTTTTACTAAGGTTTAAAGGATCAGACTTTGGAGGTCGAGCATTTAGCTTAACACGTATTCTTTTTGCAGATAAGAAATAATCCAGACAACTAAAACTTGATGTATGAAAGATTTTTTTTCCCAAAACAACACTAAGGCATGAAAAAGTACCTAGCCAGAGAAAATACCAATGCTCGACATGATAACATCACAAACATCATCGATCGATGCGCCAAGACAAAGTTTGATTTGAGAAAACAAACAAGTGAAAAATAAAAAATAAAAAATGAAGAAACAAACAAAAATAAAGGGAAAAATGAAAATAAATGAAAGAAAACAAAAATAAGGATGCTAAATCAAACAAGAAGCAAAAAACATAAAATACCACATGCACAAACCAAAAAGGATTCCATGAATTGGGATAAAAACTAAAGAACGATGACACCAACCTAAAAAATATGGAAATGAGGGTGAAGACCGGTAAGAACAAAATGACAACAAGACAACACGAATGTAGGGCACCCAAATGTTGAACCAACATGAATACAAACACTAATGGCAAGCAAAGGAGTGAAAGGATTCACAAGGGATTCTTTGAGGGTTTTAGAGCCAACACTTGCTTCAAATGCATAAGGTGTATGAAAAAATAACTTTTGATTAACTTATAAACCTTATTCAACAACTACACATAACCTTCATTTATTGCTCATTAAATACCCTAACAGTGGATTAAATGTGTTTGAAAAACATAACAATTATGATAGTCAAGGCAAGAAGACATCGATGCCGTCAAGCATTCAAAATCGAGGGTTCACTTAAATAAATATTCCAACACGCGAAAGTTCAAAATGATGACAATGAAAATGAAGTGACGAGTAGGTGTTGAAGGTCAGACCCAATGAGTATGGAATACCAACATTGGGTATCCCGAAACTACGACACCTGACAAAACACAAAAATAAATGGAAAAGAGAAAGGAAGAAGGAAAAGGGAAAAGAGAAAAAGAGGGGAAAACCAAAAAGGGAAAAAAAGAAGGTGGAAAAAGAAACAAAAAGGACAACAAGATAAAAAGGGGTCCCCATTTTGTCATAAACAAAAAATGGGATGTGTGTGCAAGGCACAATAGGGGAAGGGTCAGAATAAGAGTGTGAAAATTAGTGCTACTATTATAATTTTATATACAATTATTGTTAGTTTTAGAGTTAGGGTTAGGGTTAGGGCTTGAGTTTGAATTGGACTTAGAGTTAGGGTTAGGGTTAGAATTAGTGTTAGAGTTAGGGTTAGGATTAGAAATAGAATTAGAATTAAAATTAGTGTTAGGATTATATAATCTTTAATAAATTTAACTTAGGGCTATATATGCGAGAGTTAGATTTAGAGTTAGTTTTAGAATTAGTGTTACAATAAGTGTTAGTGTTAGAATTAGGATTAGTGTTTTCAAAACTAGGAGTAGTTTTTGTGTTATAACTAGTGTTAGAGTTATAATTAATATTATAATTATTGTTAGAATAAGAAAAAGAGTTTCATTATAGATATTTAATAAAGTTAACCTAAGGTTATAATTAATATGTTTAGAATTGGTATTTTTTATTATGGGAAAAATAAGTTTTGAGGGGACTTGAAACCCCTTATAAACAGGTTTTAAAGGGACTCGAAACCCTATCAGAAGAAAGCTACAAACAGATAGGAACACAGACAATCAACCGCCCAACAACAACAACTAACCATAAGATACACTAGACTATTCATGCTGTAAAGATACAATTTTGAAGGGAACCAAAAGACCTTTCACAACCAGGTTTTAAACAGGGACCTAGGACCCAATGAACAAAAAGAAACTGCTCGAGTCATCCAAGCACAGACACAACTTGCAACAACTAATCCATAGCAAACCATCCGCTCAACACTGAGCCACTATACAAAGGACAATAAGAGCTCCCTTTTAGAATAATAAATTTCGCCAAACTCCCTACCTCAATAAGAGAGTTACAAGGAAAACTTGAATACAAAGAAGCAAGATTCCACTTGAACCACTTGATAATTAGACCTACCATCTCAATATACACCTCTAAAGGAGAGAGCTCCCCTTTAATGGAGAAGATGACATGATCACCATTTCCACCCAATCCAAGCATCTCCATTAACCACAAACTCCACCACAATAGGAGTAGCTTCCACCTTAATAGGAACAACAAATGAAGATACCAAAAAGGCGAGCTTCCCATGTCCACAACACCCTTCTCAACGTCAATAGGATTCAACACTAATTGTAGAATTGGGGATGAATTCCACACACCAACAGAAAGGGTAAATACACCATCCTTAGGCATGCTAGACATCAAGATATTCAAGAGGAACAAGAAAGAGGAATCAATCAACAACCAAATGATAGTAATAACTTCCTCAAGCAGTATGAACAATTGGGTCTTTAAGAAAAACAAAAAATATATCCCAACCTTTAGCCATACAACAATAACAAGGGCATACACCACTCCAAAGAGAAACACAAGCACCATCTTCCAATAGAAAATATAATCCCCCTTAAACCTTAAAGGCTTCATTTTCAAGAGGGGGGAAACAACAACATTCTTACAAAACAAGAAAACTCAGGTTATCGGGAGAAGAAATAACCTAAACAACCTAAAGAATAGAAGACCAATTGCCAGAAACAAGATGAGCTTAACAAACCATATGGGGAACCAAAGGACAAATAAAGTCCACAGTAGCAGGGACCAAAAAACCCCCTCGGTCCAACAAGCACCGACCACCATAGAGAAAAAGCATTCAAAAAAATGCTCCATGAAAATCCAAAAAAGACAACCTAGAGAGAAGCAGATACTGAAACCCATGCCCTTCAAGAAAACATAGGAATAACAAGCTTTTCCCCAAAGCAAATGAAGATCTTCAAAAAATACTACAGTACTAAGAACCATTCCTAAACAGGAACCAAAGAGAGGGGAAATCTCAAGGCAAACAAAAAGGCCTGAGGCAGCAAGAGAGAGTTTGGAACAGACACCAAGGTGCAACCACCCAAAGAGAGAACACATACACTAAATCCAACAAAGCAACAAAAGGAGCATACCAGAGAAAGAGACACCAATAGTGTGACAAACCAAAGATCCACCCAAGCTGAGGCTCTCATAAAGACATAACTTCTAACTCAGCAAATAAAATATTGAATCACAAAAGCTTCAACAAACATCGGTGGCCCATACCAAGAAGCTTCAAACAACATGAAAACCACAAAGAAGTCGAGAGAAGACTTCAGGAACCTACAAAAAGCTACACACCATCTCCAAAGAGAGAAAATAACTGCAAACACCTCTAGTGCAGCAAGAAAACAAGCTTTCCCAACCACACCCAAAGACAAAGCACCAAACAACCTTTGTCCATCTGCTTCATCTTCAAATTCGCCATCTCCATTCTTTGCAACTTTCAAACCTCCACCGCTGCTAGTTTTCCCACCTGACACTCACTTCTCCATTAGTTAATATGTTCCTAGTTTAGAATTAGTGTTACTATTAGAATTAATGATATTTTATGTAATTTACCTAAATAGTATTAGTAATGTTTTGTATAATTTATTATATAATATAATCTATTGTTGATTTATAATTTAATAATATATAATTTACAAATAATTTTATAATTTACTATAGTATATAGTTCAATGTTATTCTATAATTTAAAATATTTGATAATTTTATATCTTTTATTATTTAATTTCTTTATATCATATTTTTTAAATTCAAAATTATATAATTATGGAGTATGATATGAAACATTGATGAAAAAAATTAACATAGTTTCAATCCAAAAATTGACAATTGATTAATATATGTAATTAAATATTTATAATATTAAATATGTATATTATCAAATATTTTTTTTAAGGTAAGTACTACTAGAGGGGGTAGCTCTCAATATTAATATCAAAAAATAGTTGCAATGTTTCTCTTTACAAATATTTGTGGAGGATGAAACCAATCCATGCACTTACTTCAAAGACCCAAACTATTTGGACCTGAGAGAGCAATTCATCATTATTTGCCAAGAAGGAACTGAATTCCTCCATAATATCATTGATTATTCCTTTCTTGATTAAGCACCAAGCCTTATTCATTTTCACCTTCTTAACCCCAACTTCCTAATTGAAGAGACCAACGAGCACCCCAAAGATAAACTTCGATTGGATATTGAAAACAACATTAGTTACAAGTAGGTTACTCTCTAGGCTTATTAGGAATCGATCGAATTGGATGCCCCACAAAGTATCTGCAAGGGATTGAACAAAAATAGCGAAGAACAACATATAGATCTTCCCATCGTGAACATGGAATTTCTCCTAGGTTGAAGCACCCAAAAAATTCATACTCATATGCTTAGCCACCTCCTCGCAAAATCTGAACAACCTTTCTATCTTTTGTTCGTCGGTCTACTCAAAACACTGGTATTGAATAAAAGTAAAAAATATGTCCATGTGACTCCCTACGAGCCATCAAAATTTAGGCAGTTAAACAATAGGCAACCATCTAGTCTTGCAAGTACTAGTCATAAAAAAATTGGTTGAATGGATATCAATATTAACTTTAGCAATAGGCTCCTCATTTGATGTCAATGTGTCCAAGCCGCACCGAAATCTAAACTCATTAGCAACCTTCTCCCTTTGTTCTTGTAAGACTCCAATGTTAGCCAAAAATCAGTTACTCTATTAGCTTCTTTGTATACATGTGGAATTGTGTAATTACCCAACCAATCTAGGTGATAGGTCCAGATAATAGCTTATTTTTTGTTGTTTTTATACATATTTTGAGATACTTTTAGATACACTTACCAGACAATGTTCCTACATTATACTATCCTTTCATATCCATTATGCGGAATTAAACCTTAATTATGATGATGAAATTATGGTTATAATATATCAGTATTATATGGTTTATATGAAGATATGTATGAAATGCTGATGGAATGCTATGAATTAATTATGATAGTTATCTTTGTGTACATGTTTGGCAGAATTAACTTATTTGTAGCTAAAGAGGAACCATGGCACACAATAGTTGCGAGATGGAGTTGTAGCAAAAGGAACGACTGTACATCGAAATAGGGGAGCTCCAGGTTAAACTAAACATGATGGTTGTTGATTAAAGGCCCACTTGATGAAGGTTGAACATGGCATTATTATAACCAATTAATAAATTCTAAAAAAGAGATCTCCTTCACTTATAGGATTTTGACAAATAGTTGTATATTTACATGCAATTATGTTTTGACAGAGTTTTAGTCCTATTAAGATTCCTTTTCCTTTTAAGTTATAGGTTGTATAAATCATTCTTAACTCTACACTCTAAATAGATAGGAGTGGAGTTAATGATTTTAGTTAAGTTGTTATTTTGGATAATATTCCCTCAAGATTGTATATAGTTGTTGGTTGAATATGTAGGATAGTTAGTTGGTTTTTTTAGTTTTATGTTATTAGTTACTTTTAGTTTTAAAGACATGAAATATTTAGAATGATTGAATACAATCTATGAAAGATATTTTGTAATCTTCATGAATATGCAATGAATGGAGTTAATTTTATGGGATGTGTAGAATTTGATTAGCTAGATTTGGGTTTAGTTAAAGTGGGAAAAATCACTTGAGTAGGCCACTCAAGGTACTGTTCCTCACTTCATGTTCCATTTATTTATTTCTATTTAACAGTTATTATTAGTTTATCATTGTTTCATGATCATATGCAAGCTAATTATAATTTCATATCTTGATTATTATTAATGAATGCTTATGAATATGCATGCAATGGTTAAATAGTAGCACTCAGGAAGGTAGTTTAGTTGAGTCATTAATTTTTATTAATTTTGAGTTATTACAACGTCATTTCATTAGGAATAGTTGAGTTACATCTTAAGTTGTAGGTACTCACAACCACTAGTTTTGGTTATGTCTTACTATTTTTGCAATTTTGCAAGTTTTCCAGCAAGTAGAATAACTTGAGTAGGGTAGCTTAAGTAGTTTTGAGTCCTTGAAGGCATATACAATGCTGAACCATCATAAGCTTACAAGCTTTGGGTTGAAAATTTAATGTAGTCTTGATCAATATTGAGTGGATTGTTTAGTTAGTTAAACCTCTGAATTATGTAGGTTCTACCAAGTTTACAATTCATTAGCTTAGACTCTACATTTTTGGCACCATTACCATGGATGGTGCTATCTTCATAGAATTATTTTTACAGTTTTCATGGTTAACTTTTGTTTTGAGCATTAGGACTATTAGATATAATATTTTTCCAACACCAGAGATACACTAACATTGTGTAGGACTTCTACATTATAAAGCCATATTACATGTATGCGGAGGCAGAGAGATCCCTTGGGTAGATTCCTTCCCTCTACATGCAAAGCAACTATATCAGAAATTGGTGAATCCAGTACTCAGAGTGAAGGTAATACTGAAGAAGAAATCTCCTTATCACCAACATCTAGCACACATATAGAAGGAACACACTGCACCTTGGGGGATGCAATGGATGATGATCCTGAATGAGCAACATTTGAGTTCCCTATCACTAACCAGGAAAGGACTACAATGCCGAAGAACATTCCTCCTTCAACCTTACCAGTCTTCTATGGGTTAATGAATGAGGACCCAGATACATTTTTATTTGATTTTGATGTCCTATGTCGCAATTATGATTATACTACTGATGCTCACAGGCTCAAACTCTTCCTTGCAACTCTTAAGGATGCAACCTTAAGGTGGTTCATGGGATTAGGCTGAGATGATGTTCTTGATTGGGACACCATGAAGACCTTGTTCCTAAAAAAGTATCACGACTATTGTAGGGGACCTGATAGTAGGAAAGATGACATTTTTCAGAATGTCACAAAAGGATGATGAGCCTTCAGAAGATTATGTGGAGAGATTTCAATTTTCTCTGAAGAAAAACCCACAAAACAAGTTGTCATAAGAGTCCCTCAAGTTGGTCTTTTTGAGGGGAGTTAATGATGACTACATGGATGCAATGAACCTCATTGGTCAAGGAGATATTTCCTAGCTACCATTTTTAGACATTTGTAAGGCCTGTAGGAATTATTCCAGGACCTTTACTAAAAGGCCAAGAGGAGATAGGACATCCACTATTGGTAAACCATCTTCAGGGGTTTCAAATATTGAGTTAAGCAACTTGTTATCCAACATGAAGGAGGATATAATAAAAAATTTGGCAACTCAGTTGGATACTCTCCACATTAAGAAGAATTAGGAGGAAGCTGAGGCTATGGTCATTGAATATTGTGCAAGCTGTAGGCAAAGAAAAGAAAATTGCAAATACAAGAGAGTGGCAAGTATCCAACAAGGAAAAGTTGAGAAACTTGATTTCCAACCAATTGAAGTAGATGATGGACAACTCTTCTAAATAACACAAAGGATGCCATGGCAGAAATAATAAGGTATGACACAAGACCCCCTTAGCTTTAATTCATCTTTTCCTATTGGGAATCAAAGATTTTCTGCTTGGAACTCTCAGCCCTGGCAAGCAAACCAAAACTAGTGGCAAAACCCTCAACAATGGCCACAAGCTTAGCCAAATTGGAACCAACAACCAAACCCTTAGCCACAAAAAATATTTTAGGTTTCCAGTTGTAGTCCATAATGGAAAACCCAACAAAATCAATGGCAACCTCAGTGGAAGAAAAGACAACAATGTAAACAACAAAATATAAACTATCAACAGCCTATGCTCCCTCCTCCACCATAACAACAAGCTTTAATTCCTCCATAAAATCCTACAAATCAACCACCCAAGCAACCACAAATACCTACCCAACCTGCACCTGACCCTAACACTAAGCATTTTCAATAGGGTTATACTAATGAAGCTATGCAATACCCCACCTATGGGGTAGGGATGAGTGATGTCCACCTTAGATCAGGAATACAACTTGTTAGACCTTCATCCCCCCCAATTATAGAAATGGTGGATGAGGAACCCGCAATTGAGACTTTAGAAAAATTATCTTTGGAACCTAAGTCAAATCAAGTACACCAAACTACCTCAAGATCCAAGCCACATTTTCCTGAATGCCTAGCTATTCAAAAGTATCACACACAGACTAAGGAAGATCTTTTAGGTTAATTAAAAGATGTGAGTATCAAGATTCCACTTATCCAAGCTATCAAAGACATCCATATCTACACCAAAACTGTAAGGAATCTATGTCTTAAGAAATCAGGGAGAAAAAGAAAAGATCCTCAGACATTCCATGTCTTGGGAAATCTTGCAGACATCATGTTAGGGAACATTATTGTCCCTAAGTATACATATCCTAGTAGTCTAGTAGTGGACGTTAAAATCAATGGAACCCTCATTAAGAATACTTTTATAGATTTTGGGGGCAAAAATCAATGTCATGACAAAAGAAACAACGTAGTTACTTTAGTTAGTTAACCTCAGGCCCACACAAACTATTTTACAACTAGCTGATAAATCTATGGTCAAGTTTGAGGGAATTATTGAAGACTTAGTGATTGCATTGGATTCTTAGGAATATCCTATAGACCTTATAGTGCTACAACCCAAAGTTAATCTTACAGGTTACCCACTCATCCTAGACAATCCTTGGTTAGCTACAACCAATGCATTTATAGGTTGTAGGTTTGGAAAAATGATTATATCCAATGGGATAGTCACTAAGAACTTGATTCTTTATCCATTGACCTAGCTTTATGTTGATCTTGAGAAAACTATTTGGCCCAATTTAGATGAGGAAGATAACTATTCTTTGTAGGCACTAATGACTATAGAGCACAACCCATTATTGGATGACTAGGATGAAGATAAGCTCATTGCTCATATAATCCAAAATGACTGCGACAAGAGCCCGTAGCAACAAGACAGCCTCATACTCCTACAAGACCCCTTGCAAAGTATTATACCCACCAATTCTACAAAAGAAATATCTTAGATATTTGATTCATTACTACCTCAACAATGTGTACCTATTATACCAAGCCTTGATCTCTCATCTGTCCAAGAGTGATCAAGGGAATTGGAAATCATGCCTGGAAGGAAGTTAAACATAAATAATGCATCAACAGAAGAACAACAAAACTCTCTACAAATAGTGTTGCAAGCAGACTCAACAAAATATACATGGGATTACCATGATATGAAAGTGTAATGTCGTAGAATTGCACCTAGGGGAAATTGCACATTTTTGCATCTTGCCTAGCATTTATGACACCTTAGAAACATTAATGGAAAAATTCCATGAGTTAAAATTTCATGATTCTGACTCCATGTGGACACATGGTGAAATGAAAGAAGCCTAACAGGGTGTTTCCTGAAAATCTAGGGCTTGGATGCCTGCGCGACGCGCAAACGTTCATTTGACGCGTTAGCGTCCTAGCGGTTTTTCGAGTTTGAAACGATGAATCTAGAACCTTGATCCTTGTGACATGTATCCTGGTGGTTAGGTCTCGAGTGAAATGGCTCTGTGCTACCCTTGCATGCATTAAAAACTCCTTTTGTCCCTCATCTTTGGGTTGGAAGCCATCAATTCAAGCATTGTAACCATTTGCTCTAGTCTTGGGTAAGCCCTACCCTTGAATAGCAGCACTTTTACTAGTGAAGCCATGCCGGACTGAGGTCCCTCTAGTAGCTACCAGCTCTCCAGCAACTACCAGCTCTCAAACAAGCACATTGCGGTGCACCCGTGTGCTTCGGAAGAGGGTCTTGACCCGTGGGTAACGCTCTCTTTCCTTACCACTCCTTCCTATTAGTTCATTTATTGCTTTTTGGTGTGGGATTTACTTCGAAGTGCGTTTTGTTTTCACCACTTAATTTTTTATTTCCTTTACACTCTCTATCAAAGTTGGTTGTCCATGGAGGTGGGAACACCAATATGGGGGTCTGACTGAGGCAGGCCCCTATACAACTCAAACCTTTTCCCCTTGATCTTTTGTGTGTAGGTTATGAAAGGAAGCTTGGACTAAAGACTCGAATGCATGAAGGTGATCTTGTTTCAAGTGCTCTTGTATTCTCTTTTAGTTCTTAGTTTTCTGCTGATTATTTGATTCTTCACATCTCCCAATTCGAGTCAAGAAGTAAGACTTCGTTTCATCTTCCTGAGCTCCTAAGTTATTTGCAGCTTAGGTTGCCAACGCACCTTGTGGATGACAACACGTTGCACTGGCATCCTAGAACTGCGCTGGCGTCTCTTGGCTAAGAGCTCTTCAGTCAGATACTGGAACTTGGAAGTCTTGCTCTTTTGGATCCCAAACCTACTCTCTCATTTCTCTTCATGATTCCATTGATCTATTCAATTTGAGGTGTATAAGGGCAGTTCATTCCCTGGTGATCTCTCAAGAAGGAAGAGACTCGTGTGCAGTGAATCCCCCTTATATCACATTTTGGTGAACCCGACGTGAATTGTTGGATCCGTTTTCATAATGTTGTCTAAGTCTTTTTCTGAACGAGATTTCGATATGTTGGAAGATGCTCTAGATGATTTCTTAGAAGCACTTTCCCCTATCTATAAATCTTTGAAACAAACTATTTCCTTACCAGCTAAAGAGTCAATAAATGTGGTAGTAGTTTCTATGGCTCCTCCAAGCCCTAAGAAACCCGTCATTTACGTGACCCCAGCTAAGCCATTCCCTAGAAAGGACTATTCTGCCTATGGGATTTCAAGTCGTATCAATCAATCGGACTTATATTTGAGATTTACGAAGGCTACTGACTCTACTTCTTATAATGTTGTCAGGCATACGTACCCTACAAGGAGAAACATACCAAAATTAGAACAACAAGCTGATGTTCCTACATCACAATCAGACCAAACTCCTACTTCTTTACCTCCGTCTCAACCTGACCTTCCTCTAGCTCCTAAACTCATGATCAAAGCACCAAAAAACTATGATCTTGTCAAGCAACTCTATGTTACTCCGGCTAAGATCGCGCTTTGGTATTTTCTTCAAACCGCTCTGGTTTATCAAGAGATGTTGCAGGAGGCCTTACAAAACATTCTCTTTCCTACCTCAGCTAGGCCTACGAATGTTGATGCGTTGATGGCACATATTCAAGCATATTCGCTGAATATTACGTACCATTTGCAAGAACTCCCGCCTCTGGATGTGCAAACATAAGAAGAACCTTTGATGATCATAGTAAACGTTAACAACATCGGTATTCAACATACCCTCGTTGACATTGGTTCAGCTCTCAACGTTTGCGATATAGATCTACTGCCTAAAATCAAGGTTGATTTGTCTTCCTTAGCAACTTCTTCCTTGTATATTCATGGGTTCGATAACGTTGGTAGATAGGCTCTAGGTATGATAATGTTACCTTTACAATTGGGCCCCGTTACTTGGCCTACGTTGGTCTACATCATGCCCGACCCATTACCATACAATCTTCTTTTAGGAAGACCTTAGATTCACGATATGGGTGCGGTAAGTTCCACCCTACATCGGTCCTTGAAGTTCGTTGCTAAGAATCGAGTGGTTACGGTTAAAGCAGATCGAAAGGCCGCAGACCTTTGTTTTCTATCCGCTGTTGGTCATAATTTAGTTGCTCCCACTCTCAAGAATTGCATTCCTTCCTTAATCGCTGATGCTATGGCTTGTTCCTCATTGATACCTACTACGAGAGATATTCCTCAAGTGAGTATCAACTGAGATGAACTGCTTAAGATAGAAGAATGTGAATCCCCTTTTTCTTCTTCTTCATCTCCTAAAATGAATGCTCTCTTAGGTGATGACTGGGGTTCCTTGAACTTCTCCAAATTCCTCATAGCGGAGTACAAGGCAGACCCTTCCAATATAGAACTCCTAGATCATGCTAATAGGAGGACGAGTGACCCTCCCATTGAAGAAGCAAGGTGTGATCCTATCTAGAAAATCGCTCCTCCCTGGGAGAGTGACTCTATCTATGAAAAAAGAGGTTGACGGCTGCGAACCAAGTGATGGAAGTGAGATCGCTCCCGTAGAAACTTTTGATGTCCATTGGTGGAACGAAACACTCTACATAGAGTTGTCCCCTCCTGAAACTCTACAAGATCATTATGGGTTTGGTTATAATATTGCCTCTCAATATGTCTATGGGCAGAAAGGCCTAGCAGGTATCAAGCAAGGAATACAAGTCCCTATCCAGTTTAAGAAACAATAGTGCAACCTTGATTTGGGATGCCTTGTTGAGCAGTCTAGACAAAAACCTTGGTGGAGTGTTAATATGATTTCGGCTGAACCATTGAGTTTGACCCATCCTAAGTTGATAGAAGAAAGAGGACAAACCAAGAAGGTTCCTATAGATGTCTTCTCTTCAGATGAAGAATTAGGGGAATTTCTACATGCTTACTCTCCATTACCTCCTTATCATCACAAGAAACGATTCCCATATCGCTTACATAAACAAGCATACTTTGGAGAATCCATTTTGAGCATTGACGAGGATGACCCTATATCTAACGTCAACGATGATGTTCTAATATCTCATCTCGAGGAATGTGATTCCCTCCTTAAAGGGGATACTGCCCAAGTCCTCGTTGATGCAAAATCTTTAGAAAAAGTAATCAAGATTGGAAAGTGCCTCTCTTCCGAGGAAGCAGATGAACACTCCTCTCTCTTGCATGCTTATCTTGATATCTTTGCTTGGACATATGAAGATATGCTCGGTATTGATGAATCCATAGTGGTCCACAATATCGTTCTATATCCCGACACCAAGCCCGTTAAGGAAAAAAATTGAAAGATCAACCCTAGGGTAGCTCTAATGGTCAAGACCGAGATAGAGAAGCTATTGAAGGCAAGCTTTATCCGTCCCATTGACTATTCTCCCTAAATTTCAAATATAGTCACTGTTAGCAAGCCTGACAATTGTATTCATATATGCATTGACTTTTAGAACCTCAACAAGGCTTCTCTTAAAGATGATTTTTCGTTACCTAATATAGATATGATTATGGACTTGACCACATGCCATACATTGTTATCCTTTATGGATGGATTCTCGAGTTATAATCAGATCCATATTAATCTAGATGATCAATACAAGACAACCTTTACTACCACTTGGGGGAATTTTTAATATGTGGTCATGCCCTTTGGTTTAAAGACCGCAAGAGCGAATTATCAAAGAGCGATGAACTTGATATTTCATGGTTTCATTCATAAGATCTTGGAAGACTATGTCGATGACATCTTGGTGAAGTCTGTAAATTGTCAAGACCATGTGAAGAATCTTCGTCTTATCTTTGAAAGGCTTCGACTTTACAAGATGAGACTCAATCCCCAAAAGTGTGTCTTCGATGTTGATACTGGAAAGCTCCTCGGGTTTATAGTCTCTTATCATGGAATCAAAGTCAACACAAATAAGATTGATGCTATTGTTCACATGTCTTTGCCAAGGAACATCACCAAATTACAAAGTTTACAGGGGAAGATTCAGGCAATTCACAGATTCATATCTCAGTTGGTTGACCGTACCCTCCCTTTCACTTGTCTACTGAAGAAGGACGTTCGCTTTATATGGGATTAAGAGTCTTAGAAGGCCTTTGAATCCATCAAGGCTTATTTAACCAATCCTCTTGTATTGATGTTGGCTATGCAAGATACACCTTTTCTATTTTACCTCGTTGCTTCGCCATACGCTTTGGTAGCCCTGCTAGCTTAGTATGATGACGCAAGAAGAGAAAGAGCGGTCTACTACATTAGCCGCATCCTTGTCAATTATGAAACTCATTATTCATCCATGGAGAAGTAGTGCCTCACTCTTGTATTCGCTACATAGAAGCTGAGGCACTATCTCCTCCATGCCGAAACTCACGGTATAGTGAAACAGATCTTTTGAAACATCTATTCTCTAGCGCCGACCTTGTTGGGAGATTAGCAAAGTGGGTTGTGTTGCTTTTTGAGTTTGATATAAAATTTATCACTCAAAAATTGGTAAAAGGACAAGCGGTTTCCAATCAATTGGAAGACACTCCCTCACCTCGCTCCTTACCTGGATTGGACCTATTCCCTTATGAGAATATCTTCACAATCAACTATGACCTCGAATGGAGAATGTACTTCGATGGATCAAGGTGTCAGAACGGTTCTGGAGTGGGTATGGTGTTGATATCCCCCGAAGGTAAACTAATCCCCCTATCTTTTCAGTTAGATTTTCCTTGCACTAATAATATCATCAAGTACAAAGCTCTTATTGCGGGTTCGTGTGCCGCGATTGTGTTGAAAATTAAACATCTTCGTATACTAGTGACTCTGAACTTATTGTAAATCAGATCAAAGGGACTTATCAAGCTAAACAAAGTAAGCTATCTCGATATCGAGACCTTGCTTTGTCCTTGGTTAATTAGTTTTCCTCTTTCACAACAAACAACATTCCTAGGCGAGAAAATATACATGCGGATACCATGGAAAGCATTGCTTCCTTGGTACCTTCAGAAGAGGATACAAAGGAATATCACTTCGTGGTTCAAGTCGTGCAAACCCCGACAATTCCTGATCAACCCGCACCCAAGTCTTTGGCTTGCCTCCATGCAGAATCAGAAGAATGGCTCTCTAGTATCTACAATTACCTAAAGATTGGAAACTTTCCTGATGCTGCGATGAAAAATGATCGCACTTGTATACGAAATCTTTCAGTCGGTTATGTCATCTTATCCGACGTTATTTATCGAAAAGCGTACAATGGCTTGTTGCTAAGATGCCTCACTAAGGCAGAAATACCCCTTGCCCTTAACAAAGCCCATGTAGGTTCTAGGGGTGGAAATTTTGGTGGTAAATCCCTAGTGAGAAAACTAATACACATGGGATACTATTGGCAGATGATGGAACAAGATTCCTTCGATTTCATCAAGAAGTGCCTTCAATGTCAAAAAAAATAGCTGCCTTATCCATGCTCCTCCTCAGGAGTTGCAAAACCAAACTTCTCCTTGGCCGTTCGCAAAATGGGGGTTGGACATTATTGGGAAAATATCACCTCCTTCTTCCAAAAAACATACCTTTATTATCAGCGCCATAGATTATTTCACAAAATGGGTTGAGGCTATCCCGCTTTGATCCACGAATACTGAAACTATCTATAACTTCCTCTTGAACAACATCATCTCTCATTTTGGACTACCTACACTTGTTTCTAACAATGGTACACCATTTAAAAACAAGGAAGTGAAGCATTTCTTGGAGAAATTTAATATTTAACATAGGTTATCTACACCGTATTATATGCAATCCAATGGCCAAGCAAAAGCTTCTAATAAAACACTCAAACTATTTCTTCGTAAGATAGTTAATAAACACGGTAAGGATTGGCATATTCAATAAACATATGCTTTGTGGTCTTATTGCATGAGTGTCCATACGACGAAGGGAACAACGCCTTATAACCTCATGTATGGCACCAAAGCTATCATGCCTTTGGAGTTGGAAATCCCATCTTTGTGGGTTTCCCTTAGGGGGTGATTGACGATGAAACCTATCGGGTTAACCGTTTGCATCACCTTGAGATGCTTGACGAGCACCGTCTACAGGCCCTCGATCATCTTAAAGCTTATCAATGGTTGCTATCTAGACAGTATAATTAGAGTGTGCTTCCTAGGAATTTTAAGCTAGGGGCCTGGTTCTGTATGAAAACCAACGGAATGTAAACACACCACCTGATCAGAAAGGTAAATTTAGTCCTAACTGGCTGGGTCCTTACATCATGATTTCTATATATGGTTTAGGTGCCTATGGATTATCATCTATGGATGGAACACCTTTAAAACAGCCTGTAAATGCGATGCAACTTCATCGATACTATGCATAGCGTCCTAATGTGCTATGTATGTGGTGTTCTCCCCAAAAGGTAGTAATGCTACATGTATTAACATTCAATCACTTTCACATCATGAATTTTTTTGTGATTATGATGTGACCATGCGTGTGTACGTGTAACCAAAACATACACACGTGTGTCCGACTATGCTAAATATCCATACATCACAGTACATTATTAGATCACCAAAGCATTCAATTAACATGTAAATAAATGTGTTAAACTAAATCATGATTGGAATCTAATGAAAACATACATCCATATAAGAAAATACCATCCATAGCATGAGCATACATGAAATAGAAAGCATACACATAAAAGAAACCATGATGCTGAAACCGATGTATATATATATATATGTCCAATGTATGAATCAAATGTACATGTATCGGGCCACTACTATAAAAAATGAGTGGCTACTGAATATATGTCTATACTAAAGATATAAAAATGTGTATGTATATATGTCCAACTACAAAAATGATATACAAAATAGGGGTCCTATCCCTGTGGCATGTGGCTCCTTGAGCCCTCTAGCTCTGGCGGCCGCTCTGGTGCTCTGGGAGAGGGCTGTACTATGGTTTGTGACTGGGATCGGTTTGAACGTGATGCAGATAGACCTGCCTATATCCCTCTGAGCTCCCCTTACAATGAATAGATATCCATCCTTGCTTGGATCAACTCTTGTTGCAGTTGTTGAACATCTGCTGAGATCACAATTGTCGGCTACGCATCGAGCTCATCAATGTGGCTCTGAAGGGAATCGTGTGCCGCCTCGATGGAATCAACCCTCATCACTGCCGCATCTCGCTCAACGAGCACCTTCTGTAGCTCCCCCAATAACTAATCTCACTATCCCCTAGTGGTTGTCAGCTCTGGAATTAGCTGCACCACCTCTGCACCCTGCTCCTTGTATGCGGTCCTCAGACGTGCCACTGACTCAAAAGTGGGGGCATGCCTCCCTGTTGAAACAGGCCGAAAAGCCTCTAAGACCATCCCCTAGATTGGTACAACAAGGGCCACCTCTGAAATGCACTGAGCAATAAGCCCAGTCCATCCCTGTGCATCCTCTGCAATCACAAAGAAAGAGAAAGGGATCAATATCACATGGCATGTATATATACATAAAAAGCATAAGCAAAAATATGAAGAGTATGAAAGTAACAGTAATACATAGTGTATGTCTGGATCCCTTGGCTGCCATGTGAGATCAGGGTGTGGATCAACACTGGGGCCTGCGCCGCCAATATCGGTGGCCACCCCAAGAGATGCTAGTGTTGCCACTATTGGGATGGTGGAGAGTGGTGGTGCTGATGAAACTGGGGTAGCTGGGGAGGGAGTTGATCTCTTCCATCACCGTGGCCTCACGAGTGCCGCTTCCTCCTCCTCCTATACAAACTCCTCCTTTGCATCACCCTGTTGGTAGTCTCTCCTCTTTTCCTGTGGGGGCTAGCAGGGCTTGTCCTCCTGTGGGCCAAGGTCCCCTCTCAAAGCACCCTCACCGAAAATTGGAGCAGGACGATGTCTCTCCCACCACCGTGTATAGTCTATCGCTACCTCGACATTATCTGCCACTGCCATGGCCGGTAGATCATGATTGGGCTCATCATTATCCAAAAAAATAATATTTGTGATAGAGGTGCGAGGGTGATCACCTACCCTTGTTGCACTGTGGTGTTCCTTGGTGTATGTGGGCACGTCGGGTGGTATGGTCTATACACGGTCATGCTGCCGCATGACCCAACTCCAATAATAAGGTACAATAATAAAATCACAATGACCCACTAAAAAATGGTCCCACTGTAGGTTCCTAAGGAACCGACTATCATCGACCTGCCTAAAATAGCGGTGGAGTCTTTAACAAACCTCTCCTATGGTGACACTATCAAATGGAAGCCTCCAAAACTATACATCTCTGAAACACCACTGGCCTATCATATCATACCAGTGGGCCATGGGGACATCATACGACCGTCGTTGGGGAAAATCGACTGGCTAGGTGCACATGATGTGGGTGAATGCCCACACCTACAAAAGTGTGCACACAGTAAGACTACGATACTCATAATGGATGTACCATCCAAGCTCCTGGTAGAGGTGCGCTAGCATGCTGCACCCCCATGAAAAAATAGTCCTGTGCTCAACCATGTCTCTAATGATCGGGACAAGGCCCCCGTGCAGATGTGAGCCTCGCCCATCTATAGTAATTTGAAAAGCAATCATCACCACCATCACCCAACGTACAACGAAGCTATCGTCCTTGCCTGGTCATACCGGTGCATGTATATGTGACTAGTGTTGTCGCCACCATCGGTCTACCCTGTGCAGTACTGAACACCCACGCTATGCTCCCATGCCGATCGAGTGTT
The DNA here is from genome assembly GCA_007115665.2 of Sequoiadendron giganteum. Taxonomy (NCBI): domain Eukaryota; kingdom Viridiplantae; phylum Streptophyta; class Pinopsida; order Cupressales; family Cupressaceae; genus Sequoiadendron; species Sequoiadendron giganteum. The sequence continues at coordinate 375,357,905 of CM021110.1, forward strand.
GTCTAAGGCCACTCGTCATCCGCGGATGAGGGGTCCAAGGATCCGATAGACATCCTTGAGGGTGATGGTCATCTCTCCATAGGGTATATGGAAAGATGATGTGGTAGCATCCCACCGCTACATCAAAGCGGTGAGCATCATGTCATGGTATCACATCTCTGGCATAGTGAATACATGATAGAGACTGACTCGCTCCAAATGTGTGACCTAATCCGGTGATAGGCGGTCCCTCTACTCATGGACGAGGTAGAATGCTCATCCTCTAGGATGCTCCTAGATCTCCGGATAATCCTACCAAAAAGTAAAAAAAAATTAAGTTAGAAACCTGATCATGATAAGAAAACATGCTAAAGGGCATATGCGCGCCGCTCAGACGTCTGCATGATGCGCTTGCATCCCGAACCGCAATGGTCGCTCGAAGGATGCCAACACATCCTCGGGATGACAATGCAGATCCAGGAGCTCAACACATTTCCCAAACGATAGCGCGAAAATACGACGTAGGCACACATTTTGGACGCCTGCGCACCCCAAAACATGAAAAATCTAGAAAATGAATATAAAGGCACACAGATCAAGATTAAGAATCCTACCGGGTCAACATCACGACTTGCAACGATGTCATCACGTAGTTTCTATAGCCTCAGCATCTTGTACTCCCTCCTACTAGGCATTTTGCTGACTTTTCTCTCACAAAAGTCAATAATCTACTCACAGTGAATAGTGAAAATGACCCTTCTAGGGGCCCACCTAGGTATATATAGCCCCCCGCCCCATGGCCCATTTTTCCTAGAATTCATGGCCCCCCTATTTCTCCTGAATTTATGCCACCATGCTAGGGGAAAACTTAGGAGGGGGCATATGGTCACCTCCTGATTATTTTTTCTCCTCCGAATCAACGACTTTTTCTTGATCATTCTTCTATCCATGGTAGTTTCTTCCGATTTTTTGAAACTGACTCAAATTTTAGTTTTGCAGGATACAATTTTGAACATTTTTTCGCAACTGTTGTGTTGTTGATATCTGAGCTTGGGAGCTGGGGGAATCCTCGGTACCAGTTAGCTCGACCTCAGTGACCTCTGCGATCCTGCTTCCTGGCACGTATTTTTGTAAAACACAAAATTTGGGTGAAATTTTTCTTCTCTACTTTAGTGAGGCTAATTTTTCCCAAAATCAAGCCCACTAAAGTGGGGGCAAAATGTAATGTTGCAGAATTGCACCTAGGGGCAATTCCACATTTTTGCATCTTGCTTATCAATTATGACACCTTAGAAACATTATTGGAAAAATCCCATGAGTCAAAATTTCATGATTCTAACTCCATGTGGACACATGGCAAAATGACAGAAGTCTGATAGGGCATTTCCTAAAAATATAGGCCTTGGATGCCTGTGCGGTGCATTGATGTCTGCGTGGCGTGCTAGCATCTTGGAGGTTTTTTGAGTTTGAAATGACGAATCTAGAACCCTGACCCTTGTGACACGTGTCCTGGCAGTTAGGTCTCAAGTGAAATGGCTTTGTGCCACCCTTGCATGTACTAAAAACTCCTTTTGGCCCTCATCTTGGGGTTGGAAGCCATCAATTCAAGCATTGTCACCACTTGCTCTAGTCTTGGGTAAGCCCTACCCTTGAATAGTAGCACTTTTATTGGTGAAGCCATGTCGGACTGAGGTCCCTCCAGTAGTTACCATCTCTCAAACAAGCACATTGCAGTGCGCCTGTGTGCTCCAGAAGAGGGTCTTGAATTGTGGGTAACACTCTCTCTCTCCTTACCACTCGTTCCTATTAGTTCATTTACTACTTTGTGGTGTGGGCTCTACTCCGAAGCGGGTTTTGTTTTCACCACTTACTTTGTTATTTCCTTTACACTCTCTACCAAAACTAGCTTTCTGTGGAGGTGGGAACACCAATACGGGGGCTTGACTGAGGCAGGCCCCTATACAACCCCAAAATTTTCCCCTTGATATTTTATGTATAGGTTACGAAAGGAAGCTTGGACTAAAGACTCGAACACACGAAGGTGATCTTGTTTCAAGTGATCTTGTATTCTCTTTTAGCTCTTAGTTTTTTGCTAATTATTTGATTTTTCACGTCTCCCAATCTGAGTTAATAAGTAAGAATCTGTTTCATCTACCTGAGCTCCTGAGTTCTTTGCAACTTAGGACACCAACACGCCTTGTGGACAATAGCACACCGCGTTGGCATCCTAGAACTGCGCTGGCATCTCTTGGTCGAGATCTCTTCAATAGGATATTGGAACTTGGAAGTCTCGCTCTTTCAAATCCTGAACCTACTCTCTTATTTCTCTTCATGATTCCATTGATCTATTCAATTTGAGGTGTATAAGGGTAGTTTGTTCCCTGGTGATCTCTCGAGAAGGAAGAGACCCATATGCAACGAATCCCCCTTATATCACAAAAAGACATAGATCCTGATTTATGTATGCACATGATTTATATTAATGATGGCTAAAGACCCATTTGACAACCACAGAGACGTATGAACCCTACCTTAAGGGAGATAGTGAAATTTGAGCTACAAAATCTCCTTGATGCAATTTTTATCCATCCAATATTAGACAGTGAATGGATCTCACCTTTGGTAATTGTTCCCAAGAAAGGTGGGAAGTGGAGAATTTGTGTGGACTACAGGGAATTGAATATGATTGCTAGGAAATATCACTTTCCTCTACCCTTCATAGATCAAGTACTTGATTCTCTAGCTAGGAAGTACTTTTCTTTTCTTGACGATTTTAGTGGTTATAGCCAGATTAAAATTGCTCCAGAGGATCAGGATAAGACTACATTCACATGTCCTTGGGGGACTTATGCTTACTTTCTTCTACCCTTTGGCTTATGCAATGCTGCAACTACCTTTCAAAGAGTAGTACTCAACATATTTTCCAATTATGCACATTATTTCATGGAGATATACATGGATGACTTCACTACGTATGGTGAAAGTTATGAGGAAGCTCTCAATAATCTGTAAAAAGTGTTGAAATGTTGCAAAGAACACAACCTGCCACTCAATAATGAAAAGTGTTTCATGATGATGATAAATGGAATTGTATTGGGACACTTTATTTTCAATGTAGGAATTTAGGTTGATCCACACAAAATAGAAATAATATCTACTTTACCTGTTCCTCAAAAACAAAGAGATATTAGGAGCTTTCTTGGTTGTGCAAGCTACTATAGACGGTTTACTAAAGATTTTAATAAGATTTCTGCACTGTTATTTATTTTACTGAGTAAGGACATTGAATTTGAATGGACATTCGAGTGTCAACACTCCTTTGAAGAACCAAAGAAAGCTCTAACTCAAGCACCAGTATTGAGAGGTCCTAATCAAACTCTTCCTTTCCACATACATACAAATGCTTTAGATTTTTCCATTGGAGAAATCTTGCGTCAGAAGGAAGGCAATAAAGAGTATGCAATATACTATACTAGCAAAAATATTCAAGGAGTATAATTGAACTATATTGTAATAGAAAAAGAGATGCTTGTTGTGGTATATACTATTAATAAATTCAGGAACTATATTAATTGCTATTCAGACTTTGTCCATACAAACCACACAAAAATCAAGTATTTGATGAACAAGCTAGTAGTTGGAGGAAGGTCGGTAAGATGGCTACTCCTCTAACAAGAATTTGATATTACCATAATTGAAAAACCTAGTAAAGAAAATCTAGTGGCATATTTCTTGTTAAGATCACCAACACATTCAGTTGAAGGAGTGGTGGATGATTCATTCCCAGATGAACACTTATTTTCTCTACAAGTATAGGTGCCTTGGTATGCAAATATTGCTAATTATTTGGTCATAGGATATGTTTCCCCACACTTTTCTCTAATGGAGAAGAGACAGTTGGTTCACAAATATTTTCCATACTCTTGGGTATCTATTTTATATCAGCCCTGATAACATCCTGAGATGGTTTATCAAGGAGGATAAGATGTTTGGCATCATGAAGGCATATCATGATGAGCCATGTGGAGGTCATTTTGTAGCAAAAAGAACAACCTTTAAGATCCTCACAACTAACTATTATTGGTCAACTTTGTATAAATATTCAGTTAAATACACATGAAGTTGTGATAGGTGTCGAAGGATGGGAAGACCAACCAAGAGTGATGAAATGAACTTACAACTTTAGTTGACATTTACACCTTTTAACAAATGGGGTTTGGACTTCATTAGACCAATCTAACCTACATCCAACAACAAGGAATACATCCTTGTTTGCATTGATTACTTGACTAAGTGTGTGGAAGTAAATGCCTTACAAATTGCCAGAGATGGTAATATGGCTAAGTTCTTATATCAAGATATATTTACTAGATATGGAGTACCTAGAGAGATAGTCACTGATCAAGGCTCACAATTTTCTTCTGATATTATCACCAAGTTGGTTGAAGAATACAAAATTAGACACAAGAAATCAACACCCTACCACCCACATGCTAATGGTAGGGTGGAAGTCATTAATAGGGAGATTGAAAGTATTCTCACCAAGATAGTGTAGCTACATAGGAAAGATTGGGTTGCAAGGTTTCCTGAAGCAGTATGGGCTTATAGAACAACATGGAAAACCACCACTAGATTCACCCCTTATGAGCTAGTTTATGGTAAGACAATAATCCTTCCTATTGAATTGAATATAAAACACTAAGGAAAACAATAGAACTAGAAATGGATTTAATAGAAGCTCAAAAGGATAAGCTACATACTTTAAATAGATTAGATGAGATGAGAATGGAAGCAATCCATCACACATAGGTAGTTCAAAAACAAAGAATGAAGTGGCATGATTAGTACATCAAAAATAAGGAGTTCACTGTAGGGGACCGGGTACTGTTATATGATTCACGATATAAGGACTTCAAAGGAAAATTTCAATCTAGATGGTTGGGCCCCTATGAAATTAGTCAAGTTCATCCTAATGGGGCAGTCCAGTTACACACCATTGATGTAGTCTGATTTTCACTTCTAGTAAATGGCCATAGACTGAAGTTATATAAGAAGCCATTGTAGAAGGATGATTTCATATTTTCATTGTTCCAATAATATGGTTCTCGTAGTGAACCAAACACAAAATTTGACACACAAAGTGATGATTCAACAATTCATGATATACCTAGCACTTCTGGTGACCCAAAGATTGAGCTACACAACCCAGTCTGTATGCTCACTCGAGCTTAATTTTTCATTTTCTCTCACAAGCACACACTGTACATTATAATAATGTTCACAATATCTTCAAAGGGACCCATTTCTCCAATATTCACAATGGGTCATGATGTCGTAGAGCCCTATAGCTTAATTCAGTCAATGCTTAGAATGGAATTTGACATTGCAAGTACACGTAGCATCAACTAGTGACCAAAAATAAAATTCAAATTAGTTGGCGCCATATTCACTGCAAGTTCATGCACATTCATTTCCAAAAACCCACACATATTATCCATCGTTCCTAATAAGTACTCATGACATAATTATTTTATTGCCTACTTGCATTTTAAATACTTGAGCTATTAAATCACCAACTCATAGCTGCAATACTCGTCCCATCATTTGTAATCCCCACTCACTATTCATTACCATGCAGTTAATATCTATCACATTGAATCAACAAACATATATATTCTTTTTAGTTTGCATGTGTAGTGGATGGTTATTTCTTCAAGGCGGTACTTTAGGTATGCTATCATGATTATTCTATCTTCTTTAAACTTTCATTATATTTTTCATATTACTCCATGCATGAGAACTATTATATCACTAATTACTATCATTTCACATTAAACCACCTCCAAATCATAAATGTAAAGTGAGGTCACTTTACCAATTAAGTTGGGTTAAGGGTACAACCTAGTTAGTCTATTCATCGGTCTTTTCCACATCAACCACCTAAATTAAAATCAATGAATGGAAACAACATGCAAAACCTTCAAAGTTATATCTCATTTTTTTGTTGCTATTTCCAAATTGTCAAAGTTTACACCCTGAGAACTTGAACCTAAGTTTAAACCAGAGTTGAGATTTGAACTTAGAACTGGTATTGAGAGGGGAAATTTGCAATATAGTGTGCTAAAAAAGATATATGAGAGAAGGGAAGAAAAGTTAAGGGTTTTGAAGGTGGTAGGAAAGATTGAGTTAAATTTCAAAGCAGGATTGAGTGCATTAAAGTGGAGAAGTGAGCCAAAATGGACGGTGATGTCATAAGAAGGGAGCCAACAACTCACTAGCAAATTATGGAGGATGCATTGGTGTTACCTATTTTCACCAGGGTTCGCTAGCTCGACTACTTCTTGAAGTTAATATAATTTAGAGATGACATGACAAGAAGGCTTGCATCTATGCTTTAATATGATGAAGCTATGGTAAAAGGAATTTTAGTAGATGCATCTGAGACTACCATTGCATAGGTCATTGGGTTACCAAGAATAGGGGCAAAATTTTCGACACGAGCCAACACAGTTGCAACCAGCGAAGAATTTTGCATATGAGGAAAGGAATTAGACTCCCCATCACAAGATATGAAGATACTTTCTCTCCCCTAGTTATGGAAAAATTATGCCTCTTACATGATCAGATACATTACCTGTGATGGTAGGTAAAATATTTTGTACACAATTCATTTATAATTACTCAGTCATCTCAAGCATAATAGGTTAGCAAATGTACCAAATTTTTTGTACAATTTTTTGAAATGGACGACCTCAGAATACCAGAGAAAACAAAGTGATACCTCTCTCTCTCATCACTATTTAATTACCTTACTGATAAAAAGGAGTTTAAGAATTCAATACCCACAAGTGAAGTGGGAAGATTTTAGGGAATGCATAGACATTAATAGTTTGCTGGATGCACCCATAGTACCAGAGGATGCAAAACCCTAAAATGAGCCTGAAGAGGAAAATCCCCATGTCTCACCTGTGGCTTTTCCTACCCATAGCCAAGGTGAGCATGAGGATCCTGAAGAACTAGTATCTAGGCCACCTATAGTTGAGGAATTACTTTCTTCCTCAAGCTCACAAAAATCTAAGAGCCGGAGAGGTAGTGTATCCACCTCCTCTACACCCTCTAAACTAGAAGAAAAGGAAAATACTCCAAAGAAAAAGAGGGATACTCAAAGGAAGAGAGAAGAATATATGAAACAGAAGAAGGAGGATGTTTTGAAGTAGAAAAAAAGTGTTAAAAAGGGAAAGAAGAAAATTGAAAAATAAATACTCACACCCAGATGCTCTGGTAGATTGAGGAAACAAGGGGACACAAAGGAGAATATAGGGGAACCTAAAGGAAAAGAGATGAGTGAGGAACAACCTCAGGGAGAACAACATCAACAAGAGCAACACTAGGAAAATGTTATGATTGTAGAAACTAACTCTAAAGTAGAAGGGAATGTTCCCAATAATGTGAATATACCAGCAAGAAAGAAAAGGTATGTGGCAACAACTTCTGATTTTGAATTAGAAGATATATTTACTACCAAGAAGTTATAGACATAAGCTTTAGATAGTCCTATTCATGAAGATTATGAAGAGGGTAATGAGCAATTTGAAGATGTAGAGGAGGTTTACATTGAAGAAATGAATGTAAAGAAAGAAATCCAAGAGGCACTAAATATGATTAAACACCTGGAGGAGTTAGTGGAAAATTATGAGTAGAAGGATAAGGAAAGAGAAGCAAAAATTCATGAGATGCAGGAGAAATTGTAGTGGTATGGTCATGACACTAAGCTAGATTTGCTGGCACAGTTGGTTGTTACCAAGATAGGGGACAAAGAATTAGCAATGCCATATGAGAAACCCCCTCCTCTCAAAACTCCTGATTACCACACAACCTTCTCGATTGGCTATCAATTATGAAAGGTGACAGATGAATTTTCTAGGAAAAGGAGAAGTGGAAGAATGAAAAGGAAGAATATGTAAAGGAATTGGAGAAATGAGATGTGGAATTAAACAAATCAATAGTCTAGTTGGAGGAGATAGCATATAAGGATGCACAAATTGTCAGATGTAAGCCTCCACCAAGAACTTATGCACTATTTTTACAGGAAAGGTTTCTATGCTTTCAGCTCAGTAGATTAGTTAGGAAGTATTTAATTGGAATGAGTCAAATTTATGAGTTTCTTGAATTTTTGGCTGCTTCCACACCCAAAGAATATGATCAGTTGTGTGAGTTTTGATTGCACAACTTTGTAATACCTGATGAAATAGAATGGAACCCTTTAATCTTTGTGGGAGATCTTCAGATCAAGGCACTTTCCTCTTACTATAGGAATGAGCAACTCAGGGGTGAGATCATGGAAGAGTATGAAGAAAAAGAGAAATCCATTACACTTCCAATAAGAAGAGAGGATAAGGATCCAAATGCAACCATTGATGAATGGTTGAAACTTCTTACACATAAGGGAGAAGGTAAGAAAATCATGAAACTCAAGGAGGTAGACTATGAAATAATTAAGATGTTAGCTATAGATATTAGACAACAATGTTACAAGCATGTACAAAATAGATGAAATAGTTTAACACCTAAATTGTAGAAGAAAGAGCCACATTATGTGTACAATTTTATTGCCGTGATTTAGAGGGCACATAAGTATATGGAAATTGGTGTCAATAAAGGAGTTCATTGGGTACCACTCACCTTCCATCCACCTATTCTCCTCTATCCAGTCCCACATTGGACTGGGGAGAAAGGTGATGAATGTGAGAAAGCAGGAACTACCAGGATGAGGCAACTCTCAGAATATCAAGGTTTCTATTTGAGATAGATTCAAGGGGTTAACACAGTTATGGGCCTGAGACAAATTGCTTTGCAATACAATCAAAATGCCTAGTGTTTTTCTTGGGGATTGTAAGAGAGGGGGACCAATCACTATAGGGTCCCAGGTCACGAAAGGCCAAGAGCAGTATGGCTGCCCTAACTTACCTCAGTTAAAAGGAAAATTAGGATAGGCGAGATGAGAATGATGAGGACTATGAGTTTCTTCGATCACTCTACAAACCTAAGAGTTGAAAAGGGACTAGGCGAGTCAATCTTTAGAGTCAATTTTGTATCTTAGATAGTTCTCTGTCTGGGGACAAAAGCTTGGTTCTGGGATGATATAGCGATGCGCTAGCATCTCACAGGTGCGTTGTCGTCTGTATGGTTAGAAAACCAATGAGACAAGATTTAACTTCTTAAATAAGGACTAACAACATAGTTTAAGAGTTTTGGGAAGGGAAAAATAAGATTAAGAAGTATGAAACGTAAAGATGAACGTGATAAAGAAAGTAGATTACCGCAAGGGTGATGAAGATGATTTCACACAACAATATTCTCGCCAACTTGCTCCAAGATCTCTTCACCTATACACAAAAAGTAGGAAAATGTTGGGGGGTTGTTTTGGGGTCTGCCTCAGTTAGACCCCCATTTTGGTGTTTCCACCTCCATGGACAGCCAAGTTTGCAACAATAGAAATAATGCGATAAAGAAGAGAATACAAGCTAAGTATACAAAAGACACTACAAAGCAGTAAAGTAGAGTAGTAAGGTTAGATATGTATACCTGTAGTGACGAGGAAGCAGAGCACAATCTGGAAAACCCGAAAGTACGTGAAAGGACTTCATAGCTCTACAAAACTATGAAGCTGAAGAACGAAAGCACCTTACAAGCTCACGATCTTGCAAGGGAGTTATTCTTCAAGAACTCTCACATGAAGGAAACCAGGAAAGCGCCTTATAGACCTGCAGACCTGCAAGGGAGGTATCCCCCAAGAACTCTCACATGAGGGAGATCGAGTAGAGGGGACTCTACAGAGTCAAGGACGACGACATGTTTACTCGCAAATAAAACACGTTAGGAAGTGGATGCATAGGCCAGTGAATAGACAGTTACACAAACCATCGCTAAGTTGAAAGACTTTCAAAGGGGTCCCTTGGGAACCCTTCAAAAGGAAGAGGGGTCCACTCAAGGGATGCACTGTTTGAAAATAAAAGTCTAGTCGGGCTACCCCCAAGCTAGATGTAAGGCTATGAAGTAGGTCTAGTCGGGCCGCTCTCGGACTAGACCCGAAGATGTGAAACCGGTCTAGTCGAGCTACCCTCGAGCTAGACATCATAGAACTCATTAGAGATAAGACTTTTGGAGGGGTCCCTTGGGAACCCAACATGAAAGGAGAGGGTCCACTCAAGGGATGCACTGTTCAAAATTCAATGCCTTCTTTCTCGATCAAGGAATCCTTTTGAAATATGTTCACTTCATCAAGGAATTTGAAAGGAAGGATATGATCCCATGCGAGGGGAAGATTAAAGTTGTTCCCACTTTGAAGGAAGGTTCCCAAATCCTTTATTTACGAACCCGTGATGAAGGAAACATGTTCCGTTAGGGCTTCAAGTTGAGAATGCAACTCTCACAAAGAAGTGTGTGAAGAGGTCCTTTGAGAAAAGATTTATTTAGGAATAAATGCATCTTCTAAAGACCATGCAATGTAGAAGTGGTGTTGGCACACATGAAAGGGAAAACTCAAGCAAAGAAGAGAGAAAGATAAAGGGGAAGCAAAAGAAAAGAGAAGCAAACATGAACAAAGGGCATATGGGGATATGGTTTTGCGGGGTCAAATTTACCTTTATTTATATATATAATAGGTAACCATGGTGAGAGGTTAAAGATCATCAATCCCCAACCAGATCAAGAAGAATGCATGAAAGACAAAGTAAAAATAAAAAATTGGGTTAACATGGAAGGGAGCCTAAATGCCCCCAACGCTTTGCATCATCCCCAATTTTTTGAAAGCCAATCACAAACATGGAAGAATGATGATACAAATATAAGAAGGTTTACAACACAAAATCCATGCCTGTATCCAAGCACCAATAGAGGTGATGAGGGTCATTCAAGCACATATAACATGATCACAGGGGAAGCACATCACAACACACCCACACATCTAATCTAGAGATCAAGAAGAGGGTCTCCCCTTAACACTGGTCAACCAAGAGGTCATCAAATTCCCACTCTAGATCATCGTAGGGGGAAGGATGATGATCCTATAATGGTGTATGTCAAGGGGAGGAGCTTCTGATCCTCTCGCAACAAGGGCCAAGGCTGAGGGACTTGTGAGGTCACCGTCGCTCAACTCTTGTGGGTCTAAGGTCAATGATCTCGCGAAGATTGCTCACAAGGTCAAAAATTCATCCATCGAGTTAAACATACACTTGATGAGAGTGCCATGTTTCACCTCAACAAACGAAGGAGTTCGCACCCGAGGTTCACCGCTAAGCCCACCGAGAGACTCGGGAGTGGTGACAAACTCAGGGGAGGCTGGAGCTGGTTCCATTACCAAGACAAGACAAGTCAGCGTGGGGCCACCTTTCAGGGAAAGTGGATTCCTCTTACGCCCCTCATTGTTGGAGGGACCAATCTCTACCTTCTTCTTTGTCGGAGGAGGTGAAATCCCTACAGACGAAGCGAGACAGATAGAGGGAGAGGAGGAAAGAAGCGTAGTAGACACAACCAAAGTGTTAATCATGTTGATAGGATTTTAAAAGGGAAAGAAATTTGGGATAGATGTCAACAGAGGTGACTCCACGGAAGGAGCGATGAACATGTGCACCTTTCCAGACACATGTGCGCTCGCAATAAAAGACGAAAGAGATACAAAGCTAGTTTGGATAAGAACATAAGGAAGGAGAGAGGAGGAAACAATAGGAGGTCCTAAGATAGGAGTGATCATCTCCTCTTCTTTCCTCTATAAGGAGGCTTGCTCGACTAGAAGAGCCTTTCACTGGCACTTGCACTCACGTGGAAGGCGGTTTTTATGGCTCTTCAAACTAGAAGCCAAAATTTGCAAAGGAACGAAGGGCTCCTGCTCAGCCATGGGAGTGTCCTCCACAATTATTTCTAGCAGAGGGAAAAACTCTTAGATGGGAGCAAGAGGAGAAGGTTCAAGCACGACAAGGGGTTTCGACTCTAGCACCTTGACAATGGGCCTCTTTTCATTCATTATTTTAGGAGAAGGAATAGTAGGAGGCTGCAGAGGTCGAGATAGAGAGGACTCTCCATGGGGGGATTTCTGTCTACCATACCAAACGAGCCTAGGCTCCATGGGTAAGAGAGGAAGCTCAAACATAGGATGTTTGGCTTTTCACCAAGCGTGCACCATAGGATTCCCTCGCAAGCGCGAGACAAAAGTAGATGGTACTACGATAGAGCAGAGGCAACATCAGTCTGAACAATGAAAGAGGAAGAAGGAGGCTCTCAGGATCGCTTCTCTTCTTCTCTTCTACATACCTTGGTGACATCACTGTCATCTTTCAGACAAGCTTTATGTGAAATAGTGTAAGGCGAAGGAGGGTATATCGCTTTTGGCATAGAGTGCCCCTTCTTATAGTTTTGATATGTGCAATATAAGAGGTCCTTCCTAGGTGGGAGAGGACCAATAGGTGCAGGCCAAAAATAATCTAAGGTATTGCTGCCACGAGCAACCAGTGGTCTATAGTTGGTGTCATGAACAACATGTATCGAGCCTCCATTAGTGAATTTCAAACACTTGTTCACAACTGAGGAAACTACATTCATAGCTACTAGCCAGGGGATACCTAGCTTCACTCTAAAAATTTTAGACCTCGAGATGATGTCAAACTTAAGGTTCACAGATTTAGGTCCAACAAGGATCAATAGGACCATACTCCCTATAGGAGGTAAAAAAAGTCCACCATGTGTGCAAACAGTACTTTCAGGTGCATCATATCCATCCTTGTGTAGAAAGTTGATTAGCATGATCTCGTCAGTTATGATATTCACTTGAGATGTCGGGTCAATGAGAACACCTGCCATGATATTCCCAGTTATCCTTGCAGGAATGTTAAGAGGAGATGGTTCTTTATTGAAGCCCATCGGCAAGTCCTTTGAAGTGAAGGTTATGCTAGTACCACTACTCATAGTTTGCACAGAGGGAATAGGTTGATTTAAGAAGGAGGCCATCATGCACACTAAACAATACTTCTCCAACGCATCCTAATGTTTTTCAAGGTAAGGTAGTGACTCGATTTCGGTTTCGTCATGCAAATACCTTTGGAACCTTCCAACTACACCTACTAGGGGTCACAAGCTGGGTTGTAAGGTGAAAGATTCACAATGCTCACACCTACAACACTCCTAGGACATGAAGAAAGGGACTTTCAGTATTGCAAAACCGAACCAAAATGGTTCATGTCGGGTTCACCAAAAATGTAAGAGAGGGGGACCAGCCACTGGAGGGCCCCAGGTCACAAAAGGCCAAGAGCAGTATGGCTGCCCTAACTTACCTTAGTTGAAAGGAAAATTAGGTTAGGTGGGATGAGAATGATGAGGAATATGAGGTCCTTCAATCACTCTACAAACCTAAGAGTTGAAAAGGGACTAGTCGAGTTGGTCTTTAGAGTCGATTTTGTATCTCAGATAGCTCTCTATCCAGGGATAGAAGCGTGGTTCTAGGACAACAGCGTGGTGCATTGGAATCTCATAGGTGCACTGGCATCCGTATGGTCAGAAAACCAATGAGACAAGATTTAACTTCTAAAATAAGGACTAAGAACCTTTTTTAAGAGTTTTGGGAAGGGAAAAATAAGATTAAGAAGTATGAAATGTAAAGATGAATGTGACAAAGAAAGTAGATTACCGCAAGGATGATGAAGAAAATTTCACACAATAATCTTCTCGTAGGCTTGCTCCAAGATCTCTCCACTTGCACACAAAAAAGTGAGAAAATGTTGGGGGGCTGTTTAGGGGTCTGCCTCAATCAAACCCCCATTTTGGTGTTTCCACCTCCACGAACAACCAAGTTTGCAACGATAGAAATAATATGATAAATAAGAGAATACAAGCTAAGTATACAAAAGACATTACAAAATAGTACATGCTAATTCAACCAAATGATAAAGAAGATGAGAGGAGCTTACCACCTCCGTCCAAAGCACTCAAGGCTAGTGGAGGAGAAAGATGAGAGGAACTCAAGCCTATGCTGCATGGTTTTGTTTTGCACTTGCACTATCAAAGTGATGGAATGGTAGATTGCTACTATGAAGTGTGAAGTGCTGCTACAAAGCTTGAAATGAATACTCAAAAGTGTATAGAGATTGTGAAGAGATGACCAAAAGATCTTGTAAAAACTCCAAGATGGATGAGTGAAATGAGAATATGAAGGAAGAATGGAAGAAAATGACCATATTCGGGTCAACCAGCTAAAGAAAGGTGTTACACTTCGACTCCCAATAGGAAGTGTAACGTTTCTGCAGTCTCCAGTCATAGGAATCTATCAGGGATGTAAGTGTGCCACACAAATGTTTGTGCACCGCGTGGGCGTCCCCGACAGAAATGCCTCCACCAACACACAAATAGGGCACCAAGTGTGATGTGAACAACGAGCTTATGTGGAATAAAGCCTCCAAGTTTGGTTTTATAAAGTGTAAAGGGGTGAAAGGGTAATTTGTGTTAGGGGTGAAAATTCATGCCTATACAGGGACAAGCAAAAGGCTAGTTGGGGGAGATGATAGGTCTAGATAATAAACTATTTTCTATTGTTTTTATACATATTTTGAGATAATTTTAGATACACTTACCAAACAATTTTCCTACATTATACTATCCTTTCATATCCATTATGTAGAGTTGAACCTTAATTATGATGATGGAATTATGGTTATAATATATTAGTATTATATGGTTTATATGAAGATATGTATGGAATGTTGATGGAATGATAAGAGTTAATTATGATAGTTATCTTTGTGTACATATTTTGTGGAATTAACTTGTTTGTAGCTAAAGAGGAACCATGGTGCACATTAGTTCCGAGATGGACCCATAGAAAAAGGAATGACTGTACATCAAAACAAGGGAGCTCTAGGTTAAGCTGAATGTGATGGTTGTTGATTAAAGACACTTGATGAAGGTTGAACATTGCGTTATTATAACTAGTTAATAAATGCTAAAGAAGAGGTCTCCTTCACTTATAGGATTTTGAAAAATGGTTGTATGTTTACATGCAATTCTATTTGGACAGAGTTTTAGTCCTATTAGGATTCCTTTTCCTTTTCAATTATTGGTTGAATAAATCGGTCTTAACTCTACGCTCTAAATATCTAGGAGTTGAGTTAATGATTTCGGTTAAGTTATTGTTTTGAATAAGATTCCCTCAAGCTTGTGTATAGCTGTTGATTGAATCCGTAGGATAGTTGGTTTTTCAAATTTATGTTATCAGTTACTTTCAGCTTTCAAGACATGAAATATTCAGAATGATTGAATACAATTTGTGAAAGATCTTGTGTAATCTTCATGAATATACAATGAATGGAGTTAATTTTATGAGGTGCATAGAATTTGATTAGATAGATTTGGGTTTAGTTAAAGTGGGAACAACCACTTGAGCAGGCCACTCAAGGTACTGTTCCTCACTTCATGTTTCAGTTATTTATTTTTGTATAACAATTGTTATTAGTTTATCATTGTTTCATGAATCATATGCAAGTTAATTAGAATTTCATATCTTGCTTATTGTTAATGAATTCTTATGAATATGCATGCAATGGTTAACCAATAGCACTCTGAAGGATAGCTCAATTGAGTCATTGATATTTATCAATTTTGAGTTATTACAAACATCATTTCATTAGGAACACTTAAATTACAACCTAAGTTGTAGGTACCCGTAACCACTAGTTCTAGTTATGTCTTTTATTGTTTTGCAATTTTGTGAGTTTTCCAACAAGTAGAATAACCTGATTAGGGTAGTGTAAGTAGTTTTGAGTTCTTGAAGGCATATACAATGTTGCACCATCATAAGCTTACAAGCCTTGGATTGACAATTTAATGTTTTCTTGATCAATGTTGAGTGGATTGTTCAGTTAGTTAAACCTATGAATTGTGTAGGTTCTACCAAGTTTACAATACATTACCTTAGACTCTACACCAAGAATTCTCATATCTTTGGTATCCATCTTTTGATATTTTGATTCAATGTATCTTTCCTTAAATTTTCATGTATGCACACTTGTGAGTTGCCTTCTATGTCTATGTTGGTCAAAATTTTATCCTTACATAACCATAATCCTACATCGAGTGCCTCCATCTCAGCTTCATTGTTGGTTGCAATATCGGTTTTTCAAGAAAGAGCCAACACACATTTCCCATTTTCGTCTCTTATGATGCAACCCACACCTATTGGGCCCAGATTACCTATTTTTGCTCTGTCAAAGTTTAATTTGAGTCTTTTAGGGCCGAAAGTAGACCATCTAACATGCTGCCTTTCTTTCTTTTTATTTTTGAGCTCTACTTTTGGCATTTTTAACTCCTTCCATATTTTTTGTATTTCCTCATCCCAACAAGTAAATAGTGTATAGTATTTTAGCATAGACTTTGAATTGACTAGTTTACAAATACCTTCTTTGATTCTTCTAATTACTTTGTCCACCTCAATATGAGAATCAATGAAAACCCTTCTATTCCTTTCTTTCCAAATTTTTCACATCAATATTGATGGAGCAACATGCTAGATGCTATCCCATAAAGAGTTTTTATGTCCTTTAGGCAAACCAATAAGGAAATATTGAAGATCATTTTATCTCGACCCAATCCATCCTAACTCAGTCTGAAACCAATTCCAACACTTTGTCGCAAACACACATTCGAGGAGGATGTGGTTAGAGATTTTAATTTCTTTCCAACACAAAGAAAACCAACTTGGGCAATAGATCTTGATCTTTATCAATATATCTGTAGTTAAAATCCTCATATGGAGCATTGTCTAAAGAAAATCTCTAGCTTTGGGTAAAATTGCAAAATGCCAACATAATATCAATGACCATGTGGGATTGAGTGATTGAGCATGTTGAATTGCATGACCAGTTTTAATCATGTATTCCCCAAGCTTTGACCCACAACATATAATTTCATCCTCACCTTGACCGCGATGAATATATTCCTCTATGCTAATGCATGATTTAGAGATTGGATCACCTCCAGTGGAATCGGTAAAGAGGATAAATCAAACCAATCAAATAATTCTCCAATAGTATCCTCCAATTTGAAAATGTAATTATCCACCTTTGAGCCTTGAGAATCTCAAATAAATAATATAAATCTATATTATAACTATAGCATCACAAATTACCACTATTGACAATTTCACACTATGTTTTGTCCCCCCTAAATTATTGAACCTAATTAAGCACCTAATTCCCAAAATTATAAGGCTAAGACTAGGATGGCCTTGGGCATCCGAGTCCCCCTATTTTATCAAGATTTAAATTTGAATATGTCGTTGTTGGTATTTTAACATTTGAAATTAAAATTGTAAATGTCGACTATCGAGATTTAATTTTTGAGAAATTGAATAAATACCTATAAATACCTAGTTATTACATTATTTGAAATCTAAAAGAAAATTAAGAGCAAGAACTATTATCAAGAGCATTCGAGAGTAGCATTTCAGAGCTTTATTGCAACAATTCAAGATCCAAACATCATGTCAAATCTTATGTGAGTTTATATGACTTCAGTCCTTCAAGGAAGCCATTGAAGGGTGATGAGTTGCAACACTTTGTTGATTCATCATTCCTTCCCATCATGTATCCATTTTATCATTGACATTGTCATTGTGGAAGTGAAAACACTAACACAGGGTTTGACTAAGGTAAGCCCCTAAATGGCACAACCCTTCCTCTCTCTTTGAATGTGCAGGTTTTAGGTTTGGAGAGGATTGAAGGAAGTTTAAAGCTCATTTATCCATTGTTGCATTCAAAACTATACACCTTGTCAACTCACATAAACTCACCTATAGAATTATCCAACACTGATACGAAAAGTCCGCAAGCGGAAACATGGGTCTCGAATATGACATCAAAGGATTGCAAAAGTAGAGTAGGATACCCCTACAAGGATTCAAAATGCCCTTGGGTGAATCTGTCCTCAAATCAGGCTGACATCAAACTTTCAAGATAGGTACATTTCACTCTTCCCTTCCTAGATCTGCCTGCAAATCTTTGTTTTAGTTTGTTAATTGTTGGTATCTTGCATTTTTCATATTAGGTCACATAGACTAATTTTGTTAATTAAGACAAATCAATTCCAATCCATTCCAAGAATAAAAAAGATGCAGATCTAGGCCTGATTGGCTCACCTTCATGGTTGAAATTCAATCTAAACACCTTGTTGATCCACATCTTAATGAAACATTAGAAAAAGACAAAAAAACCACTCCACACAAAATTTGAACCCTAGGTTTTACACATAAGACCTAGGATTCTCTTTTTATTTGTTTCATTTTGGTGAACCCGACCTTCTAACATTACATACCTTCTGAAATTGCACCCTAGATCCAAGTTTTATACTACATTGTTTTGCATTTCTCATTTAGGGTTTCATTTTTGCATCATAAAAGACATAAAAATTTAAAAATAGTTGCATATCATATTGCATAATAGGTTGCATTAAGGTTTATTTTAGTTATTTAGATCAGATCTACATTGAAAATTGCATTCATAATTTTTATTTGTTGTTCAAGAATTGTTACACATTTGCATTTGAGTCACATTGTCTTAAATTAAGCAAAATTAGTTTCAAACCTATTTGCACATAAAATTAGAACACTTAGACAATCTAGTTACATTCAATTTTTAGTTTTCAAAAACCTTATCAAGGACATAGACACCTTTGGTTGCCTCTATCCTTATGCACTTAGATCAACAAAATTTTATGCAATTCTTTGCTTTTATGTCTTTAGTTCGTGTCTGCCTACAGATCTCTATTTTAAAATTCTTAATTGCATTCATTTAGGCATCTTTCATATATCTCAAAAAGTGAAAAAATTGCATTGTTTTGTTTCAAAATTGCATCAAAATCATCATTTTCAGATTTAGGTATCTTACAATCAGTCAATTATTGCATTTACATATGGAAATTGTATTCAAAATTGTCAAAACATTTTCAACATTGTTGCACATTTGTATTTTGAACCTCATTGGCATAAATTGAGAAAATTTTGGAAATACATTTACTATCAAACCTGTCTGCAATCAGATCCAGAATCCTTAAGTAGAATTACACAGTCAACTTTTGAATTTCTTGAAACCTTGCCTAGGACAGGGATGCCCTTGGGTGATTACTTCCTCTTTCTCTTTTTGGCTCAAAATTTCTATGACTGAGTTTTCTCAGGATACTCTATCCAAATTTTTTATTTGTCTTCCAATCACCTATTGAATAAAATCCCGAACCTTAGTAAAAGCATCATCATGATGGCTCATTATTTTGGTAAGATGTTGACTTCTTTGAAATCCTTGTTTGATGTTTCAAGTTGTGTGTTTGGTGATGACCCTTATTCCAATGAGAATATTCATGATCCTTCACCTCCCAACGCATGTCCTTGTGATGTAGATATCTTGGGACAGGATGAGGAGAGCATGAATGAATTCATATATAATTATTTGTGCAACCTTGACAATAATGTAACCTTTATCCTTCCATCATGTTTCCTAATCACCCATACCAACAACCAACACCACTTATCATACCACCACTTGAAATGTTTTCCACATTGCATTTAGGAAAAGTGACTTGTAATTCACACCTTAACCAATGTACATGGAAACACCTATCAATAAAAATCACAAGGAAAGCACATCAACAAATATTCCATCATGTTGGTGTTTTTTACTGATAGGCTTTGAAACTCTCTAAGAGGTATCCAACCTCTATATTCAAGAACCACAAAGGCTAGTGGCCAACTGATAGGAAATGGAATTGACACACATCTCCCCTACACTTCAGGCTCTATAAGACCTAGGGGGAAACCCTTTAACAACATCTACAAATCTAGACACACAAGTAACATGATATTGCTTAACAGATAATGCTCTCACAAAACTATGCTGAGAAACATAAAATATCACTCAACATTGGCAAGACATTGATTGAATTTCAAGGACTAGCATGAAGAACATGACAAACACAACTCAACAAAACATATTTGAAATGGTTTTTGATTTAAAGAGTTGGGACCAAACTGAAATAGCAGAAGCATGAAGATTGGCCAGTGCCAGAAGAAAGGGCTATGGAGTCATATAACCAACACTTCATCTTATAGTGTTAAGCATGTTTTGAAGATCCTTGCAAATGTTATCACATTATGACAACAAGACCACTGAAGCTTTATCTGATAACTCTTCTTATAAATCCACCTGAAACATAACACTCCTTTTGCATTTGTTAAAACAATTACACTATCCCTAAACAATAGGCAATAATAAATGCAGCTTGTGTTTTATTAAAGAAATTACATCATTCATAGAACAAAAGGCAACAATAGATGTAACTCAAATGCAACAAATGTGCATGAAAAGACTCATACAATTTTATTATTGAATCCAAAAGAGCATTAAAGTTCAGCCATGTAGACAATTATCAACTAAAATAAACATAGAAGCACAATTCAAAACACAGACACCTCAGATTTAATGACTTAATGACAATTCATCCTAGCTTTTCAATTCTACCCAGAGCTTCTGCCTGACTTGCAGAGCTTTCATAAAATTGGAACCCTATCAAAACTTATCGTGGGAAGCTGAAAATTGACATGCATGTTCACATATTTCAATTGAATATGTCCACAAATGGAGTTTGCATGAAAATCAACAGGATTTAAATTACAAGCCTCCAAAGTAGGTCACTTAGGCATATTCATCAGGTGCACCTCTAAAAGTACATAAGCAAAATTTCAAAATGGGCATCTCAAATTTGCAAAATTTGAGAGTGCCATCACATCATATAAGCATAAAGTTACAAACAAACCCATTAACTTGGAGAAAATCTATGGGCAAGGCTTTAAGATATTGACAAAACAAGGATGCGACATAAAGAATGAACATGAGACCCATTCCCTTTTGGAACAAACACCATTTGAAGATACAAAAGGAATAGGTTACCAAGGTAATCCACCTTCACATCAAACATTTGTTCCACCAACTAAGAAATACAAAGTCCATGGTCCTATTAAGAAAGGTGTGTTACCCTCTCCATGTCCTTTATCAAAGATTGAGAGTAGTTTAGCTACACTTTAAAACTTGGGATTAATTACACTACCACCTGTGCATGATTGAAAAGACAATAAAGAAAAGAATACAAATACATCTTATTATGCATATCATAGAATATTTGGACATAATATTGATGAATATTATGCTTTAAAGAAGAAATAGAGAGAATTTTATCCTTACGAGGATCAAGTTGAATGTATGATAGATTAAAATTCATATGCTTTGCTCCTTGCTATGTGGTAGTTGTAGTATCACAACATGCTCACTACTATGCATGGGGGTATAAACTAGGCTTTATGTAACCATATTTCATCTCACAAGGAGCAACATATCATCATCCATCTAGGATCATCTTTGTCCCTACAATTGGGGGGAAAGGAGTTATTAGCCTTGTGTTAGCTACATTCCTTCTAGCAAGGGATCCCTCTTTATCTCCTTAAAACATTAGTGTAGCAAGTGCACTAAAATTTTAAAGGGGCATGTAGTCCCTACTCATTTTTTGCATAAGGAATGGTCCCTTTTTAGTGATGATAACATATATATTCTAGGAAGAATGACCTCAATGACAGTGTGGCCTTATTGATCTATGTTAGCGTCTCCTTTGTGATGATATTAGGCTTGATGTCCCATAAGAGTGTGGCATTTCTTGGTATATGACATTCCCATTGGTGGTAATGCTATGGTTATTATGCCCTAAGGTGTGAGCTTCTATTTAATGATTTGTCCTCTCTTAGTGGTGATGTCACGTGTGATGTTCCCTAAGGTGTGACCTTTCATATATTGAGGAAAGACCCCGTGCTATTTGTAAATCACCTTTTGTGGTGGTATTGTTATAACACCCCTTGAGGTTTTGGCCTTATCTTGTCATCGGTAATGCACCCCCTTAGGTAAGTTTTTTCACCTCCTTAGGTGAGTTTGGCATCTTTGCTTCATTTTGTTCACAAGCGTTGAACCTACAAATGCATTGGTATAGCATCTAGGTGATCATTTGTAGCACCTTATTAGAGTAATCAAGGAGTATAACTCTTGGTATGTTTGTCAATCGGTGCACACCTAGGGAATAGCGGACTTCAATAGGCCTAGTGTGTCTCTCATTTTGCTATCTTGTCTTGGGGGCTCACCTAGTGAATATTGAATTTCACGAGCCCGTGGTGCCTTTTGTTTGTGATTCACCTAGAAAATATGAGAATTTTCTATTGTGTGTCATGAACACCTTAACATGGCCATCGAGCATAACACACCTTGCTTGCTAGTAGAGCTATGTGTTTTATAAGTGTTTAGCATAACACAACTTGCTAGCCTTATGGAACCCATCATACTGCATAGATACCTAGCATAACACAACTTTCTAGCCAATAGATCCATGTGTCTCATGAGAGATTTGGCATAATATAGCTTGCTAGTCCTCATGGGATCATTACATTAACTAATATTTATTTGATGGATGACGTTTGGTATTTGAGGAAATTTAAGACTGAGGTCTCTTTACCTTACCGACTTGAATCTTTTAGTATTAACCATGTGTTTTGTTGTATGTATTTTGTATGTCTTATTTGTTTTTACATGATAATTGCATCATGTTTGTGTTTATTTTGTTGTTGTTTATATGTTATATTATGTCATGTGATTTTGTCATGTATGCTTCATGTTTTTTGACATGTATGTTTGTGTATATTGTCTTGTTGCATTTCATACATGTGTGTTACTTTGTGTTTATGTTGGTTTTCCATGGGATCTTAGATCTCGACGGCTTGTGCACTCCCCTTAAATCCCTAGTCATCCTATCTCTTCAACATTTGGATAATCAAACCCCTCTTGACATAGATTTTCTACTTTAGTGTGAGTTTGAGCGCAAGTTCGTACTCTCACTAAAGTGGGAGCCAAATGTAGTGTCATAAATTTTCACCCTTAACAATTTAACCCTATGTTTTGTCCCCTATAAATCATTGAGCCTGATTAAGCACCTAATTCCCTAAATTATGCATTCTATAGTCTATCTTTACTATTTTTTGAGAAATTTCAAGCATTGAACAAATGCATTTATTTAATGTTTTTCCCTCGACACCTAAAATCTTAGAAAATAGTGCCAGGACTGGGATTCCCTTGGGTGTTTGAGTCCCCCTATTTTGTTAGGATCCAAATTTGAATATGTTAGTGTCGACATTTTAACATTTGAAACTTAAATTTAAAATGTTGGATATCTGATGTAGAGAAGGGTGGAGGTTTTCAATTCAATTGCAAATGAACTAAATTTGCAACTTCAAATCCCTAACTTGGTGTTTTTCTCACAAACCCTTCATTTTCCCTAGTAGTAATCCAAACAAAGAATTTTCATCATATCTCTCAAAGAAGAACTCAAACCCAAATTTAAATCACCATTACAGATACCCTTTATACTCTTTTGTAACGTATCAAAATTGTGGATAGTTTTGTTTTGTAACAACACCCTCCAATTTATGCTGGTACATTGCAACTAGGCCTAATTAGGTTTGTTTCACAAAGAAACTTTGGGTTTTACCAACTACACACTCCTAATATTCACTCTAGGCTTAGTAACATGTCACATGTGGTCTTCTCTTGCACATTTTATCAACTAAAATTGTCTTCCAATATTCTATCTACAAAACCCTACTTCTACCTATCTTCCTAAGCCTAATACATAGAGATATTAGGCTAGGGCAGTGTCCAACTTGCCCCAAATTCCTTCCCCTGCATCTAAAAACCCTACCAACATGAAAATCATCCTAACTACCCCCATTCCACCAAGTTTCATAATTTTCTACTCGTGGATTGGTCTTCTAATTCATGATTTTCCTCTCAAACCCTCAAAACTAGGGTTTTATGACTATTCTTAGTAAATTAATTCAAACTCCCTCAAATCTCAATGAAAAATGACGAGTCCAAATCCAAAAGAGAGTTAATTCATTCCTTCAACAATTCCAACACACTTTAGATCATTTGCAGGCCATACAGGGCCATACAAACTGCTGTAGCAACAAGAAACAAAAAAAATACAGAAAATAGTAAAATTTATTTATTATTTGATCACAAAAACATCTCCAAAAGTTTGGTTCAAACAAAAAAATTCATATTTAACCTTTTCCCAACCTATTCAACCGTTCCCAACTGCTCTTCAACGACTTCACTATTCAACTTCCTCCACATACCAAAAATGCAAAGTTGTTGATGCAAGTTTTGCAACATTTGCAAAACATGACAAATTTTTACAAAGTCGACCCCACATGATAAAAAACAACTTAAAACATGGTTTGAATAGACCTTATTACATAAAAATTGACTCAAAACATAAAAAACTAACACCTAACACCCTTTTACACACTGAAGGTTGTAGTCGGCCGAGAGTGTACTTGGTCGGCCGTGAGTCGATGTAGTCGACCGAGAGTGTACTTGGTCAACTGTGAGTCATAAGTAAATAAGACTTTAGTTAATATTAATAATCCATGTACTTACATGTTATGTAAGTGTCATGTTAGTTAGTTGCCTTGGGAATTAAGTTCCTGACGAAGTAATTAGTTTTAATGAAGGGACACAATGGTTGGTACCTCAAACACCACCAACGTACTATATGTACTTGAGTCATGTAGTTGGGAAGGAGGAGGGTTCTACTATGCTAGGATATGTTATGTCTGGAGACATTATGATGTAATTGTCGAATACTGAATAAAGAAATACATCTATGTTTTGTGAAATTGCCATGTGACTATTATATGCTGTCAATATTATTTTATATTTCTATTTACTCTGTACATCATTGTACTCGTAGTGAGTAAACATTTGGCATCATTGCCTAAGTGGACTAGGGAATCACTCGTCATAATGGTAGCGTAATGGGCCAATTGGCAGAGGATCCTGTAGAAACTAAGAAAGAGAGGATGACTTGACATGAGATTTGGTAAATCTGTGGAACATATCCCTAAGAGATCACATATGGAGGGAAGCCCTAAGGTGAGAAATCCCTGAGGTAGTTATCTGGGATAGATTGGAAGTGAATGGTGAGGTTGATCACCTTCTCAATCATCTACCAAGATTGTTGGCCCACCACTTCATTATCCTATAGGACCTTCGGGCGGAGGAGGATCAAGAATGCCGAAGGCAACAAGTATTGCAGTGGTACGAAGAACGAACCAAATGGGAAGAGGAGGAATGAGACACTAGCCAGAGACATACCCCTGGCAACCACCAATGATCACGTGAATGACTTGTAATGCCTATACGACCAAACAAAGACAAGAACCGAATACCATTTAGGCACAAAGCTGAGGAGGAAAGGATTCAACAATCACTGAGAGCACAGGAGCAAGAAAATTGGTGACGAAGATTAAGGCAAGTGGATAAGGAATTAAATGAATATTTAATCGAAATAAACCAAAACATGAAAAGAACAAATGCTAATCTTGAGAAGATAGACCAATCTATCAATATAGCACATCAGATTTTTGTGGAAGGGAGGGATGAAGGACCCTTTAGCACCCCGTACTTGGAAAGATATAAAATCCAAGAAAATGAAAATGAATTGAGTAGAGAACTTGATAACAACATCCAACGCATTCGTAAGTTGTCCATATCAGATGACGATGAAGGGTTAAGGACTGGGAGATCTGAGCCCAAGACCCCTTGGCAGAGGGAGAACCAGAGTGGAACCCAAGATACTCAAGATGTTGAGGACACTGATGAAGATGTGGGAGTGACTCGTACGTGGTTGAGAGTGCAAGTGACACACTGAAACGTAATGGGGATACCAGTCTAGTTGGGTCCAATACACAACAAGGACAACAAGGAAGGATGGTGAATCCAAAGTGGCAGAAGCTACCAAATTTTACGGGGAATGGGTCAGAAGATCCAGTACAACATTGTGAAACATGTGAAACAATCTGGATAACAAACATACAGGACAATCCAGATCACTGGCTGAAAGCATTTCCAACAACACTATGAAACAGTGCCATTGATGGTACTCAAAATTGGACCAAGCACAAAGGCCATCATGGAGATTACTCAAGAAGTCCTTTCAAGATGAATTCAAACTCCTGAGGGATGGTAGTGAGATTGTAGCAAAAATCTATAGTACGAAGCATGGAAAGCACGAGAATGTGTGCATATACAATCGGTGACTCAAAGACTTGTTGGAAAAATTGGAGGTTTAGCCAGCCGATGGGCTAAAAAAATGATGTTTCATTGAAGGCTTGCTTTCATTGCTGAGGAAGAAGATGAAAGTCGTGCCTTCGTTCTCGTACGTTGAAGCATACAATTGGGTGATGAATATAGAAAGAGAAAAAGAAACATCCTCCTAAGGGAAAAAGAAGATGGATGATAAGGATAGTACGTACGACAATGATGATGAATCCAAGACTGTACAAGCACTTAGGAAAGATATGATGCGAATGATGAAAGAATTGAAGGCCGCCAAAGAGATTAAGAGGGAAGCACAAAAACTGTGGTGTAAAGAGTGCAATGGGGAAGGTCACACAAAAGCGAATTGTCCAAAGAAGATATTTTGTGATATCTACCAAGTTATGGGACATTCTATCAAGGAATGCCCATACAATTTAAAAGCCAAAAGTGCACAAGTAATCTTCACTCAAGGAGAACTATCGACACCGCCAAACATACCATCAAAGCCCCAATACAATAGAAATGCATCCCCTAGAGGTTATCAGAGCAACATGAGTCTGAGGAACAAAATACAATACGACAGTAAAGGACGACCCATGATCCAATGCCAAAAGTGTAACGAATGGGGTCACTTCATCAAGGACTGCCAAAATGGCCAAGGTTCAGGAGGAAGATTGTGTAAGTGGTGTGGACCAAGCGACCATGAAGGTAGTGAATGCCCCAAGCAGAAGGGTATCCATATGCTGGAAGTAGAAGAACAAGAGGTACTGGCGATCATGAGAGCACAAGCAAAGAAGGCAATCTACCTAGATCCACGTACAGAAAAATAAAGGATGAAGGAAGCAAAAGTTGAAGTGGGACTGGTGATGGTGAAGGAGAAAAAAATATCTTTGGAAAAGCTAGAAACCTCTCGACGGTCGGAGGCGGAAACCAACATCGTACGGTAGGTACTGTAGACCATCATACCGATCAAAGTAACTGACCTTCTCTATATGTTGCCGCAGTTGGGACTGGTAATGACAAACGTCCTCGGGGATGTCAAGTAATCGCGAGTGAAGGACCAAAGGCAAGAATTGGTACCAGATTCACCAAGTTGTATGGTGAACAAACCATTGATCCCATACTACTCACGATGAACATCGGGAAGATGTCGATGGTTGTGCAGTTGGAGATCGAAGGGATTATCTTGACAAATACTATCATCGATGGAGGATTAGGAGTCAACGTACTGCCTAAAGAAACATGGAAGAGCCTCAGGAAGCCTACACTTTGGCCACTGACATTACAACTCATTGGTGTCGATCAACATGGTATCAAGCCGTTGGGAACGCTGATGGTGCAAAAGGTGATGATCGAGACACAACAGTTTTTGCTAAATTTTATCATCATCCCATTACAGAGGAAAGCGTACGATGTACTGCTTGGGAAAGGATGGTTGATAGCTACCAAGGCAAATCATAATTGGAAGAGGAACACACTCTCCATCGAGAACAATGGGTGGAAGTACGTCATCAACTTGAAGAACCAGGCTATGAGTGAAGAATTGGCTTCCTCCGGGTCGGAATTGGATGGAGGTGAGTCGCATGTGGACGAAGGAAGGAAAGGTATGGAATTGAACACCGAAGGTGTACTTGAACTAGAGAGTTGTTCAGAGGATGAGACAAGCTTGCTGAATGGCTTATTTCATTGGTAGATGGAAGACTATGAAGTGTTCCACCAAGAGTGTAACATGCTACAGATCAGGGAAATCAAGGAAGAAGAGAAACAAGGCACGTCCAACCAAACACTTTCAGCCGAGTATTGAGAGTACAAAGAAAGAGTATCAAAAATGGATGATACACCAACCCACAAATATGAACAAGTATGAGATGGAAAAATTGTGTTGGAGCCAAAAAATGAAAAAAATAGAGTAGAAGAATTAAACTTTTTTTAAAATGAAGAGAGAGAAAATGGAGACGAAGGAGAGAGAAAAAAAGAGATGGAGGAGAGAGAAGACAAAGGAGATGGAGGAGAGAGAGAAAAAGAAGACGGGGGAGAGAGAAAAGAGATAGAGGATAGAGAAAACAAAGACAGAAGGAAAAAGTGACGGAGGAGAGAGAAAAAAGACGGAGAGAGAAATAATGCAAAAGGAGAAAATTAAAAGAATTAAAGGAAAAGTGTTAAGTGAAGAATAAAATATTAAAGTGGGAAGTGTTGAAAAATTAAAAATAATATGATCAATTAAAGTGAAGAAAATAAAAATTTGCCAAGCCCCATCCATCAAGGACATACGACCATTTAAAGAAATTGGCAAGAAATATAAAGTTCGGCAAAAAATTAAAAGCATCAAGGTAGTACAACCATTTGGAGAGAGCAAAAGCTTGGCAAAAATAAAAAATTGCTGAGAGGACAGAAAAAATAAATTCGTACGGCAACAAGAAAGTACTAGTAGGCGAAGTTTGGTGAATAGAAGGGAAGATTGGAAGAAGTGTGATCAAGAAGGAAGGCAAGACAAAGACATTGTACGACAAAGCAACCAAGGCAGTGTATGGCCTAAAGGTGTACATAAGTATGCCATATGAGTAAAAGGTGAAAATCCTGTATGACGTGGTGAGAATACAAGAGTCGTATAAGAAAAAGTTGAGGAGTTTGTACGAGCTCAATCATCCATCGTATGAGGGTGGGAGGAGAAGACTATGAATGCAAAGGAAAAGTAGGTTGTATGGATTGAGGAGGTCGTACGAACAAGGCAAAAGGAAACCATATGGGAACATCACAAAAGTTCGTACACCTTAAAAAGAAAAATTCGTACGCATTGAGGAGACCGTACGACTGACAAAAAGCAAGAAATCTGTACGGCTGGTAGAAGGTAAGGAATCTGTATGGTTGGAATAAGGCAAGGAATCTGTACAACTGGTAGAAGACAAGGAATCCATACAAGCAAGCAATTGGCAAGTCACTCAAGACAAAACACACAAGTCCGTATGAGGAAGAAAATATACTAGGGGAGTGACCGCCATACGAAAACACAAGAAGGAAAGACCGTACGAGTTACTAAGGCCATACGCTGGAAATTGAAGGAGGCCATACACCCATCTCAGAGAGAAGTTGTACCTTGGAATTGGGAGGTCGTACGTTTGACATAGAGAGAAGAATCTATGGCCTCAAAGCCCATTGCAATGACATCCATGGTTAACAACACACTTTTGTGAGTTGCAAAATCTTTCAAGAAATTTTCTAGGTCTAAGAAGGTTATGGAAACTAATATTGCTAATAATTTAATTTTTTAATAATGCAACAAATCTAGATAATAGATTTAATGATTTTATGAATCTTTAATCTTTTTTTTTAATCTCTCAAAAGTGAACCAAGATTATAATGTCTCTATAATATCTAACCATGGAAGTATGTCATTTCTTAAAAATACTAATACTAAAGGACTAAACTTAGAGATCCCTAAATTATATCATATGTTTCAAGATCACAATTATAGCAAGGCTAAACAAGGAAATTCTTATAGGTAATTTGTTACTAAATTTGATACTATTTTCATGTACAGAGTATTAGATTTTTTTTTAAAACTATTTTTAATTTATAAAAATAACATTAGATTATTATGTTATTTAATCTATTTGGATTCCATTATTGTGAAATTATGAATGTAAGTTTTAATTTGGCTTTAGTCACTTATTATTTAAATTTTCATTTTTTAAAATTATGGTTCAATTACTTGATTTTAAATTAATTTACTCATGAATTATGATATTTCAATCCTAAAATTATATCTAATTTATGACAAAGGGTGGTGTAACTACCAATGGAAATATAAGCAATTGAGGGTAGAGGATGGTGTTATCCCCAATGAAATAATAAAAAATTAAAGACAAAAAGTTTATCTTTCTATCTTATAGTCTTACTTACTTTTTATATTTCAAACCTTTCACAATGTTTATAGTAGGATTTGATCTTTTATACAAGTGTGATCGCCCTCCCTACTTACCCCTAATGACTTTCTTTTAAGAGTTCATTTTCTATTTTCATTCTATTTTTAAATTTGAGACATTCTAATTTCTAAGATTTATATCATCTATTTAAATTTAATCCTTTAGGGTTTGTGTGTTCGAATTTATGTCAAAGTCTCACTATTCTTCTAATCTCCCGTTTAGAAGAAATCTCTCCCTTAACTCTCATGACTTCTCATTCAATTGAGAAGGAAATTTTAATGATTCTATCGATAATAATCATCACGATAAGAATGATTTGAAATCCAAGATTAAACACTCCAAAGAGAAGATAAAAAATAAAAATAAAAATAACAAAATAAGCATGGCAAAAATGACTCAACTTAATCGTTCACCATTTGTTAGAAACAAAAGTCTCCTCTTTATTTCACCTATCTTTAAAGTTTTCATGAACAATAACATGAGCAATGGGATCTTCAAAAGTTGGTAACTCGTGTTGATTGATGCTTCATGAATTTTTCCAATGAAAATTTATTGGTGTCATCTTAGACGCTAATGACCACTTCAATAGGTGATACATCATTCAGTGCTAATTTATTGTTATATACAACTTAAGAAAAATATGTAACTATCATACAATGTGAAGCTTGTCGCCATTTCTTAGTAAGTTAACTATTCATTCGATTTTGTTGTTTATAGATCGCCCTTTGTTATAGTTTTCTGAATTTGAAGGATAGCGTAGCCAGTATTCTTCCTCTTTCTTTTCCCTCTGTCGGATAATTCTCTTAATCTGCAACTCAAGTTCTGGGAGGCGATCATAATCAATCATGAGACATCGTTGTTGGGGAAACTGGTTATAGAGATACTTATAAGCCCTTACAAGGCTATACACACCTTCTAAGTTATACTCATTCATATTATAGTCGAACGCACCGTTGTTATAGTTGAAGGAACATTCTGTAAATCTTGAAAATATGTCGCTCATCCAAGAAACAACAATAAGTGGGTCGTCACAAGGGCAGTTGCAGAGCTTGAAGAAGTCAGAAAGGGTTATGCATGGCATCAAATCTTTGAGTGCTATTCGATTGGCCAAATTCAGGAATTCGCTTGGAAATGTCCTGAAGCGAAACAGTACTTTGCCAGAATGTTCGCCATAGCCATTCATAAGTACACCTTTCCCAATCGTCTCAATATAACGAACAAAAGTCCAATCTTGAAATTCCCCCAGTTTTCTCCAACGATGGCCGAGGATGGGCAGTATTTTTGGATCCAAGTCTAAAACAGCAAGCTTGATGGATTCAATGGGAGCTTCAAGACATTTCTTTAGGTATTCCAGGCTCTCAGCATTTGTAGCTGTACAATACCCATTTTCACCGCCTCGACCGGCTCTTCCAGCAATCTGTTTAATTAACTCAATCTTAATAGAGCTTCCGTCATATTTCTCTGTCTCTGTGAAAACCACTCGTCTTACTGGAAGATCGAAGCCCATTGCAATGACATCCGTGGCTAGCAGCACGCTTTTGTGAGTTGCAGAATCTTTCAGGAAATTTTCAGCTGCTTCAATTATAAGTTCTGGCGGAAGGCTGGCGTATAACAGAGTACATTTCAAGTCAGGCTGCTGGCGCAAAATTGTCCATTTAATTTCCTTCAGTTTACGCACTGAAAATCCAACAAGGCAGTCCCCTGATTCAATCTCACTTTCCCCGAGAACCACGGCCTCGTCTTCCACAATCAATCGGCTTCTCCTATGGTGTTCCATCATTCTTAATCTGTCTCCTGTTAATTCACAGAGATCTCGGATGAGTTCCAACGCGCTGCTGTCTCCACACAAGTGGATTTCTTCAGCATTTAGCCCTAAAAATGCCCGGGTCCAGGCCCAGCCTCTGACCTCGTCTCCAATCACCTGAATCTCATCTATCACACCCACATCCCACTTTTTACTCAGATCCACCAATTCCACAGTGCAAGAACATTTTACAGAGCCTGAATGATGTTTAAAATCCTCTCCAGTTTGGAAGTCACAAAGAATTCCTTCCTTATTCACATCTTGGTAAACTTGCATTGCAAGCAGGGGGAGTGGGCCACAATAAATAGCAGATTTTCCTTCTCGCTTGAAGCTTTTCAAAGCCTCAAAAGTTCTCCCACTATTTGTTGGGCCAAAATGAAAAGTAATTATACGTCTCAAACCTGTGCTTTGCCTTGGATAGCACTGTAGAGGACTGCGCAAGTTCAACAGCCTTTTGGTCTCCTGGTGTACTCTATCACAGCCCATATACATTACGAACAAACTTTGAAAGAAAGTACAACCATGCCCCTCATAATGCCTGAAGTATGCAATCATATCCATTAAGGCTGGAGGACAGTACTTTTTCAAGAATGTGATGTAGTCTAAACGCATCCATTGTGCGAAGTGATCTGCTTGAGGGTACTTCAACTCCTTAGTCATCAATGTATGTGTGTATCTATCTCCCAATTTCTTCTTCATAGTCCGTAACTTTATCAAATTTTTCAATTCCTTCTTAGCTTTTCTCCAGCAGATAAATTTGGGATCTCTTATTATCTCCTCAATCGACAAGCGCTCCTCAGTACATTGAGTACAAGGACTATCAAGAGGCTCAGAAGATGGCTCAGGCTTACGACACTTGGAACACATCATTGTTAAGGTGGTGTTGAAGTTGCCATAATTATCATAGATATCCAGCAACACATCCCAAATATCTTGACTGTACCATTCGATCTCCTTCGCTCTAGGAGGATTGCAATGCCAATGCGGGTCCATCTCCAATATAATCTCTCAGGCTTTTCTTATTTTCTCTCATATTCTGTATCATATATTCTATTATTTATTGTTTTCTCTTGGGTGTCTTCTCTAAAGAGGCACCTTTAAAAATGACACTCATGCCCTTTCAAGAGGACAAGCCATGCTTATGTGCTAATTTAATACTAACGAAAATGAAAATGAAAGATTTTAATAATGTTCATGAGGTCACAGCAGTCTAAGGAATTCAGGAACAGCACAAGACCGTCATCAAAAAGGGAAGACCTTAAACAGTTTGAGTTCTTCGTTCGAGGTCAGTCCTGCGACAGTGAATTTTAATGATGTAGTTTGCTGATTTAACCAACCTTTCCTCCTCACGAGAGAACAATTAGAAAGTATTTAATTTTTAAATATATGCTATAAATTTATGTAAATTAAATAGGTGTTTAATAATAATGAGAAATTAAAAGTCTATATATATATATATATAATAAAAGTTATCTTTATATATTAACATATTTAATATATTTATAATTTATTTGTCTAATTTTTTAAAATAGCGTTAATCACAAGAAAATTGAAAGTATTTAGATTCTAAATATATGATAAATAAAATTAAGTAAATTAAAAAAAGTTTAATAATAATGATAAATTAGAAATTGCTAAACATAATTGTTTTGCTTTTTGGAAAGAGAAAATCATGCTTATGTGTTAATATGTTAATACACATGATCTATTTGTTAAAAAAGAATTAATATTATTTAGCCTCTAACTATATGATAAACAAAATTAAAAAAATTAAAAAAATGTTTAGTAATAATAAAAATTTAAAATTTAAAATTGGGGCGAGACCTAGCTTGATTGGCTAAAGCATCCTATTGCAGGCAAGAAGTTACGAGGTGTAGTCTCCCCTCCATTGAGTGTGTTGCACTAGCATCACCGGTCATCATGAAAAAAGTTGTGATGAGATCTAGTCATTTATATAGATTTTTTGTTTTGTTTTATAGTTAAAAAAAAAGACTAATATTTTTATTAATTTCTCCACAACCCAATTTTATTCTTAATACATAAATTTAACTCTTAAAATTTTAGTTCACTTCTAATTAACATGTTCATTGGATCACCAATTAACTCTCTAATTTAGATAATAAAATATCAAATTCTTAATTTTCATGTCCATTGAATCACCAAATAATTAAGTGCCAAACTAACTTATGTTTCCTTTACCTTCATTCTAAGGTTATCTATTAAACATATCTCTATTTTTTTTTTATCAAATTCAAAATAGATTTAGTATCCACATGACATTTCAAAGGTCTAAGTTGGATAATTTCAAACCTAAAAAATGAATTGTTCTTGTTTATCTTTTTACAAGTTCTACACAATCCTAACCTAGGATAATATTTTTGTATCTGAAAATAATATCTTGGAGCTACATATATCATCATGGAAAATTTAGGCTTAAGATACTAATTAAGCAATTTTATCATTTCACAAATAATAAGAAACACAAAACTAAATAAATTTTTCTTGAAATAATTTTTCTTTCTAAATTTTCCTCAAATGTGAAAACATTATAAATCTAGTTTGAATAGAAATTAATTCCACTTTTGTACCCTTCCCTTCATAAGTCTTGTATGATGTAAAATAGAATAAAAAACTAACCTTCTAAATGTGAAAGATTCAAAAGAGAGTGTTTATACTTTCTTTTACACTAATTTTATAAATTAGACATATATTAGAAATACATAAATGAAATTAACAAATCTAATTTATAAATAGAAAGAACTAGAGCTGGGAAATGGAAGTATGCAAATTAAAATGATAGTTTAAGTGAAAAATGTGCAACTAATTTATATTAGGTTTGAGATTGGAAGAAAACTAAAGATGACTATAAATGCTAGTAGGTGAATTTTGGGAGTTATATCATGCTCTTTGAAAGTGGGATATTGTTGCAATGGAAGAGGGTGTTACTAACCCTTAGGGGTGTAGGTGACCTTAATAGATAGAGATCTAATTTATTTTGTGTATCCCACCTTTAATACTTGACACTAATCTCACTTGGAATCAACATATGTGCCCTTTAGATGATGATATTACCATATCTAAGAGTGTTACAAGGATAAATATTATGTTATTTAAGTGATTGTCATAACCAATCCCATATTGATGATATTTCAATTTTTCGTAGATGAATAAATAGGAATTAACAAGTGTGTGTATACCTAATGATGGTGATGGTGATGTAGAAAATAAAGGTGATTAGACAAAATAACTATGGAGCTATATGTAACCCATATGGTGTGTGATTTTGGAGGAAAAGCTAAGCTATAATAAGTGGTGACAAAAATGGAAAAATAAGGAGGGTCAAATGCTTCAAATTTTGTAAGGGTTCTAATGATGAGGGTGTTGGAAAATGCCTTGACATATACAATTTTGTAATCATTTTTCTCCCATAATATTTATTTAACCCCACACTTATAACTAATCTAAGACTAAGTCATATATAGGTTTCATTGAATGGATACAATTATGTCCAATATATATAATTTTAGTATTGAGTGTAATATTATGCACATCAAGATTTTTGGATTTAGTTGTTTTCATGTTCCCATGTTGGACCTATTTATTTGTCAATTAAATTCTTCTACCATTATAATTTGTTGTACATACTCCTATGGATGCTTACCTTATGTCTATTTTAGTTATGTATTCATTATTCATGCTACAAATGTGTTTCAAAGTCTAGATTGTTTATGATTTAACTAATTTTAGACCCTTATATAATATTTGTGTTGTTATTATAAAGAATTATTTCTATTCTTTAAGACCACATGCTCCACTTGTATTATATTATTTCCTAGGCTCTTTTCTTGGTTCAATTATTTCAAATCCTAAAACCATGGCTTTTCTATAACATATTTTGTTTGTTGCATCATATATAGAACTTTTTATGTTTATTATTTGTAGACTTGATATGTACCCTTTGAATTCATGTTAAGTGAAATGCTTGGATTCCATAATATATTTTAAATTTTTAATGCTAAATATGTGTTTATTGAACCTAAGTCCTCTATGCAATGCACCTGTGGGCATGTTTTAAGTTTAGAAATCTTGAGTTTAAGACAATAGGGCCTATGAATGCATTAGACCTAAGATTTAAATATCTACTAAGATTTTGTTGTATGAGGAAGTTTAGGGTTTCTGTTGTGTTGGCTTTGAAGGAGTCTTCTATTTTGGCATGGAGAGAACTCGGTTGGTTTAGAAGGGGCACATTGTAGTTGAAGTGTGTTTCTTCCCATTTTTTTTTGGGTACACCTAATTTTTCTAAGGATTATATATTTCTAGATATTTCCAATAGTTTGCATCAAGTTTTAAAGAGGCATGATAAAGTCCAAAAATGTAACAAGTGATATTGATGAAATTTTACAACACTTACTAGTTTTTATCCATAAAAATAGAGAATCACACATTGATAATCAAACACATTCTCCTTGAACTAATGTATATGAATTTAGTCCTTCAAGGAAGCCATTAAAGGGTGGTGAGTTGTAACACTTTGTTGATTCATCATTCTTTCCTATCATTTATCCATTTTACCATTGACATTTCCATTGTGGAAGTGGAAACACTAACACGAGGTTTGACTAAGGCAAGCCCCTAAATAGAACAACCCTTCCTCTCTCTTTGAATTTGAAAGTTTCAATTTTGGAGAGGATTGAAGGAAGTTTGAAGATCATTTATCCATTGTTGCCTTCAAATCCTTACACTTTGTCAACTCATAGAAACTCACCTATAGAATTATCCAACAATGATCTGACAAGTCTGCAAGTGGAAACATGGGTCTTATATCTGACATCAAAGGACTGTAAAAGAAGAGAAGGACACCCCTACAAGGACTCAAATACCCTTGGGTGACTTTATCCTCATATTTAGGCTAACATAAAACTTTCAAGACAAGTACACATCACTCTTCCCTTCCCAGATCTGCTTGCAAATATATTTTCTAGTCTATTAATTGTTAGTATCTTACATTTTCATATTAGGACACATAGTCTAATTAGATTAACTAAGGTAAATCAATTCCAATCTATTCCAAGACTCAAAAAGATGCAGATCCAGGTCTGATTGGCTCACCTTCATGGTTTAAATTCAATCTAAACACCTTGTTGATCTCCATCTTAATGAAACATTAGAAAAAGACACAAACAAACTACTCCACACAAAATTTGAAACTTAGGTTTTATACTTAAGACCTAGGGTTCTATTTTTCTTTGTTTCAATAATAAACAATTTAATATATAATATACCATATAATAAATAATATATATTATAATACTGTTTATATATTATATAATCTAAATGCTTAATTATCTTTCCTCCTCACAACAAGGATATTAAATCTCAATTATTCAATATAAATAAATAATTAAACATATACAAAGAAATGAAATAAAGATCATATTTTGTTTATTCAAAATAAATAAATAATCATAAACATACACAAAGAAGTGAAATAAAGATCATATTATTGTTTTTATTATTTTTTAGAACCTGAAATCATTATTTTTTTGCACACACAATAACAATCTATTTAAATTCAAATTATGCTCATATGTAGAAGTGGGGCAAGGCATGTGAACTGTTTGACCAAAAGACTCATGAAGGAGGTAGATAAAGACCAAAAGGTTGGATCAAGTCTGATGTTAGTGGGTGTAAAAGAGTTTCTAAAGATAATGGAAGAGGAAGAGATAGTTTTTTCAGTGATGGTCAGACCTAGGATTGTCATAACAACAACAAGAATTGATGAGTTGCCATGGGAGATTCAAGACATGTTGAAAGGTTATGCAAACATAGTTGTGGAAGAATTTCCTAAATCCTTGCCTCCAATAAGAGATATTAGTCATCATATAGACTTTATATACTAGGGGCTAGTCTACCAAACAAGGTAGCCTATAAGATGACACCCAAATAAAATGAAGAAATCATAAAATAGGTACAAGCGTTGCTTGACAAAGGGTTAATCAGGGAGATCCATAGTCCTTGTGCAACTCCAAGTATTTTTCCACTTAAGAAAGGGGGTGAGTGGAGAATGTGTACTGAATCTAGGGCAATAAACAAGATAAGAATCAGTTATAGGTTTCCACTTCCAAGAATAGAGGACTTAATGAATTGTTTGAGTGGGGCAAGTTACTTCTCAAAGATAGATCTCAAAAGTGGATATCATCAAATAAGGATTAGATAAGGAGATGAATGGAAAACAATGTTCAACACAAATGATGGTCCTCAAGCCATACATTGGTAAGTTTGTTGTTGTTTACCTTGATGATATATTGGTTTTTAGTGCTAACAAAGAAGAACATTTTTATCACTTGAATT
The DNA here is from genome assembly GCA_007115665.2 of Sequoiadendron giganteum. Taxonomy (NCBI): domain Eukaryota; kingdom Viridiplantae; phylum Streptophyta; class Pinopsida; order Cupressales; family Cupressaceae; genus Sequoiadendron; species Sequoiadendron giganteum. The sequence goes on from CM021110.1 coordinate 375,396,181, forward strand.
TGGTGTTGAGAAGGCTACAAGAGGAAAATTTGATGATCAATCTTAAAAAGTGTGAGTTCATAAAGACAAAACTATTGTATCTTGGTTTTGTGGTTTCAAAGAGAATGCTGAAGATGGATCCAAGCAAAGTGAAGGCAATATTGGAGTGGCCTACACCTAGAATAGTCACATAGGTAAGAAGTTTCCATGGTCTTGCAAGTCTTTATAGGAAATTTATAAAACATTTCAGTCATATATGTGCATCTGTCATAGACACTATTAAAGGGGATAAGAAAAGGAAGTTTGTGTGGACTGAACAAGTTGATAAGAGTTTCCAATATCTAAAAAAGAGAGTGACTGGGCAACCCATCTTGGCTTTACTTGACTTCAATAAGGGAAGTTTTAAGTCAATGCAATGGTTCAATCATTAAAACAATGAAGACACTATCTTCTACCTAGGGAGTTTGTGGTCTATAAACACAATCATGCACTTCAATTCATAGATAGCCAAGAAAAACTCAGTCAAAGGCACATTAAGTGGGTTGAGTACCTACAAAACATCACTTTCACAATCAAACACAAGAAGGGGTAGAGTTACAAGGTGGCTAATGCTTTAAGTAGAAGAGCAGTAATGATGCAAGAAATTCAGTTAAAAAGTGTTGGGATTGAAGCACTCAAGGAGATATATGAAGATGATGAGGATTTCAAAGAAGTTTACGAGGTTTGCAAGTAGCCTATTAACACTAATAGAGAGAAGTGGTTAGATTACCTGATACACGATGGTTTTTTGTTTAAAGGAGCACAATTTTATGTGCCAAAATGTTCTATGAGGGAAAATATCATCAAGGAGAAGTATTGTGGGAGTATGGAAGGTCATTTTGGACTTGACAAGACACTAGAATAGCTAAGGAGGAACTACTTTTGGCCAATGATGCAAACAAATGTAATAATATTTGTGGAGACCTGTGTACTATATTTCAAAATGCAAAAGGGACCAATACTAATGCAGGACTATACCAGCCTTTACCCATTCCCAATAGGCCTTGGGAATCCATCAATATGGACTTTGTTATGGGATTACCAAAGACAAAGGTGTTTTGATTCAGTTTATGTGGTTATTGATAGGTTTCCCAAAATGGCTCACTCCATTCCTAGTAAAAGTACAATTGATGCTTCATATATTGCAGATTTTTTCTTCAAAGAGGTTGTTTGGCTTCATGGATTGCAATTGAGCATAGTTTCTGATAGAGATAGCAAGTTTCTAGGACACTTTTGGAGGACATTATGGAGAAAGCTTGGTACAAATCTCAGTTTTAGCTCAACTTACCACCCTTAGATAGATGGACAAACTGAGGTGGTCAACAGGAGCCTAGGTAACCTACTAAGATACCTTTCAAAGAATCTTTTTAAATAATGGGACCTTGTGTTACCTCAAAAAGTGTTTGCTTATAATGACTTAGTAAATAGGAGCATTGGCAAGAGTCCATTTCAGGTGGTCTATGGCATACAACCAAGAGGAGTGTTTAAAATAAGAGACCTCGGTGGCATGGAGAAGTAAAGTGCAGAGGGTGAACAATTTGCAATTGCCATGAAAGAGATATATCAACAAGTGAAACAACAACTCCAAGTTGCTGTGGAAAAATACAAGAAAAAGAAAGATTTGAAGAGAAGATAGGTCAATTTTTAGGTTCAAAATCTTGTCTTAGCAAATCTCAGTAAGAAAAGGTTTCCCAAAGGTGAATATACCAAGTTAAAGATGAAGAAAATAGGTCCTTTTAGGGTTGTTAAGAAGTTTTCCAATAATTCCTATGAGATAGAATTGCCTGAGTAAGCATATCACTAATTTTCAATGTTGTTGAATTATACCCTTACAAAGGGGATGCCATTTATGATGAAGGAGTAGGTATACAAAAGATATGAGATTTTGATTGGATAAAGGACCTACCACCCGCCACACCACCAGAGTTAGAGTGTATTCTTGACACCAAAGAGAGCAAGAAAATCAGAGGCAAGCAATACTTTCAGTATTTGGTCAAATGGAAGCACCTTCCATATGAGGATGCCACATGGATGAAAAAATTATACATTATCAAGCATGTAAAGACAATTGGAGACTTCCTCTCAGGTGGAACCTGAGTTTCATTCTTTTCCCTTGGGATCATGATGCAAGAACATCACTTTGGTAATGTTTTTAAGACCCATATTGATGTTAAGATTCCTAGTTGAGTTAGTGTAGGTAGTAGAGGGTCCATTGGGATCATGCCCAAAGGTTTAGGTTGTCTAAATAGGCATATGAATTAAAATTTTGATTTTCTCGCGAAAACACAAATTTACATATTTAGGTGTTTTTGGCTTGTTAAAGGGTTGGGGTTTGTTCCTCAGCTCAAGTTTTGAGTTTTTTGAGTCTAATAAGGTCTTAGAAGACCATGAAATACCTTTTAAGGTCTCTTTACATGTTTCTTTTAGTTTAGGTTGTGAAATAGGGCATAATTTGCAAGTTTGATGCAAAAAGACATTAGGTTACATTAGGTTTTGTAGGAAAAGTAATGCATTTTTTGAATTGTAACTATTTTTATGATCATTCATGTTGAATCAATGAAAGAGAATGCTCCAAGAAGCTATGAGAGCAATTTTTCATAAAAATAATCCATTTCTTCATGATTTTTGACAATTTTTTGCTAAAATAGTCAAAGAACAGTTTTGTACGGCCTTGTATGAAGCTATGCCAGGTTTGTGAAATGATGGAATGTTAGAGTTTTGTTTTTATATTCAAATTCAATTTTTTTGGTTTTATTTCATGATGTTTTGATCATGATATAGCAAAAATACTACTAACTACCCTGTCACGGAGCTAGGGTTTTTAGTGAGAGAAAAAAAATCATATTTTTTGTTTTAACTTGTAAAACTTCATGAAACTTGGTGAAAATATTTTTCATGTTATTGGTTAGGTTTACACCAAAGGAGAGTTCAAAAATTCAACATATGTGTGAGTTATGTTGGTCTGTGTATGTTCCCTATTCAAAAAACTATTAATACCTTAAGCCTTTGAGGGTTTAATGGAAAATATTTTTTTTTGAGTTCACCATAGCTAAGTGGGGTTTTATGAGATCCTATGGAGTTTTTTGAAGGTATAAAAAGTCTAAGAAGGCATAATATTGAGTGTTGATACTATAATCACCCAATTAGGTCTTCCTTGAGGGTTTGAGCCTATAGAGAAAGGGTTGTAGGAAGTTTTGCAAGTAGGATTTGAAACACCTTCAAAAGAGTCAATATAATCTGAAAACAATAGGTCCTAGTTCATTGTTTATCCTATACATCATTATTGGTATCAAAGAAGCAAGTAAATTTGGCCAATACCAAGCTGAAAGTTCATGCATCCTATGGTGGGATTATGTTTAGGAAGAAAGGAGGAAGAAAGGAAAATCCAAGATTACTTCTTGGGATAGGATGTTTTCCAAGTTGAAGGGAAAATTACTACCTAGTGACTACATGAATCAATTGTATAGGAAGTTTTAGAACTTGAAACAAAAGGATATGGGAGTGAAAGAGTACACTGAAGAGTTTTACAAGTTGAGTATCAGATTAGGACACATGGAGGATGATACAGATAAGGTTGCAAGATACCTTAATGGATTGAAGTATAACTTGCAAGATGAGTTGAGCCTTACAAGCCCCAAGACACTTCAAGAGTGTTATCAACTAGCCTTAAAGGTTGAGGAGAAGCTTAATAGAAAGCAAGAAAAGTAGAATATATGTAGAGGAAGGAATTTTAGAGGTAGAGGTCCATATGCTGGTAGAGGGAAATCACACAAAAATCGAGGTGAGTCAAGCACCTCTTAAGAACAAGCCTCAAGTTCAAGAGGAGGTTTTAGAGGAAGAAGTCCTAATTTTAGGGGTAAATATGGACAAAGAGGAGGATTCAATGGTTTCACAAGTAAATGCTACAACTGAAACAAGTTTGTAGGTCATCAAGCTTGGGAGTGTCCAAAAGAGCAATCAACAACCACCTTTAGGAAAGAAAGAAAACTCAAGTTTCTCAAGGAGGAGATGAAGAAAGTGTGAACTCCTCACCACAACTAGAAGAACAGGAGAAAGGAGAATCCTTGCTAATGAGAAGGACATTGATCAAGGTTCCAATGGAGAAGGAGCCACCTCAAAGGAAGTCACTATTCAAGACTATTTGTAAGTGCCAAGGTAAGTGTTGTCAAGTTGTTATAGATTTTGATAGTACTGATAATCTAGCTGTTTTTGAGATGGTAAAGAAACTAAACTTGAAGAGATTACCTTATCCTACACCATATAAAGACTCATGGTTGAATAAGGGATCACAAGTTCTAGTTAATGAGCAATGTTGGGTAGAGTTTCAAATAGGAAGGTATAAGGACAAGGTGTTATGTGATATCATCCTTATGGATGTATGCCATGTATTATTTGGTAGGCCTTGGAAATATGATAAAAAAATAATGTATGATGGTAAGAAGAATGTCTATGTTTTGGAGAAGGATGGAGTTACTTATACCTTGGCACCTTTGAAGGAAGAAGATAAAGACCAAAAGGTTGGATCAAGTGTGATGTTAGTAGGTGAAAAATATTTTCTAAAGACAATAAAAGAGGAAGAGATAGGTTTTCTAGTGATGGTCAGACCTATGACTGTCATAACAACACCACGAATTTATGAGTTGCCATGGGAGATTCCAAACATGTTGAAAATTTATGCAAAGATAGTTATGGAAGAGCTTCCTAACTCTTTGCCTCCAATAAGAGATATTAGTCATCATATAGACTTTATACCATGTGTTAGTCTGCCAAACAAGGTAGCCTATAAGATGACACCCCCAAAAAATAAAGAAATCAAAAAATAGGTACAAGAGTTGCTTGAAAAAGGGTTAATCAGGGAGAGATTTAGTCCTTGTGTAGTTCCAACTACTTTGGCACCTAAGAAAGGGGGTGAGTGGAGAATGTGTACTGAATCTGGGGCAATAAACAAGATAAAAATCAAATACAAGTTTCCAATTCCAAGAATAGAGGACTTAATGGATTGTTTGAGTGGGACAAGTTACTTCTCAAAGATAGATCTCAAAAGTGGATACCATCAAATAAGGATCAAACAAGGATATGAATGAAAAATAGTGTTCAAAACAAATGAGGGTCTATATGAGTGGCTTGTTATGCCATTTGTCCTTTCTAATACACCTAACACCTTTATGAGGCTCATGAATGAGGTCCTCAAGCCATACATTGGTAAGTTTTTTGTTGTTTACCTTGATTATATATTGGTTTTCAGTGGTAACAAAGAAGAAAATTTGTATCACTTGAATTTGGTGTTGAGAAGGCTACAAGAGGAAAAATTGATGATCAATCTTAAAAGTATGAGTTCATGAAGACAAAACTGCCACATCTTGGTTTTGTGGTTTCATAAGGAATGTTGAAGATGGATCCAAGGAAACTGAAGGCAATATTGGAGTGGCCTACACCTAGAATAGTCATAGAGGTAAGAAATTTCCATGGTCTTGCAAGTTTTTATAAGAAATTTATCAAAAAATTTAGTCATATATGTGCACCTATCATAGAAACTATTAAAGGGAATAAGACAAGGAAGTTTGTGTGGAATGAATAAGCTAATAAGAATTTGCAATATCTAAAAAAGAGAGTGACTGGGAAGCCTAAATTTTCCTTACCTAACTACAATAAGTTCTTTCAAATATAATGTGATGCTAGTGGACATGCAATAGGGGTAGTTTTAAGTCAAGACAATAAACCAATAGCATATTTTAGTGAAAAATTGAATGATGCAAAGAAGAAGTACTCTTCATATGACTTGGATATGTATGCAATGGTTCAATCACTAAAAATGTGGAGACACTACCTCCTACCTAGGGAGTTTGTGGTCTATACAGACAATCATGCACTTCAATTCATAAATAGCCAAGAAAAACTTAGTCAAAAACACATTAAGTGGGTTGAGTACTTACAAAACTTCAATTTCACAATCAAACACAAGAAGGGGTAGAGTAATAAGGTGGCCGATGCTTTAAGAAGAAGAGTAGTAATGGTGCAAGAAATTCAATTAAAAACTATTGGGATTGAAGCACTCAAGGAGATGTATGAAGATGATGGGGATTTCAAAGAAGTTTATGAGGTTTTCAAGTAACCTATTAGCACTAACATAGAGAAGTAGTTAGATTACCTTATACAAGATGGTTTATTGTTTAAAGGAGTACAATTTTGTGTGCCAAAATTTTATATGAGGGAAAATATCATCAGGGAGAAGCATTGTGGGAGTATGGCAGGCCATTTTGGATTTAACAAGACACTAGAACAAATAAGGAGGAACTACTTTGGCCAAGGATGCAAATGGATGTAAGAAGATTTGTGAAGAGGTGTATTATATATCAAAAATAAAAAGGGAGGAGTACTAATGTAGGACAGTACCAGCCTTTACCCATTCCCAATAGGCCTTGGGAATCCATCAGTATGGACTTTGTTATGGGATTACCAAAGACTCAAAGGGGTTTTGATTCAGTTTATGTAGTTGTTGACAGGTTTTCCAAAATGGCTCACTTCATTTCTAGCAAAAGTCTAATTGATGCTTCATATGTTGCAGGTTTTTTTTGAAAGTGGTTGTTCAACTTCATGGATTGCAATTGAGCATAGTTTCTAATAGAGATAGAAAGTTTCTAAGACACTTTTGGAGGTCATTGTGGAGAAAGCTTGGTACAAATATCAATTTTAGCTCATCCTACCACCCTTAGACAAATGGCCAAAGTGAGGTGGTCAATAGGAGCCTAGGTAACCTACTGAGATTCCTTTCAAAAGATCATCCTAAACAATGGGATCTTGTGTTATCCCAAGAAGAGTTTTCTTATAATGACTTAGTAAATAGGAGCATTGGCAAGAGTCCATTTCAGGTGGTCTATGGCATGCGACCAAGAGGAGTGTTTGAACTAAGAGACCTCAGTGGTATGGAGAAGAAAAGTGTAGAGGGTGAACAATTTGCAATTGCAATGCAAGAGACACATCAACAAGTGAAACAATAACTCCAAGCTAGTGTGGAAAAATACAAGAAAAAGGTAGATTTGAAGAGAAGAGAGTTCAATGTTCAATTTGGAGATCTTGTCTTAGCACATCTCATGAAGAAAAGGTTTCCCAAAGGTGAATATACCAAGCTAAAGATGAAGAAAACAGGTCCTTGTAGTGTTGTTAAGAAGTTTTCCAACAATGCTTATGAGATAGAGTTGTCTAGTGGAGTAGGCATATCACTAATTTTCAATGTTGCTGACTTATACCCTTACAAAAGGGATGTCATTTCTGATGAAGGACCAGGTATATAGAAGATATCAAATACCGATTCGATAAAGGACCTACCACCCACCACACCACCGAAGGTAGAGTGTATTCTTGACACCAAAGAGAGCAAGAAAACCAGAGGCAAGTAATACTTTTAGTATTTAGTCAAATGGAAGCACCTTCCATATGAGGATGCCACATGGATGATAGAATCAAACATCATCAAGCATGGAAAGACAGTTGGAGACACTAAATGTCCAATATTATGCTAAATATCCAACGTGAAAATAGATCAAATACGATGGTATAAGGACAAGGTGTTATGAAATTTCTATAAATGAGAGGCCTTCCTTCCCATTTGTATCACTCAATCCTATGTTACTATTATTGAATCATCCTTATCACACCATCATGTTATTGGTTTAATGAGTAACAACATCCAATCTATCAACACATCAACATACTACACATGATCTTTCCAAGTTTTCCATGTATTTGTTTTGATCTAGGCTAGATTTGATGCATATTTCATTTAATATCATTTGTATACAAAACATATTTTTATGATGTTTTATTTATTCAGACTGTATATTTTATATATTTGTTGAAGGATTTGATCTATAGGGTATATCATCTACATTTTATAGTCCAAATTATAAGGACCAAGACTGAGTGTTCATGGTTGAATAAGGGACAACAAGTACTAGTTAATGAAGAGTGTTCAGTAGAGTTTCAAATAGGAAGGCATAAGGACAAGGTGTTATGTGATACCATCCTTATGGATGTATACCATGTATTATTTGGTAGGCTTTGGAAATATGATAGAAAAGAAATGTATGATGGTAGGAAGAATGTCTATTTTGGAGAAGGATGGAGTTACCTATACCTGAGCACCTTTGAAGGAGGAAGATAAAGACCAAAAGGTTGGATTAAGTGTGATGTTAGTGGTGAAAAAGAGTTTCTAAAGGCAATGGAAGAGGAAGAGATAAGTTTTGCAGTGATGGTCAGACCTAGGACTGTCATAACAACAACAAGAATTGATGAGTTACCATGGGAGATTCAAGACATGTTGAAAGGTTATACAAACATAGTTGTGGAAAAAATTCCTATCTTCTTACCTCTAATAAGAGATATTAGTCATCATATAGACCTTATACCAAGGGCTAGTCTACCAAATAGGGCAACCTATAGGATGACACCCCAACAAAATGAAGAAATCATAAAACGGGTAGAAGAGTTGCTTGACAAAGGGTTAATCAGGGAGAGCCTTAGTCCTTGTATAGTTCCAACTATTTTGGAATCTAAGAAAGGGGGTGAGTGGAGAATGTGTACTAAATCTAGGGCAGTAAACAAGATGACAATTAGATTTAGGTTTCCACTTCCAAGAATAGAGGACTTAATGGATTGTTTGAGTGGGGAAAGTTACTTCTCAAAGATAGATCTCAAAAGTGGATACCATAAAATAAGGATAAGACAAGGAGATGAATGGAAAACATCATTTAAAATAAATGAAGGTCTATATGAGTTCATGAATTTGGTGTTGAGAAGACTACAAGAGGAAAAAATGATGATCAATCTTAAAAAGTGTGAGTTCATGAAGACAAAATTGTTGTATCTTGGTTTTGTGGTTTCAAAGGGAATGTTGAAGATGGATCCAAGAAAAGTGAAGGAAATATTGGAGTGGCCTACACCTAGAACAGTCACAAAGGTAAAAAGTTTTCATGGTCTTGCAAGTTTTTATAGGAAATTTATCAAAAAATTCATTCATATATGTGCACCTATCATAGAAAATATTAAAGGGGTTAAAAAAGGGAAGTTTGTGTGGATTGAACAAGTTGATAAGATTTTCCAATATCTTAAAAAAAGAGTGATTGAGCAACCTATCTTGGCCTTACCTAACTTTAATAAGTTCTTTCAAATAGAATGTGATGCTAGTGGACATGCAATAGGGGCGGTTTTAAGTCAAGACAATAAGCCAATATCATATTTTAGTGAAAAACAGAATGATGTAGAGAAGTACTCTTCATATGACTTGGAGATGTATGCAATGGTTCAATCACTAAAAAAATGGAGACACTACCTTCTACCTAGTGAGTTTTTGGTCTATACAGATACTCATGCACTTCAATTCATAAACAACCAAGAAAAACTCAATTAAAAGCACATTAAGTGGGTTGAGTACCTACAAAACTTCACTTTCACAATGAAACACAACAAGGGGCAGAGTAACAAGGTGGGTGATTCTTTAAGTAGAAGAGCAGTAATGGTGCAAGAAATTTATTTAAAAAGTGTTGGGATTGAAGCACTCAATGAGATATATGAAGATGGTGAGGATTTCAAAGAAGTATATGAGGTTTGCAAACAACCTATTAGCACTAACATAGAGAAGTGGTTAGATTACCTTATACAATATGGTTTATTGTTTAAAGATCACAAATTTATGTGCCAAAATGTTTTTTGAGGGAAAATATCATCAAGGAGAAGCATCGTGGGAGTATGGAAAGTTTATTTGGACTTGACACAACACTAGAATAGCTACGAAAAAACTACTTTTGAACAAGGAAGAAAACAAATGTAAGAATATTTGTGGAGATGTGTACTATATATAAAAAAAAAAAGGAAGTAACACTCATGTAGGACTGTACCAGACTTTACCCATTCCTAATAGGCCTTGGGAATCCATCAGTATGAACTTTGTTATGGGATTACCAAAGACTCAAAGGGGTTTTGATTTAGTTTACGTAGTTGTTGAGAATTTTTTCAACATAGCTCACTTCATTCCTAGTATAAGTACAAGTGATGCTTCATATGTTGTAGGTTTTTTCTTTAAAGAGGTTGTTTGGCTTCATTGTTTATAATTGAGCATAGTTTCTGATAGAGATAGAAAGTTTCTAGGACACTTTTGGAGGACATTGTGGAGAAAGCTTGGTACAAATCTTAGTTTTATCTTAGCCTATCACCCTCAGACAGATGGACAAACTGAGGTGGTCAATAGGAGCCTAGGTAACGTACAAAGATTCCTTTTAAAGGATCATCCTAAACAATGGGATCTTGTGTTAGCCCAAGAAGAGTTTGCTTATAATGACTTAGTGAATAGGAGCATTGACAAGAGTCCATTTTAGGTGGTCTATGGCATGCAACCAAGAGGAGTTTTAAACTAAGAGACCTCAGTGGTATGGAGAATCAAAGTGTAGAGGGTGAATAATTTGTAATTTCCATACAAGAGATACATCAACAAGTGAAACAACAACTCCAAGCTAGTGTGGAAAAATACAAGCAAAAGGCAGATTTGAAGAGAAAAGAGGTCAGTTTTTAGGTTGGAGATCTTATCTTAGCACATCTTAGGAAGAAAAGGTTTCCCAAAGGTGAATATACCAAGTTAAATATGAAGAAAATAGGTCCTTGTAGTGTTGTTAAGACGTTTGCCAATAATGCTTATGAGATAGAATTGCCTAGTGGAGTAGGCATATCACCAATTTTCAATGTTGCTAACTTATACCCTTAGAAATGGGATGGCATTGTTGATGAAGGAGCAAGTATACAAAAGATATCAGATGTTGATTGGATTAAGGACCTACCAGCCACCACACCACCAGAGTTAGAGTGTATTCTTGACACCAAAGAGAGCAATAAAACAAGAGGTAAGCAATACTTTTAGTATTTAGTCAAATGGAAGCACCTTCTATATGAGGATACCACATGGATGATAGAATCAAACATCATCAAGCATGGAAAGACAGTTGGAGACACTGAAAGTCCAAAATTATGCTAAATCTCCAACCTGAAAATAGATCAAATACTTTGGTATAAGGACAAGGTGTTATGAAATTTTTATAAATGAGAGGCCTTCCTTCCCATTTGCATCATTCAATCCTATGTTACTATTATTGAATCATCTTGATCAAACCATCATGTTATTGGTTTAATGAGTAATGACATCCAAGCTATCAACACATCAATATATTACACTTGATCTTTCTGAGGCTTGCATGCATTTGGTTTGATCTAGGCTAGATTTGATGCATATTTCATTTAATATCATTTGTATGCAAAACAAATTTTTATGATGTTTTATTTGTTCCTACTCTATATTTTATATATTTTTTGAAGGATTGATCTATAGGGCATATCATCTACATTTTATAGTCCAAATTATAAGGACCAAGTCTGAGTGTTCAAGCTATAATATTCTATGAGGCTTGGTGTCCAAGTCCAAGGATCAAGGGTCAAGGGTTTAGGGTACAATTTATAATGTCTAAGATTGAATTAGCATTGTCTATTCTGTAAGATCAAGTGTTCATGATCTGGGTCCCAAGGGTATAGTTAAGGATCTAGGGATGGAGTCTAATGCCCACAATTAATAGATTATCGATATATGGTATATGTTTCTTTGTTGAGGGTGCACAATGCTACACAATCGAGTCTAGTGTCCAAGGGGTCCAAAATATAAGGTTTGATAACTCACTCTAAATGGTAAAAAAATTATTTCTCAAGGATCCATGATCTATAAATCTAGGTCTAGGATCCAAATATTAGGGTAAAACATGTAGGATGTAGCATCCAATTTTAAAGATTTAGCATATAAGTTGTTGTTCAATATTTTAGCATCTAAATTATAGGGCCTAAGGTTGAGTGGTATGAGGATCCAAGGAACAATATGAAATTCCTAAGCTCTAGGCTCTAAGGTTCAAGGCCCAAGTTCTCAGGATTCAATGTTCAAGTTCTAGTGTCTAGGGTCAAAACTTCAGTATCTTAGACCTACATTCTCTTGTCCATGAGTTTAAGGTAAAGGGAACATAGTAATTATTTCTATGTCTAGGGTCTATATTTTTGAGGCATAGGCTCTAGGTTTTTGTGGTGCAAGATCTAAGTGTTTAGACTGTAGACTAAATATTTCCCAATCTAGGGTTGACAATCAATGAGTTTTGGGTCCATCCCATCTACAAAGGGATAAAAATTGAAGGAAATAAGGAATAGAGAAATATAGATATCAATGGAGAGAAGGATTGAAAAGAAAGAAATACCCCTAGACAATAAAATGGGAGTATTAAAAAAATGGAAGGAAAAAAATGAGAAAAACAAGAAAAGAGTCACAAAGATAAACATGAGTGAGAAATAAACTGAGAGAAAAATGGAAGAGCAAAATAAAAAACATATATAATGTAATGAAAAATAAATAAAAACTTTATAAAAGTGAATAAATGGGGGAAAATAAGAAATAATGAAATTAAGTAAAAAGAGAAAAATAAAATAGTACAATTTGTCAAGAGCAAAAAAATACAAAAAAAAATGATATAAACAAAAATAAACAACACTAAGAGAAGGAAAGAGCCAAACACATTAGATACACATAAAGCATATGTATAAGAGGGAGAGATAGATATAAAATAGAAAGAATGAAAAAATAATAGAAGTAAGGAGAAATTAGAGAAAGAAATAGTAGAGAGAAATAAATAGAGAATAAATGAAAGATAGAAAATAAAGAAAAATGAAAGAAAATGAGATAAGATAATTTAAAAAAAAGATGAAATCTAAGAAATAGAAATAGAGATAGAGACATATAATGAAATAGAGAAATTAAAAAGATCAAAAAAATATAGAAAAATGACATAGAAAGTAGTGAATGACAAACTTATATATATATATATATATTTTAAACAAGAAAACTAGAGAGATGATATGAGAAATTGAGAAAACAAGATGGTAGGAAAATGAGAAAGAGATAGATATAATGAAAATTAAAATAATGAAACTGAGAGGAAGAGAGATACAAGAAAAAAACATAGAAGAGAAAACTCCAAATTCTAAGGTTAAGTGGCAGAGTGTTTCAAGATAAAATTTTCTTGGTCAAGGTCAATATCCCACCATTTCAATGTCTATGGGTCCAAAGTTTATGTTTTTGGGTCTAGGATCTAAGTTCTAAGATCTTGAGGGTTAAGGTTCTAGGTTTGTGTTCCCAAAGCATAAGGTTCAAGTTTTAGGATTTATGATGTAACATGCATATTCTACATTTTATTGTCTAAATTCTATAGACTAAGATCTATTCTCATAATTGATGTGTCTAGGGATCTTGTATCAAGTGTCAAAGATCAAGGATACAAACTCCAACATCCAAAGTCTAGTGTCTGTGATCCATGGTGCAATAAGAAAGGAATACAAAATAATAAAGAAAAATAAGGGAAAATTATGCAGAGAAACAAAGATAGTCATGGTGAGGGATTGAAATAAACACTTAAAGAATAAGAGAGAAGAAAAGAAAAATAAACAGTAAATAACATACAATAAAAATAAGAAAGAGAAGAGAGAGAAACAAAAGGAACAAAAATATGGGATGGAGGGCCTAGCTTGATTGGCTAAAGAATCCTATTGCATGCAAGAGGTCATGAGGTCTAGTCTCCCCTCTGTCCCCATGGTATAGGAGGGCATTTTATGCTAGTGTCACCTGTCACATGAAATTTTTTTACCAAGCGCACTGCAATTTATAGGGGTGGCTACTCGATTCCTGTAGTCTAAAAAAATAAAAGGAACAACAATAAGAAGAGAGATAGAAATAAAAACACATGGAAAGGGAAATGACATATAAAAAGATAAAAATGAGAACAAATGAAAGTTATAAAAATGAGATAGATAGAAGAACAACAAAAATAAATATAAAAAAAAATCTAAAAATGAATGAATGAAAATAGTAAGAGAGAAAAAGAGAGAGGAGATATTTTTAAAAAAGAAGAAAAATATAGAGAAACACATAAATAGATACATAAATAAAAATAATTAAAGGAAAGCAACTAAAACATAAGGAAAAATAGAGGATGAAAATAAATAAATAAAGAACATTAAAAAAACAAAAAAAATAGAAAGAAAGAGATCAGATGAAAAGAAGTAAGGAAAAAAGAAGCAAGAAAAGAGAGATAAAAATAGAAAGAAATAGAGACCAATAATTTTTTTAAAGAATAACCAAAGAAGAAAGAGGGATGAAAGAAAAGAAAAGAGAGCAAAATGAAAGAGATAAAGAGAGGAAAATAGATACAAGAGAACCAAAGTGAGGGAAAGAAAATGGAAGATAGCTATATGGAGAAAGAGATGGAAAGATAGAGAAATAGAGAAAGAAGTAGAATGATTGAAAAACATAGAACTGAAACAAATAAAAAATACAAAGAAAGAAATCAAGCAAGAATGGACTAGATAAAGGGTAAACCAAAGAAATAACATTAAGAAAGAGGGATAAAGAGAAAGGGTAATGAAAGAAATAGATAGTGAAAATAATTAAAAATCAATTGATGATAGACATATATAGAAACAAAAAAGGGTAAAAAAATTGAACTTATGAAAATAAATACAAAAAGAAATCAAAGGCATAAAGAAAGATAAAGAAGGAAAGAAGATTATTAAACTAAAAAGACAAATAAATGCTTAGTACGAAATAGAAAAAAAAGATAGAAACAAACAACAAAAAAACATAAATAGAGAAAATAAATGTGTGAGATAGAAAAACACAAGGAAGAGAAAAAGAGAAAAAGATATGAAATTAGAAAAAATATACTAAACGGAAAAATAGGAAAATAATAGAAGGAACTAGAGAAAGGAAAAATGTAAGAAAAAAGAGAAAAAATGGTAATATATAATAAAAAATAGAGATAATGTCAAAGAAAGATTAAAAAGAGAAAAAATGATAGAAATAAATAAACATCTACATTCTAGGGTGCATCAAGGTTTGGTATCAAAGGTCTAAGATTCAAGGTTCAAGATCTAGGGTCCAAGGGCAATAGAGATCTAAAGAAAGACAAGAAAAAATAAGATAAACATGTAAAACAAGGAACAAAAATGAATTCATAGAAATGCAAATGGAGAATGAAATATATAATATTTATAATGCAATAAATAAACAATTAATAAAAATATTTAATCGAAGAAAAAATGATATTTTATCAAGAATCGATTGCATAGTTTTTGAGCCAAACTCATTAACCCATATTTCATGAGTAGTAATTTACAAAAACTCATCTCTTATGACCATGGATGGTTCATGCTTAACACTGATGTTCAAAGGGGTGAAAAATTAATACACCATAAGAAGCTACTTGAACTAGTACAACTTAACCATGGAGTATCCCCCAGATCAAGCCCTCCTAATAAAAGGAAATAGAGAGAAATGTTGAAATAGAGAGGAAAAATGTAAGAAAATAAAATAAAATGGTAATATATAATAAAAAATAGAGATAATGTCAAAGAAAGATTAAAAAGAGAAATAAATGATAGAAATAAATAAAATCTACATTCTAGGCTGCATTAAGGTCTAGTATCCAAGGTCTAAGATTCAAGGTTCAAGATCTAGGGTCCAAGGGCAATAAACATCTAAAGAAAGACAAGAAAAAAAGAAGATAAACATATAAAACAAGGAACAAAAAGGAAGTCATAGAAATACAAATGGAGAATGAAATATATAATATTTATAATGCAATAAATAAACAATTAATAAAAATACTTAATCGAAGAAAAAATGATATTTTATCAAGAATTGATTGCATAGTTTTTGAGCCAAACTCATTAACCCATATTTCATGAGTAGTGATTTAAAAAGCTCATCTCTTATGACCATGGATGGTTCATGCTTAGCAGTAATGTTCAAAGAGGTGAAAAATTAATACACCATAGGAGGTTACTTGAGCTAGTACAACTTAACCATGGAGTATCCTCCAAATCAAACCCACCTAGCTCCCACTTAGCTTCCCCCAATATTTTAGGGTAAAATCCATTATTAAGCACACTTGTGCCATGAACCCTTAACCTTGGACCCTGAACCTTGAACCTAGACCTTGAACCCTAGACCTTGAACCCTAGACATGGAACCTGAACCATGAACATGGACTATGAACATGGACCCTGAACCCTAAACCTTGAACCCAAAAGCTCAACCCTAAACATTGAACCCTGACCTTGAACACTGAACCCCTAATCCATGGACCTTGAATCCTAGACCCTGAACCCTTGGCCCCTAAACCCTCAAACCTTGACCTAGAACCCTGAACATGGTCCCTAAACCCTAAACCCTGAAGCCTAGACCCTTGACCTTGAACCTGAAACCATAAACATTAAACCCTAAAACTTGAACCCTGGAGCGTCAACCCTGAACCCTTGCCCTTGACATCAAAACCTTGACCCTAGACCTTGAACCCTTGACCATTGACCATGAACCCTTAACCCATGACCTTGAACCCTAAACCCTAAGCCTTGAACCTAGAACCCTGAACCCTAAACTCTGGACCATGAACCCTGAACCTTGGACCTTGGACATTAGACCTTGAACCCTAAACCTTGAAACCTGACCCCAAATCCTCGACGCTCAACACTTGACCATGGATCCTGGTCCTTGACCTTAAAATTTGAACCTTGAACCCTGAACTTGGACCCTAGAACCTAAACCCTTAACCTTGAACCCTTGACCTTGAACCCTTAATCCTTTAACCTTCACCCTAAACCCTTGACATTGAATTGTGAACCCTAAACACAAACCTTGAACCTTGGAACCTGAACACTTGACCCTCGCCCTTGAACCCTAAACCATTAACCTTGGACCCTGAACCCTCAACTTGGACCCTGAACCCTGAACCTTAAACCTTAAACCTTGAACCCTGAACCCGAACCCTGGACCATAGACCCTGGGCTCCAAAGTCAATGGTTCAAGGTTAAGGGTTTAGGGTCTAGGCTCCATGTTTAGGGTTCAAGGTCGAAGGTCAAGGACTAGGGTACATGGTAAAGTATCGAGCATCGAGGGTTTAAAGTCAGGGTTCAAGGTTCAAGGTTCAAGGTCTAATGTCCAAGTTCTAAGGTTCATGGTTCATGGTCTAGAGTTTAGGGTTTAGTGTTCTAGGTTCAAGGCTCAGGGTTTAGGGTTCAAGTTCCTGGGTTAAGGGTTCAAGGTTCTAGGTTCAAGGCTCAAGGTATAGGGTTCAAGGTCTTGGGTTAAGGGTTAAGGGTTAAGGGTCAATGGTCAAGTGTTCAGGGTCTAGGGTCAAGGGTTCGATGCCAAGGGCAAGCGCTTAGGGTTCAAGCTTCGAGGTTCAAGTTTCAAGGTTTAACATTTAAGGTTTTGTGCTCAAGGTTAAGGGTCTAAGCTTTAGGGTTTAGGTACTAGGTTCAAGGTTCTGGGTTCAGGGTTCAGGGTTTAGGGGCCAAAGGTTTAGGGTTCGGGGTTCAGGATTTAAGGTCCATGATCAGGGGTTCAATGTTTAGGGTATGGGTTTAATGTTTAGAGTTCAAATTTTGGATTCAAGGTTTAGGGTCTAAGTTCAAGGTGAAATTTTAGGGTTCAAGGTCCAAGGTCTTGGGTTAAGGGTTTGGGTTGAGGGTTCAAGGTTTAAGGTTCAAGATTCAGGGTCCAAGTTGAGGGTTCAAGGTCTAGGGTAAAGGGCTTAGGGTTCAAGGTCAAGGGTTTAGAGTCCATGTTCATGGTCCAAGGTCTAGGGTCCACAATTCAAGGTCTAAGGGTATAGGTTTAGGGTTAAGGGTCCAAGGTTAAGGGTTAAGGGTTCAAGGTTGAGGGTCAAGTGTTCACATTCCAAGGTTCAGGGTCTGTGTTTAGGGTTCACGATTCAAGGTCAAGGGTTTAGGGTGAAGATTTAAGGGTTAAGGGTCAAGGGTTCAAGGTTAAGCGTTTAGGATCTAGGGTCCAGGTTCAGGGTTCAAGGTTTAAGGTCAAGGACCAGGTTCCATGGTCAAGTGTTGAGCGTTGAGGGTTTAGGGTCAAGTTTCAAGGTTTGAGGTTCAAGGTTTAATGTTCAAGGTCCAAGGTTAAGGGTTCATGGTTCATGGTCCAAAATTTAGGGTTCAGGATTCTAGGTTCAAGGCTCAGGGTTCAAGGTTCAAGGTCCCGAGTTAAGGGTTCAGGGTCAATGGTCAAGGGTTCAGGGTCTAGGGTCAAGGGTTCGATGTCAAGGGCAAGGGTTTAGGGTTCATGCTCCAAGGTTAAAGTTTTAGGGTTCAATGTTTATGGTTTCGGGTTCAAGGTCAAGGGTCTAGGCTTCAAGGTTTAGGGACCATGTTTGTTGGCATTTCAAATTGCACCTCTGGAATGCGTTTTGGAAACGAACAACTATGTGCAATAAACTGCTCTTTGAATTAGGAGGGGAAGCTCCCTCTTTTGCTGAGTTGCATAAAGTAAGTAAACTAAAACTAATTTTTACCTATCTTTTTGATTCAGCTGTGAGAACACAAGGTTATAGAACTCTAGATGTTGCAGCTGAGGTTTTCCCTTTAATGAAACTTGATAACTACAACTTAACTTACGCTAAAACGTTTCTATCCTCTCAAGCAAATGCAAAGCAAGAGAGTCTAGAAATGGACGAGGTTGATTTTCTGACAAAGATACTTGAATAAACTCTCCTCAACATACATCTACTAAATTTCAATGCAAGCTGAAAAAGAGATCATAAAAGTATTATGGAAATATGAGACTTTATTTCAAGGGCAGCAAAGCAAGCTTCAAGATTTTATTTACTCAAACTTCTGGAACAAAGATTACAATTTTAGGACAACAAGTTGTAGCAAAATACTTGCAACATGCGATCAACCTGATTATAATTGACACATAACACATGCACTAAACAAGGATTTGCAGCTAAGGAGGCATGCAAACTTTCTCTTTACACAAAGTGAATTGACACTAGATGATAACAAACATGAAGGCATAAGCTCAACGATTTTGTTATCACAAGCACGGTTTTGAACAACACTGAATAACAAAGAGAAGGCACTAAAGGCACTTGTGTCTTGTTATCACTAGCATGGCTAAACTAAAATGAGCAAACACTGCTCTTATTTATAACTAAGCAGAGGAGTAGGGAACCCTAAAATCTCCTTGCTTTTACAACTAAGACTTGCCAACATGCAAGCTTTATTTCTAAACTTAAAGAAGATAAACATCTAAAACCTAAGAAAGCATGTAAAATACGAAATGCCAACTCATTACGTTTTTTTTCCTTCTTCTTCAAAGAATGGATAAGAATTGAGACAAGAATAGAAAGAAAGCGTGAGAAAGCTTCTAGAAGAAAGCTAATTTAAATCTCTCTCACATCCACCAAAAAGCAAGAAACTATCTCTTTATCTGGAGTGTTGATACTATCTTTAGATCTTCTCCTCTGTTGCGATCAAACTTAGGGAATCTTTGACATCTTCAATTTCTTTATGAGTTCTATTCTTGAAAAAAATTGCTGCCCCAAAAGATGACTCACTAATTGATAACTTGGCGGCTCTGCAACTTTATGCTTCTGACACTTCTCTTGATTCTCCCACAGAAGATTTTTGCATAAATTTTTCTGACACTTGTCCTTTCGCTCATACCACTCCCTCTGCATGTTTTTCAACTGAGATGATGACGTTTTATTTCCATGATGGTACTGAAAAACACTTCCCAACACTGTTCGTTTAGATAATTATGAAACAACACTTGTTTGGCTTTGAATTCGATGGGAGAGTACTCCATTCTGAAAAACTTGAAGATTGGTTGTAAACTTGACTAGGTTCTGACAAGCTCAGCATAAACCCTAAAAATAACTTGTTGATTTTCTTCATCAAACGGATGAATGTTTTGGAAATTTTTCTGAGATATGAATTTTGTTTAGAATTTCGTTACAAGCAAAACCCAGATCGTTCGTTTTTGAAAATTTGGAGTGAAGACTGAATAAGAAGCAAACCCTAATTTTCACCGAAAAAAACAAAAAAAGCTAGCATCTGGGTTTTGTTGAGAGACACATTCTGGATGAACCCGTTTCATTAGATTTTGAAAACCTCGAAGTTTAACTAAAAAAGAAGCCACTTGAAGTTTCACTGAAAAAGATGTGATATGGGTTTTGTCTAGAAGAAGATTTGAGATAGACCCATAAGATTGGAAGTTGTAAAATTTGAAGTTTTCTCTGACATGCAAAATAAAAAGCAGCTGCTGCAACCTTGAGAAAATTCTTCAAAAACTATCCAGAAGATCGAACTAGTGTAAACCAGCTCGCTAAAAATTGAAAGTAATGGCCTCCTTCAAAGATTTGATGTTCTGGATGAAAAAAATATGAAAAAGGAAGCCTTCTTGAGTGCTGATCTGAAAATTTATTGAAAAACCAGCAAGTTAAACTCTTGAATCTTGAAAATAAGGGTTTGAAGTTGCTGCTCTATTTCTCCTTGAAGACCACCTACAAGAAAATAATGAAAAATAAAACACAAAAGTGCTTTAAATAAGCTCTGTCTTGAGAAAACATCTTTCTTTTGCCTTAATTCTTCAAAACCCCAATTCAAGTTTGTGCATTGAATGTGAACGTTTCCTCTTGATTCAAAAATTTGAAATCTTCAAAAATTTGACTAAGGCAAGTGAGGTTGGGTGCCCTTCTAGGCTGGAGGCGACTACTTCACTTAGACTTAAACCATTTTTTTGCTGTTTTCAACTTCTCTTCAATTTTCAACCCTAGTTTGATTATGATTTTCGGCCTCCAGATTGATCTGGCAAATGAGCTGAATGATTCATCACAGAGCTTGATCGAATCTGACAAAGTTTGTTTGGAGGAGACTTCTGATGAAAACTTCGTTTGATCCTTCAAAAATTCAGGTGCCTCTCTCCTTCAGGGGTGCCCACTTTCTCCAGAGTTGGCCATTTTTGTGATCTTCGAATTTATGCTTGTCTTCTGTCCTTCAGATGAATTCATGATATTTGGCGTTTGTACTTGTCAATTTGACTAGCTGTCAATTTCGCTAGATAGCTTAGAAGATTTTGGTAGGGATCTTCTGGAAGTCACATCTGCAGAAAAGTTCACTAGAGGCATCAAAAGCTTGGGCGCCCCTAGCAAGCTGGGGCACGCAACTTCACCAGAGTTAGAATATTTTTCAATATTTTCTTCTTTGCTTTTGACTTATGATTGTCAGCTCTTGTCGAACCCTTTGTTCAGCCTTTTGCATCTGACGAATGCCAACTTCGATTGACGTGCTGATGATCTTGTTGGAAAGCCTGTTCGTATCTGAAGAAGTCACGTTGGAGGCTTTACTGGAAAATTCACCTATTTAAGCCCTCAAAATCTTGGGTGCCTATCTCCTTTTGGGGCGCCCATCTTCACCACACTTAGCCATTTTATGTGTTTCTTTTACCTTCAGAGTTATAAACACCTCTCGCCATGATCCCCGTTTGATCTGAGTTTTCAGATGATTGCATGATTGGATGAGCTGACGAAGACATCCACTGCGAAGCTGGCGATAAACTAAACAATGTTGCCTGGGGAAGCCAACCCTGACTTCATCATCTAATCCTTCAAAAAGATGGCTGCCTATTCTCCTCAGGGGCGCCCATGTTGAGCAGACTTAGAAACTTTTCTGCAAATTTTAAAATCCTTCCTCGTTTGACGTGCCTTCTTTGTCTCGGTTGCTAGAAACAATTTTTTTCTAAGGCATGAAGGTTTGGGCGCCTCTTCTTGACTGGGGCGCCTGAAGTCTCCAGACTTAGCCAAAAATTAGCATTTTTCAACTTTTTCAAATTATTCTCTCCTTCCTTCATTTTTCATGCACGTTCCTCGTTGACGGCTTCTGTTTGATGCTTGAACGTCTGATTCTGACACCTGGCAGCTAACTAACCACCATTGATGACCTTGGATCTCCAAGAAAAAGCTTCTGAAAAAGCAGAATAGACCCACTAGGGCAAAACTGATCTTTTCGTGATTCTGTTTGCACCAGCCTGATGAAGAAGTATTTTAAACCAATCAAAATCAGTCTTGACCCTAACAGCCAAACTTTCTATTTTTAGAAATTTTGTATTTTTAGAAAAAATTGCAAGTATCTGTTTCTTGAGAAACCAAGAAAAACCCAGAAAAAGTTTCTATTTTTAGAAAACTGCTAAAAATAGAAATTTTCCTAAAATTTAGGGATGAAAAACTGAAATCTGGTCATTGTTGATTTGACCATTTTGTACTAACCCACATTGTCTGATTTTGAAAATTCTAAGTTTTTGACTCTCATGCAAGACGCGCAAACCCCAATTTTGACCCTTTTTTATAGATTTAACAATATTTGGACTCATTTCTTCAAAATGCCTAAGTGTAGCAAATTTTTTAATTTGGGTACAACAATTTTCAAGGTTTTGGGTTGAGGGTTTAGGGGCCAAGGTTTCAAGGTTCAGGGTCTAGGATTCAAGGTCCACTGATAAGGGGTTCAGTGTTCAGGGTCAGGGTTTAACATTTAGGGTTCAACTTTTGGGTTCAAGGTTTAGGGTTTAGTGTCCATGTTCGTAGTTCAAGGTCCAAGTCTAGGGTTCAGAGTCCATAGTTGAAGGTTTAGGTTCAAGGTTAAGGGTCCAAGGTTAAGGGTTCAAGGTTCAAGATCGAGGGTCAAGTGTTTAGGGTCTAAGGTTCAAGGTCCGTGTTTAGGGTTTAGGGTTCTTGGTTCAAGGTTGAGGGTCTAGGGTGAAGGTTGAAGGGTTAAGGGTTAAGGGTTTAGGGTAAATAGTTCAAGGTTAAGGGTTTAGGGTCTACAGGGTCAAGGGTTCAAGGTTAAGGGTTTAAGGTCTAGGGTCTAAGGTCCAAGTTCAGGTTTCAAGGTCTAAGGTCAAGGAAAAGGGTCCATGGTCAAGTGTTAAGCATCAAGGGTTCAAGGTCTAATGTCAAAGGTCTAGGGTTCTTGGTTCATGGTTCACGGTCTAGAGTTTAGGGTTTAGGGTTCTAGGTTCAAGGCTCAGGGTTTAGGGCCAATGGTCAAGGGTTCAGGGTTTAGGGTAAAAGGTTTGATGCCAAGGGCAAGGGTTCATGGTTTAGGCTTTGGGGTTCAAGTTTCAAGGTTCAATGTTTAAGGTTTCAGGTTCAAGGTCAAGGGTCTAGGCTTCAAGGTTTAGGGACTAGGTTCAAGGTTCTAGGTCAAGGGTCAAGGGTTCAAGGTCCACAATTCAAGGTCCACGATCAGGGGATATTGAAACCTCAACCTGAACCCTAGAACCTACACCCTTGACCCTAAACACTTGACCCTAGACCTTGGACCTTGAACCCTGAACCTTGAACCCTTGACCTTGAACCTTTGACCCTAGACCCTAGACCTTAGGCCTTGAACCCTGAACTTGGACCTTGAACATTAAACCCTGAACCTTGAACTTTGGAGCCTATAGCCTAACCTGAAACCCTGAACCTTGGACCTCGAAACCTAAACCTAGTACCCTAAACCATGGACCCTAAACCCTAAACATGGATCCCACCACCCTGAACCGTGAACCCTAAACCTTAGACCTTG
The DNA here is from genome assembly GCA_007115665.2 of Sequoiadendron giganteum. NCBI lineage: Eukaryota > Viridiplantae > Streptophyta > Pinopsida > Cupressales > Cupressaceae > Sequoiadendron > Sequoiadendron giganteum. The sequence goes on from CM021110.1 coordinate 375,419,683, forward strand.
GACCCTAAACCCTAAACCTAAACCTTGGACCCTGAAACTTGAACCATGACCCCTTCACCCTAGACCTTAAACCTTAAATATGGACCCTGAACCCTTGACCTTGAACCCTAAACCCTAATCCTAAGCACTAAACCTTTGACCCTGGAATGTGAACCTTGAACCCTAGACCGTGAACCCTGGACGTTGGACCTTGAACCCTAAACCTGGACTTAGACCCTTGATCTTGAACTGTGAGCATGGACCCTAAACTTGGACACTCAACCCTAAACCTTGAACATAGAAGTTGAACACTAAACCTTGAAATTGGACCCTAAACAATGAACCCTTGGTCATGGACCTTAAATCCTTAACCCTGAACCCTTGACCCTTAGCCTAGAAACCTAAACCTAGTCCCTAAACCCTAAAGCCTAGACCCTTGATCTTGAACTTGAAACCTGAACCTCGGTCCTTAAACCCTGAAACATGAAACCTTGACCCTAAACACTTGACCCTAGACCTTGAACCCTTGACCCTAAACACTTGACCCTAGACCCTGAACCCTTCACCATTGACCCTGAACCCTTAACCTAGGACCTTGAACCCTAAACCCCAAGCCTTGAACATTAAACCCTGAACCCTAAACCTAGACCATGAACCCTGAACTCAAACTTCAAACCCTAAAATACCAAAGACTCACAGGCTTATGAGCATCACTTAGAATGTAATTAGTATGAAGTGGACCATTCATGACTTCTTACACAGTTGAATCTTGATAAAACATTACATAATATGAGAAATAAAAAAAGAAACAAAGACTAAAAAGAAAAAATAAAAGGATGAGAGAAAAAAATAAGAGAGGAAAAGGTTCATGATAGACAAATAGATCTATAAAATGAGATAGAGAGAAAGAGGAATGAATACATTAAAAGGAAAGGAAGAAATTTACAAAATAAAAATAGAGAAATATGGAGAGATAAAGAGAGGAAAAACATAAGAAAAAGAAAGAAATACTAATAGATAGAATACAAAGAGAGATAATGTAAATGATTGAGATTAAAGAGAGTGAATAATAGAAATAAAGAAGGTTCTATGGTGCTAGGTCCAAGGATCTAGAGCCTTTGGGTGTATGTTTTACATATAGCCTTTAAGGTGTATGGGACCTATGATTCAAGATCTAGGTTCCAAGCGTCCAGTATCCACAATCAAGCATCTAAGGTAAAAGCTCCAAGGTATAGTGTCTAATGTTTATGTCTAAGGTCAAGGTCTAAGGTAAATGGTAATGGTTTATTGACTTGGGATTCATCAAATCCAAAAGTCAAAGGTGCAAGGCGTCTGATCCAAGGGTCTATACCTTAATTTTCAAGTTCCAAGGTCTAGGTTATATATTGTAGGGTATCAAGTCTAGGGGTCAAGGGTTGATTTTAGGAGAGAAAAATATAAGGAAAATAAAGAAAAATATATAGACAATGATATAAAGTGATATTGAAAATAGATTACTTAGACAAAAATATAAAGAAATAAATAAAGGGAGAAAGACAAAGGACTAGATACAAGAGAAAAATAAAGATAAGGATCAAATAAATAAATATAAAAATAAAGAAAAAGAGAAAGAAATAAAAAATAAAATAAAATATCGAACAAGTGAGAAAGAGAGATAACAAATGTAAGAAATAAGAGTTCTAAGATAGAGTAATCAAGATAATAACAAAGGAAAGGAAAGAAAAAACTAAAGAGAAGAGAAAAACGAGAAAGAGGAGAAGGATGGGGTGAAGGAAACAAAGAGAAAATAGAAAGTAAGAAATATTTTTTTTTAGAAAGCTAAAAGATATGCCAATAAAAACAAAGAGAAAGAAATAAATAAATTAGTAAATATCATATAATGAATGAATGAGAATGAAATAAGAGTTTAGGAAATAATAAGTGAAATAAACAAGATGAGAGATTAATTTATATAACAATAGAGAAAAGGATAGAAAAGGAGAAATATAATAAAAATGTAGAAAGGGGGGAAAGGATGGGGTGAGGGAAGGAAAAAACAATCAGAAATTGGAACCCATCTCTTATAAGCATTAATTCTCCACTTCATTTATTACATCTAGGTGATATTCACAATGGTGAAATAATGAGACATCCCAAGACATCCCAAGAGGCAACCCATCCAAAAAATACTCTAAATCGGGTAAGATTTACTATGGAGTTTTAGCTAGTGATATTAATTTTGTGTTGAGCTTGGAGGAGAAAAGAGGAGGGTTTCCTCGGCTTGGGCCTGCTTTTGATCCTTTTCGGGAGAATGTGGATTTACTAGCTTTAATTGATGTTAAGACTTCCAATGGGGTTTTCACTTGGAATAATAGACGGAGTGGAGAGGAAGCGATCTTTGAAAGGCTGGATAGATTTTTTGTATCCTGTTATTGGGTGGGAGGTAGATTGGTTACTAGTTTTGAGATTCTTGATTGGAGGGGTTCTGATCATTGACCAATTAAACTTTCAGTAACCTCTTTTAGAGTTTCTAAGAATCCTCCTTTTAAGTTTCAGCTTATGTGGCTTTGAGAGTCTTCTTTGCATGATCTTATGGCCCTGTGGTGGCAGGAGGGAAGCCCTGCTTATGGTACAACTATGTACACCTTTGTTAAGAAACTCTAATGTGTCAAATTTCACATTAAGAGATGGATTAGGATGATTTTTCACAACCTTAAGGTTATGAAGAGGAATGCTCAAGCATGCCTTGATGTGATTACTCACCAAATTTGGTATTTAAGCTTCTTAGATGCTTTAGGTCAAGTAGAATCCCAGGTTGCGAGAGTATTGGAGGAGTGGGAGCTCTGGGAGGAGATTTTTTGGAAGCAAAGGGCTTAGATTGATTGGATTCAGGAAGGGGTCAGGAATACTACTTTCTTTCATCATTTTGTGCAGGTTCGTCATAATAGAAGTTCTATATCCTCTCTGGTCAACATAGATGGGATCCACATATCTTCTCTGTCGACTTTGTCTCGTGAGGCTAGATAGTTTTGTTTGACTCTTTTTTTTTAGGATTCACCCCCTAAAGAAGATGAGGAGAATTTAATCCTTGCTTGCATTCCCTCCTTGATCTCCAAGGAGATGAATGATTTCCTCATCCGTCTAATTTCTTTGCCTGAATTGGAAGATGTTTTTTTTGGAATGAATAAAGGTAAAGCTCCAGGTCCGGATGGTTTTCCTGTTGAATTTTTTCAGGAATTTTGGGATAAGTTTGGATTTGTTGGAGGTTGCTTGGGAATCTCTTCGCAGTAAGCAGATGCTTCGAGCCTTGAACTCTAATTTTTTGGTTCTCATTCCTAAAAAGGAGGATGCAGATCAACTATAATTCTTTAGACCTATTACTCTTTGTAATGTGGTGTACAAAATTATTACTAAATTGATTGTAGAGAGGCTCAAATTTTTTCTTCCTTTTATGATCTCTAAGGCGTAGGGGGTTTTGTGGCTAGTAGACAGATCCTAGATGGGGTGGTGGTTGCTTCTGAAGTCATTCACTCTGTGATGACTTCTAAGGAGAAGTCTATGTTCATCAAGTTGGATATGGCCAAAGCTTATTATAGAGTTAAGTGGCAGTTTTTGCAAAGAATTCTCTTAGGCTTTGGTTTTAGTCCAGATTGAGTCAATTGGACTATGAGTTGTGTCACCTCTTCCTCTTTTTTTGTTATTATGAATGTGGAAGCTTTTGAAATTTTTAGGGATTCTAGGGGCCTTCATCAAGGAGATCCTCTCTCCCTTTATTTGTTTATTATTATGGCTGAGGGTCTGGGCAGATTTCTCAAGTCGTGGGTTTCTCAGGGTAGGATCCAAGGTTGGCGTTGGGGTAATGGGCTATCACAAATCTCTCATATTTAGTTTGTGGATGGCACTTCTTTTATGAGGAGGGATCACCTTCAGGAGGTTATTTATTTCAGGCGTGCTTTGGATATTTACCTTGCTACTTCGGGTTAGAAATTCAATGAGCACAAGTCGTCTATCTTCTTTTTTAATACTCCTCAAGCTATTCAATGATGGATTGCTATTATTTTGAGGTTTCTGATTGAGTCTCTTCCCTTTGTCTATCTGGGAATACCTAGGTCTTCTTGGAAAATTTCTTGATAAGCTGCGTAGTAAGGTCAGTCATTGGACCCATCGTTGGATTTCTACTGATGCAAGAGTCACTCTTCTCAAGTCTATTATCCAATCTCTCCCTATTTATAGGTGTTTTGTTCAGGTCGCTCCTTTGTATTTCTTGAGGGATTTTGATGCTCTCTCATGATAATTTCTTTGGAATGGTAACTTGTAGTCGGCTACGTGGAGTCTTGTTAAGTGGGAAACTATGTAAATGTTGTAGAAAGAGGGGAGCCTCAACTTACGATCTACTATTTTGAATGGGAAAGCTCTTGCAACCAAGTTATATTGGCATTGGTGTACTAGTCAACATCAGCTTTGGGCCCGTATTCTCACCCACAAGTATCTTAAGGATGTTAACACTTTTGATGTTCCTCGTTTCCCTTTAGAAGGAAGGGGATCTATGATTTGGCATACTCTAAAATCGAGGGCTCATTTGGTTAAGAAGGGGATTTTTTGGATCTGTCATATGGGTTCTTAGGCTCTTTTTTGGTGGGATTCCTGAGATGGTCATCCTCCTATTCTTTTTGCATACCCTCATCTCCAGCCTCTTTGTGATCATTTTACTACTGCAGGCTGGAATACAATTAAGCATTATAAGACTTCAGAATATTAGGTTGAACACTAATCTTAGATGGAAGCATTCCTTGGATTGGATGCTAAGAGGGTCAGAGGAGGATAGGAAAGAGTTGGCTCATATTCTTGCATCACATGAATGCAATTTCATGGTAGGGTAGGATGTCTTGGCTTGGAGTAACATTGATTTATTTGGTAAGTGCTATGTTTTAGCGGGTTATGGAGAGTTGGTTAGGCAAATGTTTGGGGACATTGAGGTTACTTGGTGGAAGCATGTGTGGAACAAATTTTCTTGGCCCAAGTGTAAATTTTTTATGTGGTTGGTGGTCTAGAACCGGTGTCTTACTTGGGATAACATGTGTAAGCTAGGGTTCCAGGGTCCCTCGATGAGTGTTTTGTGTTGTAATAGTGAGGAGAGTGTGTCTTATCTCTTCTTCCAATGTTCCTTCTCTAGGGAGCTTTGACACCTTTAGTGGGGTGTGTGGAACTAGGTTTGTTTGCATGTCTCTTCTTTGGCCGATTTCTTTGCCTGGTTGGGGAAGGCCCCTATCAAGACATCTTTTTTTCAATTTACTTGGGATCTTGGATCAACCTTTATTATTTGGCATATTTGTTTGGAGAGGAATCACACAAATTTTCAAGATGTGAAGTTGGTTGCCCAACATTTGTGGTGGAAAATTCTTCATTCTTTGGGAGAAACTATTTCGGCTAAGTGTGACTTGCTTGAGGGTGTGGATTCGAGAGATGTCGCATGTTGCACTTGTCTCAACCTTTCTCTTTAGAGGGGAGTTGCTTAGGGTGTTGTCCAAATCATGAGAAATAGATGTTGACATCCTCTTAAGAAGATAAATAGGGAGGGGTGTTGGTGTCCTCCTCCTTAGGGTGTGTTAAAAATCAACATAGATGGTTCTTCTCGGGGAAATCTTGGTAATGTTGGTATTGGGGTGTTGAGTGGACTAGTTCTAGGACTGTTGAGTTTATCTTTTCTATTTATAAGGGTTGATATACTAACAATGTGATGGAGGCTCTTTCCATTTTATATGTTGTGGAGCATAGTTGCACTCTTGGGTGGAGACGACTCATTTGTGAATCTGATTCTCAGGTGGTGGTGACTTTGTTGAAGAGATAGAAATTAGAGGATGTCAGTTGGCATTTGGTTGTAATTGTAAAACAAATTCTTAATCTGTGTGTTTCCTTGGAATTTGTTACTTTCTATCACATTCCTAGAGAATGGAATGGGGTTGCGGATTGCTTGGCCAAATGGGCCTCTGATTATTTGTAAAATTCAAACATTATGGAAAGGGGTCAATTACCCTTAGATCTGTAGCAAAAGTTGGACCACTTAGTGGATATTGACAGGGGCGTGTAATGCCCTTGCTTTATACTACTTTATTATGGTTTGAATAAATTTTTACCCCTCTTCTAGAAAAAGAAAAAGAAAAGAGAAAATAATCAATAATTTAAGAAAAAAAGAAATAGATACAAAATAAGAAATTAACTTAATATAAAATATACGAACGAAAAAAAGTAACATAGAGAAAAAGATAGGTAATATTAAATTTGTAGACAAAAAAATGGTATATAAAAAATAAAATAATAGAAAGTAGAGACATAAAAAGAAAGAAAGAAGAGAGAGGAATAAAGCAAGCATGAAAGACCTGGGGTATCCCCTTTCAAAGATAATAAAAAGCTATGGACTTCTCTCTTTTTCTTGGTGATTCAGGAGTATCCCTGTGACCCGGGTCAACACCCAACCCGCCTTACCTTGGTCTTACATTTTCCAAGTTGGGGTCGGAAAGGGGTGCGTTGGGTCATAATGATAGCAATTTTTGTAAGGCACCTTTGATCTAAAGGGTAGAGGAGAATGATGTTATGTTAATACAAATGAATTGATAGTGTATTAACCAATAGGTACACTACAATCACATTATGACTTTTTTATAAATTAACCTCCAATTAATCAAAATATTTCAATCCAACCCCCTTTCAAAGATGGTAAAAGGTATAAACTTCTCTTATTTTTTGTTGACTCAAATGTATCCTTGCGAACCAACCTAACACCCAACTCGCCTTACCTCGGTCTTACATTTTGCCAAGTTGGGGTCGAAAAGGGGTGAGCTAGGTCACAAGAATGGAAATTCTTCTAAGGCACCTTTGATCCAAAGGGCAGAGGAAGTATTCTATGTTACTTAATGCAAATAAATTATTGGTGTATCAATCAAAAAGTACACTAAAATCACATTATGATTTTTTTATAAATTGACCTCCAATTAATGAAAATATTACAATTCAAACCTCTTTCAAAGATGATAAAAAAGTATGAACTTCTATTTCTTTTTTTTGTTGACTTGATTGAGGGGTATCCTTGTGACCCAACCCAACACCCAACCCACCTTACATTAGTCTTACATTTTTCCAAGTTGGGGTCGAGTAGGGGTGTCACACTGGGGTGAGACTAGTCCCCTGGGGATGTATGGAACAACCTACAAGCCATGTGCATCAATTAAACTCGAACCTCAAAGTCAAACCCAATACCATAAGGAGCATACCCATGACTTGAGCCTCCTCTGCTATTCCAAACATAAAGATAAATATTATAAAAAATGCCAAAGGAAATGATAAATAAAAAGCGGGAAACAAAAATAAATTAAAATAGATATATGCAAAAAATAAATACAAAAAAGAGAGAAAAAGACAAACTAAGGAAATGTAAAATAGAAATTTAAGCGATAGATAATGAGAGTGTTAATGTGATAGTATGAGAAAAAATGTAAAATAAATGATAGATTAAAAAGAAAAAGACAAACAAAAAATGAGAAAACAATCAAAGATTTAAGAAAAAAATGATACAAAATAAGAAATCAATTTAATATAAAATGCACGAATGAAAAAAAGTAACATGGAGAAAAAGAAAGATAATATTAAAAATGTAGGAAAAAAAAGGTATATAAAGGAATGAGATAAATTTATAAAAAAATTAACAATAAAAAGTAGAGACAAAAAGAAAGAAAGAAGAGAGAAGGAATGAAGCAAGCATGAAAGACCCAGGGTATCTCTTTTTTTTTTCATTGATTTAGGGGTATCCTCGTGACCTAGGTAACCACCCAATCCGCCTTACTTTGGTCTTACATTTTGCCAAGTTGGGGTCGAAAAGGGGTGAGTTTAGTCACAAAGATATAAATTCTTCTAAGACACCTTTGAACTAAAGGGAAGAGGAGAGGGATGCTATGTTACTTAATACAAATGAATTGATAGTGTATTAATCACTAGGTACACTAAAATCATATTATGATTTTTTAATAAATTGGCCTCTAATTAATCAAAATATTCCAATCCAACCCCCTTTCAAAGATGGTAATAAGGTATAAACTTTTTTTTTTTGTTGACTCAAGTGTATTCCTACAAACTAGCCCAACACCCAACTTGTCTTACATTGATCTTACATTCTGCCAAGTTGGGGTCCAAAAGGGGTGAGTTGGGTCACATGGATAAATACAAAGAGAGAGAGAGAGAGAAACTAAAGAAATGTAAGAAATTTAAGTGATAGATATTGAGTGTGTTAATGTGACAATATGAGAAAATTACAAAATAAATGATAGATTAAAAAAAAGATAGACAAAAAGAAGAAATAATCAAGGATTTAAGAAAAAAAGAAATAGATACAAAATAAGAAATTAATTTAATATAAAATACACGAATGAAAAAAATTAACATAGAGAAAAAGATAGGTAATATTAAAAGTGTAGGACAAAATAGAATGGTATATAAATAAGGAGTGCGATAAATTTATAGAAAAATTAACAATAGAAAGTAGAGACATAAAAATAAAGAAAGAAGTCAGAAAGAATAAAACAAGCATGAGAGAGAAGAAAAAAAAAAGAAATAATGAGTAAATGAAAGTAAGAGAGAACACATAAAAAATCAATAGATAAAGAATAGTTAGTGAAAGGGAAAAACAATAGGATGAATTAAAGGATTTAGTGAGAAATAATAAATCATAGAAAAGAAAAGAGGAATAAAAAGGAGAGAGTAGGAGAGTGAAATAAAAATAAAAAGAAACAAAATAATAATAATAAAGGTAACTAAAAAAGGAATTGAAGATAGAAATAAATAGAAAACAAGAGTGGGGTAGAAATAAAAACAATCATAAAGAGAGAAAATAAAAAGAAAAGAAAAAAGAAAGAGAGAGAGAGAATAAAAGAAATATTGAATGTTAAATAAGAAAGAGAATGGGAGCTTCGCGAAGAGATCTTTTGGAAACAAAAGGCTAGAATTGATTGGCTTCAAGAGGGTGACAGGAATACTTCATTTTTCCATCATTCGGTGCAAGCTCGTCGAAATAAGTGTTTTATCCCTTCTCTTGTTAATTCTGAGGGTCTCTCAATTTCTTCACAACAGGCTTTGTTTGAAGAGGCTCGCCCATTCTACTCTAATCTGTTCAAAGAGGACTCACTCCTTGCAGAGGAGGCGGAGAATAGGGTCCTGGCTTGCATTCCCTCTTTAATCTCCCATGGTTTGAATGCTTCTCTTATTCGGCCTGTGACTTTGTCAGAAGTTGAAGAGGTGGTGTTTGGGATGAACAAGGGAAAAGCCCCTGGTCCTGATGGTTTCCCCGTTGAGTTTTTTCAAGAGTTTTGGGATATTGTGAAGCTTGATGTGTTGGAAGTAGTTTGTGAGTCTCTCCATAGTAAGCAGATGCTTCGTGCAATGAATGCTACCTTTCTTGTTCTCGTTCCTAAGAAGGAAGGGGCTGACCGACTTGATTTCTTTAGACCTATTGCGCTATGTAATGTGGTGTATAAGATTATTATGAAGTTGATTGCTGAGAGGCTCAAATCTTGCCTGTCGGTGATCATTTCGGAGGAGCAAGGTGGCTTTGTGGCTGGTCGTCAAATTTTGGATGGGGTGGTGGTTGCGTCTGAAGCCATTCATTCCATGGCTACCTCTCAGGATAGGTCTATGTTTATCAAGTTGGATATGGCCAAAGCTTATGATAGAGTTAAATGGAGTTTTCTTCAGAAGATTCTTTTGGCCTTTGGTTTTTCCCCTGAATGGGTGAGCTGGGTTTTGAGTTGTGTGACCTTTTCCTCCTTTTCAGTTATTGTGAATGGGGAACCTTCAGAGCTATTTGGGGCTACTAGGGGCCTTCGTCAGGGAGATCCACTCTCACCTTATTTGTTTATTATTATGGCTGAGGGGCTTGGTCGGCTTCTTAAATCTCAGGTCTCTCATGGTTTGATTCATGGGTGGAAGTGGGGGATGGACTTGCCAAAGCTTTCCCATCTTCAATTTGTTGATGACACCTCTCTTATGGGATTGGCTCGTATTAGGGAGGCTGAATCCTTCAAGAATGCTTTGGATGACTATCTTGCGGCTTCGGGACAGAAAGTCAATGAGCAAAAGTCGTCCATATTCTTCTTTAATACTCCTCTTGCCATCCAACAATGGATTGTTGCTATTTTACGTTTTGAAATTGGGTCTCTTCCCTTTGTCTACCTGGGCATTCCTCTTGTTGTTGGTCGTTAGCCTAGGTCCTCTTGGCAGTTGTTGCTTGATAAGCTTCGAAGGAAGGTTACTCATTGGACTCATCGCTGGCTATCTACTGCTGCTAGGGTGACTCTTCTCAAGTCTGTTATCCAGGCCCTCCCCACCTATAGGTGCTTTGTTCAAGCGGCTCCTATGTATTTCCTTAAGGAATTTAATGCTCTTTCTCGCCAATTTCTTTGGAGCGGCAATTTGTTGTCCCCCAAGTGGAGCCTTGTTAAGTGGGATTCTGTGTGTAGACCGAAGTAGGAGGGTGGGCTTGGTTTATGCTCTGCCATTTTGAATGGGAAAGCTCTCGCTACCAAGTTGTATTGGCGATGGTGTACCAATCAACATCAATTATGGGCTCGTATTCTCAACCATAAATATCTTCGGGGTGTTACCTCTTTTGAGGTTCCTCGCTATGCTCTGGAAGGGAGTGGTTCTATGATCTGGCATACTTTGAAAGTGGGGGAGCAGCTGATTAAGGGTGCGCTTTTTTGGATTTGTCATTCAGGGTCATAGGCTCTTTTTTGGGCGGATTCTTGGGATGGTCACCCTTCTATTCTCTCTTCTTGTCCTCACCTCCAGTCCCTATGTGATGTTTTTATTGCGGCCGACTGGGATACTGTGGAGCATTATAAGGTGGCACAACGTGGTGGCTTGGCTATTAGTTTTCGCTGGAAGTACCCTTCTGAGTGGCCGCCTGGAGGGTCTGAGGGGGATAGGCGAGAGCTGTTTGAGCTTTTGGCTTCCCGTGCCTATAACTCTTTGAGTGGCCCGGATGTCTTGGCCTGGGATGGCTCTGATTTGTCTGGAAAGTAATCTGTGGCGGCTGGTTATAAGAAATTGGGTAGACAGTTGTTTGGGGACACTGAGGTCCCTTGGTGGAAGCAAGTTTGGCACAAGCTATCTTGGCCCAAGTGCAATTTTTTCATGTGGTTAGTGGCTCAGAACCGATGTCTTACTTGGGATAATTTATGTAAGCGGGGTTTTCATGGCCCCTCTATGTGTGTTTTATGTCATGGTAGTGAAGAGAGTGTCTCCCATCTCTTCTTTCATTGTGCCTATGCTAGGGAGATTTGGCATTTCTGGTGGGGGGTGTGGAATACATCTTGCTGGAATGCTTCCTCTTTGGTGGAGTTTGGGGAACAGTGGGGCAAGGCCCCTGTTTCTACCACCTTTCTTCAGGCTGCTTGGGCTCTTGGGCCCTCCTTTATTATCTGGAACTTGTGGTTGGAAAGGAATAGGCGGATCTTTCAGGATTCGCTACTGAGGGCCCCTCATCTCTGGTGGAAAATTCTACATTCTCTTGGGGAAACCATTGCGGCTAAGTGTGATATGACTGTGCTAGTGGATCCTCATGACGTTGATTGTTGTAATCATCTTCATCTTCCTCCGCAGCATCAGCTCATGCATAACAGATGTAGACATCCTACCCCGAAGGTGGATAGGGAGGGGAGATGGACTCCTCCCCCTCATGGTGTCCTTAAAATCAATTATGATGGCTCTTCTCGGGGAAACCTGAGGCATACTGGGATTGGGGGTGTTGGCAGGGATAGCTATGGCAAGGTCCAGTTTATCTTTTCTGTGTATAAGGGCCTCCATACTAATAATCTTATGGAGGCTCAGGCTATTTTATTGGCTGTGGAGCGGGGCAATCAACTGGGTTGGCAAAGGATCATTTGTGAGTCTGACTCACAGGTTGTGGTGAACTTGCTGAATAGACAGTGTTTGGATGATGTGAGCTGGCAACTGACTTTGATTGTGCAACAAATTCTCACCCTCTGTGCTTCTCTGGAGTATATTACTTTCACTCATATTCCTCGAGAATGGAATGGGGTGGCTGATTGCTTGGCTAAATGGGCGTCGAATCATATTCAAGATTGGAATTTGGTGGATTGGGGCCAATTACCCCCAGATTTGTCTCAACAACTGGATCGCTTGGTGGAGCTTGATAGGGCCATTTAATGCCCTTGCTTTGTAATGTTTCCTTGATTTAATAAAAATTTTACCCTCCTTGATGTTAAAAAAGAAAGAGAGAGAGAGAGAGAGAGAAATAAACAATCATGTAAAGAAGAATAATTACATGGTGAAGGTATTCAAAAAAGGAGTTGAAGAGATAAAAAAGTGGTAAAAAAAAGACAATTTTAAAGAGAAAGAAAGACAAAAATAAAGGTAAATCGAAAAAATATAGATTGAAAGAAAACATAAATAAAAGTAATAAGAAATAAATTGAGATGTGCATTGGAAAGATAAGAGAGACATACAAAAAATGAGACAAATAGAAAATAGGGAAAATAATTAAAAGACAAACAAATGAGATATAAAATATATGAATGAAAAAGGTAACATGGAAAAAAAAAAGGTTATATTTAAAATCAAAAGAAAGAAAAATAAAGTAATAGAATGAGATAAATAAATATAGTACCAAAAGTAACTAAAAATCAAAGAGAAGAAACAAAGAAGTGACAAAAAACATGGATTAAATAATGTTAGATAAAGAAATAAAGTTCAAGAACATTACATTGAAAGATTAAATAGATAAAGAAAGAAAAAAAGTTAAAGAAAATAAATAAAATGGAAGCTACAAAAAAGAGAATTCAAAATATAAATAAATAGATCAATAAAAATGATAGAATAACCAAAAAATATATAGAAGAATAGAGAGATAAAAGAAAGTGGGGAGAGGTAAAAGGAAAGTGAGACAAAAAAACACAAAGATAGATAGATGGAGAAAGAGAAAGAGACACATAAAGAGGGAGAAATAATAGATAGAAGGTAAAAAGTGAGAGGATAAAAAAGAAAGATAAAAAAGGGAAGAAAGAAAAAAGAAAGAAAGAAATATGAGAGTGAGAAATGACAAGAAGAAAGAAAGAAAGAGAGAAAGAGAGAAAGAATAAAAAAGAGACAAAACACCAACAAAGCACAAAAAGAGAGACAAGAGTGAAAGAGGTGGAGAAAGAGAGGCAGAGAGAGACAAAATAGATAAAATAAAAAAATTATATAAAGATGAATGAATGAAAAAAGTAAACAAAGAGAAAAGGAAAAATGAGAAGTAATATTAAAAGAGTTGGAGATAGAAAAAATGTCGTAAAACAAATAATGGGAGGAAAGAAAAAGAAAGAACGATAAATAAAGGACAGGGAGAAGAGAAAAGAGAAAAAAAAATGATAAAAGTCAAAAAAGGAAGAAAGAAACAAAGCGAGAAAGATATAAATAATAAAAGAACAAAAAGAGGGATGAACAATATAAATAAGGAAAGTAAAATTTGAGAAAAATAAAAATAATGAGAAAAGAAGAGGAAGGAGAGAAAAAAAAAATAGAAAATAAAGGGAGAAGAAAAAAGAGAGAAAGGAAGTGACAAAAAGAGAAAAATGAAGAAATAAACAAATAAAAAAAGATAGAATGAATAAAAGAAAGAGAAACACTAACAAAAGAATAAAAGAAGAGATAGAAAGATAAATATAGCGAAATAAATAGTCAACATTTGTAATGAAAAACAGAATTGAAGATAGAAATAAATAGTAAGAAAAAAAGGATAAACAAAAGACAATTATAAAGTCAAAAAGAAAGATTATGAGGAAAAAATATAAATTGGAGGAAAATAGAAAAAGAGAGAAATAGAAGCACATATAAAGAACATCAAATAATAGAAATAAAGAAATAATAAAAGAAAGAGATAGAGAAACATCAACAAGGAAAAAATAAGAAAGGGAAATAGATCTAAAGAGATCTAAATTATAAGATAAAGAGAGATAAAGATAAAAAGAAAGGTCAAGAGGGAAAAAATATAGATTGGAAGAAAAAAAGTTTCAAGAAATAAAGAGAGATTGAAGCAGAAAGAGAGAGCACCAAATAATAGAAATAAATAAATAATAAAAGAATGAGAGATAGAGAAACACAAAAAAAAAACTAGAAAGAGAAAAAGATCTAGAGAGATCTAAACTTGAAGATAAAGGGAGAATAATAGAGAAAAATAAAAAAGGGAATGAAATTAAGGCATAATAGGGATAGAAAGAGATCATAGGGTTCAAATTCTAAGCTCTCAAATTTGAGGCCTAGGTTCCATGGGTCTACCATCCACAATTTAAGGTCTTGTGTCAAAGATCTAGGGCCTATGGTCCAATGTCCATGGTCAAAAGCATAGGGCAAAGGTTTCTTGGTCTAAAGTATAGAGTCTAAGGGATCGCAATATTTAGTAATAGTACTTTGATCTAAAGTCTATGGTCCATGAATCCAACCCAGAACATATAGTGTTCATGGGTCCAAAGTTAAGGTTCTAGGGTTTAGGATCCAACTTCCAAAGTAAAAGGCTTTAGGATCATATGTCTAGAAACAAGGCCTAGCTTCAAGGATTTGATCTATTGGGTCCATGCTTTAATTCTATAGTTCAAATTCTAGGACCCAAGATCAAGGGCTCAAGTTGTAATGTTCAAGAAGTCTTGGATTCCAAGGTGAAGGATCAAGGGACACAATATAAGGGAACATAGTCTATGGTTTGAGGGACAAGTTCTAATGACCTAGGTCAAAAGAGTATAATGTCCACATCCTAGTGTCTAAGGTTAAGGATCTATGGATGAGGTTCAATGCCAATGGTCTAAGGATTTATGGTATAGGGTTGGTGTTTCTTGTTGAGGGTGCATAATGCTAATGTCCTAGTGATCCCAAATCCAAGCTCTAAGAGTTCACAATAAATGGTATAGGTTTTTTGGTCAAGGTTTCATGATTTGTAATTCTAGGGATAGGACCCAAGGTCTAGGCTCCAAGTTTTAGGGTAAACATCTAGCATAACATGTTTGATTTCTCAAATTTAGGGAATGGTTATTTTCTATAATCTAGTTTTTAAATTCTAGGGTACATAGTCTAGTATACATGATCTTGGATCCAAGTTGTAATCATCTAACAATCCAAGGTTCAATATTGAAGTTTGAAACTCTAAGGTCCAAGGTTTAAGGCCCAAGTTTTTGGGATCTAATGTCTATGTTCTATTGTTTGAGGTCAAATATCTAGTAGCATAGCCTAAGCACTAGGGTTCGTCCACAAGTTTAAGGTAAAGGGTAAATAGTAATATTTCTTGGTCTAGGGTCCACAAGTACAAGGCATAGCCTCTAAGGTTTAGGGTTCAAAAATTAAGGGTCTAGGATCTAAGTGTTTAGGCTATAGGATAAATGTTTATCGATCTAGGGTCCATGATCCATGAGACTAGGGTGTAGATCAAGGTCTATGGGTCAAAAAATTAAATTCTAGGGTCCAAGGCCCAACCCATATAGAAAGAGAAAAAATAGATGGAAAGAAGAAATAAAGAAATAGAAATAGCAATGTAGAGAAACATTAAAAATAAATAAAGATATTTAGACAATGATCTAGATAACTAGAATAAAAGAAAATTAAATGAGAAAATATATGCCAAAAGAGAAAGAAAAGAAGTATAAAGGTACATGCAAGTGAGAAATACACTATGAGAGAAAAAGGAAAGAAAAAATATAAGAAGAATAAAAGAAAAACTTGTATAAGCATAAAAAAAAAAGGAAAATTTTGATAAATAGAAAAAATAGGAAAAAAAGAAATAATGAAATTAAGTAAGAAGAGAGAAAGTAAAAACAAAAAGAAAGAATAAAAATCATTAAGAGAACAAAAGTATATGTATATATAAACAGATAAACAAAAATGGAAAACACTAAGAAAAGAAAAGAGCTAGATAAATCAGATACAAAGAAAGAAAGAAGGGTAAGAGGAAGAGAGATTGAGATAAAATAGAAATAATGACATGAGGGGAAATAAAAAGAAAGTTAAAAAGAAAATTAGCAAAAATAGTAGTAGAGAAAGGTGGAGAGAGAACAAAGTAAATATAGAGAAAATAAAGAGAAAAGATAAAAATACAAAAAACATCTAAGAAATAGAAATAGATATTAAAAAATGAAGATAAATAATATAAAAATAATACATATCTATTAAAGAAAAAATTAAATATAAAAAGTGAAAAATAAATGATGAAACATGGAGAAAGAGAGATAGACACATATAAGGAGATAGAGAAATAACAAAGATTGAAAAATATAGAAGTATAACATAAATAAAAAGGTTTGAGAGAGAATGACGAACATAGAGATGAAGATTTTCAAAAGAGAGGAAAAGTGACAAAGCAAGGAACAAAAAACAAATATTGATGAAGAAACATAGAAAGGTAAAAATAGAGACGGAGTGAATAAATACGAGAGAAAAAGAGAGAATCAAATAAAAAAACACTAAGAAAAAGACATAGAAAGAAAGAGATAAGCATAGAAAAATATATAATATGAGAAAATAAGTAAACTAGAGAGCCAATGACAAATAGATAGAAAAAGACAAATAGAGAGAAAATAAATACAAAATTTGAGAGAAATAAAAGAAGAAAATAATTTAACACAAAAAAGAATGAAAAAAGTAAGAGAGAAAAATGCAAAGATAAATAGAGAACAAAGAGAGGTAATATTAAAACAATTATAAATAAAAAGAGAGGTACATAGACAACAAATGGGATAAATAGATATAAAAAGAATATAATAAACATAAAGTAGGAGACAACAAATAAGGGAAAAATGAGCGACTATAAAATAAAAATATAAGGAAATTAAAAAGGTATTGATAGTGAAAGAATAGAAAAGAAAAAGGAAAGAAAGAGACAATTGAACCAAGAAGAAAAGAAAATTAAAAAATGAAAGAAAAATAAAGAGAAAACACTAGAGAAATCAAAGAAAAAAAGAGATGAAAAAATACAAAGAAAGATAGATGGAGAAAGACATAAAAACAAAAAGAAAGGGAAAAACAATACAAAGAAAGAAAGTGTAAAGTGAGAAAAATATAAAAGACAGACTAATAGAAGAAAGAAGGGAGAAAAAATTGAGAGAAAACAGTGAAAGTTGAAAAAAAAGATAAAGAAAGGGAAAAAAAGAATGAGAGAACATAAAAAAAGAGGTTGCGAGAGAAAGAGGTAAAGGATGAGAAATAAATAGTAAAGATAACTAAGGAATTAAAGAGAGAATGAAAAAGGAGAGAACAAGAAAAACAATTCTAAAGAATTTCATTATATTGAGAGTGATCAAACGAGGCTGCTTCCTCAAAGAGCCTCATTAGATGTCATATAATTTTAATCTCTTAATGCAATATAATATATTTCTTTTGATTTAATTATAAAAAAGGGCTTGATACCCAAATTGACAATATACAAATTTTAACACGAATGAACAAAGAGTGATTGTCCACTTGGATGACATGTATATGGAAAATTTCTTACTAGAATGTGCACTAATTTGAAGAGGGATAAGTGGGAAAGGGACATGAAACCAAATTGAGGATTCAATCCTCACCTCTTGGGGCATAAGATGTGCAATGAAATTCTTACCAAAGGGATTTTTTTTTATATTCTTACCAAAGGGATTTTTTTTGATGAATTTTGGAAGAGTGCTAATAAGGATTTTGTTATAAAGAACACACCATAGAAGGTGGGTGATTCCACCCTTCAAATTCAAGAATAGATTTCAAGCTTCAATACCCTCTAATGCTCCCCTAATTATGCTCCATGTGGAATACAACAATACAATATTCTAGAGGAGTACTAGATCAACAATTGTTTATTGAAGAAAGATGCTTGTGTAGGAACAATCTATTCGATCAACGAGGACCTAATCAACAAGAATTCTCACATATATTCCCTCATAAAGGTGGCCTTGATCCATGTAATCCTAAACCAAATCACCATTTTCATATTAGTTAGGGATTTTATTGAAAGGTTGGAGATTAAGGAAAATAAATTTGTTTATGTGCATTATAGAGGCCTTGACCATATGGACATCAATTGTGTAAGGAAGCCAACTATCAAGTGACTACACTCGACCCCTAAGGAAAATAAAATCGAAACTGAGAGTTCAACTAGAACTAAGGAAATCAAAGAATAATCCAAAACAACAATAAATTTGGTCTTGATCACTAATCCAAGAAAACTTTCTATCATTTCCTTTAATCCACTAGCCTATAATGAGGAAGGAATGGTCTTGAATGTGAAGAATAATGAAGAGTGGTTGAGCTTTGTGAATTGATCAAAGGATTCTATGGGTATTAGTGACATGAGGTGCATTAGTTAATTAGCCTCTAGATTGCTCAAGGCCAACATTAGCTTAGGATATAAGAGAGGTAGGAAAACAACCAAATAGAAAAGGGAGCAAGTTACATTATAAAAAAGGTCTATATTCCTTAAGAAATTATCTTCCAAGGTCTAAGGGAGAAGTCCCTTCTCTTATAGAGAAATGAAGATCTACACCAAGAATGTTAGGGGCATTCATGGCCAAGTGTCAAATTGATCACATGTTGACTAATATAATTATACTTTAGGAATAAAACTAAAGTTTCATGAAACAAAGTTGTTCCTTATTGCTCAGGTTGGATGGGTACTAGGGTGGATGCAATTAGTGTAGCCAATGGGTTAGGGGTCCTTTGACATCTTGTTCACATTTTTGTGGAGGTTCTCACTTCACCCTAAATTGGATACAATAGAGGTATCAATAATTTTGTCTAGGCTATCTCTCTTGTTGATTAATGTTTAGGTCCCACGAGTTTAGGGGACAAACTTAAGCTTTGAAATAAAATCGTATTCATTATTCTTGCTTCCCCTTATAAATTGGTTATTGTGGGGATGATTTTAACGTGATTATTTATTTGGGGTAGAAATAGGGAGTATTTTCTCACACCTCCCAAGCGTAAAAGGATTTTCAAGATTTGTAAGATTGGTGAATTTATTGGACTTGATACCTAAGAAACACTCATTCACATGGATGAACATGCAGCTCACCAACATAGTTGAACGTTTGGATTATTTTATTTATTCTACAAATGGGTTATAGGTCCCACACTTATTGGAGTCTTTCATATGCCCAAATTTAGGATTTGATTGTTTCCTTGTAATATTATCAATTCTAGAAGATAAACCCTCCTTAATTCACCAATTCAAATTTGAATGAATGTAGTTCAAAAGAGATGATTTGATAGACTTAGTCAAAAGGTGTTGTTAGAAGATGTACCTAAGGAATCTAAATGTTTTGTTTCACAAAGAAATTAAACTTTTAAAGGAAAGCTAAAGGACTAGAACATGAACTCATTTAAAAACATTTATGAGAAGAAATTCAAAATTGAAAAGGAGCTACTTCCACAACATGGCAAAATCCTAAGTAGAGAAGAGATTTATTAGAAGAATAAATCAAGAGAAACCTGGTTGGCAAAGGGTGATCAAAACACAAAATTCTCTCATAATACATTTAAGGTGAGGATTCAAAACATAATTTGTTGTATTTGTGGGGTGGATGGAAATATTTTATTATGGCTAAGGATATTAAAAAGGTAGTTGTTTGATTTTCTCAAGAGTTTTTGGTGGAAGATGGTGCCTCATGTCTTTGAAACATGGACATGCTTTTAAACTACATTATATTGATGATCAAGGAAAAGAAAAATGAAATGTTGATGGCACCCTTTACCAAGGAGGAGATCAAATGTGCTACTTTTTAGTTGCATCCAAAAAAGGCCTCAATTCCAAATGGAATTCTTGCAAGCTTCTACAAATAATGTTGGATTTCATAGGGAAGGAGGCGACGAGTGTTTCTGGCAATGTCTATTTTCGATTTCTATTTCAAAAATGAATGAGGGCCTATTTTTAGGCAACTTTAGTTAGTTTTATTTTATTAGTTGTTTTAGAGTAGATTTTTTTTAAGTATCTTTCCTTCCCAATTTTTCTACAACTTTTGGAGAGATTTGCTTTTAAACATTTTTAAAAGAATATTTAATTATTATATTCAATTCCCTAAAAGCATATTCATTGTAACCTATAAATATGTGCCTTCGACACAAGTCAAAATAATTGTTGAAGTTAAGCTTATGTTGCAAAGATTGTCATTTGTGTATTTGATCTAAGTTTTATGTGTTCTTGTGTGAGGTTTTATTCAATGGATTATAGTGACGATAGCGTTGATCTTTGTATTAACACTACCTTTCACCTTAGTAACTTTGTGTGCTTCTAGAGTTCATTTTTCTTAAATCTTGCACTATGGTTTCATTGTTAGAATTAGTAGTGGTTTGATCCACTCTTGTGTACATAGATCTATTGGTCTCTTTTACTTTATTTTAGTTGCAACTTTTTATCCATAATTTGTTTTGGTGAAATAAGAACCTTTTAGGTCCTGTGTTCAACCTCGAACTTAAAAATATAGGTCAATTTACTTGTAGTTATTTTCCTTTATGCAAGACCCCATTGATGATCTTGTAAAGTGTGAGTAGTTGTAAATCTTGTTTTAATAGCTCTAGGTTTAAGAGTAGTGTTTACTTTTTATCGAGCTCCTCCTACTAATTTGAAAAGAGGTTTATCCTTGTGTGTTGTCTTACAAGATACAAATTAAAACACTAACCATTTTTTATGCCCACTGTGGAGCATGTGTCACTAAAAGGATTTATCTCGAAACACGGGTTAGTTTTACCACATCCTACAAAAGTATCTCCATTATCGCAAATAAAATCTATACTAGATCACATAGAAAAGCTCTTCCCAACCCATTTTTCAAACTAAATCAACCATCTACAAGTGAGGGTTCTTCTTCTTCAAGAGTTCCAAAGCTTGTTGAAATTTTCTTAGCTTTGGGAAAAGAACTGTTTCAAATAATAGATTATCACAATAACCATAATGGTTCGCTCCATTTCCCTTGTTGAGGGGAACCAATATTGTTCCCTTGGCTCTTGTAGAGCACAATGACTTCCCACATGGCTCAAGCAAGAATTTTCTAAAGTTTCTCAATGAAAACACACAACATCCTAATGAACACATTACAACCTTCACCGCGTATTATTTTGGGGGTGATGCATGAAGATGTTGTAATGTGATTTTTTTTCAAAACCTTTGTTGGAGTAGCAACAAAATGGTTCCACCATCTTACCACAAGATAAATCACAAGCTAGGAAATCATGTACAAAATGTTCTTGGCACAATTCAAACTAGCCAAGGATAGCCATATCCCATTTACACACCTCTCAAATGTAAAGAAGGAAGATAATAAGCCTATGAAGGAATATATTGCATGATTTGATCAGCTAGTTGTTAGAATCAACACTATTTTGAAGTCATCTCCAAAAATCCTCTTAAGTTGTTTTATAAATATAGTTATGTTAAATATTGCATTCATGATCAAATCTACTGATATTGATGAACTTGAACAAGCTCAAGAGAAATCCATTAAGTTAGAAGATGACATGATTACTAAATGAAAGATCAAGAAAGACAACATTAGACAGATGATCCAAAGTTCAATCAATTCTCTCCTACAAAGAGTGGTGACTGATGTGACAAAAATGAAGAGACAATTCCAATAAAATGGTCCAACTCAACACTTCAAGGACATCCTCATATAAATGTTGGTCCTTCCCATGGGAATGATAAACTTGGAGAACCTCTTCAACCTACAATGCTTTCCTTGGAGGTACCACCTAAATACAACTTGAATAATTTTTGCTCTTTTTGTGAGACAAGATCACAATAGCATATATTGTCCAAATATGATTCTCATGATGTGGCTCATGTCTTCTTCTCAATCAAATCATCAAAGTTTTTTGGGTAACTTTCAACATCTTCAAGATGACCCAATGGCAACTCCAAAACAAACTATTTTCAATATGGACCCATTTTTACCGAACAAGTAAATACATTCAATAACTACAAATGTTTGTGGAATCAAGGAATTGAGAAAGATCATGTTGCTAAAGAAGAAATCACAAAGGAAACTCATGGAAGGAGCCACAATTGATATCTTGTTTAGTGGTTATTTGACAAGCTAAAAGGCCTATAGACTACTGGATGTTGATATTAATAAGGTTGATGTTTGTGGTGATGTTTTTGATGAACTATATTCAAAGAAGGCTAATGAAGGGCAAGTTAAAGTGAGAAAGGGAAAGAAAAAGAAATTGAAGTACAAAAAGACATTCCTAAAAATTAAATGTGAGGTTGTCATCAGCTAGGATAAGCTTTGGCTACTGGTTAGTCCTATAGCTGACCCTTTCCAATTTATCAATTTTTAGTTTTAATTGTTGAAATTTTCCAACTTTGATGTTTTGTAAACATATTGACTAAAGCACCTTTGCTGAGAATACATTTACATGATTGAAAGTCTAAGAAAGGCTAGCATACCCAGTCTAATTATCTACCAGTTTGTAAATCAAAAAACATATAACACATTCAGAGGCCAAAGAAAAACAATCAAATAGCAAAAACTAATGATGTAAATTAACTCAAATACCTTTTAAGTATCATCTACTGGAGCCAAGAACCTGTTGTTTACTAGCCTTCGTACAATTTTGGATGGCAATCCTTTTATTAAGGTAAGAATTTCCTTACAGTTAATCTGCACATTAAACGCATACCAAATTCAGAACATTACAAATTTAAGCACAATGACAATAAAGATTCAACACCCTAATCTAGGTCTGTAATTTTATCCCACTAAGCAACCAATGCTCACAATACTTTTCAAATTCATGCCTGAATACGAGGCTTCAAAATTCAAACATACAAGAGATAGGAGGATAAATGATTGGGTGAATCATGGCGGGTAACCACTGGCAGAGTATCTCTGAGGTATTACACTCTGGCCACCCTTGTTTCAAAGTTCAAACTCCAAGAGACAGTCTTCTTCTACAAATTCTTGATATGATTTCTCTCATTCAAACTCGGTGGGGCTTGAGTAACCAAACAACTAAATCTAAATCTTTGACTCTGCTTGCAATTTTGTGCATAATCTATGCCAGGGATACCTTAATCTACAGAAAAGGATACAACTGCTGCAAGGGAATATATGGCCACAGAGGACCTTGATTGAGAAATAGTGGAATGGCCATATGATGAAGAGGCATGTGGCAGATCAGAGAGATGATAATAAGCTGCAACAGAGAGGCAGTCATACAGAGTAGTAGAGCAAGGAAATTGAATGCTGACAGATAAGCATAAAGCAGAATACACTTTTGTTACAACGAACTGGACATTCACCCTGACGAACTTGTCAAAAGAGGCAAACTATATTCTATTAAAGTGGCAAACTTGATCTGGACTAGACTTTAAAGAGTTTTTGAAGTTGAAGCAGTTCAATTGGATGTCTTTTGGCTTTCCAATGGCCATGGGGAAGCAGAGAGGGATCTGTGTGAAGATGTTTCACATATGAACAAGGGTTGGCTCTTTGAACAAACATCTAGTTATGCTCTTGGAATAGATTTGTTGGGGGATTGATAGGAATTTCTCATAGTTGGAGGCAGCGTAGGTGTGAGGACTACATGGACGTGTTTGTATGTTCCAATGTACCTTGTAAGGTGATGTAACACTTGTGTAAACCTCAGATATAGTGGCTTTTAAATCTTTTCCAATGCAAGGAAGATATTGGGAAGGGCATAGGTATTTGACTTTGAAAAAATGTGGAAAAGATCTGGTGGGAATGACATTCTGTTGTTGTATAGGCATTAGGCACACATGAGTCTCACATAAAAAGCCTCCAGCTTCTCTAACTCAATGACTATTCAGACTGGAGTAGATCCAATCATTAACAGATAATCAAGGCTCAGTTTACTCCCGACGTTTGTCATGAAATTTACAAAAGTTGAAAAATATATATTAGGTAAAATGCAAAGGTCCTCCTGTTCTTTCAAGGCAGTCCAATATGCCCAATGGGTGCACTGATTAAGCTGGAACCCATACATCTTATAAATCTTGAAGAAATGGTGAGGTAATAGAATAATGATTATGGGTTAACCCAACATGCCAATGTTTTCAAATATTAAGAACTCTGGCCAAGCTTAACCCCACACCATCTTAAAACACGGAATATAATCTCACCCAACATTTACTAGAGGTCCACATATTCAACCTCAAGAACATAGTGTCTGGGAAACCCAAAATGCCAAAATCCTTAACAAACATTTAAATTCAAAAAATATCATGTTCAAATCCAGTTAAATGTTTTAACGATTTC
The DNA here is from genome assembly GCA_007115665.2 of Sequoiadendron giganteum. Classification (NCBI taxonomy): domain Eukaryota; kingdom Viridiplantae; phylum Streptophyta; class Pinopsida; order Cupressales; family Cupressaceae; genus Sequoiadendron; species Sequoiadendron giganteum. The sequence continues at coordinate 375,443,907 of CM021110.1, forward strand.
AATTTCTTGTCTGTGACGAAGTAACAAAATCCTTAGACTTTATACTCCTCCCCACACAAACACAATTTAAATTCTCAAATTCAGAATTAACATTTGTCCCATAATCTATGTGACATAAGTAACCGAACCTGAAAAGTAACTTTCTAGCTGTTCTGTGTAACCTTATGGCTTGCCTTCACAATTCTCTCTCTTTTATCATTCTACATTTCATACACAACATTCCCAAAAAAAAAAAATCATTGAAATCTCTCACAAACTACAAGAAAAAGCCATACACAATTCACATTGAAGAACAATAGGGGCAAAAACTAGCAAGAATAAGTCAGGAAAATTGAAAGTGTACCAACTCATTGAGATGCTCACAATACTTTTCAAATTCATGTCTGAATGGATTTGGATTTTTAGCGGCCATTGTTGTTTTAAGGCATTGAACAGAGGCCTCTGTGATCATATCAGGAAAGAAAAACCTGCAACGAACAAAAAATCAAATCCAATGTTTAACTACACATTTGAAAGATGGGATTTAAAGCGGGTATTTCAAAATAGTATCCGTTAGGGGCTCTCACCACACATGTGTCCGCTAATCTCAATAGTTGCGTTAAAAATCCATCGCCGGTGGCTTCTCACCATTTAAAACTTTTTATTAAAATTAAACCATTTTGATTTTGTTTTTGTAAGGGAATAAAAACCCTTTTTCATAAATCTAGGCTTAATTAAAAAATTGCAAAACATTAATCACAAAATTAATTTAGATTTAAGTTTAGGAGTTGGAATTGATAATTGAACAATAAATTTATTTAACTCCCATGTTAATGAAGGAATACAAATATTGAAGGTGTATCAAAATAGTTTTTCTAATGTCCAAAAATTAAAATTGAAGTGTTCGTAGAATGAACATTCTTTGTAATGTAGATAATCCTTGTTATTCTCTTCTTCTTCTTTGATGATGTCAAAATGCACAAATGAATGTCTTTCAATACCAAAACATAAGAGACAATTGCACAAAAAAGTACCAAGTCAACTCCCAACAACTAGTAAGAAAGGGGGTCAACAATTTTGAATTTTAAAAAATAAATTTTAGGCTCAACCTTGAGTGACTTGAGATCAACCAAAGACAAGGAATACAAATCCTTGGGATCTCATACAAATGCACAAAAAATTGATCTAATAATGAGGTCAATATGCAAGATTGCATATGAATGGAGCCAGGATAAGGTTGAGTATATTGAAATGCATGAATATGAGAGTAAATGGGGGTGGATGATTATTGAAGGAGCCAAACTTAGCACAAGAGTATGCCACACATTGTTATGTAATTATATCAAGTCATGCTATCAAAGGGCCCATAACCAAATCAAAATTGACATGGGTATGCGAATTTCACCATTGCATTTTGCTCCACTTTGAGGTGCATGTAAATTGAGCATGAATATGTGTCTCAAAGGATATGGACATTCTCTCCCATGTAAGAAAAGTAAATATTTATACATAGAAGGATATGGACCCATGTAAAGAAATGGACCCAACTTGATTTCCGCATGAGTTCATTGTCCTCAGCACAAACATTCTATAGAAACTTACAAATCAAAGAAAATATATGTAATGAGTAGCTTTATCACAAAGTAAAATAGGCACAATTACAAGTTTTTCTTTAAAATACTTTTCCAAGTATGGTAATAGTAATATGGTATAACAACTCAGCCATCACCATGTAATGTGATCAAGATCTATCTAGGCATAGTGATAAGTCTTTGTCTAACATAATGAACTTTTTGATTTCACAACATTAGGGCATCAATGATATTATATGCCCCCTCTAATTGGTTACATAAAACATGTGCAAGGAATTAGAGGAGAGGAAAAAATAGTACATGGATAGTAAATATAATCTAGAAAAACATAATTATGAAGGCATGTGATAAATAGCATAAATAACATCATGTGACAAGAAAGTAAGACATATCAAATTGAAAGCGTGAAAAGCATTAGCTTGGAGATAATTAAGGTACACAACATAAAATTTCCCCCATTATAGGCATATAAAGGAGGTAAGGTGACTTAGAAGCACAACTTAAGTATAAATGATATGGGGAAGACATAGCATCCCCAATGTGGTTGTAAAGAGCATGATAAGGCATACAAACATGTAATAGGATAGGAAGTTGTGATGCCCCCAATGTAGGATGGATATAAGAACATGATAAGGCATATGAATGAAAGTTCTATAAAGAAGGGCATGATGCCCCTAATGTAATTGTTAGGATTAAGGTGATAATAACCTTGTAAATCCTATCTACTTCATATGTATCCAATATTGTAATGCCCTAGTATTTTCCCTAGACATTAAATATTGGCAAATGTGATATTATCATGTCAAATGAAACACCTACAAACTCAAGATGTTATGAAACAACACAATGACATTGAAAGAATGCAATTCCAATACATGAAGCATGGGAACATAAGAAAAAGAGTTGCTCGATCATAGTTCATGGTTATTGCAATGAATTTACAAGGAGGTACAATTCTTTCTAAATTTAATGATTAGGATCCAAAATTATGATCTTCATTACTCACCAAATCAAGAACAAGATGATAGTATCACATCATCTCAACCCTAAAGTGACTTAATCCAACATATTTTGACATATCAACAACGATGTGGAACTGACATCCAAATCCAAAGATCACACATTCAAAATCTAGAATGCCAAGGAGACCCAATATCTCACCCAAGAACACTCTAGACTAGTCATCTAAACACTAAGCATGACTCCCAAGACAAAGAAGTAAAAAACCCAAAGTACACAAAATACCACACAAACTCAAGTGTTAAGAAAGCAAGACAGATCCCAAGGAACAATGAGGGGTCTCTTACAAGCCTATGTACACCCTAAACTCTCAACACATTCTTACCACCTCAAATGATAATAAATAGGGGATGAAACCCTAAAACCTACCAAGAGAAAGGCATAGACAAGCTTCAAACAACCTTCATAAATAAGGCATAATTTTTCTCATTTTAAGGGTTGATTACAAACAACTTGAACCATACAATTCTATTATTCCTAATGTTTGTTTAGAAAAATTAAATGTTCAAGAATACCACTAATTTGTTTTTAACTAAAATTATTGTGGCATTCATAAGCATTGACATCATAGGTCAAATGCAACAAGAATTAAAGCAATGCAACTCATTAACAAAATGTCAATCTCACAACACATTTCATTTTTTATCTACTTGTAGCATTCAAATGATGAGCAATGCATTGCTTCTAGTTTCATTTAAAATTCAAAATAAATTTAAATCTATTCATCTTATTATGAGGATTACTCCAAACATGTTGAATCCTTCATAAGATAGTAAGAAAAAACAACTCAACTAAAAATATACAAATATGAAAATGAAATGAATATCATCCCAAACATGATGGCTATAAGTCTAAATAATAAAATATAATAACACATAGTTAGTCTCTGTACTCTAGTATCAAAAGGTTGTTCTTACACATGTGTTTCTAGCAAAACATGAAACACAATAAGGATTAAAAGTACAATACCACTTCTAAAGAGTATCCTCCCTGATATAATTTCTAACGAACAAACAGGTATTGTCCCTGGAAGATCAATTTTAGATGGGGTGATTATTGCTCAAGAAGCAATTCACTCGATTTCAAAAACAAGAAAGCAATCAATGGTGATAAAACTAGACATTAAGAAAGAATACAACAAAGTAAATTAGAGGTTTCTATTCAAGGTATTAGAGGTTTTGTGCTTTCATACTGGTTGGATAGATTGGATCTTCAACTACATCACCTATCCTAGATACTTAGCCCTAATAAACAACACTATGTAAGGGTTCTTTGGTGCTTTGATGGGACTCAAACAAGGGGACCCTTTGTCTCCCTTTTTGTTTATCATCATGGTTGATGCTTTTGGTAGATCGATTTCCAAAGCAATGGAAGAAGGTACAATTAATGGGATTCAGATCATAAGGTGTATGCCTGCAATTACTCATCAATAATTTTTTTATGATACCATGTTACTTGGATCTGCATGGGAGAGAGAAGCGAGACATTTCAAAGAGATCTTGGTCAAATATACTAAGCATTGGAAAGTCTGAAATTTTCTTGTTCTTTATAAAACTAGCAAGTGAAAATCAGATCTTGATAATATTAAGATTTAGTAATGGCAAACTCCCATACAAATATTTGGGGTTGCATTTAGCCTCTGGGGTACAACCTGGGAAGCTTTGGGACCCATTGGTGACAAAAATAGAGAATAGGATGTCCTCTTAGAAAGGTAAATGGATCTCTTGGATGGGAGACTCACAATGATCAAGGGAGTAATTGTGGCCCTCCTAATCTACATGATTTCATGTTTACCTCTATATGTTGGTGCTAGCAGTAGGATCAATCAGAGAATGAAAACCTTTTTCTAGAAACACAACTCAGATCAAAGGAAGTTTCCTCTAATAAGTTTGGATAAGATATGCAAATCAAGGGAGATCGATGGTGCATGATTGAAAAGATTAATTTTATAGAACAAGGCTCTGGGGGAAAAGTTGGTTTGGAGGTTGTATGTGAGGCAAGACCTTAAGTGGGTGAAAATAATGAAAGAAAATTATTTGGAGGAAGGAGAAACAAGTATAGATTTTACCTCAAGAACACTCCCAAGGGTTCAAGGATATGGATCTACCTTCTCTCCCCAGGTTACCTCTCTAGTAGTGCACACATAGATAGCCCTATAATCTGGTGGTAAGACATCGTGTTTCTCACTGAACTGTCGAGCAACCCAGTCTAGAAGATACTTCTTGATAATATGATGTCAGCAACCCATGATCCACCATGTCTGTTGAGCATCAAATAGCTTCTCTTGATCATCGACCCATGGATGCACCTTGAGCTAGAGCCTCCACCTGAATACTCTCATATCGTCTGTAAACCTCCTCTAGTATTTTATACTTGCCACTCTTGTGTGGTGGAGTGTAGTCATGGCTCAACACCTATACACAACTGGATCCTCCCCATCAACATCTCTTAATGCAATGAAAGGCCTGAGCATGGAAATGTGCTCCCAAGCCCAGATGTATAGTAAAGTAACATCGATAGATAGGCTACATCCTTGCACATAAATCACCTAGTGCATATTATGATAAAGAGAAGCAAGAATAACTAGACCCCAGGCATATGTGTACATGTCATTAATCATACCCTCTAAGACTAAACCCTAGCAGACGTTGAATCCTCAACTACGTCTATTTAGAACTAGGACCCCCATAATTAATCCTATGATAACCAAGGTCAAATCACTAACACGTCCGCGGTGTCTACGCAAGTCAATCTAGTAACTCTCCACCTCTAGAGAATCGACATGTAGCACTCAGAACATGGCCTCTAGGTTGAGGTTTGTGTCGTAAATAACTTGAGGAACATGAATAGGAACTCAGAGGATGCACCAAACATCCTTGAGTGTGATAGTAGCCTCGTTAGTAGGGAGGTGGAACAAAGAGGTCTCAGAATGCCATCACTCTACGAGCACAGTCATCATCGTGAGATGTGTCCAAATCTCTAGCATGTGTGCAATAAAGTGCAAGTTGATGGCACCTAGGAAGAAACCCTCATCATCCCCGAATCTACTCAACTAGGATAAAATGCTCGATCTCCTCTCACATGACTATAAGGGATGAAAACTCATCTACATGCACAATGCGCATGGCATAAAATTTGTTGAAAATCGAAAAAATTCTAAGTTAGACACCCTAGAAAAGTAAGTGTGCCACTTTAAACAAGTGCATCGCACTTTGAGCAAGTGTGTCACTAAAAACCAAGTGCACCAGTTTAAACAAGTGTTTCACAAGAAGGAAAGAGTTAATTTCCTTGGGAAAACACAATCCCAAAGTTTTTTGGAGGGAGCTACAACAAAAGAGAAAACCGATTGAAAATGACATAATAGATGTTCAATGGTTAGAGTATGCAAGACTTCTTTATGAGAGGGTCCAAGGGAAATTTTTCCCTCCCATAATCAACACATCAAAGGAGCTCTTTCGGTTGAAGATATCAAACAAGGTATAAAAAATTTGGAAAATGGTAAAGTGTCGGACATTGACGGGTTGCAAGCTAAATTTTTAAAGTGGGGAGTTGAAATTTTGGCTCCCCATATCAAAATAATGTTCAATGATGTCAATCACGTTGGCTTCCTGATTGAGTGGAAAACTAGTGTTGTCATTCCTCTCTACAAAAGTGGTGAAATCAATAACCCATCTAACTACTGCACTATTATGGTTAACCCTATCCTTGGCAAACTTTTTGGGAGCATGCTAGAGTGTAGAATCAGTAGTTGGGAAAAAAAAGAGGGAAAAAGAGTGAAAGGACAGGCTAGCTTTAGGCCTAAATATTCAACTATTGACCACTGCATCATTCTTAGACACTTGATTGAAAAAATATAGGACACACAAGGTGAAGAAGCTTTTTGTTGCTTTGTTGATTTTAAAAAAGCCTTTGATATGGTGCCTAGAGACAAATTGTGGAACAGAATGGATGAATTAAGTATTCCGGATGAGTATAGGGCTGCAGTGCATAGACTTTATGAACAAGTCAGGGCTAAAATTAGAATGAGGGAAGGTATGTCTGAATGTTTTGGCAGCAACATAGGGGTCAAGGCTACCCCCTATCACCCACTCTCTTTGGGTTATACATTGACAAACTAGAAGATTGGTTAAGCAAAACCAATGGGGGGGTATTCAACTGGCAGGTTATGTGGTGAAGCTGCTACTATATGCTGATGATCTTATCCTAATCTCAAAAACTGCCCGTGGTTTGAAAGAGCTTTTGAAGGCCTTGGATCTCTTTTGTCAGAATTTTGGGATGCACGTGAACACCTCGAAGACCAAAGTCATGATTTTTTCCCTAAGGAAGAAAAGGAAACAAGATAACTTTCCTTTTGAAGGTAATCCTTTGGAAATAGTGAAAGAATACAAATACCTTGGGATCGACTTTCACCATAAGCTCGATTGGGAGACTGCTAGATCTAAAAGGATACAAGGGGGTTGGAAGGCCTCTTTCTTACTCCAAAACAAGTGCGAGAGGCTGAACTTTGGGATTGGAAAACCAAGAAGACTCTCTTTGGTTTGCTGGTCACTCTGGCGGTTCTCTATGGCTGCGAGGTATGGGGAAGTAGCATGTCAATTCATAGTTGGAGACAACTGGAAAGAATCCAAAAGCACCTAATCACTAGCAACCTCAAAGTCAAAACTACTATCTCTTATGATATTCTCTTGGTTGAGTCAGGAACTTTACCATTGGAGGCTTCAGCTATAAGTCAATTACTAAGCTATCTAAAGAAGGTGGAAAACATGGATGATCACCGTTGGCCCAAAATTGTCGTAGAAGAGGTTTTAAACCGTAGGAAGAAAACATGGATGAAACAAAATAACAAATGGCTAAACAATTGGAACATTAGCTTGCACGAGTTCCCTAACACCAATGAAGAAATAAAAAAGTATGTTGCAAATAAATTCAGGACTGCCATGTGGACAAACCCAATTGGTCGAAAGAAAACTCACTATGTCAAAGAGTTCAACCCAAATTGGGAACATGATGAAAAAACCTATTTAGGGGCAACTATCAAAGGTAAAGTTAGGATGTTAATTGCTCAGCTGAGGACCAGTTCACACCATCTCGGATGTGAGACTGGGAGGTGGATGATGCCTAAGGAAGCATGGGAGGATAGAATTTGCACTTTTGTTAACGAAGGGGTGGTGGAGACGGAGTGGCACTTTATCAGGGATTGTGCTACTTATGGGGACATCCACACCCAGTTTGAGAGCAACTTAAAAGCTGCCAATCTGCACGAGTTATTCGAGGAGGAGAAAATCAACAAGACTGCTAGTTTTTTGGTCAAAATTCATAGCAGAAGATCCAGCATTGAAAAGAGTTTGTAGATTTCTTAGCTTTTTTGGCTTTCAGTCCCATAGGTTGTTTGGTCTCGTGGACGACATTAAAATCTCTCACTCACTCACTCACTGATATATTTTGCAATTGTGCCACTAAAAGGCAAGTGTGTGACAGTTCTACAAGTGTGCTTAGGGTTTTACACGTGTGTCGCTCTGAATTTTTACATGTGCATCACTCTAGAAATTAAGCAAGTGTGTTAGGGTTTTAACATGTGTGTCAGATAATTTTGTATACTCACACACTTGCTGCAAGTTCATCACACTTTTACAAGTGTGTCACTAGGCCGAAAAATTATGTCGCTAGGCCGAACAAGTATGTCGCTAACTGTAACAAGTGCGCCACTGAAATAGTGATGCACTTGTAGATAGCTTTTGACCTAAAATAATCCTAAATCAAAATTTGCAAGAAATTTTTTCGAGGTACATACTAGCGGTCCTACATAGGTTGGGTGCTAGAACTCATAGACTCGATCTACAAGATGTAGAGGAAGCACACGGTCCACCATTACGTCAGGAGCTTTGCAGGGTCTCTCTTATGATCACTCAAATTCTCAAACTCAAAGGGTGAAAATGAGTTGGAAAATGACTCTTAGGCCCTATATATGCATGAAAATTAGGGTTTTTGACATAATGGCACGGTGCAAACCTAGGGTTTTGGTCTGACATCTTCCTTTTTTAGCTCGACATCCTATTTTAAGTATTTTGTCAGTATCTCGAAGCTTATTTTCCATCCTCTATGCACCTAAACCAATCCTGTAGCTATGTCACAAGCCCAACCAAAAATCTATTTGCTTGAACTCCCAAGGGGGCAGTATACCAGTAGTCATTCATTTCGTTGGGGCACAATGGAGCATCAGGAAAAATCAAGGAAATTTTTATTTTTTGATTTGAGTAGTATCGGGTCTTTGAAACAACACAACGAGTGCATTGCTTCAAAGAGGGAAAAAATGCAGACACTTAAAAACTGTCCTAATAATATCACATACTTGATTTCACATACTAACACCATTTTCTAGTCTATTTCACCTAATTCTTCCATTTAATTAAATAATGTCAATTATTTAGTTAAATTCACCTTTTCTCCTATTAATTAATTAAGTCAAATATATTTAGTTAATTCACTATTCTCCATACTAATTTCACTCTCACTTGATTAAATAATTCAAATTATTTGATTGAATAATTCATGATTATTTGATTAAAGCATTTCTCTCATTCATTTGCACAATTAAATAATTATAATTAATTGTTTAATTAGCTAATTTATTTCAAATCCTCCAACTTTTCCCACTTGCACAATGAATATTCCCTTGTAATATTCCATTTTAAAATTCAAATATTCCCCCCAAATAGAAATATCTCCAACATATTTCCTAAAAATTAGGGAATTAGTTGGATCTCTCATGGATCCTAAGCCCTTGATCTGATCTTTGATCCATGCCTCATGGCTTATCAACCGTTGGATTCATCCTTGATCCTTGTTCACTCCTTCAATTCAATTTCATCCATTGATTAGCCAATTTGATCTTCACCATTGATTCTCATTTCAAAAATCTACAAATAGTGAGCATTTCTCTATAATAATGATCCACAAGCTTTGAGTAAACTTACTCTCTTTAATTGAATCTCAATTTGATCAATTTGAGAGCTTGTGTGAACAATTGAATTCTCAATTTCATCCATTTCGCTTTGCATAATCATGGATTTTGTCTAAAGTGCAACACTCCACATCCATGAAGGACATAATCCCATTGGTTTGCACTTGTTTGGTTGCTTTCATTTGATCTTCATTTGACATTTCATACTTTGAAAGATAATTTGCTTGTGTAAACAATTTCATCTAGATTTATATGTTTAATTGATAATTATCCATAATAACCTCCATTGAATGCATGAATTGCCTATTAGATTTATATGTAAAGTAGTAATTAAGGATTCACCTCACCTCTTGATATCAAAAGGTTGAATTGGTGATTGAATACTTTGCAAAAATTTCAATGCATAGCCAAATTTAAATATTCCATGCAAATTAATATAACCCTCAAACTCATCCAACTGACACTATTAAAAACATAATATATTAGCAATAATGAAGGATTCTTAATAGGTAGATCCAACAAACCAACAAACAAAAAAATATAACCAAAAGCATAAGACAAGGTCGGGTATTTACTTGACACTTGCTAGTGCATTGAGCTCCATGTTGAACTTGATAAAACCATGTCACTTGTGTCTTTAGGTGAAGCCAATAAGAATACAAAATTATGCAGGTAGACATCTTAAGACTCATATATCCTTATTATTCATATTTTTAAATTGAAACCTACTTGCAATTGATGAATTCCTTATTTCACCACCCTTATATTATGAATTCCTTACCAAGCCACCTTCCCTTGATTTCCTAGTAGAACTAAACAAGTTTTGTCAAGCCCTTAGATGAGATAGAAGAAGTGGAGAGAATCATCACTTAATTACTTATTAACACCTATGACTTTTGATAGTTTTTCTTCTTTCCTTTTCCTTATTTCAATTTTTCCCTACTACTATTCTTCTTCTTTTTAATATTTAATTTTATGTATGGGTAAATTAAAGAAAACCACTTTCATACTACAAACTATATTGTTTCACTCAATCTCCCCCATAATCCACAACTAGGAGGAAGTAATGAGTTAGTCTATAGGGTTGTGATGTAATGCCCCGCCAAGTAACCTTAAAGGAAGTTGCAATTAACGTCTTAAGCGAACCAATTTTTTTTTTTTTAAGTGCATTTAACATACACATTCACTTACTAATTAACAACAACCTCTAAGGCTACAAGGTTACGATTACTTATACCCACACATACATATTACATATAACCATAGCCTTATAAACTTTATGAAGTAAACAACATACATCATAAGAATACCACAATACATAATAAGATAATCAACCAAGATACAATCTCATAATCATTAAATTAATCCAAAAGTTACATCACTCATTCCCAGAATGAGACAATAGTACAAATGTATTACAATTACATAACTCCACCTCATAACAAAAGAGGGAAGAGTAACTTATACATAATGAGATATTACAAGGCAAGAATAACATAAGAACTCGAGCCGTCCATCTGGATGTCTCACCACCAAGTACTGAAGATCAAAGGGGACCCAACGGTTTTGGTGCATGTTCCACCCAACCAAGTGGTACCCAAAGGCCCACCCCCCATGCTAGGAGATAGTAACAATGTAACATGGACAAGATCTACTATCCACTAACCAAAGGAAGACTCATACTGACATAACCAAACAAATGCCATAAATAAGTACAAATCCAATACAACTCAAGTACAACATCCACATCACTGACATAGGTCACATTGCTTCCAGACATAATAATAATCAAGTATGTTCACAGAACCATACACATAAAACAATTATCAACAGTTGTCCTAGATAGAGTGTCATCGCATAGTAGTCATGAGATCTCCTCTAGGCATCCTTCATAGGCTTCGGTAATCTTGGTGGCCTCAACCGAATCCCGGCACTCATACTCACTCATGCGACATCAAATACCTCTCGTACTGACAAGATAAATGACTATGCCATTCCAGGCCTTCTCACTCATCCCAAGTCTAAACGAGCCCTTGTGTCTATGAGTGAGGATTAATTATCTTGATTAATGTGAATGCATCCTAATCATATAAGTACATTAATTTAGTTATCACTTGATTAACTCACTTCTGAAGGTTACCCGATTTACCACTTTGGGCTCCGGCCCCTAACAAAAGTCACTCTTCTATTTGACAACACACACCCAAACAATCCACCAAGGGAAACACAAGTGCATACCAACTAGGCATCATAATCCACTCCAAAACAATGAGGAAACAAAAGATAGAACTCACTCCAAACATCTTGGAGACAACAATCACATAGTCCACTCCTTTCACATGAGGTACAAAAGATCCCCGTTCATGGAAACTGGGTAAAACTGAAAAGACGCCATGCACTACCCCAAGGGAAAAACAACTGGATGGCATAAAGATTCAACAACCCTTATCCTCTAAGTTCTTCTGGAAGACTTATAATTTAAGACTACACTAAATCCCAAAACCCACAATGCAACTTGACGACATAGCAACAAAAGCATTCAAGTCATAAATCAAATCTAATATTTGGATTTCCTAAATCCATACTCATTCAATAGGTAGTGTTGACAAAGTCAAAGACATGATAACTAGATCATTTGAAATAATCATAACCCCTATTTCCTCTTTTATTATTGGGAATCTAAAATATTTAAACTTACTTCCCTTCACTGAATACAGAGAATTAAATCATTCAAGATAATCATGAGGAAGTTACTACTTTTGGATATACTAAATCCATATCTCTTTCATATTTCATTCACAATAAATTAATTGCTCTAATGGAAAAAAAACGAATTAAGATAACTACTTGCCTCATCAATATAAACAACTTCTTAATTTACTTTTAAATCGACACAAAATCATGCAAGTAAACTCTTTCCATTTCCTAACCAAATCTTACATCTCATTCAATTTTCTATTTAAAATATTCAATCACTTTAATATAATAAAATATCGTTTCTCTATCCATTTACCCATATACACTAATCACTCCAATTTAAATCTCTATTCAATAATATATTGCATGCATCTTATTACAATAAAATACGATAATGAATTTACACTTAATATATATATATATATATATATATATATATATGCTCCATATTATATAGACACCAAATATATATATTAATAAAATTTTAATTATATATATATATTTTAATATCCTATTCACAATAGATTAAATTGCTCTATGAGAATAAATAAAACATAATAAATATTTGCCTTTTGCAATATAATCATTTCCTAAATTTGCTTCTAATACATCATAAAACTATTGCAAATACTATATTCAATTTCTATCCAAAATCTATATCTTTTCAATTCTCCATTTAAAAACATGAATATCTTCAGTGTATAAAAATATATTTTGGCTTAACTATTTAACCATGCATTCATATTGTTTCCAATTGAATCTCATTAATTAAACAAATACTCAAATATAAATATTCCTATAATTCTTCAATTATATTAACCACTACCACTTAACATGCACACATTTAAATACATATATACCCTGTATATAATTTATATATTTATTTAAAGATTCACAAATAATATAAACTTTTTCCCTTTCAATATAATTGAAATAATTATATAAGTGCCTTAAATTTACAAATATAAGAAATACTAATTTAACCAATTTAAATCAAATTCTATATCTCTTTTAATTTTCCAACTATACACAACGTCCATTTCATTTTATAGTTTATTGTTTCCAACATTAATGCATGCACCCAATCATTCTCATTCATTAAATAAACATTTAATTATATTTATTCCTACAATACAACATCACTTAATTTTTTTATATATTTAATTATATATACATATATATATTAAATATATACCATTTTTTTTTCCTTACTACTCAAATTATTTAACTCCCAATATAATATATTAAATATAACATATACATACATTATATATATACTATATTTATATATAATATATATACATTATAGACATATGCCATATTTATACATATTATTAACTATCAGATATATATTTATTTTTTTATTTTTTTTTATTTTCCACATTAATTTCTATTCCCGAAACCCCTAAATCCTTTTGCCATGGTGGATGAACAACAAAATCGTTGTATTTTAATTAAGAAATTAAAAAAAAAGGTTTAATGTGGGGAGGGGCGGCCACAGCCAAATCCCCGCCCCACCATATACCACTGGTGGCCTCACACAGGGGGTTGTACTGCCTTCAAAGACAACGCTCCCTCCATACAATGGAGGGCACTACCTTTGGAGGCAGCCACAACCTCCTTACAAAGGAGCGGCGGTGGGTTCAAACCCCTACCCAAAACAATGACAGTTAAAAAAAATGCGTTTCCATATTTTTTTTAATATAAAATCAATAATTCGCCTGCTGTACGGATGGTGACCCAGGGTTTAAATCAATATTTTATCCAAATAAAATATATATATATATATATATATATTTACACATATATATATGTATATATAATATATATATATATATATATATATATATATATATAAACAAAGAATTTTAACAATAGATAACTTGGGGAAATTTTGTGAAAATATTCACCTACAAGTAAAATTATAAAACTTTTCCAAAAAAATCCAAATTTCATAGACTTAACAAAAAACAAATTCTTTCAAACCATTTTCTCGAATTCTTCAAGGTTTCTCCATTTAATTTCTACAAAGGGTTTTCAAAATGAATTTGATTTCCTACAGAGGTTTTAAGTTTTCCAAAAACAGATCTAAAGTGTTTCTCAACCCCTAGATTGGATTCAAAACAAATTTCTTTTCTAACAACAAATTTATCAAACAAATCTTAAACCACTACTATTTTAAAAACAACTAAGAACAATAAAAACACAAAGAGGAAAACCTGGTTCAAGAAGCTACAGGAAAAGATTAATTTCTGATGCAAGCCTCCTCCAAAGATTTCCTGAATTTTCATCAATCCTCCAACGAATCTAATCCAAGACCCAACAAATGCAAACAATCTTTCCTCCAATCAATTCTACAATCAAAACTTTATTCAAACCCTTCTTGTGCAAATTTTTCCAAAATTTCTTCTCTGCTGTAAAAATGAATTTTTCTAAAGACTTTTTAAAAAATAAAATTAAACTATGCAATCCTTATAAATCAAAAATACCTAATGCAACCCTAATTCACATTACCTGCAAATTAGATATTAATTTCAATTTCAATTTTTACAACCCTAATTCACATTGCATGCAAATTAGATATTAATTTCAATTTCAATTTTCGAGAAACCCACTTTCAATTTAAAATGCAATTTCAAATAATAAATTAATTTCCAAAGTTAAAACTTATTTCCCAAATAAACATTTAATTACAATTTCTAATTTAATTCCCACAAGATGAAATTAAATTCCAAAATTAATTTTAATTCTTTTATTCCCTTTCATTTTCTTGCATCGCGTTTAATTAATTAATTAAATTATTTAATAACTAAATTCAACCCCCTTGGATTAAATTTAATTAATTAATTTAAATATAAACTTTTATCCACATTGCATTATTTAAATTAAATAACCATCAACATGATTTAAATGCAATTATTCTAAATATTGATTAAATAAATACGCACCTTTCAGAATCAAATAAAATTAAAATAAGGTAAACTATGACTCAACAACCACGACTGACGACACACTAAGGCTAGGGCATAGACTTGACACATGTTACCTAGTTATTATCTCCCGTTCAACTTAACCGTTGGATCGACACGCTCAAACCTGTGAAACCAGGTGGAGTCGATGTCATGTACCTACAATCCTGCAACCAAGTAAACAACATCATACAATATATCCACCATATAATACACACTGTGAAGAAGGAATTACGAATTTGCAGGGCGCTCGCAAGCGAGTGATGCAAACCCGTCTTCTTCACCCATACACTCATCGAAACTGACACTAACATCATAATCAATAATCTCATAATAACATCTCATGTTAACTTTACAACATCATTAATCCATAATGCATGTGAAACAATAATCAGATAGCCACATCCCACAATAATAGTTGTCGCTCAATAGTAACGATCAAAACATCATAACAAAATGTATCCAGTATCAAAGTGACTGCAACCAAACATAGCATAAAACAAACCGAACGAGAAGCAAAACGGAGGGGTATTACATGTGAACACATCAATCCCCAAAACATATGTAAGAATTTATGAAGTACTACCCAATTAGTCATCAAATTAGATACCTTATGTTCGTCCTTAATCGAACGATCTTGAGAAAAGAATCAACAATTAAAATGTTTCTTATATTGTTGTGTTTAGTCTCTAAGCTTTGGATGCTCTTTCCTTCATTGCATTGTTCAAAATCATATAGTTCTCATCCTAACTATAAATTAGTACATACTTCACTTCTAAAAAAGGCCAAGACTTCATCTTAGTATTTATCTATTGAACTTTGTAAACTAAATAAATTAGAATCTACTGCCCTAAATTATCTCTAAAGACTCATTGCCCTTCCCCTCATACAACTCCTATTCTCATACAACCACCAAGTTAGAATAATATGTTCCATTTTAAAACTCTACTCAAGTCGAATTTAATGCACCTAATGAATCATATTTTACAACCTTGAAAGTTTTGGATAGATTATTTTTTTTGATTTGGTCGAGTACCTCTAATATAGCTATGGTGGGGGAGTGGTTCGATTTGGGGGTAGATACTACTATCTAGAGGCCCTCTTCTACTAAACACATTAACAAGTGGGGTAACACTATTTATGTCATGTCTCATTCTTGAGTGTAACTTTGTAGATGATCTTTAGGCTAATTTCCAAAAAAAATATCCATAGATTAATGAAAATATTAAAAATGTAATTTAATTAACTAATTAAATATTTAAATTGTCAAAAAAGTCAAATTTAAAATACAACTCATATTTAATTATTTAACAATATATTATAAGTGATTATTTTAATTTTTGCTACACTCAAAATAGAAAAATGTGATGAAAAGAACCTATAAAATATAAGTTCATAAGTTTGAAAAAAATTAACTCAAATATAAATAAATAACATTTTATTTCCTCAAAAAAAAATATAAATAAGAGATTTGTTTTCAAAAAGTCTCTAGATACTTTTTGAAGCAATTACACTTTTCAAGAATGAACAAACATTCATTTTCTTCCTTTTTGAGAATTAAAACCCTATAAAATTTTAAAGCTACAAGTATGAAAACCCTCCTAATTTTTAGTGCATCTCCATTTAGGATTTAACAATTTTTTTAAATAATATTTTTTTTTATCTAATTTGTGGTTATGAGGTTTGCAGTGTTCTTTTTGTTTTCATTCAAATTTTTCTATAGGTTTTGAAAGATTCAATAATATTGTGATATATAATTTTTTTGGCAAATAATATCTTGGCAATCCATATAATTTAGGAAGTATATTATGCTTTGTTGATTTGTACTTATTTCTATTAGTCGCTTAAAAAATTTCTTGTAAATTTAATTAACTTTAAGATCTAGTCATAACTCATACACTTGCAAAGTATTATTTTGACCCTTGTATGATTGTCAAAATCTTGGTGTGGAATTTCAAGGTATTTCTCCATTTAACTAGGTCGTTCCAATGTTGGAACATTTGATGTTATTCTAAATGACAATCGAGGTTTGGTTAGTTTATATTCTATTGGTTGCATTTTCTTCTTATGGATAATTGAAAAGAGATCTATTAATATATATTTCTATGAGACTAATCTATTTTTTACCATGTCATATTTTTATTTGGTCTTTCTCTTACAAATCAAGACTAGGTGTGAGGTGTTCGAGGCTTAGTGCTAGGTTTTGGTTATTAATTAGTGAATTTTATAGTAATTACCCTTGTTGCAAAATATATACAACAAATAGATGTGGTGTTGGATTGTTTTAGGTGATTTAATTTATATTATCAAAGGTTTAACAACTTTGTATTGGCCATTATAGTCTTTAATGAACTAATCATTGTTTGTTATCCCCCCAAAATGCCTTCTATTGTAGTAAATAACATTTGGGTAAATGAAACAACATTGTTTAAATGATTCTTGTAGCAACAACAATCATTTGGCGAATACTATTCTACTTTTTAAAGAGCATAACAATAGTCACATTCCTCCATTAGATACACCATCAATTTTTTTTCATATTTAAGAATCAATTCACCTTCAACATCTGACTTGACACAAGTTTCTATGGTATGGTGTTATTTAATTTTTTGTATTTGAGGCTTCTATGCTTCTAATATAGCTTATAAAGAAATAAACATGCTTCAAATTTGTTGGCACGAATTAGTTATAATATTGTGTGCAAATCTTTATTTTCTACAAGCAAATCTTGTAAACTAGATGGTTTACCACCAATATTTAATTTCCAAAGATGTTAGACTATTTAATATTGAATCTCAATATTTCATTGTAACAAATCCCGGTCAATTTATCTACTTGATCCCTCTTTTTTTAATATATATATATTTTTTGTGTTACATGACATGTATCAAAATTGAGTGAATTAGTCTGTCACTTTGACATTGACAATTTTTCTTGCATTCAATTTGTTTGGCTGGTTCATAATTCATATTTACTATCAATTAGTTTGGTTTGATCAATTATATGATTTTATTTAATTGTAAAGTGGATGGAAAATCACCACTTTATTCCATGAACTATTTTGTCCTCATTCTAATCTTTGTATGTTCTCACCTTGCCCACATTGCGAACTAGGTGAACAAAAAGAGTTAGGATTAGAGTAAACACAAAAAATATGGATTTGAGCTAACACCTTGTGAGGGTTATTACAATGGTACCAATTTGGTCTTGTCAGCTTGTTTTTCAAAGCTAATCATTTGCATGCAAATGTTTATAATGTATGCATCCTTGTGATAGAGCAAATAGATATTATCAAAGAAAAAATCAAAAAATAGCATCAGTTTCTAGAGAATCCAAAAGTTATTTTTCATCTTCAGAATTTAGCATTGAACAACAAAATCCAAAAGTGATAGAAAAAATTCTATCTATGGCAAAAAAAAAGGAAAAAGAATTAGTTGGGAAAAACAACCTTGATGATCAAGCAAAAAAAAGTTTGATTTGATGCTTGATATGTTGGCACAAATGCTTCATAAAATGGACAATAGCATGAAAATACTGAAGGAAGCACTTTAGGGGCTAATAATCCTACTGCCACTCATACAAATACCCAGAGAACTATTATTGATTTAGTTGCTAAAAATTTCCAACCTATTTTTCTTCATATGAAGGAAGGGGTTCCCAAAATTAAAGCTTGAAATATATTAGTTGATGACAAATTATAGTTTTTAATATTGATTATAAAGCTCTTCTTGAGGAGATTTGAGGTAAGTTGTCACTCATTAGTTATATGAATATGAAGAAGTCTCAAAATGGCCGTAGACCTAAGCCTAGGCCACAAGTTGTCCAACATAATTTGTAGCATGCCTTGGGGAATGCATCACTACATACTTTTGATGGATAAAGAAAGTGTTCAACTAGAGCATGGATACAAAAGTTGGACATGTACATGTCACTCAAGCCAATGCTAGAAGATGAGGCTATCAAATTTTCCCCTTTCCATCTTGAGGGAACAACACATGAATATTGTATCATGGGTTGATTATACAAGAACACAATCATATCAACTCTTATGATGAATCTAGCAAAAGATTTATTAAAATATTTGATAAGGACCCTAAAGTTCATCTTTGTGAGTTAGCATACCTCAAAAAATATAGATGTATACAAAGTTATGTTGCTAATTTCTAGAAATTCTTTGTTATGGGTTTTGAGGTTATGAAAATAAGGTTAATTATATTGTTTATAGAAGGCTTGTATGAACCACTCAAAGGTTAAGTCAAAGAATTTGAACCTCCATCTCTACAAGAGACTATCAAAAGGACCTTGGGACTTGAATCTTCATTTCCAAAAATAAAATTCTAGAAGACTTTCCCTCCAAAGAAGACTTTCCAAAATACTTTCAATCAAAGTAATATTTTTCCATCCAAGAAAGAAGATTTAGACAAAAAATAACTGAGGAAGAAACTTTTTGTCTCATGTAAAGAGTCATGGGACCAAGCCATATATGCCTAAAAAGGGATAAGTCCACTATATTGAGGTGGTTTTAGATGAATACGAATCAAGAGTTGAAGAGTTAGAACAAGAAAGTGAAGAAGAAGAAGAACCTCAACAAGATGAACAAGTAGAAAAAGATGCTTCAGGAAGTAAATTTTCCAAACTTTCTGGTACTGCAAAGTTTAACCCTTTCAAAGTCCATGGAGTTCTATGTGGGAAAAAAAATACAGTTCTCATTGATTTTGGAGCAACTTGTATTTTTATTGATAAAGGG
This sequence comes from Sequoiadendron giganteum, assembly GCA_007115665.2. Classification (NCBI taxonomy): domain Eukaryota; kingdom Viridiplantae; phylum Streptophyta; class Pinopsida; order Cupressales; family Cupressaceae; genus Sequoiadendron; species Sequoiadendron giganteum. Next base: position 375,463,872 of record CM021110.1, read on the forward strand.
ATTGTTGCAAAAAGAGCCCAAAAGACTAAAGACTTTGAAGGCTTCAATGTTGTGGTTGCAAATGGTTTTTCCATGCAATTCACAAGAAAGGTTCCCAAAATGAGCCTCATCTTGGGAAACTATGAGGTAAAAGATGGTTTATTTTTTGTTAGCATAGGAGATACTAATGTAGTATTTGGAGTTCAATGGTTGGATTCTTTGGGTGAGATACTCAAAAAAATTAGACTGTGGAACTCAAATTTCATTCTAATGGTAAGAAAGTGGTTCTTCACAAAATTTTCAATGGTATTCCCAAGATTGTTTCAACCAAGTGTATGGAGAGGACTTTATGTCATAATTAAGTTGCATGGGCATCCCAATGTTTAATTATGCCCACCATTTCTTTAGATGGTAAGAAATCATATCATATTGATGTTTAGTCTCTTATGGATAAGCATAATAAAGTTTTTAGTGGCATACCTCTTGGGATGACACAAAATAGAGGATTTTGAACATGTTATTGAATCGGAGGAAGGAGCCAAACATGTTTTCACTACTCCTTATCACCATCCAAGAAGGCATAAGGAAGAAATTGAAAAAATTATTTAGGAGCTCCTTGATATGGGTCACATAAGATCAAGTTTTAATCCATTTGTTCCAATAGAGAAGAAAGATGGGACTATGTGGATGTGCATTAATTATCAAGATCTGAATACAACCTATTGAAATGGGTTCCAGTTACCAAGATTGATGAGCTTTTTGATGAATTACATGTGTTGTCTATTTTTCTAAAATAGACCTTAGATTGGGATACCACAAAAAAGGAGTTCATGAGGAAGATGTTCATAATATAGCTTTCAAGTGTCATTATGGACACTAAATTCTTAATCATATCATTCAGTTTGATAATGCTCTCGTTATATTTTAGTTGTGTATGAACTAAGTGTTCAACAAGTAGTTAAGAAATTTTGTTTTGGTCTTCTTTGATGATATCCTTATATACAACAAAACATGAGAAGATCACTTGACGTACTTAGATGAAGTTTTGGGTATTTTAGAAGCCCAATCTATTTTTATTAAATAATCAAAATTTGAACGCTCTCATGACTAAAAATTTATATTTAGAATATGTAATTGGTGATAATGGTTTTAAGTTGAGTAGGAAAATATTCAAGCCATATTGGATTGGCCCACTTCAAAAACCTTGACATAGTTAAAAGGATTTTTCAATATTTGTAGCTATTACTAAAGATTTGTGAATAAATTTTCTCAATTGACAACTCTTTTAACTAATTTGACAAATTATTGGTCTTTCACATTGTCAGTTTCAACACAACAAACTTTTGACAAACTCAAGGAGGTGATGAGTTTTTGTCCTGTGTTAGTCATTCCGAAATTCTCTTTTTTAAAGTGTAATACTTCTTGAGAAAGGATTGGAGTTGTTTTGGTGTCGAATAAGCATCTTATTGTAGTTGAGAGCCACAAACTTAACATAATTGACAAAAGTTTCTCAATTTATGACAAGGAAATGTTGGCTATCATACATGCTTAGGCCAACTTTATACACTTTCTTAGAGGTAAATTTGTGGTTAAGGCTAATCATAACAGCTAAAGTATTTCCTAAGTAAAAATGATCTCAATAAAATACAATGAAAATGGGTAAGCAAACTTCAAGCTTATGGCTTTGATATTGAATATGTTATAGGGAAAAAAGAACATAGTGGCTAATGTTTTGTCTAGAAAATCCACTATATGTTCTATGACGGAGATTGCAACAAATAGAAAGGTCCAAATTTTAATAGAATATTCTAAAATCACCTTTGCTACTGACATAATTGAGGGAAAACTGTTAGATGATAGGTATGTAGTGCTTAATAAACTCATCATTTATAAGAATAGTTTTTTTGGTACCTAAATCTAAGATGAAAGAAAATATTTTAAGGGTTGTTCATGATACTTTTTTGGTTGATCATAGTGGATATTTTAAAACTTATATATAGATTCAAGAGAGCTTCAAATGGAAATTGCTTAAAGATGATGTCCTTAAGCATATCAAAGAATGTTCAATTTGTCAACAAAACTAAAATAAACAATCACTTCTAGGAAGTTTGTTGCAATCCCTACCCATTCCAAATCATAAATGGTAAAGTATTTTTAATGCCATACAACTTTCATGTGTTTTGTCAATTCAATTTCTCAATCTTTCTCCACCATGTAAATCACAACAATTTCACTTTTAATCTCAATTTTATTAATGGAAATCAATTTTTTTTTACAAATCTTCAATTCCAGTAATCATATAAATTTAATTGTTCTACCAAATCAATCTACAGATCATTCCATCAATTAAGTTCATAAAAAATTAATACAATTTTGGCCTTTTCCTGTACAAGATTTTATTTTCCTCTCTAATTCACTTGCTCTACGCACCTTTGTTGAAATAAAAGAGGGGTTAAAATTTATTCAAACAAGAAGAAATACAAAGCAGGGGCATCAAACAGCCCTATCAAGCTCCACTAAGTGATCTAATTGTTGCCAAAAACCTAGGGGTAATTGACCCTTGTCCACAATATTCCAGTTTAGCATTTGATCATAACCCCATTTGGCTAGACAATCTACTACACTGTTCCACTCCGGAGGGATATGTGTGAAAATAACAAAATCCAAAGACGCACCTTTGTTACTCCAATGGCTGCATTTTAATTTCTCTTGATTTTCTTAATGCCTCCTCCTCTAACTTCTTGTGCTGCAAAATCCTTTTCACATATATTAATTATGTCCAAATCACAACAAATTCCTAGCTATGTTCTCAAATTCCACGCGCCCCCCTGTGTGTATGGTTGTAACAACATTTTATTTACTCTTCACATATTATTTCTTCCAAAATCTTCAAGAAATTGTTGCTGACTCTACTATTTCTCCCACATGCCCTTGTCTTTGGCCTATAGCTATACTTTTTTTTTCTTCACAGACTTTTCAACTTCCAATAGGCTGTGTGACCCCTTGTCTTTTATTTTTTTTGTTCAACATTGATTTCCAAATAGTCTAGCGCCCCTCAAACTTCCATGCCAGTCTCTTAGTTTTATTTTATTTTTTAATTATCCAAGAAACTCTAATGTAATATTCAGGCAGTTCATATAGAAATTCAATTGCAAGGATAACTAGTTGGAAAATTGAGAATTTAAGAGATAGACTGACAATTAACAATAAATGTCAAAGAGTTTAAATTCTCACACCAAAATTGAAAACAAAATCAATTGAAACCAAAAACTTGATATGGATTTAAGAGTTCTTCGAGATGCTCCGACATCAATTTTGATGAATCTTATCATTGATTTACCAAAATTTCAAAGGATTGCATTTATGTTGATGATAGACTCACAAAGTATGCACATTTTTTTACATCTTCCAATTAGAAGGAACCACAAGTTGTTGATTTATTTTTCAAAGAAGTATTTAGGCTTCATGAGTTGCCTAAGCATATTGTGAGTGATTGTGATAGTAGGTTCTTAAGTTTTTTTTTGTTAAAATTATTTTATTTGATAGGAATTGAACTTATTTCTACTATTAACTGCCACCCCAAGTAGATGAGCAAATTGAGTTTTTCAATAAATGGGTGGAAGGATATTTGAGAAACCATGTTTTTGGTCATTAGAAGGCATTAATCATATGGCTCCACTCTAGAGAGCATTGTTATAATACTATTGATCACATATCTATCAAAATGACACCACTTATGGCTGTGTATGGTTATAAGGCTTCGACTATTAATGACCTTACATTTCTAACACCAAAGTACCAAGGGCCAAATATTTGATTAAACAAAGTCAATACATTTTAAAATCTCTCAAGGACAACCTCCAACATGTTCAAAATCAGACAACACCTTGAATTCAAAATGCTTGTGAGCAGGGGCGCTGTCGGTGATGCCCTACGGGCGTTTTCTGCTAACGGCTCTATGCGTGTTGGGGTTGCGCGACTGGTTTTGACTCTCCTGGGAGGTCGTCAGACGTGGGTCCTGATGCGAGTGGGGTTTGCGTGAATGGGAATCGCTCAATCCTTCAACGAACTGCAAATGGCATCGATGCTTTGGGCTTGGGCACAACTTTTGTTGGGGTCGGTCAGGTGGTTTGTGACAGCCCTTCTCTATTTGGGGCTCATCCTACCATGGCTTCTCTACGAGGGAATGGTGATTGTGTTAATGATATTGGGTTGGGTGTGGATCCCTTTGTCTTTGGCGGGGGTTCTGTTGCTTCGAGAGTTATTGTGGGCTTTGTTCCTGGTAATGTTGTGCAGGTGGATGTCCCTTTGGCTGGGGGCTCTCCTTCTGCGGGTCAGGCGAAGGCCTTCTTTGAGGCTGCTAAGGCGAGTGCTCGGCCTCCTCCTCAGTCTCATGTTCGGCCTCTGCCTTGTGCTCGTGATTCCCCTGTTGTGGTATGTGGACCTGAGGTTGCTGAGAACGAGGATTTCTACTTGAAGCAAGGTGTGGCCTGCAGGTTTAATGGCTTGTGGCCCTCCCTCCCCGACCTCCATGGCTAGGTAACCGCCTCCTAGAAGTCGTTGGTCTCTAGAGAGATTGAGCTCTATCCCAGCACAAGGGGTTTCTTTTTAGCAACCTTCGCCTCCTCCACGGAGTGAAACTGTGTGTTGGACAAGGGGTGGATGTGGGGTATTCATTCACGTCCATCAGGCCTTGGTCTCGTTCATTCAATCCCCTTATGAAGCCGTTGAATACCAGACCAATTTGGGTCTGACTGTCGAATATCCCTCTCTAGTTTTGGGAGGATTCATGTTATGAGGCTATTGGAAACACCATTGGTCGCTTTTTGATGGTGGACTTTATGATTCGGGAGATGGGGCATACTATGATAGCTCGTTTATTAGCTGATTTGGGCATTTCCAAACCTCTCCATGGTGATGTAGTCTTATTGGTGGAGGACAAACCTTGGAAGCAACTCTTGGACTATGAGGGTCTCCCCTTTCAATGTAGGAGATGCTTCTTTGTGGGTCATTTGGCCTCTAACTACCCACAAGTCCACCGCAAAGGTGTTGCTACTTGGTGGATGGATGCTCTCTTAGATCACCTCATGATGGGTTCTCCTCCTTCAGAAGCTTCTTCTATGGAGGATGACCATATTGCTTCTTCTCAAGAACCTCTGTCTGCTCCTCATTCGGCTAACCTTCTCATGGAGCCACTGTTGGCTCAATTTGCTAACATTGTCTTGTCTGAGACTGCCCAAACTTCATTGTTTGCCTTTGATGGTCCTTCTTCTAATCCTATTTCCTCCTCTGCGCTATTGTCATCTCCCCTGTAGTGTGGTGACTCTTTTCCCTTGGGGGCTTCAGTTGTTCCACTTCTCTCGCCTTGCTTGGTGGACTTGGACTCTGAGTCTTCCTGGTTTGTTGTGTTGAGAAAGAAGAAGGGACTCCCTCGATCTGTCGCAGCTTCGCGGCCTAGGGTTAAGGGAGTCAGATTAGTCCCCTTAGATTTTGGGGTTGTCTAGTCCTTGTCTGTGTTTCGACAGCTGTCCATCAATTGTTTATGTGTGGTTTGTCCTCTTTTCCTAGTTCATTTCTAGTTTGAACTAGGTTCTTTTTTTAGCCCTTTGGGCTTTTTGTGTATAGGGTACAATACTCTATAAATGTTGCTTATCTTATCAAAAACATGTTCAAAATAAATAAAAATTGTATACAAATCAACATCATATTGAGAGCACTTTTTAGGTTGGTGATATGGTTTACTTGAGATTGCAACCATATAAATAGCCCTCTTTAAGAATGGAGAAAAAAAGTTTAATTCTCGTTTTTATGACCCATACAAAATTAAATAGAGAATTGGGGAAGTTGTTTTTGATAAGATAAGCAACATTTTCAGGGTGTTGTACCCTTTACACAGAGAGCCCAATGGGCCAAAAAGAAGCTAGTTCAAACCAAGAATGAACTAGGAAAAGAGGACAAACCACACAGAAATAAATGACAGACAACTGTCAAACTACAGACGAGGACTAGACAACCCCATAATTTGAGGGGACTAAACTGACTCCCTTAACCTGAGGCCATGAAGCAGCGACAGATCAAGGGAGTCCCTTCTTCTTTCTCAGCACAATAGACCAGGAAGACACAAAATCTTCCACCGAGCGAGGTGAGAGAAGTGAATCCTCAATAGCCACCATAGGCAAAGAGCCATCATGCAGGGGAGACGACAATGCAGGAAAGGAGACAGGATCGATCAAAGGACCAGCAGAGGCATCCAACAAGGTTTGAGCAGACTTAGACAGAACAGTGTCAGCAGATCGAGCTAAAAATGGCTCCACAAAAGGGATAGCTGAAAGAGGAGTTGGGCAAGACATAGGCTCTCGAGAAGACTCAAGAGGGTTGTCCTCCTCAAAAGAAACTTCCAAAGGAGGACAACCCACCATGAGATGATCCGAGAGAGCATCCTTCCACCAAGTAGCAGCACCCTTGCGGCGGGCAAGTGGGCAACCAGAGGCCAAATGACCCACAGAGAAACATCTACTACACCAAAAAGGGAGACCCTCATAGTCCAAGAGATGCATCCAAGGTCTGTCCTCCACCAACAAGACAACATCACCATGGAGAGGTTTGGAGATGTCCAGATCAACTAAAATACGAGCTACCGTAGTATGCCCAAGCTCTCGAGTCGTAGAGTCCACCATCAAAAAGCATCCAATGGTGTTGCCAATAGATTCATAACATGAATCCTCCCAAAACTAGAGAGGGAGATTTGACAGTCGGACCCAAACTGGTTTGGTATTCAGTGGCTCTGTAAGGGGATTGAAAGAACGAGACCAAGGCCTGGTGGACAATGAATGAATCCCCCACATCCACCCCCTGTCCAGCACACGGTCTCGCTCCGCAGAGGAGGCAAAGGTTGCTAAAAAGAAACCCCTTGCGCTGGGATAGAGCTCAATCTGCCTAGAGACCACCGACTTCTAGGAGGTGGAAACCTAGTCATGGAGATTGGGAAGGGAGGGCCACAAGCCATTAAACCTGCAGACCACTCCTTGCTTTAAATAATACTCCTCGTTCTTAGCAACCTCAGGTCTACAAACCACAACTGGGGAACCACGAGCATAGGGCGGAGGTCGAGCTCGAGCTCGAGCCTGAGCAAGAGGCCGAGAACCCACTTTAGCAGCCTCAGAGAAGGACTTCACCCAACCTGAAGAAGGAAAACCCCTAATAGGGACATCCACCAGCGCAGCACTAGGAACAGAGCGCACAACTCGTTCAGAGCCCCCATCACACCCAACCTACCCGCAACCATCCACAGAGAAACCCGCGACCACACCCATCGCGATCTCACGAACCTCTGCAAAAGGTCGAAGCAAAAATTTCGTTATCCTGCTCGACGACATAGACCCATCCTACCCACAACCATCCACAGAGACTGTTGTGCCCACAACAAGAGCCGACACAAAAGGTCGTTGCTTTTGAATCACATTCTTACCCGTTGGGGACTTCGCATTCCCGCTTGGAGACATTCTGCTTCATAGGGGTACTATGTAATACCAAGCAAATATAATTGGGGAAGTTGTTTATGAGTTGGAACAACCAAAATAAAGTACATAGTGTTCCATGTTTCTCAGCTCAAAAAAGCAATGTCATCACGTCATTCCATCAATTGAGCTACCTCCCTTGGGTAAAGAGAGGAAGTTGATTTTGATTCTTGAAAAGATTGTTGATTTCATTAAATAGAAACTAAAAAATAGTATAAAAAAATATTTGGTCCAATGGAAAAATATTCTAGTTGAAGATGCCACCTAAGAAGGACAACATATCCTAGAGCATCATAATATGCAATTACTTGAGGACAAGCAATTTTGGGGAGGGCAGATTACCATCTCCCATTCTCAAGCATTTAGATAGCTAGATGACTTTTACTCTAGTTTTTGAATTTTTCTTGTAAACAATTGGGAAGGTTAAAAGGAAAAGTTAATTAAATAATTAAATATTTAAATGGTTGAAAAAGTCAAAATCAAAAAACAACTTATACTTGATTATTTAAAAGTGTTGTAAGTGATTATTTTAAGTGTTGTTAGACTCATGGTAAAAAATGATAAAAATGACAATTAAGTTATTATTTTATACATTTAAAGAAAAATAACTCAAGAAAATAAATAAAATTTTATTTCCTCAAAAAAATTAGAAATAAGAGATTTGTTACTAAAAAACTCTACATACTTATCACATTTTTCTAGCGGAACACACATTCATCTTCTTCCTTTTTGAAGAACAAAAGCCCTTTAAAATTTTAAAGCTTTGAGAACAAAAACACTCTTTAGTTTACAATGCATCTCCATTAAGATTTGATAGTGTGTTCAACTAAAAAGTTTTTGGGTGTATGCAATGTTTTTCTTATGTTTTTATTTGTTTCCATTCAAAGTTTCTTATGAGGTTTGAAAGATTCAATAATATTGTGATATATCAATTTTTGGTCAAGAATATTTTGGCATGTCATACTAGTTATGAAATATATTGTACTCTATTCAGCCATACTTCTTTCTACTAGTCACTCCAAAATTTCCTTGCAAATTTGATTAACTTTCAAACATAGTTGGAAGTTGTACACCTACAAAGTCTTGTTTAAATGCCCTCTTATAATTGCTAGAAGTTGGACATGTAATTTCAAGGTATTTTTCTATTTAACCAAGTTATACCAATGTTCGAATGATGTCATTCTGAATGGCAAATGAGATTCGATTAGCTTCTATTCTATTGGGTCACATTTTCTCCTTCTTGATCATTGAAAAGCTATTTATTAATGCAAATTTCTATTAAACTAACCTATTGTGACCATGTTGTACTATTATTTGGTTCTAACCTATTGTGATCATGTCATACTATCATTTAATCCTAGTCATACAAATCAAGACTAGGTGTGAGGTATTACAAGTTAGTATTGGGTTTTAGTTATAGTGATTTTTTATAGTAATTTCCCCTATTGCAAGCTATATATAGTAGATAGATGTATTGTTGGGTTATTTTGGGTGACTTAATTTACATTGTCATAGGGTTAGCAACTCCATATTGGTCACTATAATCTTTAATGACTTGATCACTGTTTGCTATGCCTTCTATTACAACAAATAATATTTGGATAAATAAAACAACTTTGTTTGAATGATTATTATGGCATTGATTATTATGATCATTTGCCTAGGACTATTCTACTTTCTAAAGAACAGAACATCAATCACCTTCCTCCAATAGATACATCAGCAATTCGTTTTCATATTTCAGGAATTAATTCACCTTCAACAATTGACTCAACATAAGCGTTCATAGTATGATGTTATTTTATATTTTTCATAATTGAGGCTTCCACAATTCCGATGCAATTTAGAAAGAAATAAACATTCATCAAATTCATTGGTGCTAATTAGAGTTATAATATTGTATGCAAATCCTTATTTTCCACTTGATCAAATATTGTCAAATAAACGATTTAATGCCAATATTTAATTTTCAAATATCCTAGAGGGTTCACCATTGAATGAATGAATGAATGGTTTTTAATGACGTCCACAAGACCATCAGTCTATGGGACCAAGCGTCAAAACTTTAACAATTTTCAAGTTATTTTCCATGTCTGCCCTCCTATTATAGATCTTGACCAGGAAGCCAATAGTTTTGAGTAGCCTAGTCTCCTTAAAGAGCTCATTTAGATTGTGCACCTTCAAATTGTCTTCATACTGGATACAAATATCATCTTAAGCAACACACTCAATGATGAAGTATTATTCAGTCTCAACGACCCCTTTGTTGCAAAAAATACAAGTTCTTTGCTCCCAGGCTTCCTTGGGGACAACCCACCTACCTATCTCACATCTAAGATGGTGCGACCCAGTTCTCAATTGAGCGGCCAAAATCCTAGTCTTGCCTTTAATTGCAACCCTTAGGTAGTTTTTCTCATCGTGCTCCCATGTGGGGTTGAACTACTAGATATAATGTGTCTTTTTACAGCAAACTTGCTTAGTCCACATAATAGACCTAAACTTTTCTAGCACATACTTTTTTATCTCAGTATTAGTGTTGGGACACTCATGCAACTTAATTTTCCAATTGTTATTTTGCTTCATCCAAGTCTTCTTTCTACGGTTTAGCTTCTCCCCAACAACCATTGTATCCCAATATTTCATTGTAATAGATCCTAGTCAATTTATCCGTCAGATCTCTCTTTTAATTTCAATGTATTTTTTGCATTGCATGGCATGTATCAAAATCAAGTGAATTAGCTTGTCATTTTGGCATTGCTGCAATTTAACTTTAAACAAATTTGGTTTGATTAAAATTCGCATTCACTATCAGCTTGATTGATTCTATGATTTGTTTTAATTGTAAATTGGACAGCAAGCCTCCAATATTTTTCATGTAATTGTTCTGTCTCGCTCTCACATTGCCCACATTGAGAACTAAGTGATAAAAAAGAGTTAAAATATTAGAGTGTTCGCAAAAAAGAATTATATAAATTTGAACAAATGCCCTAGGGGGGTTATCACAATTTACTTCTCTTGTTTACATTATCGAATTTAATAGTTATTTTTCTATTTCTTTCATTAAAATCCAACCACTACAATCAACCAATGCAGATTACACAATATACTTATATTTGCAATCGAAAATATTCAAGGAAAATTACATTAATTTTTGTTCCCTGAATAGATACTGTGGGCACTAATTATTAAGGAAAATTACATTAAGAATTGTTCCCTGAATAGGAAATACTACAACTATGTGTACTAATTATTGTTCTCCAAATTATGCCTTATTTACCTACTCTTGAGTAACAAGATTACATTCTTTGCAATATAACATGACTAACACATATTTGTCAGCCTTCAAAACAAAGCACTGTCCATGTGAAAAGTGCTAATAGCTTGGCCTCCTTCAGCTCAAACATCAACTATGCAAACTCAATTTGTTTCATGTATAGGAGGTGATCTATCCTCTGTCGCAGTTAACCATCATAAAGTGCCAATCCATCTCATCAGCATTTGTTTTGTTCTACATGGCATCAAACCATCTCAATGCATGACTAATCTTATCGGTCCACATTTACACTGTCAATCTACCATATTCTCAATCCAACTATTTCTACTATAGGTAAAATTTAAACGTATCACTGATTCATTTTATTATAATTTCAGTTCACTCTTTGCCTATGCTCAATCCATTTTTTTGATCATCCAACCAAGTTTGTTGTTTCTTTCTGTCAGTTTACATGAATGCCAAATGTCCCGCTGACAATACAAAAAATTGTTTCTACCATTTATCTATTAAAACACAAGATACACACCAGAATGGAATTAAGACTGCCATTGGAGTCACCTGCAGCAACTATAAGGATTAGTGCGCATGTCTCCGAGTACTTTTCTACCCCTTGTGATAGATGAGTTAAGCATTCTGTTCTTTGTGTTGCAGCATGATGTATATGAGAATCGTTCTATGCAAACCAAAAATAAGCCTGCTTGAACAAATAAGAGCAATTTCAATAATCAGTTTACACATTCATATTAACAGAAAGGGTTTGTAGATTCCCATGCAGAAGATATAGGAGCCTATCACTTTTAGTGTTTGACCTAATACCTATCAGTATATTGGCCTGGTCACATACCATGCTGAATATATGTCTTTTCAACATTTTTCTTGCTATGATGCAATATTTAAGATTACCTTGAGCAATAACAATCAATTCACATGAGGTATTTACTGGAGACACGGTTGAAGAGAACTAAGCAGTATTTGAAATTCATTCAAGAGTCAACTTCCTAAGACTTTTTGAATGATTTTTGCAACCATAGCAGACATTCCATGATTGTCTCATATTTTTGAAATTAAATTCCTTTCAACTTAACAAAGCAGTCCATTTATGTTAAAAATCAAAGGTATCTCAACTATAGCTAAATCCATCTCTATGGTATTTAGCTAATTTTTGAAATTTTCATGTACGAGGGTGCATTTCATATTCTCTTTACATCCTTGAATTCAGCATTGGCATTTTGTCCGGGGAGCATTTTAACTGTTCTTTGGTTACATTTACAACTACCTTTATTTTTAACTTCTCAGTACTTAACAATTAACATTGCTGAAATGTTCTGCCAGCTCTTGCGACTCACAAAACCATAAAAATTTAGAATACTATGTTATTCAGCTGTAATAAGTAGTATGTGAAAATTAGAGAATTCATGTAGGGTTTTGAAATCGCCCACCACATACCTTTTCACAGAAGTTGTGTCGTACCAATTTTGGGTTCCACTGTTTTTCCATTCAGTGTTCAAAATAGCGCTCTATTGCCTTGCATATGTATCATAAGCACCCCAGGGCTCTTATATTTCAGCCACCCAATAAGATGTCTTGTAATATTAACATAAAAAGGTAGATGAATATACAAACTCCCCCATTTCATAAACAAAGTCAATTATTCATTCCTACTTTCTTATTATTTCTCAAAAAAATGTACAGAATATAAAGAGACAGAAACCTTTTTGTTTACACTTTCATACAACTTGATTTCTACAGCATATACAATTTTTCCTGCTATCTCAGGAAGTGTTTTTGGTCTCTGAAGGCTTTGAATCAGGGGGTACATAGACATCACCAGCAGCACTCTGATGAGCTATGACAGGTATCGCTGCTGGTATTTCTTTCTTTCCAATCTCTCCGTTTACAAGTTTTTCTAATTCCCGAGAACTGCCAATCGCTTTTTCAATTTCATCAAACTTTGTGGTTGCTAATGGTGCCGTACCAACTGGACTAACAGAATTTACTGGTTCTATTGTCAACGAAGAGATTGAATCTCTTGATGCATACCATAAATTGCCACACTTCAAGCACTCCAACTGTGAAAAAGTAGCACAAATAATCTCCAGGGTCAATATCCATTATGTTCAGCCTAATAATGTACAACTGCCCTGCAAATCTGAAACTACACTGCATTTTTGTTTTATTTAAAATAGAATTAACTTGTAAAGAGTAAGTTATTCAACTCAACAAAACAATGACCCACCAATTTAATGAATTCAAATCTGAGTTTACAAAATTTACAGCAGAATATCTTGGCATCAAACCTGATAACGATCTCCATATCCAACATGTATGATATCTCTAACACCAACCTTCTTCTCCGTACAAATTGAACATCGGACATCTGTCATCTATTACATAAAACTAGTCAGCATGAGACAAGTGTTATTTAAGAATAAAACCTTCAACAAAAATAGATTAAAGTACCAACCAACCTGCATTGTTTGTAACTCCTGTGGCTCCTGAGCAGTTTTCTCATCTGCTGTTAAACCATCCTGAAATCAACTGGCATGTTTATTATACCTCACAAGAAAGATCCAATATAATCGATGAGCTTCGTACAATCCTATATCTTTATTCATATTAAACATATATACATCTGATTTTCAAGTGCAAGACATATCGGTATAAATGATACAATCTGATACTATATATAGATTTTTAAAGTGTATTTGCCCAGTCTGTTCCTCAAATGAACTACCCTTATTATTTACCAATTCACATAATTCTTCTGCACCATAGCTTTATGATGATTCTCAATTTGAAACTGGTGAAGGTCACAGTTGGGCCAGCTCTTTATTCAAATTGTATGTCATAGCAATAGCATACACATCACATCGGGTGATTGATTGGATCCCTGGTAGCCATTTCACAAGGAGGAACAAGATCCCCAAAGAGCATAATAAACTGAAGAGTACTGGACAGATAGGAGACAAGTCTCACTGAACATCTCTGTCTGGGCTTGAAATAGAGGAATCATCAGTGTCATTATCGATCACTGTGAAAGAGGAAGATTGTGTCACACTACAAGCATTTCCTTTCGGAATTATAAAAATGAAAATCTACAGAACTTGTAGTAGTAAGAAGGATAAAGTTTACAGTGGTAGCAATCATGACAAAAATGTATCTGTGGTTCACTACCAGACGGTGCAGCCCCATTGTGTTGCAGCAGAAAACTTAAGTGCTTTGCTTTGATGAAATGTGCTTATCAAGTTATCAACAAAGAGTTCAAGATGAGGATAGCCGGAAAGCATCATGCAATAAAATGGCATGTTCTCCGTATTTGAAGGAAATGTTGAAAAGAACAAACACAATTGAATCCTCATATACCCCTTGGGGAACATAGATTGTGTTCCACTCTTCTTGATGAACAACTTTCAAGCATGAACTTTTTGATTGAAGACATGAGATAAATGTGAATAAGCACAAGTTGGTCGGTTATCATGGATTGATAGACCTATATTAGATCCACTCATTAATATTAATGTTACATGGTCAACTGGATTATATTTTCTTAGATGTAATGCCCACCTGTGTGATAATTACTTTGTAGTATCACTTGTGTTTTTGTGGGAGCTATGCTCAAATGTTTGTTCAGAATCATCCACACTTTACATTCTCTGTTTTGAAACATTTAAATATTGTGATCTTATTATGATGCAATATTGAAATCTATGATGGATTAGACGTAATGTTTATACTTCAATGGATTGAATATATAACAGAATTTTTTTATGGCTGATTATAATTCTTGTGTCTAAAATGTCTACACTGAATTAGAATATGATGAGATGATATTATTTCTTGATTATGCTTTGCCTATATGCATTTCTATGGATGTATTTGATGTGTCTTTAAGTGTGTGGATAACAAGCTAAATCAAACTGAAACCAAAAGGATTGATTTCATGTGCAGAACCTGTGTTTCAGTTTAGATGCTAAAAAGGAACCAAGCCTTATGTAAAACCTGTAATACATTATTGTTAACACTAGCCATAGCGTAGTTAGTGTCTTCTTTAGAATGTTTATAAGATGATGTTATTTAAATTAAATGTTGGAAAATATGTAATGGTTGTTGAGTCAATATATATGGTCTTGAACAAAGATAAGGATTAGTAGTTGGTATGTTATTCTGTAAAATGTCTTATAAATTGACATTCATCATGTTATGAATGAATTAGTGTGTATGTATGAACGTGTTCAGTTTTGTGATTTAATGTATGACATTTATGATTTAAATATAAATTGAGCCCTAGAAACATTAGTACCAAAATCAAATAAAGTCAAATGAGTACCACTTGCTTAAGAATGAAGTGACAAGGTTTAAAGAAATGCCATATGTTGCATTGGTAAGAGGGAAGGCATGGCCATGCCAGATCTGGCAGTAAGCAAGGTCAGAATTAAGGAAGCAATTTGGAAGAAAATGATGCAAAGAGTAGGCATGTTACGCAACCCATGAAGGAAGAGTGTAAGAGGAAAGAAATCAAATCTGCAAAATATTAATGGAGTATATCAACTCTAGCCATCTTTTCATTAATGGCAATTTGGATGTTGCCTAGATTGTTGGGCATTTCTAGAAAAGAGATGTCTATTTATGTTTGTTGAAAGAAATTGAGGGGGTTATGCTAGAGAAATGCTAAAAGACTTTCATCTTGTGGGTTGAATTGTAATGTCCATTTTTCAATCCATTCCAACGTTTTTGAAAAGTTCCAAGGTTCTTGGAGAATGCCAACTTATTCAAAAAAGAATTCTGACAATGGCAATGAGTTCAAGAGACAAAGAAGAGTCCAATTATTCTTTTTAGTTGCAATTTCATCATTCTGGGAGCATTCCACAGTCCTTGGAAATTTTCAACATCCTTGGAGGCTCCAACTTTTCCAAAAAAAACTTGGGATGTGTGGATAAAAGTAATTAAACAAATAATTTAAGTTGTCTTATAGTGATTTTATTTAAAAAAACAAACTTATGTTTATTTATTTATTTTACAAAAGGGTGGCCTAGATGACAAAGTCTTTCTAAAAGAGGGTCCAGTAAGTGCTAGCACTAGGCATGGGGTAAAATGACTTAAAAAGTTATTATATAAAAAAGGGGCATTGAAATGGAGAATTAAAAGTTGTGTTACTGGATTTGCCTCTAGAACCCCTGGATCCTGGTTTGAGTTGGTCCTAGTTCGGATCCTGGGCCGATTCGCCTATGGGTTCGACTAGGATCTTTCATTTTTTGGTTTAATTCGCCCAAGTAGAACCCGAGCAGAACCTAGATAGAACCCGCATGCCTAGGCGTCCAAAAAGTGTTTTTTTGAGCATTTTTTTAATGTTTTATGGAGTTTGACTTTGACCCACGCCCAAGGTAACCCTAAAAGTGACCTCTAAATCACTCTAAACACCTAAACTACCTCATTCTTATTCATTTTTTTTGCAAACAAGCATTTTCATTCCAAGGGGCTGAGCTTTCATTTTTGCTTGTTGGATTGAAAGCAGACTGTGACACAACTTTCTTTTTTCAAAAATAGTTTTGCATCATTAAACTGAGAATCTATCACACATCTATAGAGAGCCAGAGGAATACTACAAACTAAAACACATTACACTTTTGTTCTCACTGACTTGATGTACTCTCCAACATCTCTCTTCTCTCATGTGGAGAGTTAGAACTGCTTGGCCATGCCTTTGCATCATCAGGGAAGTTTTCCTCTTTTTGACAATGTCAAAAGCATGGCTGCATACAGATTAGGCAAAAGACCTTTCCTTTTAGATTAGCAATGCATGGAAGATTCAAAAAGTATCCTTGATATTACAAAAAGATGTGTTTATACACTTCAATTGTGCAGTCACCCTTTGGTTCTTTCAAAGAAAAATCTGCCTATGTCACTGTTACACTGCACAGGTAAACTAGATTTTGTATTGTGGAGCTATATTAAGCTACCACTCTAAAGATCAATGTAACAATGATACAAAATAATGTTTGAGACTGCAAGAAGACATCAAAATGGCTAGTGTACTAAACAAATTCTTCTGATTTTTGAAGAATGATGATAACTCTACTCAGTTGGCTTCTTTTTTCAAAATCATACAAATTGAACCCTGGCATCAATAGACTCTATATATCAAGCTACCACAATTCAAGTTTCAATGATGAATATTTATCATGCATGTTTTAAATGACATTCAAGTTTATGGTGGTTTTGTTGTTTATATGATGTTATGTGATATTCTAATCCTAATCCATGCAGAAACCGAACCCACCCCACCCCACCTCACCCCTCCCTCCCCCCCCACTCAAAAATATTTTAGCCGAACCAGTACCGGGACCGGCTACTTAGCATGAAACCAATTTGTTGTAGGCTTTTCGTCCTAGGGAAGATGTTGAACAATCGCTCAATCCCCACAACTAGAGTTTTAAAATGAGAATGCCAAGAAAGAGTTTTCCTTCTCAATTCCCCTCTTTATACACATTTTCCAAAAATAATAAAAAAATATTATGTTTCCCACCTTAAGTGACTTAATAATTTAACTTTTATATTTTGGGTACCCACAAAGACAGTTTTAATTTAACTATCCAACTTTATATAAAAAATTAAATATAACTAAGCCACTCAAACTTTAGACAACTTAATTTACTTAATTATTAATTCCTTTTTTTCTTCCCAATTAGCCTACGGGAATTAAAATAAGCTACTAGTCTCTATTTGGTGCTTACGTTTGCGAAGGAGGCATAACAAAGATCCATCATAGAGAGAGAGAGCGTCAACTTCCCTAAAGCTTGTTGTACATCTCTCTAAAAGATATGTGAACGATATTTCACTTCGGATCTTCTTGAGAAGAGTTTTGTATTCTATATGACAAGCCCTAATATCATCAAATAGTGAGTTCTAGGCTTTAGGCTCTAAAGCCTCCACCTCCTTATTTAGAAAGGTAGGTCAGGTCAGTCTTGTAGCTGAAACAAGAAAAGTCCTTTGTGTGTGGCATCTAAATTATTATCCCATAAGCACTTGATCCACTCATCAATTGTCTAGGCATGTTCATATTACTATTCATCTTATGAAGCAACTGTGCCATCATATAAATCATCAAATCAAACTTTCTTTCAACCTAACCCTCTAGGTTGTGTGTATTCATTCTCCTCCGTCTTTTTGCCATACTATCATGCTTTGCAACAAGTTCTACAAGAGACAATTGAGCCTCTACACTCTCTAGAGATCGACTTTGTTTCCTAATCCCCCTCATGCAAAATTGACAATGAATACATGGGTTGGCTAGATCACTAGCTCTAATACCACTATAATGTCCCGAACCCAAACAATAATGCAAATCCACTTCTTAACCTTCGACAACCACCTATTATTTGGATAAGAACACTATCAGCCCTAGTATTCAATCAAATCTTAAACAACACAGATTAAAACTACCATTTATGCATTGATAGTGTCATTACGTTTCAAACAACAAATGACAAAAAAAACTCCCAATCTTCTTATTATAATTAACAACAAATAATAGGTATAAATCTCAATCTCTTTCTTATTACAATAATGACTATTATATTTAAATGGTTTTGCAATATAAGTAGCTACAAGAGTGATTCATACCAACAACAATGGCAAATCAGATCAATACAATGTACATCGAGTCCACATCCAATGAAGCTCAAATATGAAGTCTACATGAGATCATCCTCCAAAATCACTGGGGATTTCATCCTATGATTCCCATACTCAAACACAAGTGCTCAAAACGGAATCTAAAAGGAAATTGGTCAAGTGTAGATGATGAGCCCAAATGAAAACATTTGCAGTTTTATATCCTCCACAAACATAACATGTTAGCTACCATGTACACCCACAACTTCACATTTGAATAGAGATCAAGGGCAAGAAAGATTCCACTTTGAAAGTAATGAAGCCAAAAATATACTACTAGAAACAATACAAAACGTGCTGAGAAGTTAAAAGGGGGATGAAAACATAGGCAGAAATATCACGGATTGCAGATCGGCCATAGCACAAGACTCAAACTAAAGGGCAAGTCGTCGAGGATCAAGCAATGGCCATGCTGGTAAGGGAAAGTCTGAAAGTCCAATAGGAAGAAGGGAGGAGTAGTGTTGGAAGAAAAAACATACTTGGGAAGGGAAAACACACAACAAATGGAAACAACGAAGACACGTGTAAAAACCTAATATGAACATACTTAGATTGACTAGAAACGAGACATGACAAGAGTATATGCAACTATTATTTCTTCATGGACCAATATGAACCTTCTTCAACCAGCATGCAACCTACAACCTCTACATGTTAACCTTTATAAAAGGATCCATATACAACATCAAATGGAAAAAACCAAATTTTAAGTAAAATCCTCTACTGAAGTGTTACACAAAAGTTATGAACAGCTTTATTACATGACGTTCTCAAGATCAATAGAATCTCTAAAATACAAGGCATAATAAGACAGAATCTAACTATCATCATTCCTTGAATGTGGCATCTACAGAAAATATATCAAAGATAGGTGCTAAATACTGCTGCTTTAAGTTTATTCATACAAATAAAGCAAGTCAATAGCGTGATTCAACTGACAAATCCATCATAAGAAATTCAAATAGCAGCAACGAGGAGTGTCTGATGGGGACATTAACATCACATCCTCTACGCTGTCTTCCTAACTGCTCCTTGTGAGCTTTAAATTCACAAAAACATGACATCTTCTAGTGTGACCTAGTAATTTAAGGACATTCTCGTCACTCTTATTTTTATAAAAAATACTGGCATTATGTCTAATTAAACTGGTCGAAAGAGTCTTGTAACTCATACAAATCCCATTTTCTCAATATTGACTGAATCAAGTAAAGTCGAGATTTTTTTCACCTTGTTTCAGTTGATATGTAAGATTTGCAAATGAAATTTCAAAATATATTTGATACATAGAAACTAATTTATTTGATACACAGAAATTATGAGAGAATAA
Source organism: Sequoiadendron giganteum (assembly GCA_007115665.2). Taxonomy (NCBI): domain Eukaryota; kingdom Viridiplantae; phylum Streptophyta; class Pinopsida; order Cupressales; family Cupressaceae; genus Sequoiadendron; species Sequoiadendron giganteum. The sequence continues at coordinate 375,483,640 of CM021110.1, forward strand.
TAAAATCTTATTTGCAAGAATTTTGAAGCACATGTAAATTAGTTATTACTTTATTCCAATGCCTTAAAAACTCAAACTTAGAATTGTTTAAAAAAAATGTGTGTGCATACACAATTCTCACAATTGCAATCATGGCAATTTAGTTTCATCAGTCTATTTCAAAATGGATGGAACCTCAGCAGAAAAGTTACAAATGCTTAACAGAAACAAAATTTTACTACCTTCAGTTCTGCAGGGGACATGTTCAAAACCGTGGAAGCTTCCAACTCTTTCTTAAGTAGACGCTTTGATAGTATTGCATTACCCTGCAGAATAAACCATCTCAGTGTAGAAGGGAAAAAAAAAAGGCCAAATTATGCCTTATCAATTGTGTGCACATTGTAACCTTCAACACAAAGAAAAGGAATTGGTTGAATGCCTCCAATGCCTTAGGCCAAACAGCATTCAAAATATGTTTCATTTCAAATTATTACACAGAGAGGATGACACTGAGCAAAATGACATTTAGTCAAGCTTCAATTAACACTTAAGCTTATTCCAAGCCTTTCCAATTTCAGGTTACAAGAATAAGGATTGGAGAAGCCCAAGAAATTGATTTTTATTTTTATTTTCAGGTTACAACATGGAGTTGGTTTTTATGTTATTTTTGAATTGATCTGTAAATAATAAATATAGAGCATGAAGAAACTTCCAAGGATTCCAAAGAGACACCACATGGGTATCAAGTTCCTAATAATTATCACATTATTATTTCTGGATTGCCTTAAATATATAACAAAGAACAGTATATAACACAGTTTTTATTTACGGAAAGAAAGTTCTATTACAAACAACCACTAGAGAACTAGTTACACAGGATTATATAACCTGAAAAATAGCAGTCTGCATATGCCAAGTGGATATTTTTCTAAAAACAAGTGTAGTTAATGGTCAAATAACAACAAATGACCAGTAGGAAGTGGTGCAGACCAAAAGAATAACAAGCATGGTTAGATAATGGGAGACTATTAGCGATGAAGTCACAAGGATCAAGTGCCCAGTAAAAGGAAACTAATCCTGTTGGAAAAATGTTGTCATTGATGTCCAAGGTAATGCTGGCCAACATCCCTGTGTTAGCGCCCTCATTATGTCACAAAAAATTAAATTAAATGATTTCCATGATGGGCCAACCCCTCTAAATGTGACGCCCAAGTTTGTATGGATTAAAATAAAAAATAAATAAATCAATTCCTTAATGAGGCTGACCCCCTCATTATGGTGCCCCACTTTGGGGATTCAAAATTTGAAAATAATATATATATATAGGGGCCGACCCCTATTGGAGCATTCAAGATAGAGGTGAAGATGTGCATTTAAAATGAGAAGTTGCATCCGTTAGTAAATGACATGTTGCTTCATGAAGCCGCCCCATTTGGTGAAGGTATTTGAAGAGTCTGTGGAGTCTATTTTGAAAGCAAGAAATTATTGAATATCATTCATATAAGGAGCAACTTTAAAAAGCATATAAGTACAGAATTTTTGAAAGCATATGAGAAGAATTTTTAAGAGACATATGAGCAGATTCATAAAAGCTTTGTGGTGGAATTTAATAAGGATTTTTTGGAGATTCTTAAGCCAGTCATTACGACTCCCTATTACCATCCTAGTAGGCATGAAGAAGAGATTGATAAAGTCATCAAAGAGCTGCTAGATATGGGTTAAATTAGACCTAGCTCAAGTCCTTTCACCTTTCTTGGTCAAGAAGAAAGATGGGACAATGAATATGTGTATGACTCCTAGGCCTTAAATGAAAAAGCCATCAAAAACAAATAACTGATTCCCAAGATTGATGAATTGATTGACAACCTACATGTAGTCTATTTTTCAAAGGAGAGGTCAATTTTTCAAAAATATACCTTAGGTTACAGTATCACCAAATCAAGGTCCGAGATAAAGAACTTCATAAGATACCTTTCAAATATCACTATAGAAACTAAGTTTTTGGTCATACCTTTTGGCTTGACTAATGCTCTTGCTACTTTCCAATCTTGTATGAATCAAGTTTTTAACAAACTAAGAAAGTTTGCTGTATTCTTGGATGATATCCTTATTTACAACAAATCTTGGGATAAACATTTGAGACATTTGGATGAAGTGTCCAAAGTATCCAAGTATGATCAAGTGGACCAAGAAAAGATATAAGCTCTCCTAGATTGACCTCACCCAAAAACTTTAGCTCAACTAAGAGGATTCATGGGGCTCTACAACTACTACATAATACTCATTAATAGGTTTTCACAATTGGCAGAACCCTTAATTGATTTCACTAAGAAAGGAGTTTTCACACAATTAGATGTCGCACAACACACTTTTCACAGATTAAAAGAGGAAACAAGCTCTTGCCTTGTGTTGGCAATTCCCAATTTCTCTCTCCCTTTTGTGTTGGAATGTATACTTCTAGAGTTCGGATTGGTGTAGTATTGATGCAAAATAAGCATCCAATTGTGTTCAAGAGTCACAAGCTTAAAGTAACAAGAAAAAGCTTCCCCATTCACAACAAAGAGATGTTGGCCATTACGCATGCTTTGGCCAAACTCAGACAATATTTAGTAGGTGGCAAAGTTGTGGTGAAAACAAACCACATCAGTTTGAAGTACTTCCTCAACCAAAAGGATTTGAACAAACAGCAACAGAAATGGGTGAGCGAGCTTCACGGTTACCAATTTGACATAGAATTTGGCTTAACAAGTGTTGGCATAACAATTAGCACCTTTGGAGTGCGAGTTGGTACGGACAACTATGCATAGTGCATAATGAATGCTCTCCAAATTAGGAGGGGAAGCTCCCTCTTTTGCTGATATACGTGAAAAAGTAAATGATTCTAAATCCTATCTTTTTGACTCAGCTGGAAGATGCACAAGGTTAAGGAAACCAAGAACGTTGCAGCTAAGGATTTTCTCTGGTTTTGCAAATCTTAACTACAACTAAAACTAAATGCTTTTAATCTATCATATTCCCTCAAGAAAAACAGAGCATGAGGAATTAGGAGCAGGAATGTGATTATACGATAAACTCTACAGCAGGATTTCCAAGGAGGAGGAACCCCTATCCGAGGCGTAGGCTGCTATGAAGTTTATTAGGCACAACATCAAATGATAAGCTTAATTACTAAATTTCCAAGGAGGAGGAACCGCTATCTGAGGCATAGATATGCAACAAGCTTATTGGTAACGACACTTAGACGATAATTCTTCTTCCTAAATTTCCAAGGAGGAGGGACCCCTATCCGAGGCGTAGATTGAAAGAACAACTATTAACACAACACAAGGTAGCAAACTAGGACAACAAATTGCATTAGCGAGACATGCATACAATAAACGATCAAACTAGCAACCCCATTTAACTAAGATTGAACAAACACCATAATAATAACATTCAGGCAAAGTGGCACAGCTATTTATTATCACAGTAAAAGCTCATGAACAGATACAGAACAGCAATATTTCGGGCAAGGTGGCGCAACATATATTACTATCTTGTGCAAAAGTTATTTACAAATGAGCTAAGAGCTCTTATTTATAGACATCAAAGGTGTAGGGAACTTGTTGAAGGGTGTTTTATGACCACACCAACACAGAATAAAGTTTCCAACGGTCACTCTATCCTCTCTTGATCAAAATATCCTGCATACTAAGATTGCAAAAGATTGTGCATTCAACTCCAAGGTTCCTTCATGCAATGAACGTAGACTCGGTTGGCTCGATGTGCTTTGCTGGTATTTCAAGGGGACTTACGTGATTGCTCACTCAGAAAGGACTTTCAAGACTCGAAAGATATACCAATGAAGCTCGGATTTCCTAAACTAACCAAAAAATGCTGAATTTACAAGGATGCAAGGATTAGAAATGTTAAGGTCTACTCTAAGCGCAGGACATGGAGATCAACTCTCGCAAACTCAAACCAAGCTCTGCTTTGCCTCACCTTGGATAGCTTCTGCAGAACCGGTGCAATCTTCAAAGGAGTAACTTGAGGTGTTCAGATCACAGCTTAACATGAAGATACCATCACAACGACGCATACCAACATATAAGTTATAATCGAAGTTAACTACACAATATTCCAGTTGACCACACAAGGTGAACTCACCATTAGTGAGTTGCTAGTGGTATGGACTAATGGAGCTTGCTCAATTTGACCACCACATTCCACAACTATCTACGTGCATGAAATAAAAATTTATTCTACTCTAAGCTCTACTTTAAAATGCTATGTGAATTGGAAGGACGAAGAAATCTTGCTAGCTACCCACAACAAAAGATGAAACCACAAGCAATGATAACTCTTTTTATTATAGGAGTGTTCACAACAATCTCTTACAAAGCATTCAACTTGAAGACTTTCCTTCCTCTTCAATCTAACCTATGCTATCAATCACTCTATGCTCTACTTTCTGATCCTATCTATCTCTCTATCTATCTATATGATACAAATGAGGGGGGATGCCCCTTTTATAGTTGGCCAAATCTAGTGGACGGCTCAAATTGAGCCACATATGCCCTGATCAAGATTCTTCCCTAAAAACTGCCACAAAGAGGAGTGGGGTAATAAATGAGCAAAAGATCCTCCACTCCCTCTCAAAATCATAATGAGCAATTAATGTCCACCATCATCCTTTAGAAGGTCATCATCCAACAAGGCGTTTCCATTTTCCTTCTCCTTGACTATGAATTCGACGAACCGGGCCAACACTACCTCAACCTTTTGAACCGAAATAGGTGGAATATGGTTGAGCTGAAATTCAAGCACCGTGACTGTCTGCCCGTGCCGAGTACAAGATTTCCTCCAAGTGACCAAGGCATCTTGGGTATTCTGAATAATGCTGGAGAAAGCTGAAATATTTTCAAAATCATCCTAAACAAAGGATCTCACACTTGAGAAGAAGGGCTCCAACCTGCTCCTCAAACTATCTGCAATCATCTCCTCTGGAGTCAGTCTCCTAGCAAATATAGCCTCAAGTGTGTTCAAGACTCCATCCAGAATATTTCCCATAGCTTTCCTGACTCTAGTTGAATCTACCTATGCTGCATCAAAGAAACCTCGGCCCATGACCACCGAAGAATACTAACTGGTGAAGTCATATTTGTCACCCTCCTGTATCACGCCTCCTTCCACCAGAATCTACAAGGGCACGTGCATCAAAGCCTCCAAACGAAGAACAGTCTTAGTTTGATATATATGGGTCTCGCTCTAGGCCTAATCAACGGTGTCTATGCGTGCCAGAATGTCAGAGGCCTGCCGATAAGAATGAGCGGGATCCCCCATTAATTTCTCTGTCTCAGTGCGGACATTGCCAATCCACTTATTTGCTTCCTGGGCCATCTTCCTCAAGTCCTCCAAGCCACTAACTGATTCTCTTAGGAGTTCTGCTAGAAGGTCAACTGTCGGGTTCTCCTGCCCACATGGACGGGCCAAGTGTTGTACGTAACCAACCAATGTCCTATGCTCCTTCTTCAATTGTTTGTACTTTCCTTCGGTTTGGAGCAACCTGTCCTTGAGTGCCTGATAGGAGCTATCACACTCCTCAATTATCTGAGCCCCTGTAGGGCGGCCTAACTCCAAAGTGGTGACCATATAATTTTCCGGAACAACATCATCTTGATCACACTCAATCTTGGGAATGGCCACATGCAGTGTGCGAGAACCATCCTCGTCTGTAGAAATCTTTGAGAATTTTTTGGCCTTCCTCTTCTCTGGTGGTGCACTGATTCTACAGAGGAATTCCTCCATCTCAATCGTCGGGTCAGTCTCCTCAATAGGATCCCTTCTCATTCTATCCCTTAGCCAATCCGGCACTGCCTATTGTGGGTCACCAACAACAAGTGGTTGTTTTTCTCTCACTTCTTCTTCATGCACTTCTTCTCTATTAACATTCTGATGAGGCTCATCAATCTCTGTTAGTTGGGTATCTTCTCCTGAAACCTGAGCCTCCTGCTCTGCAGTAGTCTCATCCTCAAAAGCGGCCTCAATCTCTCGCTAGAAGTGAGTATCCGTGGCGGTATCCTCTTCTCCCTCTTGCTGGTTGTCTCTTCTAGGCACATTGACACTTTGACCAACTAACTCCCTACAGGGTGGTTGACTTGCTTCCTATAACTCTTGTTCTTCATTCAATCTATTTCTTTGGTCTGCAAACAAGGAGACCTCCTGTACACTTGGAGAGCGAGCTCGTGATGGTATGGATGATGTTTCCTCAACTCTTTGAGGCATTTGCTGAACCCATTCCTGTCTCCGTGGTTCCAGAGCTTGGGAGACCTGCTTCTTCTTTCTGACTATTGGCGGCCTCTGGTCACCCATCAAGTTGTAGGTGAGAGGAATTGACTTGCTCTTAATCCTATTCACATGCCTTTCCACCCAATTTCTTGTAAATGTCAACACTGGTATGCATAGTGTATCCAAATCTGTAATCTCCAGCTCAGACCAATCAGGAAGAGGGACTGTTGTATTTCACACTGTCTCGTAATCAGACTGCATAATGTTCACGTCCTCATCTACCTAGTCCGGGACTAGAATAATCTCGCACTCTCTAATCATGCTCAAAGGTATCCTGGAAAACATCCTTCTCCTAATCTCAGCATCATCAGCCGCATTAGCCCAAAAATCCTCAATATGTGCCTTATGTCTAAACTCCTCAGTCAACACCATTTTGATATTCCAGTAAGGGTCATAATCCTGCCTGCAATTGTGGTACGAGAGGTGGAAGAATTGCAACTCATCCTCAACTTCCTTGGCTGCTTGCAAGGTGGGACAAACTTCATCTGAATTTCCCATGATGATAGGGAAATCTAGTTCTCCTTTCTTCTTCTTTTTATGAATTTTGTCAGAGGCAATGAGTTGCCTAGATATCTCTGGCATCAATATTATGTTCGTGGGGTATCTTGGCAATCTAAAAGGATATGACGCGAACCCCTGCAGCCTTATATATGTGAATTTCCGAAATTGGATAAACCAACCTCCATACTTCTCAATCAGCTCCTAAGCTCCCTTTGATATTCTCTGATGAGTTCTCCGCTGAAGAGTTCTAGTTATGTACATAGTGAAGGCGTCATTAACTCTTTTGTAGTGAGAGGTGTTGTCTAGGTGCAACTACAGGCAAGCTTCATGAATCTTAAACTGCTCACTACCACACCCAATCGACTCCTTATAGGATATTCCCCTATATTTTGTCATTCGAGCCAGCATATAAATCACATATGAACTCATATAGAAGGTCTTTGTTCTTCTTAAATTTCTAAACTGTTCGTGTATACTATCACTTATCATCCTCGCCCAATCTACACGATCTTTGCCTTCTAGCACGATGCTGATGAAATAGAACATCCAAGGCTCGGAAATATAGGATTGGGGACTTCCATTCACCCTGCTGAGCATCATAATCAGGTCACAATATTCCTGCTTTACATCATCTGAAATTATCTACTTGGGCAACTTGATGCGAGTAGGCCTAGGCTTCTGCATCCAAACTGAATTAATCAATCCTGCACATCTCTCAAAAGAAGAAGCATACATCTTTTCAACCCTTTCTATTGTTCTGTAAATCATCCCCTCAAAACCAAGAATTTTGAATGCCTCCCTAAGGGCTTCAGGCGTGAGATTGGCAAACAACTTGCCATCAGGTGAAACAATTGTTCTTCGCTCTGGTCTATAGCATTTGGCACACTCCATAATCAACTCCGGACATCGAATGGCTGGCTGAAAACCAGCAGCTGCATAAAGATCACTCTTCACAATGTTGTGCGTTGTGACAGACGGAGGATAGTCACCTATCCCATGCATTCGATTTTTGAGTGCCCCCAGATTGAACGAGCCAAGATTTGTGTCACTCAGCTCTCCCAACTTCGAAGTAAATTTTGACTTCGAAAGAAATGGCTTGCTCAACTTCTTGATTACTGCCTGTCTAGATACACTGGCTTTGTTGAACTCAGCATTTGCAGCCTTGCTTGCTCTTGTAGTCATTCCTCTATTTTCTTCAGCCATCCTGTAGAAATAAAAAAAGTTCATTAGAAACTTAACTTAGAAAATTTAATTAACCTCGTGATGCCCAGCACATGGAGCGAACTTTGAAAATAAAGAACTCCAGCACTAAAATTCTGACTTCAAACCTCAACACTTCTCAGCAATATCAATGTCTTTTCCGACACTTAGAAATTTTCTTGCTCTTTCAGCAACTTCTCCCAACTTTGATTTTCTTCACCCACAGAGTCTCCAATTCACACTTGCAGTTGGTGAAGAGAAATGAAAACTTTCGCAACTCTTATAACTGAGTCTAAGAATATTTTGACTTCTAGAAGGAGGCTTATTTTAGCAAACTCATTTAATTTCCTCTCCACTACTCTATAGAAGTTCGAATTTTCCCTCCTCTGGCAACTTGCAACAATTGTTATTATATATTTTAATTTGAAAATTTCACCCCATTGATATTAAAAAATATCATCCTTCAGGCATAGGTGTACTTCACCATGAAGAATTTTAAAATCATAGCTTAGAAAATATTAAATCATGTGCCTTGAGAAATTTATTTCAAAAGACTTAGGCGCATTTTATTTTATTCTCCTGCCTCAAGAATTTTTTATTTGAGCCTTGGGCAATTTCCTCTGCTTTAGAAATTTCATCAATTCTAAGTCAGGCGTCCACTTTAAAATCACAAGTCGAGGCGTTTAATTTCATTTCCCCCTTAGAAAATATTCAAGACCCTCCGACTTTATTTTTAAAAAAACCATACCTCCCCTTTTAAGATATCCAAGATCCTCTTAGAAAATATTTTTTGAACTCAATTATTCAAGTGCGCACATGAAGGGGTTCACTTAATTTATCACCTTTGAAAATATTTTCCCCTTAGAAAATATTCACCTTTCCCATCTTGGGCGCTTTTTACTAGTTGATGCTTTTATTTCCACGCCTTAGAAAATTCTTAAGTCTTCTATCTCTTGAGGGTGCATTTAGAGGGTCGAGCTTCCACTTTTTGTGCCTTAGAAAAAGTCTTTCGAACAACTTCTTATCTTGGGCGCATACAATCCCTTGTGCTTTTGTTTCATGACTTTGGCAAAAAAAATTAAGCTTTCTTTCATTTCTCCTTGGGGCGCAATTGGAGTGGTCTGTTTCACTTAAAAAAAAATTCTCATCAACTTTCTATCTTGGGCACATTTTACCCCTTTAGCTTCCATCTTCACACCTTAGAAAAAATTTCAAACACTTCTCCACTTGGACGCATTTAGAGGGGTATGCTTCTATTTCCTTGACTTAGAAAATTCCTAAGTCTTCTTCCTCTTGGGCGCATTTTCACCCTAGTGCCTTTGTTTTTTTACCCCTTAGAAAAAACAAATTCAACCTCCCCCAAGGGCGCATTTAGACCCATGTGTGTTAGGCGCATTTTGATGGGTCATCTTTTATTTTCTTGACTTAGAAAACTTTCCCACTTAACCTCTTCATGATTAGCGCATATGGGAGGGTCTCCTTCCATTCTCTCATGCCTTAGAAGATTCCTTGCACCTCTCCTCAATTTGGGCGCATTAAGGGGGTGATGCTTCCATTTTTTACTTAGAAACTTTTCAAACACCTTCAATTCAAGTCAAGGGCGCATTTCATAGGTGGTGCTTTAAGTATCCTCATGACTTAGAAAATCTTTATGCCCCCCTACTCTTTGGGCACATTTTACCCCTTGAGGTTCATGTTACATGCCTTAGCACCTTTTCATTCTTCCATCACAAGATGGGCGCATTTAAGGGGGCATACTTCCATTTCCAAAGACTTAGCACCTTTTATGCCTCTTGACTCCCTTAGGGCGCATTTCATCCCTTGAGCTTCCATTTTACATGCCTTATGCATTTTCTAGCCACCCTACCACCTTAGGCGCATCTGGATACTTAGCTTATTTTCAACTTGCTCGCCTTCACTTTCTATTTTTAGTAACTTCTTGATTCTCGAACTTCTGCAACTCCTCTTGACTTGAAATTTTCCCAACGTGATTCTCATGGGCCATCTAACCTATTCACACCTGCTATTTGCATGCGCCTGCTATTTTTAGCTCTGTTCCAGAGGTGACTTGCTATAAATAGTAAGTTTGCTAATTACACTCAAATTTTACTAGTGGACTCCTTGAAAGATGTTGATCTCAGTGGGACATATCAGTTTTTCATTTCTCTCGAGTTTTACCCCTCATTTTAGGCACCAAAGTTGGAAACCTATGTTACCGAGTTCTTCAATTTAGCCCCTCGAACCGGCCAAAATACGTGTGGGTTCGGGTTCGGGTTCGATTCTTCTCCGGGTTCGGTTCTTCTCTGGGTTCGCCTGGGTTCTCCATTTTCCACCCGGGTTCTCTGTGGGTCTTTCTGTAAAGGACCCACAAAGAACCCGAGGGGAAAATGGAGAACCCTAGCCGAACCCGGGGAGAACCCAGAAGGACTCGGGCGGACCCACGTCATCCTGCATAGAAAAAGGCAAAAACTCAACTTAAAAACAAAAAATAAAACCCTAAAAAGTGCCCAAATTGCCTTATATCGACTTGGCCGGCCAAATGAGGCTCATTTTGCAAACTCAAAAGAGCAAAAACACCATTTTTTTGCCTCCAAGCTAAAATAGTTGACTTTTGCAGGTTTTCTCTTTTTTTTTTAAGGTGAGATCGTGAGAGCTACGAAGGAGTTCAACTGATAGAAACAAGAGAGGAATAGGTGCACTAAGAAGATCAACCAATCAAAGGTGAGTGAATCTATCCTCCTTTTTTTTAGTTTTCAATAATTTTTTTGAAGATTTTTCAAGTTTTTTTCAAAAAAAATTCAAGTTTTTTTTTTGTTTTTCTAGTAAGGTTTGAATTTTTTTAAGAACATTTTATGCAAAATAAGGGGTTATAATGCCCATTTTTTCTTTAAAAAATTACTTGTTTTTATTTATTTTAGGTTCATAACTTCATACAAAATGGCCAATAGTTCTACTTCAGCTGGAATAGGTGCAGAGTCAATTTAAATATGATCCAGGCTCACCTCTTTGGCGACATATGACAATGACTCAACAACTTCCCAATGGTGGGGGTTATGTTTGGCGTTGCAACCAATGTGGAACTACATATAGGAGCTCGTACTTTCGAGTGAAAACCCATTTATGTGCTATTGGTAATCAAGGAATAAAACCTTGCCTTGGGCCAACTAAAAAAAGGTTGACAAAGGATCAAATAATGGGTTATATTAAAGAACAAGAGGACGCTGACAAGGCATTCAAAACACCAAAGGCTACAGACCATCCTCTTATGAAGAAAGGTAAAAATAAAAGTAAAAGCTCGCAAAGACTTAGTGGCTTATCAAAACCGGCTGGCCCACATCCTTTCATGGAAATGGCACAATCTTCTGAAGGAGAAAATATGTCAGTGACACGAAAAAGAGGCCCATTGGATAGAGCCTTCAAAAATGAAGCAAGGGAGTTGGCAGATGAGAGCATTGCACGTTGCATTTATGGCAATGGGCTTCCTTTCAACCTTGTTAGATCACCTTATTGGCAAGAAATGGTGAAAGCCATTTCTAAGACAACTCCTGATTATGTTAGTCCTGGGTATGAAAAGGTGCGGACCACCTTATTGGCGAAGGAGAAATCTTCAGTAGAGGTAGCATTGAGAGTAATCAAGGACACATGGGTCGAAACAGGTGTGTCCGTCATTTCTGATGGATGGAAGGATTGCAAAAATAAACCATTGATCAATGTTATAGCAGTGTCCCCTAAAGGGGCGATGTTTTTGAAAGCAGTTGATTGTGAAGGGCAAATAAAAGATGCAAGTTTTATTGCCAATATCCTCATAGAATCCATTGAAATGGTGGGGCCTGAAAATGTTGTCCAAGTCATAACGGATAATACTAAAAATTGTAGGGCAGCTAGGGCTATAGTGGAGGCTAGATATGGTCACATTTTTTGGACACCATGTGTAGTCCACTCACTCAATTTGATAATGCAAAAGATTGGTACACAAATTGAGTGGGTCAAGCAAATCTCCGCAAAGGGCGAGGAGATCCAAATGTTTGGGACTAATCATCATATGTCACAAGCCATCTTCAGCACCTTCTCTAAGTTGGAGTTGTTGAAGGTAATTTAAATTTGATTTTTTAATATAATTTTTTATTTTTTTATTTTAATTTTTCATTGCTGATTTGTGAAATACATTTCCTTACCATGTTAGGTTGTCAAAACTCGATTTGCATCTCACACAATCATCTTAAGACGACTTGTGAAGGTGCGAGAGGCCTTGAGTTCTATGGTCATCAATAGCTTGTGGAGTGTATGGAAGCAATCAAGCACAGAAAGAGCCCAAAAAGTGAAAGCAATGATCTTAGATGATGAGTGGTGAGCTCATGTGGAATATGTTATAAATTTCACCAAGCCTATTATGAGCATGATTAGGTATGCTAATACTGATCGCCCATGTTTGGGTGAAATTTATGATGGCATGGATTCCATGGTGGAGAAATTAAGAGCAGTAATAGATGCCAAGGAACATGACCCAACAGAAATATTTTTCAAAATTGTGCAAAAGATTATTGTTGACCGTTGGAACAAGATGACCACCTCTTTACATCTCTTAGCATTTGCTTTGTCACCAACGTATTATAGCAAAGAGATACTTTCATTGTCGAGGAGGGTGGCACCATATAGGGATGCAGAGGTTGTTGTTGGCTATAAGGCTGCATTTAGAAAGATATTTGCAGATGAAGAAATCCAAAGCATTGTCGTGAGTGAGTTTAGCCAATTCATATCTGCAAAAAATCATGATGTTTCCACTCATCTAGACAAATATAGGGAAAATGTTGATTATTGGTGGTATCTACATGGTCAAGGCTCCATTTATTTGTAGCCCCTTGCAATTAAAATACTCTCCCAAGTATGTATCTTTTTATTTATTTATTTATTCGTTTATCATTCGATGCTATTATGCCATATATTATGATTATTATCAGCAAGTAAAATTAAATACTAATTACAAAATGTTGTATGCATACTCAACATGTTGCAAGTTCCTCTTCAGCTGAGCGGAATTGGAGTACATACTCTTTCATCCACTCGATCAAGCGCAATCGTTTGGGTGCAAAAAAAGCAGAGCATTTGGTCAATGTACACTCCAACCTTCATCTCTTATCACATAAAAAACATGAATACAATGAGGGTGAAACAAAGAATTGGGATCTCACCCCCGAGTGTGCTGATTTAGATGCTACAGTTGCACAACTTGCCTTGGTTTCTATAGATGACAATGAGGCAACTAATGCACCTAGTGGGAGTGGCAATCCAATTGATAGTGGTTCAAATGAAATTGAACCAATTGAGGACCACGACCTTGATGCTTTTGATGAATTAAATATTGTCTTGATTGTAATCTGAATTTTCAATGTTTAATGAAATTTTAAGACTTGAGTATTTACTATTTAGTAATTTACTATTTACATTTTTGCAAATTATGAATATGATTATATGAGGTATTACCGTATGGTGTATTTCATTGTTTCAATATTCTATGGCATTATGATTATATGATTATAATTTTGAGCATGCTTATGAGTCTGACATTATTTTAATAATTTAATAATTTATAAATTACATATATATATATACTCCCATACCCGTACCTGTACCTGTAC